>JAUMJL010000275.1:0-1200000 GCA_033558185.1 Dromococcyx pavoninus | reverse complement strand
GGATTGCTCATAACCTCTGATGCTAACAGAAGAGAACTATAACTTCTTGGTCTGCTGCAGATCGTTTGCAGATTTGACACACTTATTTTGCAGTTTCTTGAAAAGCAGAACAGAAGTACTTTCCTCTTGGATAGCTAGTTTCAACATTTAGTTTGTATAATAGGAAAATAACTAAGGTCACTTTTGGGACCCAAAATAAAACCATTGTTTCTATACTAAAGCTGAGGAAACATCCCTCCATATCAATAATCAGAAGATAGCAAGGGTAAAGATGGGAGACAGAGGGAAGGTGGAGCTGAGCATTGCTCTGGTTTCTGAAGGCAGTGGATTTCTTGAGCTCTGGTAGTAGTGAAAGCAATTTTTATTAAGAGGCTATCCTGAGAGACTCAAAAGGTCTTATGCCTAGGTGGAAATATCTACTGTGCTCTGGTAAAAACACAGTTTGAGTTTTGGTATATTTATAATACTCTGAAATTAGATTCTAAAAGATAAAAAGTTATAGTGAAAATTTAAAGAACGGGCAAATCTTGTGATGCTGGGCCAATGGGTGTGATGTGTGACTCGTACTTTTCTTAGTCTCTTTTCCAGCTAACTAAGGAAAGGAGGATGCAAATATGCATTTTAAAATTTGAGTTATAATGACACCAAGCCTGCTCTGAAGTTAATCTTGCAAATTCTTCTCAACTATGAATGAGGATTATATGGGAGTCTTCTATTGAAGTTTGTTGGTTTGTAAATGGAGAGCTATTCATAATTCTTATGAAGATGATGTTGAACCAGCATAATAAATGTAGTTCTCAGGTGCAGATATTTGGCTATATTCCAAAGTTTTAGTATGACTGAGATATACATCCTTTTCTTCTTTGCCCGTGATTTGCCTCAGATGATCTTGATCTGCCTCAAGAGTGTTACCGCATTTCCCCCTCAGTTACCTGAACCAGTTTATTAGTGACTTTTTGTTGTGATTTTTAAAATGTCTTAAAAATAATGTAATTAATATTTGCCTTTAGTCTACCTTTGTAAAAGCAAGCACATAGTGTATTGAAGCCTGCCTAGGGGTTATAGGATGGAAAGCACTACTTCTAGCAGTTGGTTAAAGCTATTAGACTTCGCACTCTTCTCCCCCTTAAGTCTTTTAGGCCAGTAATTATAAAAAGCCTGTAATTTAGTGTGGTGTACATGTCTTAAATGAAGCTACTGTCACTTCGATTTCCTGCAGGATTAGTTTTAATCTCCTTCCCTGAAGTTTTTGGAAGGTGTTATCCTGTACCACCTCTCCTACATTTAGCAATGGCAAAAAAGTGTGCTGTATGTATGGAGCATCTAATGGCAGCTCAAAAGCTAAAGTTAAGTTCTGTCTTGCGTAGTAAACAACAGTATGGCAGATACTCTATGAATGTAATGTATCAACCTGAAAGTAATTGAGATAAAATTTCTCTTTTAAAGACACCCCCAAAAAGGCTCACCTAATGAGTTGCTGTTACTTATCACATAAAATATGCTGTTACTTGGACAAGTTTGAGATTGGCTGGATTTTTTGCTGTGTTTTCCAATTCAGGATGTTAGAGGAGTTCTGAATACTTTCAGGTATGAAAACTTTGATGTAGCAGCAGTGTTCTTTGGATTTATTTTTTAACCCTATGGTAGCTAACCTCCTATTTCTAACTTTATTGTGTAGTTTTGTTATGTTCTGCTTCTTAGCTTTTCAGCAATATTTCATAGAAATGAACCCCAAACACTGAACCTGTTCCTCTGTGATACCTTTGGCTTCAAACCTGGTAAGTTAAGTACAGCAGTTAAGATGCGAAGCCCTGTGAACTTCCCTGCAGTGATTATGTTGTAAGCTTTGTTCACATCGTTGGAGACTTGACTTTACTGCTACCTTTATTTACTGATAAGCTTTTTCTGTGTAGTCAGACTTAATCTGATCAGACTAATTCTGTAGGATACCTTAGGTTGTATTCAAATACAACTGTAGTTGTACTTGAAGTTCTGGGCAGCAGCTGCATTTTTAAGTTTATTATTGCTCAGTATGTACCACTAAAAATCTTGAATACCTTGAGTGAGTTTCCCTGTGCCTCCTACCCTCTGGGCTCCTTCCAAACACTGCCAGCTGAACTGAAACTTCAGTATTTTGTCCTAAAGCTTGGACGGTCGAGTTTTCAGCTAAACTTTCCTCCATTAAGGAGCTGGACTATTGTTGGGGGGTGGGGAGTAGAGATTGAGTCTGGTGTGGTGGAGAGTGGAGATGAATGAGAAGCATGGACTGGTTTTGTATGTGTTAGCTCTGGACACAGTGAGAAGAGAAGCTTCCAAGCAGAGAGAATGGGTTATCTATTTGTGAACGTACATTTCATTTGAAAAAGTGAGCTGAAATGTCAGCGTATGCCACAGTGAATTTCTGTTTGGCTGTTCTTTTGATTTTATGGAGAGTTTTGTAGCATGTTCTTGCATTCCTAAGTGCTGCTCACAGTTGGTGTAACTGGGAGACATTAAAGCACAGCCGACCCGCTCGCTTCCAAATGGGAGTGGGTGAAGGGTTTTGCATGAGATGATTTAAACTAAGCTACTTCTCCCGTGTGAATAGTGCAGTTTATGAATGTAGGCAGGAAGAAAAGCTGTGTATTTATGCTGCACAGAAAACAGTGTTTGCTTGACCTAATTGCCTAAAGAAAAGTGATGCTGCTGATACTGTACTGTCAAATGCACAAACTACAGAAAGCAGGTGGTGTTTTTATTACAGAGTTGCAATTTAGCAGGTAAAATTAACACTTAGAATTTTATCCATCTTTAAATGCTTCCCTTTATATTTCAAGTCTTCAAAATATTTGACTTGCTTCTTCAAGGAATTACGTAGTTCCCAATTTATATATAAACATCAGCTTGCTTCCTATTTGCAAAAGCTAATCTAATTTTCCTGCTTGTCACTAAGTCCCACTTGAAAACTTTCTTTTACATCTTAAAATCTTCAGGATGTGGCTTATTTACCTTTAGATTGCACCTATTACGTGGGTCCCTTGTATTTTTGGAAACACTAATTAAGAAGTAGAGCAAACCAAATGTAAAAATTGATGATTGAATGGTTCACACAATCCCCTAAAGGAATCTAATATATTTGTGTTGCATCAGAGCACTGATAAAGTGCACTGCGTGTACAGATCTTTGTAGACACCTGCAATTTTTCAGTCTATGACTCTAGGGAAAAAAAATTCTTGTTCTTTTTTCTCTGTACAAACAGATGATGATGAGCGGTGGATTGCCGCTGCAGGTTGAGACTTGAGTTGTTAAAAGCAGTTAGAAGTGCTTGATCTGCCTCCAGGGTAAAATTAAGAACAGCAAAGTGCATTTGCTGTAGTTTGGCAGTACAGACGAACAAAACCAAACTCTGCTGCCTAGGCAAGTTGTGACAAGTCTCCAAGCTGCACACAAACTTCTGATGTGAAGGAATCTCCAGACATTCTTAAGACTTTGTTAGGGAGGCACAGCTGAAGTACTGTTTGTTTCTTTTTCTGACCACATCCTCATGCTAAACAAGCAGGGGAAAAAAGGATCAGCAAAAATCAGAAAAGAAATAAAAGGACTAATATGAAAAATTTGATTCATAATGACTTGCATTTGGGAGCAATTGTGTATATAATAAAGTATGTTTGTAATTAAAGTACAACTAATACTCTACATAAAGAATGAGTGTACATAACATGCTGAGTGGGAAGCTACATTTTATTTCAGTATAAGTTTTAATTTTTCTCTTTTTCATGGGGGAAAATCTTTACAAATCATCAGTTTGAGCAGAGCAACTATTCTGAAGACACACGTAACTGATTTTTATTGTTTGACTTCTCAATTAAGAAAAAACAGAATTGTACAACTTTTGACAAATATTGACATTTCCATTGAGTAAGTTTCTAAGGTTTGACTATTTTTCCTGTTTTCTTTTCAGCATTTTAGACTTCTGTCTGTACTGTGTTGGAGACGTTTTTCCAATATTTGGCTACACACCAGCCGACTTGTAGCTGTTTACATCTTTGTCTGCTCTGCTCTCACATCTCTAAGCACACGTTGGACTTGGGGGAAAATGTCTTGATGGATCCATCCTAAGTGAGATATAACAGCTCTTGTTGGTGATTAACAATGGCTTCTAAGTGGTAAGACCTTTTTCACAGTTTTGTCATAAATAAATGTTCATCTATTTTTTTTCCTGTTTGCTTAGGACTTCGTTATCTATACCATATTGTTAACAAACTTCAAACTAGTACTTCAGATATCAGTTATCTGAATAGAAGGATATCTATACTGTGTTAAATCAAATTAGAGCTGTTGATTTAATGAGATGTGGTAACTGATCGTGGCCAAAAGTGGATGTCGAGGAGGTTAAGAACAGGACAAGTGGCTTCCTGCCTTTAAGTCTGCAGCTCTGGGACTTCCTAAGCCAGATGAGGTTCGTGTTTGTTAGTGATCATCAAATTATACATTCTCTCAAGTAACTCCTGTGTGTTCAATAATTTTCTCAAGTTGTCTTTTGTGAGATTCTGTGCAAATCAGACTTCTTGGTGGTAATAGAGTCCCGGTAGAGTCTGAGCTCTGTCCTCTTGTGGAGGATGCCAGGTAATGCAGCTAATTGGTAACGACCATCACAATTCCTTATATAGATGCCCTTTCTTTAGTGCTCTTAATGTAAGGATTTTATCAGTGGTAAATAGATCCATATTGCTGTCAAGCACAGAGCAGTTATGGATAAAGCACTTCTGACCTGAAATGGATATGGATAGATCTAATGCAACATCTAAACGGCCGTTCAAAAATAATGCCATGTGCTGCTTCCCTGTGACCAAGTAGTAACACTGATAGGCTCTGCTGCCTTTTGGCCTTTGAAGTATATTGGCAGGACAGGAGGAAAATATTAAAGTGTGGTTGTTTCTGTGGTATTTGCTATGTGGACTTTTGTATTCAGGACTCTGTATATTTATTATATACTCTATAATATTTCTTTATAGACTGTAATAGAATATTATAGGTTCTATCACTAATTCTAATTATTAATAATTAGACTACTATACATTCTATGATATTTTTAGCATAGCTCTTGTTTTCCTGTATTGTTTTGCCCTATGCATCCTTTAAAGGAGAAGTGTGCAGTAAAATTGAATTTGAATATATCATAAGTTCTGGTATTGGATCATCTCCAGAGTATCGTATCCCTTTTTTTTTTCTTCCATCACTGGCTTTCATTTCTAGTTATAGAACATGCTGACTTGCTTCACTGTCTTTTGTTAGAATTTTATACTGTAATTATTTTTGTTTTGATGTATGTGTTCTTTCAAAAGATAATGTTGCTGCAGAAATTTACCTGGAACATCAATATCTTTCTATTGCTTGAGGAAGTCAAATGCACTCGTTAGCATTAGAATAGGAGCTTCTGATCAATGTTTGAAATGGAACAGAAGAATGGAGACAGAGGGTTTGAGGACCTTAGTATAATTTTTAGCATTGATAGTTCTCTTGTGGGTGCTTATCATATTTTGGGCAACTCAGGTTTTTCTTCACTTTGAAAGATGTTAACTATTATATACATTTCTATGTTTATGTAGCAAACATGCTCCAGTGACAAACATAGCATTCAAGGTTGAATTGTGTAGTTTTTCCTTATTGGAAACAGGCTGTTCAGTGCTGATTTTTTGAGTACTTCTCACTAAATGTTTTACTTTCTATACTTGCTGCTAGATGTTTAAAAAGCAATCAGGTAGTAGGTTTTGAAAAAAATGTCCTTAATGTTGAGTTCTTAGCTTTTGTATCTGTTTTCTGCCTTCGGTGTTGAAACCTATTGTGTTGTGTGTAGGCAGGAAACTTTTTTTTTACTTCAGCAAAAGGTAAAGGCAAGTTGTCTGTCAGGGTGTATTTTCCTGTCAGAATATGGAGAGTCTTATCTAAAGTGCTTTCCTTTAAAAATACATATGGGAAGGAAAAATAATACATAGGTGGAAATAAGTGCCAGCTGCCATTCTCCTTCTGTGTTATTAATTTACTCCCTGGAATCAGTTCCCTGATCAGCAGACCCAATTGCTCAGGGCTTTATCCAGTCAGGTCTCAAAAAGCTATGATGGTGAAGACTGAATGACCTCTCTGAAAAACTGTCTGGAGTATAAGGTATGCTGAAAAGCCTATTCCTGTCTGTAAGTACAATTTCCCAACAGTATTCAGAAGAACTAGTGTACCTGTTCATGCATGTGGTTTTGCAGATGTAGCACTTAAATTTGGTTAAGGTTTTTTTTCCAGGATAATTAAGAAAATAAAGGACCATCAAGAGGATAAGTTCAGGGTTTGGGTTTTTTAATTGTTTTTGCCTTTTTTCCCTCTTTTTTTTTTCTGTCTCCTTAAATAGTCATTTAGGATTAAAGCAGTACTTGGTACTGGCTACCCTGCTCAGCAGTTTATTGGTGTCTGTGTCTATATAAATTGTAAGATGGATATTGAGGAAATAACTGGAAACATCTAAATTTTTTTTACTACAATGTTTCTATTAGGATGTGTCTTGTGTTGGATACAGTGCAATGGGCTTCACCAACTCTTTTATACTTGGAGGTGTGTGTGTGTGTCCTTTTTTTTCCCCTCCTGTTTCATTTGAATATTAGTTCTCAGTGCTGCCTGACTAGAGGTATGTTTCTGTGGGAGAACGGTGTAGACAGTGCTTATTTGCAGTGACGAATGACTTGCAGAATGCATCACACTTGATGCCTCGTGTTGTTCAAGTAATGTGGAACATGTGAGACATCTGCAAGAACACAGAAGATGAAAATGCTAATAGAGTCACAGAAGAGGTATTTAATCTGTGGAGTGAGAGAGCTATGTGTGCCAGTTTATGGGTAAAACCCCCCTGTTGAATGTATCTTGTAGGATTTTCCTGCCCCAGGGTTCTGGGAATGTTTTTATGCTGCTCACATCCAGAAGGTCAGAGGTTTTTGGCTTTTTTTTGTAACAACTTCCAATATTTATAAAATTCCTGTTGTAAAACTTCTGCTTTTTAAACTTATTTTCTGTCACAGAGAAAGGGTATATATCTTTATCATAAATGATACTTTTCAGACTGATTAAATTTTCTTTATGACCATATTTATTGTAATGTAATCTACTTGTATATTGAACTTAATAAACAAGACAGTATCAGTGGTGGTCTTTAATACCTAAAATGAAATACATTTGGCCTTCAAAGGGGCTTGAACTGTGTGGATTTTTTTTTTTAGAAAGTCTGCTTATACATCAGGAAGAAAATGTGGCAAAAAACTTGTCTGCTAACTAACCTTGATCTTAGTTAACTGTGTGGTATTACAGTTCTGTAATTTAGTTATATACAGCTATCTGTATGCATATGTATTTTAAAATCTTGCTTTTGGTCCAACAACTGTTTTACTGTTGGTGGTGAAGTTGCTGTTCCCTATGTGTACCCAACAACTGCTTGCTTGAGTTGGAGAGATGCTTAATTTAAAGGAAACAGCAACTTATTTATTAAGGTGTGGAGTAACTGCACAAGTTACAGTAAAGACTCTGTATCACAATTTAAATCTATGATATATAAGAGAATGGAAACTATGGAAATCTTTCGGGAACTGGAAGATGCCTATCCCTGGCCTAGTAGCTAACGAAAACACTACATGTCTTTATACACAATGAGTACTTCAAAGACAGGGAGACAATGATAAGTGGTTTTTCAGATACTTGAGTAAAGCAGAAGTGGTGCAGCTTCTGCTGGTATCTCCTATGTAGTTGCAGAGCTGTCCTGTGGAAACTCTTGAGTTCCACTCCCTTGTGCTTCTGCGCAGCACAGCGTAACACATCCTGCCTCATTTGGCACCTACAGTGCACCCCTGACCATGAAGTTCTCACCTCTGCTGTCCTGGGCTCCTCCTCAGTAAGCATCAGTGGCACAGAAACAGCTCACAAAGTGCAGCAAGGCTGATGCAGACAATACAGTAACAGCAGCACAAGGAAGTCCCCGAGCCTTTGATTTGAGGTGCACCTTAAAGGACATAAGGACCCGAGCTAAGACGTACAGCAGCATCAAGGAAGCAGTAAGCATTGTCCAAGAAACTGGGCCCTGACTCTTTAAGATCTACTTAGCTAATATTCTTCATTTTAACCACCTTTCACTGGCTCTTTTCTGTGAATGACAGAAGCTAATCCTAGAGTGGAAAAAATGACAGTCTTGACACCTCTGTATTTCCATTTGTAGTCTAGCTGGCTTGAAACAGTTGTGCTATAAGTTGACTCTTGTGTGTTAAAAATGTATGTTACATTCTCTAGAGAATTTTTTTCTTCCTGTTTAATGTACAGCAACTTGAAAAAAATGGGTGTTTTGAAAATTAGTTACTGAGAAATGGAAAGCAGTAAAGTTTGTTTTGTGGTGTCCTCCTTAAGGAAGAAGTAATTTCGGTCTCAGACTTTTTTGAAAAAGAATCCTCCTGTCTTTCACTGTGGCAATTAAGTCTATTGTTATTAGTCTATTTAAAAGCCACAAGTGAGAAAGGACAAAGGTGGTCTTTGCTCTTTCTTTTCTAATCAGATAACTGAAGTGTCAATTTTCCTTTAAATAAAGAGATCCTCACTTCTTCGGTGATCAGTTCAGCCTGTCCTTACATTTCAACCATAGGTTCTTTCTGCTCTTCAAAGGCAAGCCTTTCTCTTTTTGCTTCTGACAGGAACAGGCTTTAACCTCTCCTTCACACAGGTGTGATACAGCAAGCCTCTTCCAAATCCAAATAAAGATTTTTTCTTTAGTCTTTCACAATGCATCCTATTTTCACATGTGATTCTCCTGGTGTTAGAAATTAGGATAATCCTTTTTAATCTCATTATATCAGTTAAATGTATGTTATCACAGTTTTGTCTTAATTTGGTATTTTTCAAGTTATCATTCATGCTGTGTCTGTTCTATAGATCTGTATTAATTTGTGGTACTTTGGAAGAACTAATACATCAGGGTGCTCTTTGAGCTCCTGCGTTGCTACCAGGTCACTGTTAGAATGCCTGAGCCGTGGAGTCTGGATGAAGGAGCAGTGACTTTGGCTTGGCTGCTGACTTTTAAGGAAGGTCTGTTCACCCACATTCTGAAGCTGCACAGTTAGTGTGCCGTGTATGATTTCTGTTTGGTGGGGTTTTTTTTAATTTATGGTGGTCTTGTTTACTTCTCTGCAATTTCATAAGGTTTACTGAGATAAGATGACTAATTTTAGTGAGCAAATCTGCATGAGAGTGTGTAACTACATAAATATTTCCTATATGATAGAAATGGAAGCTTTCTATTGTGTGGCTCAACAGTCTGTTGCTTTAGGTCCTTCATCTTCCAACGTACTTGTTTACTTAGTGACTTTGTACTGAGAATAATTTTTTATAGCAGTGCATTTAACAGCTCCATTATAACAGCCTCCAGTACTTAAAGGGAGCCTACAGCAAAGCTGGGAAGGGGCTCTTTATTAGGGAGTGTGTGATGGGATGAGGGCTAATGGTTTTAAGCTGAAAGAGGGGAGATGTAGATGAGATATTAGGAAGAAATTTTTTACTGTGAGGGTGGTGAGGCACTGGAGCAGTTTGCCCAGATAAGTCATGGGTGCCCCATCTCTGGATGTCATAGAATGGATGAGGCCTTGAGCAACCTGACCTAGTGCAAGGTGTCCCTGCCTATGGCAGGGCTTGAATATTGATGATCCTTAATGTCCTTTCCAACCCAAACCATTCTATGACTCTGTGAACTGTGTTTTCTTATTTGCTAACAATAAAAAAAATGCTGGGTTTTAAAGTTATTTTCTTTTTTTTCTCCCCTACTTAGTAGAAAAATATGTGGACCTTAATTTAGTACCTAATTTAGTCAGACCTCTGTTTCGTCTTGAGTATCATTTTTTAAACAGGAAGAGTAAATGAGACTTCATCCAACATCTTCCACAGAAAGTTAGTATTTCTTCTCCTGAAACCAAAACTTTGCCAAGCAAGCTTAAATTACGTTTCTTTTCTTTCCTTTGTAGGAATCGTGAAAAGGCAAATTCCCTGCCTTTTTTCTTTTTTCCTTTAAGAAATGAATATAGTCACTTAAGATACTTTAGTTCTGCTATATGGGAACTTCTATAGCATCTAAAAAAATAGCTCTGTTTTCTATTAAACATGAATGAAATTTTATGAATGTTTCTGTACTGAAGCTATGATACTGGGGTTCCCATAGGCTTACATGGAGCTCTGCTGAGAGCATCCTCTGCTGCATCTGATGATCTGATTGTTGCTACTGATTTTTTTCATCTCCTTAAGACAGGAGACAATTGAATGTTAATTAAAAAAAACCCCAAACATAACAATTTAATGAAAAGAATATCCATAAACGTTCTATGTTTGCATATGGAAAAACTTTGCTTTTAGAACTACAAAATTTACATTAAACATTTGCACTAAAATTATAGCTGGCATTCACCTGATGCATTACTATCATAAATCATATTTGGATCATGTACCATCTGATAAGTAAGTTCCTTAAGTATCTTACTTTTCTACTGCCTTAAATTTAATATGATTCTTACATGCCTATAATAGGTATGGAAGACATCTTGATCTGAGCAGGAGTGGATTTGTTTTCCTTTAATACAGGTACCAATCTTTCCATAAGCCATAAAGTATTGAAGACTTCAGCCCAGAATACCTAGTACAACCATGTTTATTGTAAGTATTGATAGATTGGTCTGCTTTCTATTTAAAACAGATGACATAGTTCTAGCAGCCGAATTTATTCTTTCTGGCTATGTTCAGATAATCAAGTGGAAATGCATTCAGGTTACTAAGTAAAAAGAAGGAGCAAAAAAGACATCTGTATTTTGCAGAAGAATTGGAGAACTTTTACTTTACACTAAAGGAATTCTTTCGTTTAGCATTTAAAGAGGAAAATACTATTTTAAAATCTAAGCTTATTTATTTCCACTAGAAAAATCTTGTAATGATTTAGACATTATTTGTCTTTAAGGCAGAAGAGATGAGAAGGGAGAAGTTTTAAAGTTATTGTCCCAACGTATCTGTTGGCAAATGTACTCGATATCTAACTTCTTTTCTGATAACATTATGTTAATAAAATGGATAGTTTTAACTAACTGCATTCTCTAGGTAAGACTAACATTCTGAAGTCCTAGAGATAGCATCACTTTGTGAGAAATAATGGATGTTCAGCAACTTGATTTAGCTACTCTTGTTGGTGAACTAAGATGTAACTCAGGAATATGAAGTTTTTATTTCTTCTCTGACTAATTTTAATATTAACCTATGAATCTTGATCTCTTGTTGTACAGCTTCCTGTGGTTTTGTTATTAGAAAGAGATCACACTACAAAATTTTATACAGGACTATATATTATATGAGATCTAAAAATATAATGCATTGCTGCTCAGCTAATGTAAATCTTGTGATACAAATGTATTTCATGTACCACTACATCATATATAGTGTTTCAGAATTTTAGTAGTACGGTCTGTGTAACAGCACAGAGGATATATGCCTTAACTAATAGAGACTTGAGCTTGTCAGTCCATGTGAATGTACTCATGAATTTACCCTCTTGGTTATTTTTTTTTTACTGGATTGAGTATTAATTTCTACTTTCTGTCCATTTTGCAAGGAAAGAACTAACATAGATTGGAGTGGATGAATGCTTTGTAAACCGGGACTGAACCTATATTTAATCTAGATGTCAGAGGATTTTGATTGGTATTGGAAACTGAGCTTGTCCTGTGTACTGTGGACTCATCTGCCTTTTAAAAGTAATAGAAGCTATGGAGAAGAGTCACAGTGGAAAAAAAGGATAATGATAACTTCCACAGTCAGTAACATTTCAGACGTACTTTCCTTGTAGGAAATTTTAAGCAGTAAACTGGGATTAGGTTAGGCTTGGTAAGGGAAGCAAGATAAACTAGTGCTGTATGTACCTTTGGGATTGGAATGAGGGTTATGTTGAATAACAAACCATAGATTCTTTCTCTGTCCATTTGACTTTTATGCTTTGGACTTGATTTTAAAAGTCCGCTGTTCAAACATGAGGAAATTGTACATGTATACTTTAATGTAGTACTAGAGAACATTCTAGCAGGAACAGTGACAATAGCTCTGAAAATAACCATCAACCAAACAGCAAAAATATTTAAGAAATGTATGTTGAACCACTTTTGTTCTTTAATGATTCTGGAGTTGTATGTCTGTGCGTGGTCTCTGGTTATTACTTACTGACTATGTTCTGGCTTTTCTGTAGGCAAACCTACATTAACAGTTGGCAACTCTGTCCCTTATATTTCTGTGAAGCACTTTAAAAGCTTTCTGTAAAGGTTTTCAGCTCAATTCCTTGGAGATCCAATTTCACAGCAGTGTTACCATTGTTGGTCTGGCTTCACAGAATCATAGAATGGTTTGGGTTGGAATGGACCTTAAAGATCATTCAGTTCCACCCTGCTGCCATGGGCACGGACACCTCCCACCAGACCAGGCTGCTCAAGGCCCCATCCAACCTGGCCTTGAACACCTCCAGGAAAGGGGCATCCACAGCTTCCCTCGACCACCTGTGCCAGTGTCTCACCACCCTCATCATGAAGAATTTCTTCCTAATGTCTAATCTAAGTCTTCCCCCTTCCAATTCAAAGCCATTCCCCCTCGCCCTATCACTACTTGCCCCTGTAAAAAGTCCCTCCCCAGCTTTCCTGTAGCCCCTTCAGGTGCTGGGAGGCTGCTCTGAGGTCTCCTTGGAGGCTTCTCTTCTCTAGGTTGAACAACCCCCACTCTCTCACCTGTCCTCATAGCAGAGGTGCTCCAGCCCTCAGATCATCTTCATAGCCCTCCTCTGGATCCATTCCAACAGTTCCTTATCTTATGTTGAGGATTCCAGAACTGGACACAGAACTCCACGTGGGGTCTCCCCACCGCAGTGGTGCCACCTCCAGGAGAGATGGAATTCCGGTTTGCAGTGCACGCTTCCACCTTGCTGGCAGAGAGACGCCTCCAGCTGCCTTCTGTGCTGGTGTGGGTGTTCCACGTGGCTGGTTTTCCGGCACAATTGTGGCTGAGTTCTGGGGAGCACCTCGCCCCGCTGCTGACACAGCTGCCCTCAACCGTTGGCTTCCACCAGCGTTGGCAGAGCCATGGAGGAGGAGCGCAGGGTGCGCAGCCCGACACCGCCGCCTGGGGGCGCTGCGGGCAAAGCGCGGCGCGGGCAACCGGGGGGCAGGTGCGGGGACCCTCCCGAACCCCTCCTAATTCCATGCCGGCACGGAAATCCTGCCGAGGCCAAAGGGCACCGCTCTTCTCCGGGCCTCCAATCCCCCAGGACCTGTTTTGCTAGCTTACATATTAGGTATAAAGGAAGTTCTGTGTCCTCTCTGGGACAGTAAGTGGGATTGGGCTGGGGTAGTTTTAAAATCACTGCGTTAAAAATGAAAATTTCTTTAATGTGTGCTTGTTTGTGACAAGACCCATCATGTAATGCATGCTTATGGTAGGCTGTAGGGCATCTTGGCTCTCTTCTAAAATTATACTTCTCAGCACGTTGTTTGCTTCATAGTTGTCCTTTACTGTCGTTGTTGCTAATTCTAAAACCTCTCTTCGCATGTGAACTGGAGGGATTTGCAAATAGTTTTCACTCACATGGATCTTTCTTTGATTGTGTTCTGTTTTTTCAGCATTTATCATTGTTAGGATGTTCCTGCATCAGCAGGTTCACCTACTTCAACAGAATTTCTGTGTAGCTGCTCTTCCTGTTCCCCCTGCTACGTAGTTTTGCTGTTTGTGTCCTGAGAAGTTTAATCCAAACAGACAGTGCTCTGGGACGTGCTGTTACCCTCTGATCGCTCACTGGGTCTCTGTGGGCTATTTCTGCATGTCTCCTCATCTGTTCATGTTCCCTTCTGATGCGAAGGCCTGCTGATGTGAATTCCTGTTACTGAGGGATGTGGAGCTTGAATGTCATCTTGTTGCTGTTTGTATCACTAGCTGTGGAGTTGTGACAGGAGAAACCTGAATGACCTCAGCAAGTGTTTTGGTGCAGAACTTGAGTCATCCTTTGACTGTAAGAGAAGTGGAATACACACGAAAAGACATCAAAGAGCTTACTGTAATACAAACAATAATTCTAGATAAGCTTAGGTCTCCCATTCTCTGTTTTATTTCAAGGTTCCAGAATAAAAAAGTGCCAAAACTTATCAAAGGCTTTATGTAGCCTGTGTTTTTTTCCTTTGTTTAAAGATAACTTAATGGTGACGATTCTATGACTTCTGTTATGTTTTTCTGTGACAGGTTATCTGTAAAGCTTGCTCAGATTGTGTAGAAAACACAATCGTACATTGTACTGTTTAAGGAAGATATTAAGAGCAAGCATGAGAGAGGGAGTATATGTGAAATGACATAGGCAGAAATGTAATCTTTCAATCTTAGCTTGTTTATAAAATGCTGCTTTCATAGAATGTCCTGGAGTTAACCTCCATCCATCCATATACATATATGTCTAAAAATAAAAATATATAACTATATGTAAATATATATATCTTCTGTAGTTTCAACCCTTAGTTTTGTTTATTCCCCTTAGCTTGGTTTATTCATGGCCAATTCATCTACGTTGCATGTTGTGCAGAAAGTCATGCCATATGCATTTAATTGAAGTGGTGCACTAAGTGCTTGCACTTCACCTGTTGTCTCCACCCTGTGTCCACACACATAATAAAATCTCAATAGTGTGGTTAAGAGCACTTTGGTAACCAGTTTGAACTTTTCAGAGGCTGTTTTAAGTTGGGTACAACTCGAAATATCTGATTAGGCCCTCCTTTGCAAACTGCAGTCTGGCAGGTGGATGCTTGAAATCAGTTTCAGTCTCAAAGAAGTGTCTGGATTTCTGTTTTGTTCTCAAATGCTGAAAAGTGCTGGCGAGACTTCAAGGACAAAAAGAGAAATTCTACAGAAAACAACGCTATTATGAATGAATGAATGATTGCTTGAGTTTGTAATAACTCATGATCTCTTATAGTAGTAAATTATCTTTGTGGTATCTTATCTGTTCTGAAAACACATAAAATGCTTTTCTGAAAATACATTCTATAACACTTTTCTGTCAGTGGAAAAAATACTTTGAATAAAATCATTATAGGGACAATTTTTTGCTTGATTTCCCAAATCTTTTACTGCAGGAAATATTCTAACAATGTGTCTTTTATAAGATCAGAATTTTGTATTCATTTACACAGAAAAAAATTGGTGTACAATTCTATATACCCTTACTAGGGAAATATAGACTAGCTTGAGTATTTGAGGATTTGAATGCAGATTTGAATGCAGAAGGTATCACATATTTTCAATCTATATAGAGCTTCAAATGTCTTAGGTGGTAACTTAAGTGGATTTGTACTGTTTTTTTTTTTTTCAAATTGTGGCTTTCTTAACTAGATTCAATACTTACAAAGTGTGACAGTAGAGTTGGTCAGTAAAGGACTGACAGCTTAATCCAGGTGAGCAGCCCCTTCTGAGCACTGAACTACTGAAACTGAGATCTAAAGCAGGTTACTCTGGTTTTCATATCTATCTACATATATATTTTTTTAAGAAGAACTAGACACAGTAGTGAGTTTCAGGTTAAATATCTTTTTTCAAGGAGTGTATGGTACTGTGGTGAACTTTACGCTTAGGTTGGAAAACTGTGTTGAATACATTCAGAAATGTCTTGGACACTGAGCTGCTTTCATATAAATAAAAGAAGCATGCGTGCCACTGCTCAGACATTCAGAGTGAGTATTAGTGGATTTTGAGTGATGTGTACAATTTTTGGTGGCAGATGAGGTAGGAATTTTGCCTGGTAGTGTGTCTGTGGATCCCCACTCCAAGTCTAGTAAATAAAATACTTTTAAGCAATACAGTGATACGTATTCCCAAATGCAGAAAGCATTAAGGAGCACTTTCTTATACTAATGTCTTTTTTTCCCCTGAGCTTTCTGCTCCAGATGCAAGGCATCTTTCATTCTGGCTTCTTTAAACTAAATATAGAACAACATTTAAACTCCTCCCCTAATAAAAACAAAAATTCAGCTAAACCAGGCACGGATGGAGAAGTAGCCCTAGGGATAAAGCAGACGTTTGGACAAAATGAGATGGATTATTTCCTTTTGGTGTTTTCTGGAAAGTGATTAGGGTGTTTTAAGTGGTAAATATAGCATCAGAGTCTCTGCAAAACAGAACTTAATATTTAACATTAGTTAGTATCTTTGTAGCTAGTAGTTAAAGCCAAGTGAAAATGCAAATGGTTTAAATTGTGTTGTTAGACGCTTTGTTCATAAAGCTGGCGCATAGACTTTCTGAATGATAAGTCTTATCTTTCAAATGCAGATGAACACTCTCTGTGCACTTCATGAAAATGAAGAGCTATTGAGCTCTATCACATAAAAATTTGAAAATACCCCATGCGTTTTATTAGTGCTGAAGTTTTTTGCAGTGCTTTTAAATATGGTGTCTTCTGCAAGCACAGAGTTTAGCGTGCGTCGGTTAATATATAGGCTGCTTGTTTGTTTGGTGTTCTTATCAGTCCGTACAGTTAGAAGTCTTTAAAATCTGCCTTGGAGCAGCTGGCAGCTGACGTGCTGGTGTTGGCACCACCCAGGTTCAACGTGACATCACCAGGAGAGGTCTACCTCAGTGCTCAAGGAAGTTGATGTGGGAGCCACGCTCTGTAACACGTAGCTAAACTACTGAATTTAGTAAATACTGAGGACACAGAGGGCATGTGAAAATGGAGTTCCTGAAGAAAATTGTTCCCACTGTTTCTGGAGATGTAGTTCTGGATGTTGGGAGTACTGCCCGTGAAAACTCCCCAAGGCTATTGAAGATGAGACGTGTCAGGCTGTTTTCATTAGGACAGACAATAGACGAAGATGAGGAGACACATGCTTTACATCCTGGTTACAGTATGTATCCATCTAATCAACCTGGTAAAAAATGATTACTAAGCTTTTTCTTCAGATCATCATTGTTTTGCTAAATTGACGAACTTGATTATAAAAGGCCCTTTTATCAGAGTCGCTCTGATAATGGTGTCTTTAGGTTTAGAACTATTGTATAACCACCACTGTCATGTGTTAGTGACCTGTTTGAAAGCAATTTTACAGGATTTCTAATGTTTTTCTTGTCTTTGCATGTCTGTGTGACCTTTTTTTCCCTTTTTGGGATAAGTATTCCTGTTTAAGTTTTTAAATTTCAGTGTAGCCGTAGCCATGATTAGGCACTAGGAGTTTTCTAGACAGACCTTTACTGCACAGAGCTCTGACTGTAGTGCATGGGTCAAGTTTTGTATCATCTTTTCTCTCCCTGTTTTTCAAATCCCCAAAGTTTGCTAACATTTCTCTTTTAAGTGTTCTTTCATTTCAAAAATTTTTATGCTTTCCTTTTTTGGTGTTTGAAGATTGCAGGGGTTTTTTTATAAACATATATAAATTAAATTAGGCAAGTAAAATATGGGCATTGTGTGGAGAACTTTTAACTTAAAAATGTGGATAAGCTTGCTTGTACTAAGTTTTTTTTACTACTTTTTACTGTCTTAATGTTACAATGTTTAATAAAAAGTAGTAGAATGAGTTAATGTTCCTTTTTCAGATAGTTCAGCTGGGTGGCAATGGAAAAATCAGTTTTACTTTTTTTCCTTTTTGCCTTCAGCTAAAATAGTAAGGTCTTGAGCCTTTATGTTCTTGGATCCTGATGGCTGTCAGAGGCACAGCTTTTACTCTTTGCCATGTAGTGACTATTTTCAGGGTTTAGTGTGGCCTTGAAATTTTTTCCCTTATGTGTATAACTGCAAAGGTAGGAGGCGGTGACATCTATCTTGTTGGATGGTGAACTTACAGCCTTAACTATGGACTTAAGTTTGTGGTTGTGATGGTGGGAGAAAGAAGTTTCCTTGGAAAGACTTTTCTTATCCTTTCCCTGTGTAATGTCAACCACTTTTTTTTTCATGTGTCAGGTTGAGTAATGTTGGCAGTGGGGAAAGCAGGGACAGTTCTGTTCTGTTAAACTTATTTTCCCCGTGTGTAACAAATTAAAGAAGTTAATGATGTAATGGTGTGGAGCATTGAAGAGTAGGGCCTATTGAGACTGTTATTGCCTACATGCTTGAAAACTGATTAGAAGTTCGTGCTGTCTGAAAGGATGATGCACTTTTAGCCAAGTTCATGTCCTCGTTTAACTTCGAGTGTTATAGAGCCCTGAAGTTTATAGTTGGATGTCACTGTGATGTGCACAGCTTAAATATCTCAGTTAAGTGTATCTCATCAATTTTGCTTTTATGCTATATTGTGTTTCTTTATAGGTCTCACTTTTAACTAGTGTTTCATTTCAAATGTTATAATTTCGGAACACATAGGATTGTTTTTGTACCAAATTAAAAGAAAATGCTACAGACTGAAGTTTGTAGTCAGAATACATCCCTTCATCTAATCTTGTTCAATGTTTTGTCGATAGTTCGACTAAATGAGGGTAATAAACAGAGAATACACCAGTCCTACTGTTGGAAGATGAATTCTCTTCTTGCTCATCATTAAGTATTTGCCAAATGGTGATTATTAGGAGTGATTTTGTGGAAATCAGTAGCGCTGATCTAATATCACTTAATAGTGTGATGTCATCATTTGCGAAATGCAGACTTATAGTCTGTTCTGGGATCATGCTTTTACAATAGCAGATAGTAGCTGAATCCTCTTTAAATTATCTGCTTATTTCTATTTTTGTATCTTGGTAATGGAATGAACTGCTCTGCTGGAGTAGAGCAGAAGAACTGTGTTTACCAGTTGGCTGTGCTGCAGAGGGCAGGTGTCGGCAAAACAGGTAATAAAACAATAGAATTATTTGGAAAAAATTATAAACACTTCCTTGCATAATATCAGCAGGTGTGATGCTAAGGCGCCAGTAAATTTATTAGAATTAAGCTGTTCAGGAACTCGGTAGATGTTTAAAGCTAAGGTGGTTTGTCCTGTGGATTTGTTTGAATTTGAAAGTGGGTGAGTTAATTCATTTTTTCATTTTCCTTTCTGTTCCTAATTGCCACTGTTTAGGCAACGTTTTTGTATAAATGAGAATTTGGGAGAAATAGTCTGACAACTATTTTAAAGTATGAAAATATTTTACAACTTCCTAAACAAACCAATCTGAAGAACTACTCCTAGTGTCCAAAGCATAGGAGTATTATTTTGATAATACCACTTACTTGGGTTTGCATATATCTGGCCTAAATATCTTATGTGTACTTCAAGTGATGAGATCCTTTCTTCAGGATTTTAAACATTTATCAGTATTGCCTTTGAAAATGTTAACTCAATTAGTATATACAGACCATAGAATTGTACATTCTGTGATGCATCTTTTAAAATATGTTGCTTCTGTTAGAGTAGTTTCAAGTGTATTTTAGAAATCTTTCAGAACTTTTTTTAGGCTTAGATGATTAGAACTCTAGAAGAAAAAATCTCACTCACTGAAGTATTTGCATATGATTTTATGCATCACAACACTTAATAGATGTTAGTAAGTAGTTCTTTGAATTTGCTGTAGCATTTAAGAGTCAACAGATTCTCAGTTTTAAAATTTGTCTCAAACTCTACAGTCCAAATCAAACAAGATGAGCTTGGGAGATTCAGAGAAAGTATTTTCACGTACCAAAACACACATACACATGTGTACACATACAGACACAGCTATAAAGTACTTCACATTCTCCCACTTTGTAGTGTTAAAGAAGGGGCAAGGCCACGACTGCTCAGTGCAAAGTGGCGAACGACTGCTGTACCTCTTCTGTTTGAAATGCACCCATCTGTTGCAGGTTGGTGCTTTGGTTGCATTGTAAGGCAAACCTGGAATAACTGCACCAGAGATGTTAAATTTATCAGTGATGTGAGTATTCTTATTGCTCGCGGTGTCCACGTTATTTCTGTCTATGGATGCAGTAAACCTGCTTCCCTTCAAGTGGCCCTGCTAGGGGAGCAGCAATAAGCCAACAGAAAAGGAGTTTTGATGGTAAAGAAATGAGTAATAGCATTGTAATTGCCTGAGGGGGCTGACAGCAGGGACTGAGTTGACATAAACTGCCTGTGAGCACTGCATCCCTGTAATGCCAGCTACTCTGCAGGGCATACTCAGCTCGGTGTTGCATCTTTGATCAGCCTTGTACAGCAGGGGATGACCAGGAAGCCCAGCATCTGTCTGGAATAAAAGTGAGCTTCTGTACCCGAGTTCTGAATTCCAATTAGAGAGGACTGGAGGGGTTAGTGGGCAACGAAGGACTGCAGCTTCCCTCCCCACCACCAGTCTCTGTCTGCTGCTCCCTTACATTCAGAGACTGTTCCACAATACCGTTTGGGATCCAGAATGCTGTTTACATAAAAATCTCTTAACCCTCTCTCCTATTTTCTTATCACAGCAGATAGCATTGTTTTGTTTGAGTAATGCCCTAGGAAATTGTTCTATGTATATTTTCCATATGAAGTAATAAGGAACCTTTCTTAAGACCCTCTAGAGCCTGCCCTTGAAGCTGTTTGCAACAGAAGGTAGGGGAAGGCGATTTTGTTTGGATTTTTGAGCGGATCAGGCTGATCTAACTGTTTGCTGCCAGCGAAAGGGGCAATCTCGCTCCCAGCTGTGCAGCCCATCCCTATCATCTGTTGGGTGCTGGTGTGGCCTTTCCCTCAGCTGAGTCATTTCACAAAGTCAGTAGAAAACATTCTCATATTTTCGAGGCAGTATTTTTGAGATGAATTGTCGAGGGGAATCAACTTGCTGAGAGGGCCTTTCTGGTCTCAGTCATGAGGGCAGCATTACATGTCTCACCATCACCAAAAGTAGCAGTCACCTTCTGGATACCCTCTGTTTTGAATATATTGATGTGTGGAAAATGAACTCTTTAATGTTTTAGATAAATGGAAACACAAGCATCTTTCCAGAGTTTTATTTTAAGTGCAGTGATGATAAATTTTATTATTACTGCTTATAAGCAAATACAATGACCATTGGGTAAATTTTATTTAGGTGAGGCATTTGCTAAAGATAGAGTCAATAATGATTTGAAATTATGTCCAGCAACTCTTTTAAAAAGTAAGCCTGAGTGCAAAGGGAGTAGTACGCCTCTGACTTGTTCATTTTATCTTTAGTATGGAAAATTTACTATAGCTATATTTAACTATAAAAAAAATTATATGACTAGGAGACATCTCAAATGTGATTTTTAGAGCTATTTTTTTTGTTCTGATTTTTTTTATTGTGTTTATACTTGGCTGTTTGCCTAATATTCTTTTACTGTAGTTATCTCAGGGTTTCCTCTGAAGATTAAGCATGTGGGAATTTACAATGAATTGTAAGCAGAAAAGTCAGAAATAATGAGAATTCCAGTCTATTAAGGAAAAAAAAATTAGAGGTGAAATTGGACAGTAATTAGCTGCAAATATTCTTGAAAATATTATCTTTCAGCTAATTCTTTGAGATAACGCAGTAAAAACTTAGAGGAGAGATTGTAAATAAAGCAAATATCTCTTTACCTTTCCAACTCACAATTACTTCGCACTAAGATAGAAAGACAGAATAAAGCTTACTTGAAGGAAAGGGGGAGAGAGGTGGTAGTATGGGGAGAAGGAGAGAAAATTTATCATAGCCAGAAATGCAAGCAAGTCTTCAGAAGAACCTGCAATAGCCGGTTAAGGGGAGCTGTGAAGTGCTGAAGTCAACAAGATGTAGAGAAACTCCTTGTAAATAATTCTATATGCTATTGTAAAACCATTCTTTCTATGATAATATGGCAATACAAGGACATAATAATATTATTTTGAATTCTTTTTGTCTATATTGTCCACAAGTCTTGAAAATGATATTTTGAGAGGGAGACAAAAGTTTAGCATGTTGTTCCTTTTTGATTCACACTGTAAGTCTCTGGCATGTAGAACAGATATTAAAACATACCTGTGACACTGCTCTCTGTCTGTTTTCTCTAATGTCTCTCTGTCACCCAAGGTGGTCAGCATATAAGATCAAAGTCTTGGCTTATTTTTAAGGAGCCATTTTCCTTCAAGTAAAAAAACTGTTATCTTTTAAAAGACATTAAAATCAATTACTGGGCTAAAAAAAATCCAAAATAACACCCCTGTAATGCTCCAGAAGGTATTTCTAAGGTCAATATAATATTTCTGAGCAGGGCTGAATCAGCAGTTGCGTAGGGAAATGCCATGCTAGTGACATCAACAATGCAGATTTAAGTTACAGAAAGATGATAATTCACATATTTTGTTAAACAGTTCTTCACTTTTCAGTTGAAAAGGAAAAGATTTCATGTTTCAAATACAAAAGTTTTAGTTTATAGGTGATCTAACAAGTCTTAATCTCCTCTAGGGGCAGTTTTTCTGTTTCTAATGAAAAGCGAATTGTAAATTGAAGAGGCAGATATGGCATAATGTTTTTCAGTAATTCAGGATACTTTTGGTAGTTTTTGGCAGTTTCTGCTGGCTGCACTTATTAGCTGTTTTAGGTCTTAATTAGTAGACTTCACTGTTTCTAGTTTCTTTTGGTTTAAGCTCTTCAATAACAGAATGATTCTTACCCTGCAAGTGCTAACTTTATATGTGTTCCTTCTAGAAAGTATTGTGTGGATCCAGACTGAGGGAAAATAGTTTCAACTATCTCATCTTAATCAAGGGCTACTTTGGAAAGCCTTTTCATTTTCAGTAAATGGCATTCTTTGTGTCTCGACTTAACACTGAATAGCCTTTAGTTGTGCTTCAAGTAAGGAAATGTCATGAGTGCTTTCTTCAGTTGGCAATCTGCTGTCTTAATTAGTAAGTGCTGTTGAAGAATACCTGTGTTTTGGGAAGCAATGTTCATGGCCTCAGCAGTTTTACTCATTGTGCATCTTCTTGTTCTCTAGCCAGATTCTAAAAGGTCCCTGCAAACAGAGACCCTCCCAGACAGAGTGGTCTCAATTCATGCGTGAAGGTTTTTGCTGTTTCTATTTATTTATAAGGGAAAGGTTTTGTTATGAGAAATCCAGATGGGTTACTGATACGAAGAGATAGCTGAAAATTTCAGAAAACATCATCGCTTTAGCAGTTGTACCTTCTAAAAGAATTAAGTTCCTGTCTGCAGCAGTTTTTCATGAGATGCTCTGGATGATCAGGTCTTGGCATACCCTCACGTTATAAGCTGTGCGATACCTCTTATGTAGTGATACTACATAAATAATAATTCTTTATGTCGTGGTTACTGATGATGTCTGTAGTGACCAGCATCTGTGTTGTACTCTGATTGCTTGGCAGACTTTCAGTGCTGACTGAGAAGACCAGTATGGCAATATGAGGTTTAGATATGTTAGCATCAGGATGCTGTTGCACAGTTGTATTAGATACTGACCCCAAAAATTCTGGTATCTCTTAGCATCTTTTAAGATGCGCTGAGGCAAGTCGTGTCTCAGTTACTTCTTTGAGAAGATGACTGAAGGAAGAATGTTTTTATTTCAAAATATTTTCTAACTTGAAAGTAGGAAAACCAGGAAAAACATAAAAGCAGATCATAACTTGTATAAAAATACTATATTTCTTTCGTATGTTTTTTTCTGTTGCTTAGAATTAGTTTAGTTTTAAGGTATCTTTTCTTTATTTTTTTTTGAGGCACTCCAGGGAACTTTGTGCTGAGGACTGTTTGCAGAACTGCCAGACAAATGTGGCCTTGTTGTAAAGTTTTAGTGCATATTAGGTGTTTGGTATCAAACTGTTGGGTTTAGCTACTTGGCTGCTTTCAGCTTTGTTACTTCTTTTCATTTTTTCCCTTCCATTTTTCCATGCTTCTTTTCTCCATCTTCTTCACTGTCACAGGGTGCTTGCTGAGGATAAATGACACTCATGAATTCTGTTAATTCTGACTTGCAAATCTGTATATGTCTTAATTACTTTTTTTAATCTTAAAGCATTTCTGTTTTGTACAACTGCTTCAGGTTCCTATGAGAATATCTGTTGTTTTAGAGAGATGGGAAAGCTGTAAAATTCAGCATTAAAACAGTTATTGTTTAATTCCTGGTAACTAAGACATTAAAAAATTCACTGCAATTAAACATTTGCTGGCTTTGGAGTGAAAAAGTATGCCAATTTACTTCAGCTATGAAGAATGCCATGTCAATGCAATTATTTTATTTATTTGCTTTTGATGTGGGCAACAGCTCCTTATGCTCCTGCCCTGTGTAACTGAGATGTTGGGAATGGCAATTCCAGGAGTTGAAACCTCAAGAGAAAATTGCCTGTCCATGCCTTGCTGCCTCTCACTTTCTCTCTCCTGCCTGTAACTGGCTTGTCCTTGTGAGGGGGGTTAGCAGAGACACCTGAAGTAGCTCCCACTTGTAACTATGCAGTCCCCATCCGTGCCCTCCCTGCCCTGCCGTTTGCACTCTGGCAGAGGTGGCTGAGCCAGGTGTACATCTGCGTTCTGCAGGGCTGTAAATTGCTTTAACATCTAAACAGAAATGGGCTGCAGGCTGCCACTGGCAGTGGCTCAGGAGCAAATGTTCAACTTTGCTTACGGTGGAGAGAGGAAGGCAGTAATGTATCTCCTGGCACTGAGCAAGGCTGGTAGGCGTGTACCTTCAGCAAGTCTAGTGGGAGTCTGCAAGCTGAGAACATTTTCAACCCAAGTACCATTGCAATCATGAGGCTTAACAAACTTGGGGCTTCTGACCTGAGTCTACCCCTTTTTCTTTTTGAGTTTTCCTGGATGAGTCCTAGATTCTTGGTGGTTTTTTTTTCTCAGTGCTTTCTGTGGGGATAAGAGTAGCTGATCCTCACATAATGCAAATATGATGTTTCCCGTAAAAGTAGCACAGACATCCAGCAGCTTGGGAGGAGCAACAAAAATAGAAACATAACTGACTCGTAGCAGTTGTCTGAAGGCCTTGTAGGGTAACAGAGTTAAGCCTTTCCCTACTCTATCCATTTAAAAGCCCAGCAACTAAGCTGGGATTTGCCCTGTAGCTCTGACTGTTTCCAGGTTCCATTTAAAAAGCAGGTGAAAACTGAAGTGTTGGTATCCCAAAACCAGTATGTTGGTACATTAATGCAGAAGCAACAGGAAGGAGGCTGGTACGGTACAGAATTGGGCAGATCACATCTTAGGGCATTTACTTCAAGTTTCCCAACTGTACCAATGGGGTTTATACCTTAAAGGTTTATTTGCAGTCGTGGAATGTCAAAATTGAGCATCTGAGAAGAGAATAAGTCTGAGTTCTCTAGAATTTTAACTACAATCATGCTTCTGAAAATTGAGAAACGGGTTTGCCAGGCTTATGAGATATGGTTACAGCTATAGGTTTGAGTATTGCTTTAACTGTCTCCTTTGCTCTGGGAGAGACGTTGGTTAAATATCATCTCGGAACTGTCTGCTGAGTTGTTTGAAATGTTTCACCTTTTTACTACTGATTCATTTCCTTGTAGTCTTGTAATGTTTGCTGATCTGGAAAGCTGTATTTCAGGAAGGGCCAGATTGAAATCTGTTTAGTCTAAATCCTTACAAAGTTGTTAAGTTTGCATTTAACTAACTACCTTGAAAGGTACTTGAGTTTTCAAGATTTAATTATTCTTTCTTTAAGAATAACTTGAAGGGAGTTGCTTAGGGGCTTTAGCAGGGCTTTTTTGGTGTTTGTTTTTTTAAGGTAGGATTACTGTTCAATCAAGATGTTAACTTACTGAAAAGTTAAATATTAACAGAATCCTCTTTGATCTTGATCAGAGACTGTGCTCAGCAAGGAAGTTGTGCATCTCCAGTGTCCTTCCAGAACTACTTGGAAAACTCATAATTTACTTTAAATGAGTAATATTATCTATAGTTCTTTGCCTGAATGTATTTTCTGTCAGTCCGTATCATCTTGAAGATGAATGTAGTAGGATTGAATACCTCAAACTGTTGGAAGCAACAGTGGCTGCATGGTTTTTACATAACTTAAAAATGCCTTTAGCTGTGTTTTTTAAATGGAGTATTTATACTGGAATGATTAATGCAAATTGTTTTGTAAAGAGATAAGTATACAAATCATATTCTATTATCTCAGCCACCCCAGGAGAAAAGAGTCAGAACTGCATTGGGGGAGAGAGGTAGTATGGTAGGAATATACTCATAGGGAAATAAAACTATTGTAGAACCAGGGAATAGCACTTCAAGAGAGGGGAAGTAAATGAAATGAAGCCAAAAATTTCCTATGTTCCCAGTGAAACATAAATGAATGACATATATAATGTTATTTCTTTGTCATTTAAAAACAAACTTTAGGAAGTTAAATATTGTTCTTGTAAGATAAGTTACTTGGCAATATCTTCAGTCATGGAAGTCCCCCTACCATCTGTAGAGATGAAGCTGAAACAACATGCTGTGAACTGTATTAAATTTTTTGGTGTTGCTTCTTGGTCTTTGCCACAGACCAGAGCTCTGGCAGTTACAGAAACAGCAGTTGTTGTACAGGGCACTTATTTTATGTTACATGGTTCAAAATAGTTGCTAACAATGTTTTTGGGCAGCTCCAAGGAAGTGGCATGATGATATTCTAATAAAAGAGAAGCTGTACGAACAACCTTTGCATACACATTTGTAGTAAATGTAATGATCCTAGGAGGTATAGCAACCCTTTTAGAAGTGTTCTATTAAATTCCAAATTCTACAAATAAAGAAAAGGAGACTTCTGTTGCCTGTGCTACAGCACAGTAGTGTCTGATCTCTTTATATCGCTTGAGCTCTACTTGTAACACTGAGGGCAAACCTTCCCTGTCATGTGACTGGGCTTAGTGTTCATATACTGACTCTTACAAGTTCTGAATTGACTTTTCTTGTATGGATCAAGCATGCTATGAGTGAACAGCACCACAAATGGATGGTCTAATACTTCCTAGAGCAGCTGGGCTTACCCTGGCTGAGTCTTGTAACATATAGATCTGTTTGCAACCCGAAGTGTACAGACTAACATCACTGAAGCGGCTCAAGTAATTTTCTTCTGGCCATTCCCTTTCCTAAAAGGCTTTCATATCTGAGCAAAAAACATGATGTGGAGTGGACACTTGCATTAATCATTTTAGTAGAGTGCAAACAGCTTGCTTTTGCAGATTGAGCACTTCTGCTTTACTACACCTACAGTCCTATTCTTGTCGTATTCTTTTAAGAGCTTACTGATACCAGTGTGCTTCTTAACACATACCTCACCGTGACTCTCGAAAGTATTGAAACCATAGACTCTGTGGTAGTCTACTCCCTTTAATAGTGAATAGTCAAGAATCAAAAGGTATTTTGGATCAGTATATAAACTACTTATTTTTTGGAATTTTGTAATGTCTAGCCTCCTATTATAAGTATGCACAAATCTTCAGTTTGAGAGTTCCTTTTTGGATTGTTTTTCTTACATAAACCATCTCCAAATCAAAGGTATTGGCTTATAGTTAAATGTCTTCTCTTCCATCTTCTCTCCAGGTAGTAAAATACTAATCTTATGGAAGACTTCCCATGTTATTATTCCAAAGTAGTAGGTATTTTTAGACTCTTTCACAGTGGACATACTTGCTCTCAATTTTAAACACAGTGTACTTTTCAGAAGTCTGTTTAATTTTCCTCTCTGAAAATAAATAACACTTTCTTACACAGCTTTAGAAATACATGATGATAGTATCTTGTAAGTCTACACAATGAGTTTTATTGGACTTTTCTCAGTGAATCTGCCTCATCTGTGCTTGGCAAGGTTCAGAGGCTTGTAATCCACAGTTTTTCTTTCCTGTTTCTATGATTCTTGTTTTTATTAAAAATAAAACAAAAGGTCACATTTTAAACTTCATGGTTTGTCCTGAAATCTTCTGTTTATTCTAGTATCCAGTAGGTTATTTCATTAACTCAATTCAAATGCAAAACCCAAGAAGTCCAAAATCGCGGTGGTTGTTACCCGTATGTCTTTAAAAAGCATGGAAATTGGGCTGTGAGGAAGAAGAAATGTTAGAAGGCTTCTGCACAGTTGTATAACCAGATGATGCTTATGACACTGATGCTTGTATAATAATGCTAAGATACTGACAGGTCCAATACCCCTCTTATTAAATGTACTTGTATTTGTTATCTTTTTCTTGGGGGAGGGAGGAGGGACAGGGCAGAGGGGCCTGAACACATCAGTAGTATAAATAAATGCAAATTTTTGGAAACATTTCCTAACATTCATTAACTTTTGAAACACTTGTTATACAGAAATGCTCACAGCTCTTCTGTTTGTTGAAAATTTTCTTAAGAGGACTTGGGGAGGAGGAACACAGATTAGTATTTCTGTGGGATTTCGTTAGTGTATCTCCTGGTGTTTCTGGGATGATTGTTTTTTAGTAAGTTTCTGATGCTAATACCTTAAAGAATAAAAGCTGAAGGGGGTGCAGGGAAAGGGCAACTACAAAGAACCCAAAGTGTATTTTTAAGAGTCATTATTTTTGAGGTGCTTGGCGAGTTGGCTCATGATTTTGGAATGTGCACTGTTAACAAGGATTCCTTTGAATAACTCTCTGTAGCCCAGTGTTAAAGGCAGTCAGAGACTAACCATAATTAACAGAGTCTTTCAAATTAGTGGTGACATTAATCAGCCGGTTCCAAAATCTGACCTTTATATCTTACTCATAACAAAATACAACCTCTTGTTATGTCTTTAGTAAGTGGAAAAAGGAACGCTTGAAGTATAACTTTGACTGTATTCATAAAAAGTGATGAAAAAGGAGTGTGAGGTGATTGGGAATACTGCGTACGCAATATTACCTGAAACAGGCTTATGAAAGCAAGTTTGATGCAGTGACCCGAAGAGATACCCTGTGTGGGTGCACATTCTGTACCCTGTCTGGGAAGAAACAAAGGACTATCCAGAAATAGGTAGCCATTTCAAATCGTATTACAGAAAAATACTTTTTCCACGGGGAAATTTGGATTCTTTTTAATTTATGAAAACTAAGTGATCACACAAGTCTTTTTTTCTTTTTTTTTTTTAATAAAACCATTTGTCTCCTGAATGAATATCACACAGCAGCTGGGGATGGATGAACGGACTGGTGCAGTGACATGCTTCTCCTGGTCTTTCTCCAGTGTCCTGGTGTCTTAGACCTGTCATTTAGAGCTGCATAGCTGGAAATGGACTGGTCTGTGTTTCCTTCCTGTTAGTGATCATTATATTGTCTTTGGGAGTGGGTTGTGTGTAGTTTTAAAAAATCAAAACCAACCAAACCCTCTCAAAACCACAAAAATCAAACTGTGAAAGTATTTGATGCATGCCATTCTTAAATCTTTTAAACAGCTTCAGATGATAGTAGTTTTTCTGAGGGCACAGGTATGACTTCCTGGTTTACTCCTACTACAGGATGGGGGGCAGTTCTGAAACTGTGTAGGCTTTTAAAAAATTACTATAAAGCAGACTTAATTAATCAGTGTACTTAGACTTGTATGATTAATTTTTAGTTTGTCTGTATGGTGTCGGTCAAGTTTTATAGTTTAAATAGACCTAATTAAAATATTGTTATTGGCCAGTATCTCAGTAATCTCAGTATCCAGTTCTCTTGATTTTCAGTATTTGACCCAAGGGTAATGTTGTATGTACAGTTTGATGGCAGCTATATTAACAAGCATCACTTTCTCCCTGTCATTTATTTCTTCCTGTCAGTATGCAGAAATCTTCATGAAATATTCAAGTAATCTTAGAGATGTCCATTAAAATCTTGAGACACTTCCAGGTGTGTTTGTGTCCTGTGTAAAGCTGGTGGAGGGTAGCTCCCTTTTGGCTGTACCCAATAACATGAACGGAGTGAAGGAGGCTTATGTTGCGCTACTTTGCCCTGTGCTGAGATGGGATATCATGCTTTTTCCCAAAAGAATGCTGGTAAATCATAGAATCATAGGATGCTTTAGGTTGGAAGGAATGCCACAGGGTGGGGCCACCACAACCTCCCTGGGCAACCTCTTCCAATGTTTCACCACCCTCACAGTAAAAAATTTCTTCCATGTATCCAGTCTAAATCTCTCCTCCCTTAGTTTGAAACAGTTACTCCTTTTCCTGTCAGGATAGACTCTGCTAAAACATTTGTCCACCTGCGTCTTATAACCATTTTTAAGTACTGGAAGGCTGCTCTAATGTCTTCCCAGATCCTTCTCCTCTCCAGGCTGAAGAAGCCCAACCTTCTCAGCCTGTCATTATCTAAGAGATGCTCAGGATACTTCTGAGCTCCATCTAAAGGCAGTGTTGGATTGCATCTGTAGGAGTTCAGAGAGCTTATACCTCCACTGATTTCCATAGTGGCCTTTGAGGCAATCTTGAATGAAGTGAACAATCGCAAATGTCAAAACTGTGTTGTTAGGTCCTTTAAAAGATAGTAACAAAACTCCCCAAGCTACTTATCCCTGTAAGTGTTAAAGCTAAATTACTTGTAGTTCTCTTGCAGGCATCCAGCCTGGAAATGCTACTTGTGACCTTCCTGCCCACCAGTGTGGGTGTGCTTTTTGCATTTGAGTTATTTTTCTTTTATTTTATTGGGGCTTTTTTGGTGTAGAAGGCTGGTCCCAGCTTTGGCACCGTGCAAAGCAGCGCAGGGTGGATTATAGAATCATAGAATGGTTTGCGGTTCCAGTTCCAAACCCCCTGACATGGGCAGGGACACCTCCCACCAGCCCAGGCTGCTCAAGGCCCCATCCAACCTGGCCTTGAACACCTCCAGGGAGGGGACATGCACAGCTCCCCTGGGCAACCTGTGCCAGGGCCTCATCACCCTCACCGTGAAGAATTTCTTCCAATGTCTAATCTAAATCTTCCCTCTTCCACTTTAAAGCCATTCCCCCTCATCGTATCACTACTTGCCTTGTAAAAAGTCCCTCCCCAGTTACTTAATTCTCTACAGTTTAACAACTTGGTGGAAGTTTATTGAAACTTCAGTAAAGTGCAGTCAGCTTTTTACAGTAATTTTGTGAGGGTTTAATGGTCAGCGGTGGTGCCGTGTGGCTTCCAAGGCATCGTTCTGGCTGTGTCAGCTGGTAGCGTCCCTCAAGATGCTTTGTATAGAGGACCACAACGCTGAAGGGTTTGGAGGAGAAATTCTATGAGGGGCAGCTGAAGTCACTGGGTCTGTTCAGCCTCGAGAAGAGGAGGCTGAGGGGAGACCTCACAGCAGTTCGCTGCTTCCTCACAGGAGGAGGAGGAGCAGACTCTGATCCCTTCTCTCTGGTGCCCAATGACAGGATCCAAAAGAATGGCAGGAAGATGTGCCAGGGGAGGGTTAGGTTGGATGTTAGGAAAAGGTTCTCCGTTCAGAGGGTGTTGGAGCACCGGAACAGCTCCCCAGGGAAGCAGTCACGGCCTGACAGCATTCCAGAAGCATTTGGACACTGCCCTCAGTCACACGGTGTGAGTGTTGGGGGTGTCCTGTGCAGGGACAGCAGCTGGACACCATGGTCCTTGTGGGTCCCTTCCAGCTCGGGTCAGTGCCGCATCCCCCCGCTGTGGGTGCCCGTGTCGGGAGGGCGGGGCCCGGCGGGCGCGCGGGGCATTCCCGCCAGGAGCAGCCGCCAGCCCCGCCCCCGGGTCCGCCGCGCGCCCCCGCCGCCCCGCGCGCGTCCCCCGGGCCCTGCGTCAGCGGGAGGGCGCGCGGCCCCGGCGCGGTGCTGGTCGTGGCGCGGGCGCCCCGCTCCCGCCCTGCCCCCGGCACCATGCTCAGCCTGCAGGACTCGCTCTTCTTCGAGATCAGCATCAAGTCCCTGCTGAAATCCTGGAGCGGCGGCAGCGGTGCGTACTGCCCTGGCACCGTGAGGGCAGCCTCGGAGTCGGCGGGGGGGAGGAATTTATTTGCGTGTGGCTGTGTATAATTATGCTTTAAAAACTGGTTTTTAGCGGTCCTGTGTGCTGGTGCAACTTGGCACAGCCAGGGTGAGAGGTGAGCAAAGTGTGCTGTCTGCTTTCTAGCTGCTGTGTAAGATCTTACACAATTACGTGTGTGTGTGTATATATATACACATATATATTTGTGTGTATATATGTGCGTATATACATATATGTAAAAATTTTCTTCGGCTGCAGTTGTTTGAGTCTGATAAAGTTCTTTGCACCCTTTGCTGTCCGAGAGGGGCAACACGTAGATGCTCGTCTCTGCAGAATTATCAGATGCTGACGCTGTGATTTACTTCTGCCAAGCTCCATATGCTCCTTTGAAGCAAAACACTCATCATTGGACTGTGCATTTTACAGTTAATATTATCTCTTGTGCTTCAAACTCCTACCTACAAAAGGTTCTCAGTTTCATCTAAATGGCCTTCATGTAGAGTTTCTCAAGGATTTCTTGTCTTAATTGAACCAGCAAAGGCAAGGGTGCTGCTCTCAGTAAAGACAACCAGTCTGTCCTCAGATCACCCCTTCGCACACGCTTCAATGCAGGGTCTCGGGCCCGGGAGCTGCCTTGCACTGTGTAGCAGGCTCTGCTACCGTAAGCACAGCAGCTCAATGACGGCACGCCAGGGACTGGCAAGGATGATGTAATTGTACGTCAGCAAAGTGTTTTATATGTCTTAAGTTTGTTGTATTTACAGAAATTAAAAAGTCAAAAGCAGAGGTACCTGGTACCTCGACTTTAAGTCACATCTCATTAATTTGCTGTTTGCAGTGTACTGGGATGCAATTTCTACTCACCCAACACTTCATCAAAATATCTCCTTTGGGATTCTTACCCCAGTACAGCATTGTTTATTTTACCTGTTTGTCTTCTTTGAAGGAGTTAGTAGCAAATTATTTATTGTACAGTGTATTAATCAGTGCTAGAAGAGTATGCAGATATTTAGTTTGTCGTCGTAGCTCATTCAGACCTGAGATTTGCTTTTTGCACTAACTACTGTCATTCAGGGTTTGGACTGATAACTTCTAGACTTATGACTCCTAATTTAAAGCAATGAATATTTCAAAACAGACATCCTTGCAGGTTTTGCTTTACATTTTGTTTGGTTTTGGTCTTTCAAATTAACTCTATCTTTTCCAAATTATAACTTGTAATAGTACTTAGTAGTTAACATTCTTGCTCAAATAATCAGAAGAGTTTTCCTAGTATTTTTATAGTAGAAGTTGAAGGTACCTCATGAAAATGATCAAAAATCTTTAAAGTTGACTTTATTAGCACATATTATTTCCAAACTAAAGTAAACCATAGGAATCATTCAATTACAATAAATTCAGTCTACAGCTAGATAAGTAATGACTGCATAGATAAGGAGATGAATTGCAGAATCTAGATTAGGCAATTGTAATTGTAGCAATAAGATAGAGAGTAGTAATAAAACAGGGAATCTGAGAAGAGCTTATATACGATGCGATGTTTTCTCCTTTATGTCCTCTGTTATGTAAGCGCAACAGAGGAAGATCTTCCGGACTCTTTCGTCAGGAAGTGGTACTTGGATCTACCAACGAACTGATTTTCTGTTCTCTCTGTTTGGATAGATGGAGTTTATTTCACTTTTTTCCATGATTGTCACTCCATTTTTGAAAATTTCTGTGATTACAGCATAGCTGCACATCTGCTCTGCAAGTGCATTCTGATGGCTTTCCCCTTTGCAGATCAGCCAGGAGCAGACCTCTCTGTGCAGCCTGTACTGGGTTTAAGTATAGTGATTCATGTGGGTAACTTTGTGAATTCAGCTGAAGTGGGCAAGCCGGTTGCTTTTTTCCTGAAATGTTTTCCAATCAAGCGATGCAGCATATGCGGAACCAGGAATTATGCAATATTTGTGTTGCATATGTGTTTGGAAATTCAATAAATGTGCATATAATAAGAAATTACTTGAGAGAGGGTTTTTCCCTGTGTTTTCGTAAACTTTTTATATGGAAATGCTACTTTTTATGGTTTATATGATAATTTCAGAATTTTATGTACTAAATAACAGCAGGAGAGGAGCGGGTGTGCTTGCATGCATTTCCATATACATAAAAATAAGTGTCTGTAGAGAGTTTTTAAGAATATAACAGAAAGGCAGCAAAGCTCCGATGGTCTGATTGAGGGCTTGCTTAGCTGGCATAATGTTGTTGCAGTGCTGGCTAAGGTTTTATTGTAGTTGATCTTTTTTTTTCAGTAACAACAATGAAGTGACATTCATATGGCCTAGTTTCAGAATGTTGTCACTGTTCCAACAATTCTAGGCATTACTTCTTTTTAAATGGAATCAGGAGTGTTCTTTTAATCCAACACTGAACTGAGTATGTCCCTACTTAAGAATTATTTACATACTGAAATTGTGGATGTAACAGAGGCTTTATACTGGCTTGTTCTTAGGTTTCTTGGCTCCATAGGATTTAAGAAGTCTTAATCGTGGAAATGTAACTAAATATTCTAAAAGTTATGGATTCTGTTGTTTAGTCCATTGCAGTTTGAATATGTGGTCTCTTTAACCATTCTTCTGAGGCTTCTGCTTTTGTAGCAAAACTTCTCAATTGTTGTTTAGGTTGATTGGTATAAGAACACTCATATTTTGTACCTAAAACCCTTTGTTTAAGTGTAAGGAATTGCTTTTAGTAATGCAATATATGGGTTCAAGAATCAAATGTGGTGCTGCTTCCAATGGAAAGCATTATGTAATGAATACCCTTCTGATGATATGATATGGTGAAAACCAAGCACGTGTTTCAGGAGCTTACAGCCTCGACTGGAATAACTAGCTCAGTGTTACGTCCAGTCCTGTTCAATATGTTTGATGATCTGGATGAGGGGATTGAGTGTACCCTCAGTAAGTTTGCAGATGACACTAAGCTGGGTGGAAGTGTCAATCTCCTTGAAGGTAGGGAGGCTCTGCAGAGGGATCTGGACAGGCTGGATCCATGGGCTGAGACCAACGGGATGAGGTTGAACAAGACCAAATGCCGAGTCCTGCACCTGGGACACAGCAACCCCATGAAACGTTACAGGCTTGGGGCAGAGTGTCTGGAGAGCTGCCTGGAGGAGAAGGCCCTGGGGGTGTTGGTTGGCAGCAGCTGAACATGAGCCAGCAGTGGCCCAGGGGGCCAAGAGGGCCAATGGCATCCTGGGCTGTGTCAGACACAGCGTGGGCAGCAGGAGCAGGGCAGGGATTGTGCCCCTGCACTCAGCACTGGGGAGGCCACACCTCGAGCACTGGGGTCAGTTCTGGGCCCCTCACTCCAAGAAGGACATTGAGGGGCTGGAGTGCGTCCAGAGAAAGGCAATGAAACTGGTGATGAGGCTGGAGAACAAGGCCTACGAGGAGTGGCTGAGGGAACTGGGGTTGTTTAGCTTGGAGAGGAGGAGGCTGAGGGGAGACCTCATCACTGTCTACAACTCCCTCAAAGGAGATTGTAGCGAGTTGGGTGTTTTTCTCTTCTCCCAAGTGACTGGCAATAGGACGAGAGGAAATGGCCTCAAGTTTCACCAGGAGAGGTTCAGAGTAGACATCAGGAAAAATTTCTGCAACAAAAGGTTTGTCAAGCACTGGCACAGGCTGCTCAGGGAAGTGGTTGAGTCTCCAGCCCTGGAGTTATTCAGAAGACGCATAGATGAGGTACTCAGGGATGTGGTTTAGTAGTGGACAGGTGTGATTGGATTCTGATCTCAAAGATCTCTTCCAATCAAACGATTCTACAATTCCATGAACTGATTTCCAGTAAAGAGAAGTGCATCCCAGTGCTGTTTTGTTAAAAGCTTTTCTGTGTTTATAATATTTACCATATTGATAATCTTGTCTGGTTCAGAAATAAATAATTATTTCTGGAGAATTAAAAAAAGGACAAAAAAAAGTATCAATTGTCTTTCTAATAATGAATAAATAGCTTTCTGTTGTGGTGCTGCAGTTGTAGTGAGTCTGTGGTGAACAGAATGGTGCACCTGTCCTGTAGGTGCTTCTCTGTCCTTCAACTCATGCCTGCCTTCTTCTAGTAAATCAGTGTTGGAGATAGTTCATGAGATTTTCATGTCGCTGTGCTCAGCTTGATTCAGAAGCTGTGCATCTGTTTCAAGAACTCATACTGGTTAAGAGAATGAGGCCGCTCTTAGCATTGCGCCTGCCAAAGTTACATCGAGGTTGTTGCCCTTGGCCTCTTTGGTAAGGGTTTGTGACAGTGATTTTTGAAGTTACTTAGACTTGTGAGCCTGCAAACAAAGTCATGGCAGGAGAACGAGCCATATCTGCCTGTAGAGCAGTCGTTTTTGAAAATGTGTTATAAAATCAGAAAGAAATGGAGCAACTTTTAAAGCCAGTGAATTATTTGAGCTATGGCTGCCAGGTTCTGACAAGCATGTGAGAACTGGGGAGTTGCCTAGCAGATACTTCTGAATCATTCTTTCTGTGAATGAAAGAAGATTACTTTCCCGTAGGATTACCTTGACTGAAGAATACTTCCTCTTTTGCCAACCAAAATGAACTCCTGGCTCTCAAGAAAGTTGCTGCTCTGATAATACAGTATTTAACAAAGTAAATGTAAGGGATTCATTTTTATCCTGTGGTTTTTCATTTGATGACAGCAATGAAACTGTAATTTAAATAGGAAAGGTGAGATCACCTTAGCAATGCCCTGATAGGAATGTATATGAAAAGGATCATTTGAAGAATTGTGGAACAAATGTTTTGTTGCCTATCTTGCACTTTGGTAGGAGATGGGTGAGGTGGAGTGTATGTGGAGGTGTGCATAGCTTTAGCAAAAGGACAGATTTGCTCCTTCTGTTGCAGTTTGCTAGTGGATTGTACTTTTAAAAAGTGATAAAAGCACAATTTGTTAATATTTTAGGAGTCGTTGTATGATACATTTCAGCTTGTTTTCCCAGGAACTGTTAAACTGCAAGAAAGAATAAAACCTGGGGAAAAAATTAGTCTGAAATATTATGTCCTTTGGGGTAGCAGTTATCATTGGCAGTACTCTAGGGAACTTTCAGACAGCTTTTGTTTGCAGTTTTAAATTTCAGTGGCAAAATCAGTGATCTCAAGAGAGATCTCATTTTCATGAGATACTGGTTTTGGTGTTTTTTTAAACAAGAATAGTAGTTGTATAAACACAGTATGAAGTAAGGTGTAAACTTTAGTTCTCCAGCATTGAACAGCCCAAATAATAATGTGTTCAGTCTTTTTGTAGGAAACTTTGTTGATTGTAACCTTGACTTCAAAAAAATCATGCCAGTTAGTTAGTCATCTTGTGTACTGGAACTCCATAGACTGTCTCCAGAGAATGTACCAATTTTTTGTTATGGTTGTGTCTTCTAAAAATGTTTTTTTATACTGGAAAGTGGAATTCTAAAATGAAATATGAATCCAAATTTATGTTTGATTTTGAAAAAACTACTGAATTTAAGTGTACTTTGTGATAGTAAGTGTACCTGCAGATCCCTGTACTGCTGGAGCAGCGAGTTTGCTGGAGGAGGGCCGGAGCGCTTACGATGGCTTCTCCACAGTCTATCTGTTGTCATGGGAAGAGCACGTTTTTGCTAGTAGTTAATCACCCAATAACATATGAATGTGTAATTTTTAAAGAGAGATTATGGGGTGTAACCTCAATACTTGTCCCTGATTATGAATTTAGGTGGTTTGTAATGATGGCCACTTGTGCAGTACATCTTGGGGCACATAAGATCGTGAGTCACTGCATTTCCTGGTACATGGTGTGTTGACATACATTGAGTTAAATGAAGTGCCAGTAACATTCTGTGTAGTAAAACCTGCTATGTGAAGAGAAGATAGCTTTTTTATTTTATTTTCTTTCAGGGTAGTGTTGGAATAACAAGATCTATAAATGGATGTAGGTTGGAAGGAGACAGCTGAGCTATAAGTAAAGCATCCACACTTAGTCAAACCAATGTACCACTCTGAAGCAGAGGAATACCCAGTGTACGTAAGTGAAAGTTCTGAAGTTGTCGAAGGTTTTCAGTTCCACTCCATTAAATGTGGGTCAAGTGAGCAGGATGGACATGAGGGAAGTTTCACAAGGTGGCTGGGCCCGTCACTTTCGCTGAAAGTGGTGGCTTTGCCCCCAGCAGTGCAACCTTGTCACCTTTTCACCTGCCAACTGCAGCACTTATCCTTTTTAGTGAGCTGTTTTGCGTCATTATATCAGCAGGATTTCTGTGGGAAGGTGGAGATTGGGTTTTTTTTCACATTTTTGTTAAATTATCCAGTGGAATTATGTCAAGGCACAGAGGGTGGATGTGAGGGCTGGTGTAAAAGAAGAGTCAGGACAGACTTCCTAGCAGTGAGAGGCTGCCTGCCTCTTTTGGTGAGCATGTATGGGTGTCCCAGCTCAATTGGATCATTGGGCCTTGCTCTCAGGTGTATTGCACAGAAGCCTTCCTTACATTTGCTCTTTTTTCTTCTTTGTGACTGAAGCTGTGTGATTATTTTGGGGGTTTTTTTTGGGACATTGGTCTAGCTTTCACTGTTGCTGAACATTCATACCTATGTGTATACTTTTTAGCTCTTTGATGCCTACAATCTATATCATAATACTTCTCATGTAGATTGGACATAAAGGCATGGATGCTCTTTAGGGAAGACTATGTAACTGGACTTTTACCAGTCATAACTGGATACGGATATCTGATGTTTTGGACCCTACCTTTGACTTCTCTGCACATCAACATGGAAAATATAGAACTGGGTTTTTTTAAAAGATTTTCATGTCTGAGGTTCTTTGTATTAATTTTTAAACAAGATGCCTGTGTTGTATTACGTACATTATGTGTTGTGTTATACATTATTTATTTTCATCAGTCATAGATGTGTTAGAATGAGCTTTCCTTTGGGATGTTCTTTATGTTAAAGCAATGTACATTTTGCTAAACCCGTATCTAGGTTCTGTGACTTTAAATTGCGGAAGAGAATGCTGTTGAAAGGAGAAAGTGCCCCAATGCAAACCACTCTGTCAGCTACTGTTGCTGGAATAAACTGCATGCTCTGCATGGACTTCAGGAAAGCTCCAGATAAACCAATTGCAACAACCCCTATCAAATACCCCAGTTCTGCTGACTTATTTTTAAAAAAAACCCCTCTAGCTCTGGTGCTTTTGTATTTGAAAGGGAAAGGTTCAGATGCTAGAGATTTAGTAACATCCAAGAGATCACTGACAGAACAGTGTTTCTTTATGTAGCAAGGTGCCTTTACAACGCTCTGTGGAGCAATACCGTTGTTTGCTGTATTATGTCCTGTTTGGATATAGTTACAGATTTTCCCCTGTGTAGAAGTATTCTTCCTCCTTCCTCCACAGGGTGATAGTGTCAGTCAAAGGGAACTTTTAAATTCTGTTAGTTACAGTGCAAAATAAAGAGTGAATTTAAATGTAAAGAGGAAAAGGCTATTCTAAATTAAAAGGGGCAGTCAGAACCTGAAAGACACTGGGCTATGCTAATGTAAATATGAATTAAGTGTTTGAGCTCTGACATTCTCAGTTGCCTGTGTGAATGTCACAAGTAAAGGTTTATGTTAGAAAGTCTGATAGAAACTACTTTCTGGGAGAAATTTCAGGGGACTTTACTGAGATATGATTTGTATAATAGGCTGCCAAGCTGCAATAACAGAAGAAAATAAAGTGTTAAGGCATAGAATTACTTTATTTTAATTACTTTAAATATTAGAATGTTTATTATTGAAAACTTAAGTTATAGAAAAAACAAACTTTGTGTCATTGAGAACTCTCATTAGACAAATCCAGGAGTTTTTATGGACCAATCAAAAAGTTTTTAAAATATGGTGATGGTAAAAAACAGAGAGGTGGAAAGTCTTTCAATACAGTTAGAGAATTACACATTTGATGACTCTAATTACTTTAATCAGATTTTAGACTTGATGCCCTAAGTAAGTAAAGTTAGAACAAACACGAAAAGGAATACGTGTAGGACAGATTTTATTCTGTGTAGAATAAATACGACTAATGACTATGTAATGATTTCAGAGTAATAGTAGAAAACAGGCATATAAAAATTTTATATCTCTCTCTACCTTTTCTCATTCTTCTCTTAAAAATCAAGAATTTGAAAATCCACAGGGGAGAAAGAGTACTTTTTTAGATATACATAGCCTTAGAAATAAACTGCTAAGAGTTTAAAAACCCAACCATTTCAAGCATCTAAAATTAAAATTTTAATTTAATGTATTAATACTTATGGGTTTCTTGGCCAAGAATTAGTTCAATTTCTAGAAGTAATTTATTTCTCAAAGAGATTTCAGGAAAGCACAGCATGGGAAGTATAAATGACTCCTCTAGTTCTGCGCTTTCAGCACAGCTGGCATATGATTTGGGGATATTTCCAACTTTACTTTTTTTGAAGTTTCCTTTGTAGAGAGTTGCTCCAAGTCAGAATGCTGGTCCAGAAAGATGAATGAATGCCTTAAGCTCCTGCAAATCTATGCTAACTAATAAATGGATACTGGAAAGAATTGTTACAGTCACAGTGCTTTCAAAGCAGCGCAAGTAGCCTTAGGAATTGTTGGTTTTCTTCCTTTTGCTTCTTTTATTCATCATCCCTGTTTGCTTTCTTTGCTCACGCTGCTGAACTAGAACTTCAGATCCTCAGGTTAGGAACTGTGATGTTTGCAAGGGAGTCAGTGCACCAGGATCACTGGTCCGTAACAGCTCAGCTCTTAACGCAGCCAATGTTGGGCTTAGGAAACTGTCTGACATCTCAGTGGAAACTTGCCTCCTTTTTCTCTCTAACATCTTGTTTGTGCCAGCTGTCAGCAGGACTCAGCAGTTGGGCCAGATATCACCAGATTTTTACTGTTTTTTCAACTACAAATGAGGTCTTGTCCTGGAAAAAGAGAGGTTGGCAACTGGCATTTTGGTTTTTTGACAGCAGAGCAAAGAAAGAAGGAAGCTAACCCAGTTGTACTGAGGTTTGGCAGAGAAGTTCAAAGTTTTTTTAATAGCTGTTTGAGACACTGTGGCCAGAAACCCACGATAGGCTGAGCAGGGGATATTAAGGTGGGGTTGTAGGTTGTTCTGCTTGTAGGGACATTCTTATCTTTGAAGCTTTTTCTCTTAAGAAATGAACAGGATAGGAAAAGAGGAAGAAGGAATCCAAAACCTAGAAATTTGCTAGCAGAAGTGCATGAATGAGAAAGATTTTGGGATCTGTTCTCTGTTTTTTTTCTTCTCATATAATAATTTAAAACACCCTGAAAGGGTACTTCAAAGTATAATTATTCCTCCCCAAGACAGAAAGTAAAAGTGTTACACTAATTCTGAAGGAATTATGTTAAGGAAAACAATATGAGCAAAACCAGGTTTCACAAATATGGTGAAAGGTGATTCCACTGTTAAAATTTTTCCTAAGATCTGTCACTGTAGCACTATTCAAAGGATTGTTTGAATAATTTTTACTTATCTCATTTACAGTTTGTGCCTATCTTTGATGGCCGCATTATCCCTCAAAGGGATGCTGTAAGTGGAAGACCAGAGGGCTCATCTTGGAGAGGATAAGGGAAACAAGAACATAACATGTTTACTGAGGTAGGGGAGAGAATGGCAGGGCAGGGCCTGAGAGGGCCCTGGGAAGGGCGCAGACATTGGTTCTGTATTTTTGGAAGCAAGCCTGTAGGATTTCACTACGTAAAATATGTTGAAGTGTGTGAATTATGCCGCCTCTAAGCAGGAAAACTTCTTGATGTGTATTGAGATGAAGTTCAGCCTCAGTAAAATTGAATCTTACTGTGCCAAACTGGTGTCTTCCTGGAGAGGCGAGTTTTCAGAATAAATAAATAGTAGGTACTGGTTATTGTGAAGACCCTAAGTGAGGGAGTACTGATTCCTTGGTTAATTTTAGTTTGGATACTAGTTTATTAGATACATTCCTGCACTTGTTTCTTTCTTAAGCTTTTGTATCTCTTCTGTACTTCCTTACCTCTGCTAGGACTGTTTACATTAATGGTGTAAAGTCCTTGAGAATTATTTGGTTTCATTTTATATTTATAGTTTTAAGACTAAGGATGTGAAGACAGACTGCCAAAAAGTGGTTGTGAATGTTGGATAGTTTTGACTATTTGGGGACTGGGAGAGGTGACAGAGACCCTTGAAGTTGTGGAAGAGCAGCTGTGCTGGATTTTCTCTGCAGGGCTGTAATTCCCAGAAGCCTCAGTCTCCGCTTTCTGCTGACTGGGAATACTACCCAGAAGCTGTAGCCTAGGCCTTTCAAGTCAGAGACCCTGTAGTGGGAGTGTGCTTTGTGTGTGTCTTACCTGAAATGTCTTGTGAGGGGGAATATTTCTAACCTTTAAATGTATTGGTCTGTCTTCTTAAGTTGAACATACTTGCTTGTGTGTGGTCTGCATTGTGACTGCCTTGTGCAGGGTTGCAAGTTTTCATCAGCATCTACACTGAGGAAAACTCTGATAGATTTCTCCTGAGTTTCCTCTGTTTTCCGTCCTGTGCTTCTTGCCAAGTGCAGCTGCTTTAGCAGTGTATTGGTAACGTATTTCTGGAGATTTCTGCTGGTCAGACTGCCTCCTCCATCTGCAGAGGAAGAGAACTGTAATCTCTTTCTTCTGTGGGTCTAGCAGACTTAGAGTCAGCTCAGAAGGGAAGGGGGCTTTTGCAGTGTGATAAAAACAGCTTGGTGTTCTGTGGTGGTGTCAATGCATGGCCATGCAAACTTAAACACCACATCAACAGGGAGAAAGGTGGGCAATGAGCTCTGGATGTGAAACTCAAATTTCTAGGTCACTGGCTGAGAGTGTAACTCAGCAGAGGCCAGAGCTCGTTATCATTTTGTGGTTTGCTTTTGGTCTCGTTCCAGGTGTCAGGACCAGAGTGCTCCCTGCTTTGAGGCCCTAACCCCGACTGAGCTCTGTAGGCACTGCACAAGTCCCACTGCAGCTGAACCCCTTCCCTGCATGCTGGTTCTGTCCCCCTCACAAGTTGTTCAGTTGTTTATCTAATCTGTGTTTTATTACTGTAGAATAATTAACAAGGTCATGTTTTCTTAGGATACATACAGGTTTTGCCTGTGTGCCTTTTGATGTAAGGAGGAAGCTCAGGGGTCTAAAACCTTGACCAGAGAAGCTGAGATTTACAGGGTTGAGTGGGAATAGTTGTATAATGCATAAAACCAGTTTTGGTAATAGTATACTTGAGCAAGAAGGAAACAAGTATTGCTCTGTTTTCAAAATAATGCTACCAGTGTGTTTATACGTTGCAGCTTGGGAGGGGGTGCACTGTCTACCTGTCTGTGCTAATTCTAGTTGGTAACCTAAGAGACCTTATTTCTTTCTTCATGTAGCAGTAGTAAGGAGCATTATGGGTTATACACTCATTTTTTTTGGTAATGTCCTCTACTACAAATTTTTACCCTCTGTTCCTGAAGGGGGTTGGATGCTGGAGGATTTTTAAAGCAGAATTTTAATAGTTTCCTGTCTTTCTTCTAGTATATTTCTTATTTTCTTCTTTTTGTATTTGTGTAGTCTTCTAAATAGCACCCAAATACTGCTCCTGTCATTAATGACCAAGCCATAGTGGGTGTCAGTGCACACAGTTAAAAGCTTATATGCTTTGCAAGCCTCAAAAAGTGGTAGTATTCAAATGATTACAGTTCTGATTGTAGCTGTGGTACAGTTTTCCTGCCTGTTTACAGGCCACTCTCTTTGAAAGAGGTTTTTCTACATAGGCATTTTCAGTCCTGTCCATCAGCATGGAAGACTTCAGAACAGATTTTACCATGTTTAATTTTGTAGTCAAGCGTCTCTGTTACTGTGCTGGTAGGCTGTGGATATCTTTTGTGTCTTCATACAGAAATACGAATGCTGCCATTTATTTTTTTATCAGAGAGCAGTGTAGGAAATACTGTTGCAACGTTGTATAAACTGTGTAGTAGGTGTCAGACCTTATAGAAGGGAAATGAGATGTTATTTAAAGTAAAAACTGAGGAGAAAAAAAAGTTTTCACTCATTTTCACAATCTCTCCAGACCCAGAGCGCGTGTCCAAGAGATCCAGCCAGCAGCCAGGCATCAGGACAGGGGTCCAGCAAAAGGCAACCATGATGTTTGTTTCCAACTGTTAGATCTGGAACACGAGGTCTGGCACACACACAAAAAATGAGGCTGTGCCTGTAACTCTTTTTATTTAACAAATTAAATATATCAAATATGATCATCTTTAAAATAATTCCCTTCTGAGTTGACACACAGCTGCATACGGTGCTGCCACCATTTAAAGCAATTCCACAGATCATTTTCTGAGAGGCTGTTGAGGATCTCTGTCATTTTAGCTTTCACATCTTATAAAAAAAAAAGAAGGGTTCTTTTGAGCACCAAGTTGGGCTTTGGGAAGTGGTGGTTATTACCTAAAAACTGCTTCACAGACAGAGTGTTGTGGGCTGGTGCATTCGCTCTGCCACCTTGACATTTTCCAACTGAGGGAAAGAAAACATCTCTATTACCACACACATCCACTTGTACTGAGTGGTGATTGAGTTGAGCCTTGTCTGACTGTAACAGATTAGAACACGTCCTGTAACCATCTCTGTGTCTCCCTTCCTTCCTATTCTTGGTTCCCCAGCTGTAGGGTTTGTCTTGGGGTCTTTTTTATGTCAGACCTTATACATAGCAATGGCATTATGGGGGAAGGATGCCAGGTGTCACGTGCTTCTCATGTCCCCAGGTTTCTCTTGTTTGCCAACAGATTTTGGATATGTGTTTTTGGAGCTGACAGTGGTCTGTGTATCCCATTCTCTGTGAGTCGTTACAAGTGGCCATGGTTCTTTGTTTCCAGATTTGAGTGTGTTGTGAAGCTGCAGGTAGATGTGTGGGGGTCTCCATGACCTGCTCACCCGGGTGCTGTTCAAGCAGGCCATGCTGCGAGCTCCACTTCCCCAGTGCCTCCACAGCCAGACCTGCCTGTCCACACCAGTCTGAGCCTCTCAGTTGCACTTCTCTGCAATGGTTTATAGAGTTTATAGTAATGTACTGAAATGAGGTAAAAGTTCTTATTGTGAAGAAAGCAAATGGCTTCCTCAAGTAAATTAAAATCAGGTAAAAAGTTAAAATGAAAGCTGAGGAAGGTAGAAGAAAAGAGTTTCTTCTTTTTCCTTTAAATTCCAATACATACAGCTCAGATCTTTTAAATAACCAGTTTACCCATGTATTTTGGAGTTCCATACACAGGCATATGATAACCTATTTTTATTTCAGATGTGACTAATTTTCCCCCCTGGAACTGACAAAGAAGCTGTTAACTCTGCAAGCTCATTGTGTTGATGATGGCTAAGAATAGCATTATGTGGCGCTTAGTATTGTCTTCTTACAGAAATCCAGTTCGAGTGCTGGCTGAGTCTACATGCTCTGTGAGAGTTTTTTCACCAGGTTTGTGCTGTGCCCTTGTGCCTTCTCTGAAGGCTTAAAGCCCTGAAAGCTGTCATCTTGTTTTTTCTAAGAAGTTGCACGATTTCAGTTTCTTGCTGGTTTAATTTAATTTACTTTTATTTGCAGATAGATAAATTTCTTCAGAAGACCTGGTTAGAAATACAAGTGTCTCACACTTTTAAGAAAATATTGTTAAGTAGGACTTCATGTGAATACAGTGCTACTGTAGTCTGTTAAAGGCTTAAAAAGTGGAGCCTTCCCACACTAACCACAGAAGCAAACCAAATTTGAGTAAATAACCTAGTGAACAGTCCTGAATCTTATAGATATTTTCTAATTTTCATAGTCATCAAACTTTTTTCCCCAAGAAAAAATGAAAGTAGACATCCCAGACCATCACTGACTCAGCAGCTGACATTGCTGGTTTTCTGTAGAGTTTGGTGGGTGAAAGGACTTGGCTCAGAAGAGAGCATTTGGTAAACAGAAAAACATGGACAGCTACACCTAATTTAAAAATTAGGTGTGTGCCCTCACAAGGAAGTTTATGCTGCAGTTGAAAAATAATCAGCCTCTCCTATGTGCTAACTCTTTAGTTGTACTGGGAACTGAAACCTGTCTGAGTTGACTTCTCTGAAGAGCTGATTCCTAGTGCAGGGCAGAAAACTTTATTTAGGGAATATGTTCAGATACAATTTTATTTTTTGACAGTTATATTTAAGTAGTTACCTGGTTGTGCAAAAAATTGGGTTTTGTTGTTTTGTTTTGATTCCTCAGCAAACTTATGGTGGGAATATACGTTTGAAAATGTTGATCTTTGCCTCCCACTCCCCCTCTTCTCAGCATCTTTGTGTTAAACGTGACAGATTGAGTTAATCTTCAGAGGTTTATTTCCCTTTCCAACTTCTATGTTCATATGGAGGATTTACTAGGCAAAACTGACAGAATTGGAGCCTAGACAGTTGTTCTTTCCTAAAATTGATACTTAATGTATCAGACATATTCTAACGCTGATTTGTGTATGCTTGAGTATATTCCAATGCTCAAATGTATTTGTTAGTTTATTATCTTTTTTAATCATGTATCCAACACTTTAATTTTCAAACCGTATCTCAGTATCAGAAATACTCTTATAACATTTCTGAGTACTTCCCTAGGCAGTTACTTACAAAGATGTGAAAATACTCTGTAAATAGACTCAGTCTGGGCTAATGTAATATTTTTGAGCTTTAACTTATAGAAATATCTTTTGTGTAAAATACTACTGTGCTTATATGGAGCATATTTAAAGAAACTAATTTGCTTTCTTTATAGATTTTTAAGAATTTTTTTTTAAGAAAATGATAAAATATTTGAAGTTATTGGTTACTTTATAACTGATGCTCCAGAGTCCTTTTCCAAAATAGCTTTTTACAGCAAAGCTGCCAGTAGTCATTACTTTTTGCATTTATTCAGGAAAGGTATCAGTTTGACATTAATGAGGATAATTGAGGATAACGAGCATAATGAGGATAATGAGGAAAAGTCTTTTCCTCTTTCTACTGTGAGCTGGAATTGCCCTCTTCTCGCAAGGAAAGAATAAGCAGGCAGTGGGAGGGGAGGTTTAAACAAACTGCCTTTGGTTGTGCTTGGCAAGAGAACTCTCTGCAAAAGCTGCTGGCTGCTGACTCTATCTTCTTGGAAATAATATCAAATGTAAATTTGTTGAGCACTTTGGCATTGTTTTTTTATTTCCATACAGTGCATCAATAGGGTTTTTAATATCCTTAATTCGTCAGACTGAGGATGTGGAGTTTTGTTTTTCCAAATGTGGATTAGGAAGGATAAGAGAAGTTGCTCAAGTTCTTTTTCTGTTTGCTGATTAAAAAATGCATGATTATGACCACTTTAACCTTGTTACTGGATGCAGTTTTTGTGTGTGGTGTACATCCATCTGCTAATACATTGAAAGTAACCAAAACCTCGTTGTCGATGTTATGTTTGCAGTGACAACTGTTAGAATTAAATTGTGTTTGCACAATTTGCATCAGTGTGTTTTGATTTCTTTGATGCTGTGTCCTTGCCTTAGTTGTGTTTTTTTAGGTACTACATCTTAAAGCTTTAAACTGAGGCTTTTGTTTGTGGTTTTCTTCCTCTTCATGTAAATAGCATAACATAAAAATGAAGTCTTTATTCAGAGTAAGTTCGCTGTCATCATTGGTGTGGAAGCTTCTTCTTCCTTAGCTTGTAGAGCAGTGCATATGAAAATCTGGAATGAACACAAACAAATAGAATTATTTTTCCTTCTCTTTTTACTCTTCCAGTCCCCAGGGATGACTAGTTTATCTTCCCACTGCTGCCTTTGCCTCCATTATGCTTTTTAATTTAACATCACTTAGCAAAGCATCGATATAATTTTATTGGCTTTGTTAGCTCATGATTAACATAGTATTCAGAGCATCAGTGTGTTTCCAGCCTGCTGCAGCTTCCAGTTTGATAGCCCAGGAAGGACAAGATGGGTTTTTCTGTTAGCAGTAAATGTTTTGTTCTGTGCCGTGGGCTCAGCAGGACACACTTTCCATACCAAGCAAGAGAGAGCATGGGGAAGAAAGTGTGGGTGCAAGTTTATCCACACACGTGCCTGTCACTCGAGAAGTTGACTGTTGTTCTGTAGCTCTTTAACTGCAGCCCATCGCTGGCAGAGGGAATGGAGAGAAACCAGACTGCCCATAGGAAGCTTAAAATTGCTCAATAGGAATTTGCATCCCCCTTGAAAACTTTCTCTGAAAAACAAAAAGAAAGAAAAATGTCTGCTAATGGCAAAATACTGAGAAACGTTGATACAGGTGATAGGATTATACATACCTGCTGGGCTCAGAAAGATGCCTTATTTCTGGGTCCTTATTGGTGATGTTTGGGTCAGTGTCAACATTTTTAGCTTTTACATCATCAGAGAAAGTTGTAACTGCTTATGCTTAGGGAAAAAAATGAGGAAACAGTTCATTGGAATTGAAGTCAGATAAACAGAGGTCTGAGCTGAGCTCCTTCCAGTTGCCCTTCTGGCTCCAGGAGTTAGAGCTGAAGGGAAGATGTGTGGTGCTCTCGTGTGTTGTGGCCTCTGAGCTATTACATGAGTGCACAGTACTCTCTAAAAGCGTGATAACCATGACTGGTATGGTGATGAGCCTGAGCTTATCGGTCTCCTTGAAAGCCAGGGAATGCTGCTAGCTCAGACTTTGTGGTGGCTTGATTTACATTTTCCTAAAGGCAGGTGGATGAGAAGAACTAACAGAACAAGCCCAAGTTATGCTATTCTGTCCTTGCTCTCCATATTCAAAAGGAAGTTGTCAACTTCTGTTGCAGTAGTAATTTTAAATAAAAAATAATCATCAGGTACTGCTCTTTAAAATTAGTAGTGTAACTTATTTTTTTTTGCAATTTAATCATACTGGAATAAAATTACTTCTGTGTCTGCATTGTTATTGAAGGTATGACTTGAAATACTCTGGAAGCCCGACATTGAAGTATAAGAAGTAAAGAAACAAGTTTAGGTTTTTTTGTGCTTAGGTGACAACTCTTTTGAGGGAATGCAAAATTTGTAAATAAGTGAAACTTGGCCTTTGTATAGTCAGTTATTATAGTTCAGTGTTTTGAAGTAAACTGAGATACCAGGATGCACACTTTGCTGTTACTGACAAGACAGCACTGGTACTTTTGCTGGTGCCACACAAAGTGTTTTAACCTTAGGGTCATGCTTAGTCTTCACAGTAAGTCTTCTGTGAAAGAGGACAGAAGGCAACAGACGTGTGCTTGGGGTGGTATCTTCTATGAGAAGTTTTCAGCTTGGTTACAAACCTTTTTTCTGGCAGAAGTTTGTGTATTAAGTCTCACTTTATTGTATGTGCAGCTTTAAATTAAATTGAAAGATACAGTTGTATAAAATTTGAGGACAGTAAAAGTGTTTCTGAAAATTACCATTGGGAATTGAAGTTATAGCCATGAGCCTTTACATTCCTGCCATTACCCTGCTTCCATGTGATGGATTGTATTCTAAACTATGGACAGATGACAGGCACATAGCCTTTACATTGTTTTAAGCTGATCTTGCATGAGAACAGCTTCCTGACCATGAAGCAGAGCATGTTAAATATATTAGCACTTTGGAAGCATGCTATTAAAGAAATGTTATATCTTTCTAAGTGAGGGTTTATGTAAAATTCAAAATATGATTTTTTAATTAAAATGGTTTATCTGAAGAGGTTTTCTATTCTGGCTGTTCTATAACAGGAATTACATAATCTGGATTTTTAATGGTCTGACATTTTAATGGTCAGGATTTCCTGGTGGCATGCCATAATCAGGAACAACTGGGCAGGACTTGAGACAATTGAGTTCAAACTGATTTCCTCTTCCTCCTCCAATTTCTGTGCTTTATCACATTGTTTTCCATTGTGTCTGATTTCGTCTTTTGGCATCTTGCACCATCAAAATTAGTTTTTAATTTATTCTTTTTTTTTTCCTGTCTGATAATAATCTGCCTGTGTCGTTTGCCTCAGAAGGCTCTTTAATGTGATTCACATAATGAGTTGTGCTCCTTGCATATGCTTGTGGCAATTTCAGCCAGTATTTCCCATCTATGTCCTAGCTGTTCTGTTGTTAAGGATTTTTTTAAAATGTAAATATATAAAATTAATCTTACTTACATTTTAGTGTTGGGGTTTTTTTGTTTAATTTTAAATTTCTTGTTTGCAAAGGTTGTTACTTGCACCATGGAAGGGACGTTCTGCCCTGCTGTTCCATACTAAGTTATAATTACGTAGCATGAAAGATTAGATGAGCTTCAGCAAATATCTTTGAGACTGTAGCTTGTGGCAGCCCTTGCTGCTTTCAAGTCCAACATTCTCAGTTGACAGAGTGAGCCCAGCAAGGACTTACAGTCTGTTTCTGACCGGGTGCCCAGGATGTCCTGACGCTGTCCTGAATGTCAGATCTGACCTCTTTTTCAACCATTAGATTTCTTAATGAAAACATTTGTGTTTTCAACCTTCTGTAGATATAAAATACCTGCTCATGTTTATATATATAAAAAATACCTGCTCCTTTCTGCTTATGAGAGAGGTTCAGAGAGCTGTTTTTGCAAGGTTGCTATCTCTCATCTATATATAAAGGTAAGAAGAATGACTAGCATGGTTCTTTATAAAAGAAGTGGTAAAGCCAGTAGGATTTACTTGGGGAAATTCATAGCCCAGTTTCTCTCTAACAATGCATCTAAGTTCAGTCAAAATCAGAATTCAAAAACAATTCTCCTAGTTTTATCTCTGTAATCTGTATTATCCTTCTGTCTGTTCTAGAGTTTCAGGGAAGAATAATGTAACTATTTTATTTTGAGACTTGTCAAAAAACAGTGGAGAAGAGACTTGAAGATACAAAGTTCCATACAGGGACAGGAATATTTGCTGATGAGAATTTGCTCAGCCATTAAAGCAGCCAAGCAAGAAGAATTTCTTGTTCTCTTCACAAGAGAGTTCAGGAGAGAGATTTTTCAGGGACTTGTTTGTGTTTGACCCTCAGGGGACTGACTTCATACATCTCAGACCACGTTCATAGGTGTGGAAAAGATAGAAGAGATATCTTCTTCTACACTTAAATTGATTTTTTTTTAAATAACAAAACCCATCACTTTTAAGTTTGAAGCAGTTTTACTGAAACTTATTTCTCTTTGTCTTTCTCCCTTGCAGGAGACTGTTGGGTTAGAATTCTAGAAAGCATTACGCCAAGTGAAAATCTAGAAATTACAGTTTACGAGTGAAATTGTCTGAGGTTTTAACAGCAGTGGGGAAAAAGACGACTAAATCATTGGAAGTACAAAACAACCTAATTGTAAGGCAGATCTTCAAATTTGAGCATTACTAGGACCTGCAAGACTGTACCTGCTAAGGGATTGTAACCTGGCCAGATAACTTGAAAACTAGATATTGCCAAATTAAGATTTTATGCCTTAGAATTTCTGCTGTGTCTCTGTGTTGGCCTGAATTAATCTTTGTGTGACTGTTAACTAGCAGAGGAGTCTGCATTTTGTGGAAAGCTCTGTGTTTTCAGAGGCTTTGAAAGCAGAAACCAGGATTCATGTGAATACCTGTAGTTAGACAAATAGGCAGCTACTCTCCTAGCTAAGTCAATTTTCCATAAAGAAAGGGTGTTCATATTTGCTGGGGCTAGAAAAATGATTCGTGTGATGAAGCTTTGGAAGATCTCTGTGGTGTTTTTTGTTCTGTGATTTTTTTTTTTTGAGTCCAAATGAAAGCTCATCTGTCATAATAAAGAGTTCCCAAAAGACTCTCAAGAAATTTTCCTTTCCGTATTCTCTCCCAGGGCATCCTTCACATTTTAGCCATATGCTTAACTAGCAGCTTGTTGAAATAAACCTATTTTCTCTTTATTGATTCAACGTTCTGTTATGCTTCTTTATTCCAGAGTGTGGCTAAAACGTAATATAAAGATATTTGAAGCTCCTTAGATGAATTGTCAATAGGGAAAGGTTTCTACTGCAGAAGTAAAATATAAGTTCTGATTTAGACATGGAGGGGAAGTTATCAATACACATATAATTTCCTCTTGCTGAAAGGTTTACTTTGGCTTTGCAAACATTACACTGAACCATGCTGCTGAACTAAGCCAGTTCTAAGCCTATTTCTGCTTCACGGGTGAGTAATCCATCTTATTAACGTGACATTTCATAAAGACACGACAGAAGTACATGCTAGTGCTGCTGGTTATTTGATTCTTTTCATCAAATTCACATAAAATCAGGGAAATAGAGAGAGTTGAATAAGAATTTGCAATCTGGGTTCTTAGTCCATGTGACTTGTTAGTGAGATAGTTGTTCTTTGCCTGTTCATGTAGTGTAATTGGACGTGTAGAACCATGATCTTTGTTAAACTTTTTCCAAATGTAATTTACTGTATACTGCCAAGACAGAGCAAGAAAAGAGAACACTGTACCTCCTTTTACTGGATGAATTAGTCATGTAGACTGTGTGGGAAATAATAGGATATTTGTTCACCAGGAACTATGTCTCTAGATACGAGAAGTATGGGAGAAAGAGCAGATCTTTTTTTCTTGGTCATGTATATTCTAATGTATTTGAGCTGATTTCAGTTTCAACCATTGTGTTTCTATTTGTGGTGTTACCCATCAGTAGGTGTATATTATGTAAAGCAAAGGAATATCTAGGTAACACAGTCTATGAAAATTTGTGTTCAATGGCCCTGAGTAGATAAATAATGGCACTGGCAACAGCTGTGGATTTTGTTCACATTAGGTACGTAATTTTGTAAAGAGGCATGACTATGCTGTCAGGAGGCTGCTATGCCTCTTGCTTTGCTTTCAGGTTTTCATACCAGTACAAAGAAAAATATTTTTATTAGGTACATTTTTAATAATGCATCCTAAAAAAGCCTCAAAAATGGCAGAAACTTATTATCTTAGTCTATCTAAGCACATTACTCAGAACAAATATACACCACTTAAAAAAAAAAAGGAATTGCAGTTGTATATAACTGTTTTAGAAGCTTGCAATTTCTTGTCTTTTGTTGTAATCTGTTAGCACAGTTTAAAGTGAGTAACATTTTGCTGGTAAATGAGTGTTAATGAAATAAATCAAAAATCTGGATGAATGCAGTGTGATGCAGAAGTGTTTTCTGTCTCTGCAGAGAGGCAGCCTGAGCCCAGTGGGTTCCTGTAGCTAGCTCAGTGCCATTTTCAGTGTGCCTGGGGAGCAGTTGGCATCTCCACACTGTGCCATGTACCATTCCCAGTTTCTGTTGGGATAACTGGTGTGAGCCCAGCCCAGCACTTTGCATGATGCTGGTGAACGAGGGAACCGGCCGGATCCGTGTGTGCAGACCTGGCCGGTGTACTGTGCTGTCACATGCTTTGGGAATCCAGGTAAACTGGCTGGATAAATGAATAGTAACTGCATCCTCCTGTTGCTACTCTGAAAGCAAATCCAAGAGGTTTAAGTGAAAAATGGCTCTTTCTTTGCATTTTTTTTTTGTAGATCAGAGGCTGAAATTTGAAACGTGCATCTGCTGTTACAGCAGTATGTGTTGAGCTTCGTTGTCTTCATAAAGATATTCACCATTTCTCTTGTTGAAATCATGAGGTGTATTCATGGAATGAGATTTTTTCACTGGTATGACTTTGGGAACAGTAAAAACCTGATGGCCTGCAGGAACTGAGGAACTGTGAAATAATGATAGTTATTGAAGAAACTGTCTGCTTTAGAAAATGAGTTGCTGGACTGGGACACAGGAAACCTAGATCTAACTTTCTGACACTGTTTATAATTTGTTGGGATAGTACTGGATAGATGGCCATTTCTTTTGAACATTGACATCCTTATTAGGAAAAAACCCTGCTCCTTTGGTCAAATAACTGAAGATTTGTTGCTACGAAGCACTCTAACATTTGTTATGGATATGTTTCCATGTATATTAGTATCACTTCTGTGAGGTAGGATGAAATGTCCTAGATGTTTATCAGAGTAGAAGACAAGGAACTTAATTAAATTTTGCTTAAGGAACCACACAGATAATATTTTCAGTCTTTGGGAATTTTCATATTTTCAGTTAAACATGCAAACCCTGTTCTGCAACAACGAGGAAGTGAAGTACCTGTAATATTAGGCATAAAAATTTTAATATTAACAATATTAATAATATGAACAATAATAACAGCAACAATATTAGTCATTAAATGTAAGCTGTGTAAAATTATTTACTACCTTAGCAATGAACTTAAAAATAGCAACTGAGAATATGATCTGCGTGATGAAAACCATGGAGGCCCTCTCAAAAGTGGGTTAATTACCCTTTTCTTATAGTTGTGTGTCTTGTTTAAAACACATAAAGACTTTTCTAACTTCCTGAGGAACACTAGTAACTAAAAGAGAGCAAATTTCAGTTAAAGATAGGGAAAACTTAGCAAGTGCTATTTAAAGCAGGATCAACACCTGACTAAATGTAAAGTAGTACCAAAAATGTATACAAAAGGTAAAAATAATCATTTGATGTTAGCTGTGGAGTGAAATGCACTTGTAGACTGTCACAGGCTGGGGTGCTTCTGCTACCTTTTGGTACCCTCTGTGTATGTTTGAGTCCTGAATAGCCTTGTTGGTAAATATCTTCTAATACTTGATGTGTTTGGGCTATACAGAGAGCAGCAAGGTGATAAAAATAGCATTCTTTAATACCAACTTGGGTGTTAAATAATGTTTCCTAGTTCTGGACCCTTGTGTTCAACGTGAAACAACTTTGTTTCTAATTTAGCATACATCAGGGCGTGTTGCCTCTTGACCTCAGAGTATGTTGTCTGTCAAATTATCCTTTATATTGTTTTACTGTTCCTTGAAACTATCCAAACAATTTGGTGTGGCCCTAGCAACCAAACAATACTGTTTAACAGAAATTTCCTACAGCACTTGCTCCCAGATTTCCCACATAGCACTAACTTGCATCAGAGCAAACAAACAGGATATTGTTTCAAGTGAGTGACATTCACTGTTTTCAAGCGGTTTATGAAAGTAGATTTTTAGTTTTGAACTGTTGCAAGTGGTATGAGATTTTGGTTCCAGATTTCCTCTGAAGCTCTGTAGAATGGTTCATGTTTTGAAGCTTCAGAAGAGGCTTAAAACTTAAATCTGGGAATAGATTTTGGCTTTTCTTTAAGAAACTACTACACATCTTCTTATTAAACACAGTCAGGCTCCCTCCCCTTTCCCACTCATTTGTGTTTTTCTGTGTGTGTTTAATTAACTGACTGGTTTTACATAGCAGATGAAACCTCAAATGTTCTCATATACAAGGCAAGAGTCATTCGTGTGAACCATTAATGCTCTCATGATTTGGAGTCTGTAGCAAGTTCATAGATGAAAGTAAATCCTAGTCATTTATTCTGCCTTTTAAATACACTGGCATTTCAGCAAAACTTAAGATGTTTGTAATCCTCTCATGGCAGTGTTTATAATTACTTCCGTTTGACATTTTTCCCTTGTTTTTTGGGGGAGATTTATTACCAGCTGAAGTGTTTATGCATGTGAACACACAGATTAGTACCTTGTAGGGCTGTAGGATAGCCATAACTCTGCTTTGCTGCTGGAGAATGAAAAGGCAAGTGCTGTCCCTGCAGTGACTCGTCTCTTTGTGCTGTCACGTGGTGGGCAAATCAGACAACTGATGGTGTCCAAATTAACCAGGGGAGAAAAGTTAACAGCTATGCTGCTTTTCCAATTCACTTCATTACACAGCTGCATGCTTGTGTTTGGTTGCACAGGAGGTGGATTGAGCAGGGGGGAAGATAGCTGGCTGGAAAGGATCGCATCCTTTGACAGTGCTGCAGTTTATGCCATCTGAAGGGGACTGTGAGGAATTGTAGTCAAGGGGAGGAGTCCGTGGCGTTGCAAGCTGATGTAAGGTTGTCCTGGTATCACATTCCCCTTGCTTCATGGTGTACCCCCTGCCTTGCACTGAAGTTTTGGCAACACTGCTGCAAATGGTTGTAGCCCAGTTGCTTCTTTTTGTCTTGGTAGTTTTTTGTCCAGTTTACCCATTCTGAGATGATTTCCTATGTTGTCACATGAACCTGGGGGCAGGATTTGCCTGCAGCTTGCCTGAGTTTAAATCAACAACCCATGCCTGGGTTTAAAAACACAACAGCCTTGGGGTTTCGTCCTTCCATTTTGTAGCTTTTAAAGTTAACATACAAAGATGAGAATTAGTTTAATATGCAAAATAAAGATAGTACTTCGAAGATGATCAGCTCTCAATGTATTTCAGATTCTTAAATGGCAGGCTTTTAGATCAATCTTTTGAAAACTGCAGACTGAAATGTATTGTTTAAACACGCTAATAACACTTGTCCACATAGAGCTACATCTAGATTTCCTTTGGGTTAAGGAGCCCATAAACTCAGTTTCCCTATAGCTCATAAACTCAGTTTCCCTACAGAGAGACAAGAGCTGGTTGGGTACCAGCTTCTCATTGCTCAGGAGCGTGGACTGGACCAGAGCTGTGGTATGTTTCCTTAAGTCCCCAGTCCTGATACTGTGGGGATTGTGGCATACTCCAGTGTGTAAACCTAAAAGGAGCCAAAGCAGCTGCTTTACTAAGTTTCTTCTGACCAGACACAGCTCATGATGTTCAAAAAGAAGATTTAAAATTTAAAATGTATTTCCAGTCTTTTATGGTCCATGTGTGATTTACAATAATAGTGTCCAATTTGTCTATTAAGTAGAGCTTGAGCTTTCTTAGAAACTCATACTTAGGATAGAAGTAACTGTTTACCTAGGAATGTGTGGTGTCTTTTGGGAGTCCCTAGGTACTTCATTTTTTTATTTTATTCATCTGTAGATGACTATGATGGATGCAAAAGAAGAGTTGTTCAAATCTGTATGTTACAACATAGAATCATAGAATGTTTGTGTTGGAAGGGACCTTAAAGCCCATCCAGTTCCAACCCCCCTGTGATGGGCAGGGACACCTTCCACTGGATCAGGTTGCTCAAAGCCCCATCCAGCCTGGCCTTGAACACCTCCAGGGATGGGACATAATTTTTCAGTTTTGTCCGTCTCGCAGTTGGTGTTTGTTACCTGCTAGGAAGGGTGTTTCTTCTTTTTGCCTCTTTTCTCCTCAGACTTCTATGCCCTCACTCTTGACACGTAACGCATCTCTCATTTTCTGGGCTGTCTTTGGAAGCGTTGGGGCTTAGGAATGACATGAGCACAGGTGCTGGAGAATGTAGACATTGCAAAGAGATGAAATATTTTTGAAGCGCCTGACACGTTTATGCTTCTGTAGTGAGGGAAAAGCCAATCATCCAGTAGGGCATAGAAAGAATTCTTTTATCAAGTCAGATATTTTGGGTTGTCACCTTCCTTGTCAGCATGCGCTTTGGTTGGTTTCCTCACACCCTTGTGTACTTTCATCTAATGAACTTCCACCATAGGGCTGTAGGACGCAGCAGTGTCTTTGAATTCCCATGCTGTGTGGCATACAGTCTTCTGTGTGTTTTAGGACCTCTGTCACGGAGATCAAAGTGCTAGATCAAAGTGTTAGAGGGTGTTCAGATATCCTTTATGGCATGCAGTGTGCGTGCACGTCGATCTGGTGTTGTCCCATGTTGCTGGGAACTCATCTCTGTGACCTTGACAAGTCCTTCGAGCCTCGAAGACAGCATAATGCAACTTATGTACAGGAAAAAACAAATGTTACTCTGACTGAACAGTGAATTTGTACAAAAAATACTTAAGGGAAAACTCACAGGTCATTTGTAGAACTCCCAACCTTATGCAAGGTAACCTTCCTTTTTGATTAGAGGCTAAGGGAGTTGTGACTTCATTTTTCACTCATGCTGAATTGTTGTTCACTTCAGTAAGACATTTGATAAATGAATACTTTCTGTGGAAGTTGAGGAAGTCTGAGTTATGTAAAATGTAACTTTGTGAAGTGATAGAAAAAACTATGAATGGCTGAGAGTCAAACCTGTGGAGGATGTGAAGTACCAAAGGTTTGGTCTCCACGGCAACTGATATTTTCATGAATGAGTTGAATGCTGGAAATAGTTTGAGTGAAAATTGTGGATAATATTTAGTTAATAGAAATTGCATGTGTACAAGTTGAAAACACACAAAAGTTTTGAAAGTTCATCAGAATTGGCCAAGAGTATCTCCTCACACTTCCAACTGCAAAAAGCCTTAAAGAATCTGACCTGAACAAATCGTGATATGTAATACACTAAAATAGACTGACACTAGGCTCCTTGTTGCAACTGTCTTAGATTATAGAATATTAATGTCAGTAGGTAAGAATTCTTACTATAAATCCTAATATCATTAAAAGAGATAACATCTGCAATCATTTAGTAAGCTAGAGAAATATCAGACCTTTCTGGGTAGATCTGTGACATCATTAGAACTGTCAATATTTATTTTGATTTACCACGTGCAAGACAAGAGTTGTAATTATTTACTCTAATTGTTATGTGTATGTTAAACTCCTATGAGCAAGTTCTAATACCTGATTTTTGGTACTGCAATTCATATTGGTTTTGAGTGCTTAGGGACAAAAAAGTAAAGGTGGTTAAATATATATGAATTTGGTATATGACAATTTCAGTATAAGAGTGAAAGTGGTAATCCTTAGAGAGGGAGACTGATGTATCCAGTTTTATTCATATTGATCAATTAATATTTCAGATAGGGAACAGTTCTTTCAGATTTGTGACTAGAAAAATAGTTAGCATGACATGTCTAGAAAGGGTTTATGTTCTTGTTAAGAAAATTGTCTTACTGGCAAAAAGTGCCAAGGGGGGGCCAAGGAAGTATTTCACTTGAATATATTTGAACTTAGGGTAGAAATTTGAACTTCCAGGGTCTGTTTCTAAAAATTGGATCAAAGAGATGTCTCTCACAGTACAGAGAGATAACCCTTTAAATAGAACCTTTTGGTTTTTAGTCACACTTGTACTGAAGATACCAGATATTAAAAGCTGTACACTTTATTGTGACCCTTGTACAGTTGTGTTCAGAATGGGGCTGTTCACACGATATGAGACAATTTTGTGTTTTATCTGTAAGAAAAATGAATTTCATTGTAAACCCTTCTATAACTTACCTTTAGAGTAGAATTTTCCACCTAATTAAAAAAAAGTCATGCTGGATGTTATACCTAGTTATTTCCTTCTTCTGGTTTATGGAATTTACTGTGTGAATACATCTGTGTTGTGGATGGGAAAGTAAAGAAGTGACAGGCACTGTTTAGAAGCTCTGTTTTATCACTCTTTGTTTTTTCTTTTTTTCCTACAGCCTCCACGCCACCCAGCAGAGTAAATAAACGCAGAGTTTCTCCAAGTGTTGTTTCCACCTGGGAAAAGAGAGGCATCATCATGTCTAACATTACTATTGATCCAGATGTCAAACCTGGCGAATATGTCATCAAAAGCCTCTTTGCTGAATTTGCTGTTCAAGCTGAAAAGAAAATTGAAGTTGTAATGGCTGAACCTTTGGTGAGTCCTTTTTTCTTTGTGGTGTCCCTTGAAATGGTCCTGCTTTTTTTCTAAAATAGGCTGGTTTATCGTATGTATGGTTGCTGGAAAACACCCCCATATATTGTTGACTTTTCAAAGGGATAACTTCAAGGATAAATAGGCTTCTGCAAACAGGGTTGCTACTTGGATTATGTTTTATTGACTTCCGTTACAAGTGTTCTGTAGTGGTTACTGGAAATAAGACCTCTCAGTATTCATAAGTTCCCTACAGTCACAACAGGAAACAGTGACAACAAAAAATGTTCCTTGATTAACACTGCAAAGTGTTTCCTGTTGATGTTTCTTTGAAATAATCCTTTGACAAAATACTTCCAAGAAAGATGCATGTGGTTTGATTTCCCACGGAATGACACTGACACCTGGAAGAATAAAGTAGCCAGAACATATTGCAGATTAGGCAAAATGCAAAATTCTCTTGGTGATTCAGGTTGCATGATTTTGAAACAAATAGATTTTTTTTTTAACTTGGAAATTTCACTGAGTTGTGATTTGTTGTTTTAGGGTTGTGGTTTTTTTTAGTTGGGCTGTTTTTTAGTTTGTTTGAGCTACGAGTTGGTAGTAGTATTAGTATCCCATTAAGGTGTGGGGTTTTGGCATCTTTATGCAAGTGATTTACAATCCTGATGTTGAATGGAAAATGCAAAGACATCCTGTGGACTCAAGTGTGACCTGTAAAGGTCACACGTGGGTGTTGCAACTGTTATTGGATCAGAACTTTCTCTAAAAGAGTGTTATTTCTACAGGTGTAATGTAATACAGCAGCAATGTCTTTCATGTGGTAATGCAGCTTCTGATGTTCTTGACTTCGTTTGCTCAGTTTCTCAATGTTGTTCCTGTGCTTTTTTCCTCCCTTAATTCTTATAATAAATTTGGAGATATTTTGTAGTGTAATTTTTCTCAGTCTTTTTCATTCAAGGATGAATATAGTCTTTTGGGAGAATAAAACTCTCACAGCCACCTGATATTTAACTTCATTTTAGTGGTGAAGTGCTTACTTTATAGCAAAAAAAAAGGTAGTTATTTTACAAAATCAGAAGTTTATTGAATACAATTGCATTTTTAAAAATATTAAGGTATTAATAACCCCATAACTTTGTGTAGTGGCAGATAATCATGACCCTGCTATGCTCAAGGCACGATGTGAAGATAATGTTGTATTATGGGCGTTCTGTCAAGTAAACCATTGTTCCAGGTGTCCCATTTCCTCCAGTTAGCTTTAAATAGCTATAAAGATCAGTTTCTCCATCCCGTACTGCCCTGCCTTGTTTCTTACATACTTCCCAGATTTTATAAGCAAAGGGACAGACAGACAGATGCACATCTTAGTTACCATTTGCTGCCATTCCATAGCCATGCTCTGCACGCAGGATGCGACACAGATGCTCGTGTAAGACCAATGTATATCTGTGTAGAATGAAATTTACATGTGCATTCAGTCGCAGTCTTAATTCAGATGTTTCTCCTCCTTGTAACCATCATGCTTTAGCAATTCCTGAAAGAATTTGTTCATTTGTTCATTGGTCACCCCTCTGAGAAAGCGGGCCTGGTCTTGGGCTTGGAAGGGCACGCGCTCCAATGCTTATGTCTCCATTTCTCCTGCCAACACACACTGCCACCCACCATATGCCCAGTCTCTCACTATCTCTTCCTCTTATAGCTGTTCTCTCCCTAACTTTCACCTATTTCCTTTGCATAGAGGTGCTTCTTTCTGCTTGTTTCTTCTCATCATATGAAGGCCAAGCATGATGTGCAGGACAGGCTTACTGATTTGAGAATTGACAGAAATCCTTGCATTATAGCTACAGCACTATAGGGTGTTCTCCACACTGTTCAGTCAGGAATACTTCCTGCAACATACAGTTAGTTTTTATTTCTATGCAAATGCAACTATTTTGTTTGAATGCAATTTAAACTTTTATTACTACCTTACATATATGCAAGGGTCTGCAATCGCTGCATTACCATCTCTTGGACAAAATAAGTCAAAGACAGAAAATAGAATTTGGCATGCAATCAGTCTGAGTGTTGAAATAGTAAAGTTATTTTAGTTACAACCAAAAGATAAAATAATTTGAAATGATAACTTGTAAACTGAAAGGCCTCTATTTGCAACTGCTGCTTGCAGAAGCGTTCTTATTGCTGTGAATGACCCTACTACAGAAAAGGCGTGTGCGAGCACTTGGACCCCAATTTTGAAACTTTAGGAAAAATGTTATGAGCAGCAGTCCAAACGAACACAAAAGGGAGATTAAGCATGTTCTGTGGTGTCACTGATTGGAGCATCTTCAGGTAAACCCATTAGTAGATCAAAGGATGAGGAGAAGGAACCTTTTCTTTTTTGCACTCCTGCTTAGGTGTACAGTGTGTGTGTGAATGTGTGTGTTTGTGTACCAGGCAAGCCCACAACTTAAACTTACCTTGACTATTTCTTACAGACATGCAGAAGAGTTAGGTGTTAGGAGGGTTTGATAAGAAAGCACAGGGACTTTGTAGGAAAAGGAGCATGTGAGTGGTGGAGGGTGCATGGGTGATGATGCTGTGGTGGAAAGGCAGAGAGCTCCCCGCGGGGTTGTCTGTGTGCCTGCTGCCACCAGCACCCCACTCCCTCACCCCCAGAGACTGGCTGCAATTCAGATGGACTGAAGAGGACCTTTCCTGTAGACACAGCTAGTCTGGAGTTTAATCTCCAAACCAAAACACTGGTAGTAAGGTAAATATAGCTCTGGAGTTCAAGCTGCAAAACTTGTCCCTAGACCAGATTAAATAAATCCTGGGCTGTGTCTCCCTGCATGCTGCTGACTCTTATTTAAGCAAATGGTTTAAAATCTGTTAATCATAAAAACATCAAAAGATCTCATCAGATTGAAAATTAGAAACTGTGTAAAAATAGTGAAATAATGCACTTCTCAAAGAAGAGTGATTCCCAGCTCTGTTGTTTGGTGGTTTTATGGTGATTACATGAAGTCCTCCTTAGTCAGAATTTCTTACTCATAAGATTCTGGAATTGATATTTTGTTTGTATAAAGTATATATAAAATTATTTGGGATAAACCAAGAAATTTTACATATTACCAGAGTAGTAATTTGTGAAGGTCTTTAACAGTTCTGGCTGGGTTCATTTGCTCAGTTGAATTTCTTTAAACAAAATGGTTTTCAGTGCATTCAGATGTAAATTTACAAATACAGCCAGGCTTCCTTATTTTCTGTTGGTGGGAAGGAAGGAAAAACTAAATAGAAAACCAGCAATTTAAAAGATGTGTCAAAAGATGTGGAAAAGTGAAACAACCTGAGCCTGTGTAACACAAAGAGGTAGAAGGGAATCCTCAGGTGTCTCAATGAAAGGAAGTACTAAAGTACTGAAGTGATTTCATTTTTATATATAGTGTTTGATATAAATACTGAATATTCAGTTCTAGTGTATGGCATTTAAAAAGAAAGGTGTCAAAGGGCACAGGAAAGGCATTGACTGGAATTGAAGAAAAAGCATTAATGGAAGAGAGGAAAGCCCTTTATCACTTTAGTGTGATTTGATTTTGTGGGATGACTTGGCTACAGATAACAATGTGGAGAATATATATAGAGTTACATGAATCTTTAATGTGTTAGACTGAGCTAGGCTGTTAGATGAAGCTGTTAGAGTTTGGAGGCAGACCAGTTAAAGTTAGAAGCTAGACAGTTTTTGAAACTCGAAGATGAACGTGCCAGCAGGAGAGCAAAAGTGAATTAAGAAATAATTAAAGAAATCCAGATACTTCAGATCAAGATGACACCTGTGTGTGAGTGGATTGGTACCGTTTTGGCTGGGTGCCTGGGTTTCATTTAGATGTAACTGACTCGTGATTTTAAAAAGTAACTAAAAGGTGTCTCTGGCTGTGAATTGAGTTAGGATACTGACTGAGTAACAAAGTAGTTTCCTTTCAATGGTTTAATTTAGAGTTCTCTGCTTGCAAAATTATATAACTGCAGAGTTTCTGAAGTTACAGAAAGAGCTTCTCAGCATATGCTTAAAATAAATGTTTCAAATAACAAGCGTAACCGTGGGGAGATCATCCTTTTAGTGAGTACATTAAAAAACAAAACACTTTTAAAAGAAAACATATCTGGTAAGTCTTTTGTAGTACTATATAGTTTTAAAGGAACAAGGGCTCAGTCACAATTTATTATAGCTTAAGATGCTTTTCCTCAGCTCAGCAATGATGACTGTGAGGCATTGATACCAGCCTTGCCCACATGTGAAACAAATCATACCATGACTGGTGACAAATTCAGATACCTTGTATTTTGTCTGTAAGTATAGATGGTTAGAATTCAACCAGAGACAGTTTAATCTGGTACCACTGAGTTACCAATCTGTTAATTAGGTAAGCTGCTAACTTACTAAACTGTAGTTGAGCCTCACATTGAAGTCAAAACCAGCAGGAGTATTGCACTGGTGTTGGCAACAGTCTTCTTTTATCCCATCACAGAGAAACTAACAATTCTCAGACTAGTACTGTATGCTTTTGCAGGTCATGCCTAGGTGCTTTCAAAAGCATGTGTGACACCTGTAAAATTTAGCAGACTGCGTTTCTTCAGGGCAGTTTTCTCACACGCTGCGCTGACGCCGGGACAAGGATGCAGGCACTGCCCAGCGAGGGGAGGCAAGGCAGCATCGCCTGTCTGGTTTCTTACTTGCAGCTTGGAGGGCAGGAAGGAGTGCACTAGTTTTGCTGTGTTCACCTGCTGAGGTGTGCTAGCCACCAGGGGACCCTGCTGGAGAGTACTGGAGAGGGGCCAACGGGTGGTACCGTTTTCCGCGGATGCAGTTGTTTGCACAGCACACGCACGTCTGTCTACATCCTGATCTCTGCTGCCTGCCTTGTGTTGACATTTCTGCTTTACACAATGGATACAGACTGCTCTTTGGTTAATTCAATAGTGGGGGCTTTTTTTCTTTTCACTTGTAAGAGATAAACGTAGACCTATTAATTCCAACTCTCTCTGAACTTCAGGAAACCAGGAAAATAAATTATTAATTCAATGAAAGTTTCCAGACATTGACTTTATACTGTTGGACAGATTTTTGTAAGTCATGTGAGATGACTGGGGCCATGACAAAACAGAGTCAGAAGAAGACATTAAAAGAAAATAAACTTCAAAGCTATACAAAAAATTCAAGACCCTGATAAACCCGTGACTGGGTTAAAAAGTATTATTTGGTCATGTTGCATTTGTTTGGTCAGTGTTACATTAACTATGGTGATTTTTACCTTTTAGCAGCTAAGGTCTTTCATGCTGAGGAGAAATAATAAGGATTATGAACTTGTAAGGTCTTTCTGATAGTAAAAAATTTGAAAAGTTATGGCACATTTGATTTACAGAAGTGTCTCAATTAGTATTGAATGGAGGGGGAAGGTAAACTTTCAGAAATATCTTAAAAATAGTTTGCTGTCTGTTGACAAGGATTTCAATTTCTTTGTTTAAAGACTTTGTTTATTTCACTTCTGTTCGATTTGTCATTCTTTCCTTTAGCTATTTCTGGTTTTAGAGACATGCAGTGGGTATAATAAACCCAGCATTTGTTCACCTGTGTAATAGTTTTTTAGTACCATGATGGGAATGTGGCACATTGGGGTGTTGTATCATAAGGAGACTTCAGGAACCTGACTTTTACTGTCTTAACAGGAAAGTCACTTCTCCATTCTCTTGGGAAATAGTTTTCTAGTTATTTTCCTTCAACGTGTTCAGCAGTATATGATGTTTATATAGGGTGGAACACTTCTCATGTTTCTGCTTTATAGATAAGATTACAATTATTTGTGCACTTTATCTCAAGGCATAGCACAGATAACATGAATTCACCTACAGGAGACATTTCCTTATATAAAAGGGGGAGGGAAGAATTCTGTTTAAAAGGGAATTCTGATTTGCATGCGCTCTCTGGAGCTTTTGATATCTATGCAAAGTCTTGGTTCTTGTAAATGTATTTTGAACAGACTTAACACATAAGATTGTATGAATTTGTAAGATTAAAAAAGTGTTTATTTGGCAGTATTTTAAACTTTTCTCCCCTTCTTTTGAGTACACGGGGAAAGAACATTGGCTGATGAATCTTTTGATGAACAAATAGAATTATCGCAAACTATTAAATGTATTTTCCTGAAACCACCTTCTTTTTTAAAAATGTTTATTATTTAGGCACAATGGAAGTGTACTTAATGGCAGAGGGTTTTTTGGATAGTTAAGGGGGTTTCTTTGGACTATAGAAAGTGAAAATGGTCTGACTTGTGAATTACATCTATATTATTTCGAATTATACTTTCAGAGTAGGCAAATGTTTTTTGCCTGGACAATGTTGAATTCAGATTTCAGAGGCTGTGTAATAGTTGCCAGAGATTGTGTCCTTTTGTTAACACTGAATACAGTGACACTCATAGCAGAAAATGCTAGAAATTGTCTTGTATTTTCAAGACTATGAACAGGGCAAGTGAAAATAAGGTGTCAGTTTGAATCTTGGACTTGATATGTGCAATCCCAATTTGTATCTTTATCACATAGCCTGCCTGTTGTAGCCTTGCAAGTGTTGAATACCTTGGTATTGACTTTTAAAATCATCCTGACAGCATGGGTGTTGTCTCTTGGTAAACTCCTGAGCAGTTATTTTGTGTTAACTGAGGCATAATCTGTGAGAGCAATCCTGGTTATCAGTTCCACTGACACCTCCTTTTATATCCCAGTCCAGGCAAGTTAACAGCTCTTCCAACTTGCTACTTTACTTAAATTGCTCCATAAAAGCTCTGTGTTTGCTTACTGCAATCTGATGTGAGCTGTTAACTCCTTATCTTGAGTCCTTTTTCTACTTTCCCGTCAAAGATAACATTTTTGATTCATTTATAATAAAGTGAAAAGTAGTTTAAATTTTCTTTAAGTAGCAGGAAATGCTCACCACATCTTTCTGTATCTTACTGCTTTGTACTATGTCCCTGAAGCTGCTACTGTGGCACTTGGCTTGCCCTAAACCATTGGCCCTCAGATCAAGTACTTGGACTTTTTTCTCTCCCCCTCCTCCTCTCCCTTCCCCTTTTCTTTTTTTGCTTCCCAAAATACTCCAGCAAGAGACTATAAAACTTGAATTTCTTGTAACTGTATAATTTGGTTCCCTCAACAGTAACTAGTAAGAATTACTACTACATTACTACAGTTCTTGGGTGTTTTGTTTTCTTAATGCTTTAATTCTCGTTATATTATTTTTTCAGGAATATAATTTAATTTTGCTTTTAACAAAGCAGTTTGTCTAATGGTACTGGTAGCAGTGAAAAATTGTAATAATTAAATTCTAGTAATATTCCATCTTTTCTGTACCTTAAAAAGTTATTTCAAAAGTAAAGCAAGTTATTATTGACATTCTCCTTTTCCTGAACTAGGTTTTCCAGCTGCTTTTCATTGCAGTTCAGGGAAAACGCAGGCTGGAAATGCATTGAACAATTGTCTCTGCCTTAGTGAAAGAATTTTAAAAGTAGTTCTTGTAGCTTACAATAACTGACTTACATGAACACAAATATGGTTGTTAATTCAGATGGGAATGGCTTTCCTTCTGAGTGTCTGGGAGAGGTATTTGACACTTTGTCGGTCTTTAGTGTTATTACAATTAAGCTACCAAATTGCTTTTAGACCTCTGTTCTTCTGTTTTGTGAGTATACTTCACATATTCAGAAATGGTTCTAGCTGTAAAATTATGCAAATATTCACATTGCAAGCTATTTCTTTAGCCTGTAATATAACTGAGGAGGAAGGAATTGATCTTTGATAATAGTCAATTGCGCTGTGAAGTTCATGTTTCTTTTTTGTTTTGTTCCCTTACAGGAAAAGCTCTTGTCCAGATCTCTTCAAAGAGGTGAAGATCTTCAGTTTGATCAGGTAGGAGACATGTAATTGAAGGAAGTTTTTATTGGATTAAGGTGGCCTCTGTTTCTGCAGAGTAGTGCTTCTGTTCTTGTGATGACTTAGAACAACCACTTCTGAATCATAAAGCATTTTGGTTGGAAAGGAACCTTAAAGATCATCCAGTTCCAACCCCCGTGCCATGGGCAGGGACACCTCCCACTGGATCAGATTGCTCAAATCCATATCCAGCCTGGCATTGAACACCTCCAGGGATGTGGCTCTGATGACTTCTCTGAGCAACCTGTTCCAGTGTTTGGGATTACACTTTTATAAGCAAATAGTGTTAATTTCAGTAACATGGCTTTTACTGAGGGCTTTTTTGATTCTATGGCAGAAGGCAGAAGGTAGATTGAAAATGTTGCTTTGTTCTTTGCTGACTGTATAGTGAGGATATTCTGTTTCACTTGCTATAAGTGAACTATTCCTGGAATAACTCTCTACTCAATTTATTCATGTTAATTACCTGTATTTCTAGTTCTTTCACAGTATAGGCTTGGTTTTATTCAGTAACTATTACCTTGTAACAGAGAGGCAGCATTCAAATGAAGTTGCATTAATTGCCTCTTCTTGTTCTTAACTGTTTCTGAATAGCATCTTATTATATGGCATTTAGTGGTCTGACCATTTCTTCTGTTAACTGGATTTTTATTTCATGCTTTCCATTACTCCTTGGATACGTTTACTGGACATTGCAGTGAAATCTGTGGACCTCCCTTTACCTTTCATTTAACAGCCATCTGTGCCCCTCTCTTCTCTCCTCCCAAAAGAGAAACAAATAATAGCATATATGATTTGATATATAATTTTATTTTCAAGGAAAACCAAAATCCACCACCAAAAACCTCACTCAGTAATTTTATGTTTTCTAGTGGAGCCTGCTGCAAGGCCAATGTCTCCTAAATGAAATTTTACTCATAAGCAAGGAAAATGGGTGAGGGGGTGGAATACAGCATATTTTTTTGGTAGCTACAGTATTTTGTTTTAAAGATGACCAAAGGCTAAATAAGATGCATGATAGGGATGATCTAAGGAAATCTGTAACTCAATAATATTACTATTTTTTCTATTGACTCTTGCCTCTCCTCCTACCACCACGTTTTTTCTCACTTGAGGATGTTTTTTATAAATCACTAGTAGCCATGTATACTACATATAGGTCCTAAAAATATACAGTGTGAAGAAAAGTAAAAAATAAAGCATGTAACTTTTGAAATCTTATAGTATAAAAATAAACTAATTTTCCTGAAAAAGTACTACTTAAAAAAAAGTTCATTTGACTGTATGTTTATATGTACATGTGTGTAATTGTGTGAGTTCTTATTTTGTTCCTTTGTTATTTGTAATCTATAATATTTTGGGTTCACTGAGGTCTGAATTTTAGTCGTACGGAATAACTACTTTAGAGAGTCAGAGTGGAATGGCTCTCTCGTGGTGACAGGGATTGTGAGTTTTGATAGGGAACTTTGAACATTGTTTGGCAAAAGGAATTAAGATTGGTTTTCTCTGGTCATTGCTGGGTGTAGGAAACTCAATATTAAGATCAATTCTCCAGCAGTGCAGGAGATTGCAGAGTAAAAGGAGAGAGGAGGATCCAGAGTGCACACCCACGGCATCCAGCGAGCTACAGCAGAGAAGCTGGAACTGTTGCTGGACCAGCTTTGTTCATCCAGAGATCCTCAAGGAATTAGGCATTTGAATCTAAGAAGTGGCTTTCACTGTACTTATGTGGTGTCTGAACTGGTAAGGGTTGTACCAGAGGTACCTGGGGAGTCAGAACGTACACTCAGCTCAGTACATGATGAGGAGATGGATGGAGGAGGAAGGCACTCACTGTTGCCTGTCCCCATCATGAAAGAGTAAAATAGCTGCTTAATGGGTTTATAAGTCGTTCCTGCTGGAAGCGTAGCCTGACCAAGAGGGCTGCTGTTGGATCTGAGTGCACAAAATCAAGAGTTTTTATTTTTCAAATAGTACAAGTCTTTTATTTGTCATCGAGGTTTTAATTGGAACAACAATGTAAATTTAGCTAAAGGAGATGAAACTTTGTGAAATGAGAAGGAAGTTTTTATGTTGATACGTTTCTAAACTGTTAAATATTGTAACATTTTAGTAGCAAAGCATTCCTGGCACATCAAGAAGCTACTGGAGAGGAATTTTTTTTTATAGACCATATATTGCATTTCCTAAAATATTTTTGCTTGTACAGCTCAAAACCAAAATAGCATGTATTTTTCTTCTTTTGTTTGTTGTAGGAATCATACTTGGCAATTTCCTACTCTTGTCCTAAGACACCAGAACTTACCACAGAGAAGTGTATCTTGGCCACCACAGTGACTTTGCTGAGAGCAGGTTTCGCTGGGCTTCAGGCTTGTTTGTGATGATGCTCAACTTGAGCAAGATTCAGGATCAGGATTTTAGGCCATAGCTGGAATTAGAGCTTTAGCATCTTATTATTATTTTGCATCTCTATCTCTTTTTACCTCTCAGTGTGCTGTTGAGTATGTTGAGCGCAGCAATTAGCAGTGTGTTAAGTCTGGGGCAGCTTTGCTGTTTGATTCTGAGGGATATAAGTATATGTCAAGATGACTAATCCAACCCTGGATTCTTGGGCATTACAGGACCTCTTTTTGTCTGGATAGCTGCTTTCAACATAGGCATAATTTAATACAAAAAAATCCAAGCAGTGTGGTAAATATTTTAAACAAAAAAAGTAAGCATATAGCTCATGTTCTGCTTAGTGGCTGCTTAATATGATTTTCATCTTCCTGATGTTGTATACTGAAAAGGCATTGGAATCGTTAAGAATGCAAAGCTTAGGAGGAAATAAATAATTATAATGTAAAACTGATTTTTCATTTCAAGAGGAAAATGCTTTATAACGTCAGTAGTTTCTGGGTTTAGCATTCTAGCAATGACAAATTTTCTAATGGATGTGATACAGCTTATTTCTGTGGAAGATGATGTAAATTGCCTACCTGCTGGAATGAATGGTAATAGTACTAATTTATTATGTGAATTTGCAGGAAAACTGAAGAAAAAGGTTTAGTAAAGCCTAAAATGCAACTTTCTTCTTTTTCTTATACCGATACACCCATCAGGTCAGATGTGCTCTGTGGGGTCATCCTACATTGGCAGCACAGGGTGTTCTCTTGATCTGTTCCTGTCCTGCTGTGAGTGTTGTTGCTGTACGAACATAGCTCTGTAAAACATATTGGATATATCATTATTTTTAGGGAAAGAGACCTTGTTATTTCTAGAGAAAGAGAGATTAATTTATTTCCACCGTGCTTAGGTTATTTGGAGTATGGAAATTGACAGTAAATTCTGAAGGCAAACCACGTTTTGATTGTTGTGGTTGGTGATTGATCCCTTCTTCATCAAATTTAGCTTTCATTCTAAGGATTACCAGTTACCTTGATGAGTTTATGCTGATTATAATACCTCCTAATGCCTCCAATTTAGTAGCTCCTGATGAGGGTTTGTGCTTTCTGAATGTTTTTTTTTTCCCTGAAAATATATTAATGCTTTTAACTGATTTTTGGTTATGGCTGGAGTGAGGTCAGCAGAGAGGTGCAAGTACCCCAAACTGATGTAAGGAAGAGGCATTTCTTGCACTTGAGTCTTGGTGAAGATTTTTTTTAAGCTTTATCAAATGAGTCTATTGAGTCTTTTTATTCTGATACTTTGTCTTACTGAAGGATAATAATTTTAACAGTAGCCCACAAATTTCTCAGATTGCTTCATTGTTTTCTTTCCTCTTCTCCTCTCCCTCTCCACAAGCTTTTGCTATTTTTTTTCCCAAGGAAGCTTGTCAGACCTTTGACACATCAGAGAATTCTTTTGAGCAACATCTTATGTATTCCTTTTCATCATGCACTACTTCATTTCAGGTCACAGTGTAACTTTACAGTGGTAAAATTGAGCTATTTTTTCCATCTACTTCTAGAAGTCTGATGTATGTTGATTGGTTGACTGGCTATTTATTTTGTGCAGATATCAGTGCACAAGGAACAGGCTTACAACATGCTTGGTTTCCAAAGCAAGTCATAAAGCTTTCAATGTATATTATTATAAAAATGAAGGTATTCTCAAATTTTAGCCTTTTTCCTGCGATGGAAGGCAAACCTACAGAGTATTGCTACCTTCTGTTTCTTTCCTGTGTTATAAGGGCTTCATATAGTTTTCAGTTGCTTGCAACAACTGCCTTCATCTTTTTGTGCAGTTATATCAACGTGCACCTCCTGCAGCAGGTGTGCCTATTTTTTCCATGGAATCCCTTTTTAGAGTGTCTTATTGACAGATAAGAAGATAAAAAGTAATCTCGTTATTCTAGTAAACAAATTCTTTGTGAAACCTAGTTCCTCTTCAGATTTGGAATCTATGCAATTTGTATTCTCTGCTGGGTTTTAAAATTTTATGGACCTACTTGTTTGTATAATTAAGAGTTTTTTCAGAGCCAAGTATACTACTTAATTCTTGTAACTTGAGTAGCTGACTCTTTAGCAAACTGAGTAAAGTAGTCACATGACTGGAAGAGACCCTCCTGAGATTTCCATATGGTTAATCCCTTCCCCAAATCTGAAAAACCAAGATGCTTCAAGTGAGGACAAAGAAATAAAGGCATTGATGTTATATTAGTTTTATGAAATAGTGAATAATAGATAAGTTACAGCATGGGTGTGGTTTCTCTTGAAACCTCTTATTTGAAAGGTTCCAGATGTAATTGATACGTGGTATCAGTGAGCAATATGATAACTCTCCTTTTCCAGCTAATGTTCTGGGGATGGACTTGCTCCTTGCTCCCTCCTGGCACAGAGTTTATAGCTGCTTTATGCTGTCTTTTTCCAGTCATTATTCTCCTCTTCAAGCCTGGGCACTGATGGTTTCTGTTAAAGTTAAAGGAAGCCTTTGGAATTTAAGTTTCATACCATGCTAAGGTCTCCATTCTGTAATGGTTTCTATTGCCACTGTTTCAAGGATAAATTTACAACTGCAAGAGGGGAGAAGATAGGGCTGTTGTGCTGAAAATAAATATGGCTTGAGATCTAGACAGTCAAATGTATTAAAAATAGAGTAGAATATCTAAAAAGCTCTTATCTTGTTTTGTATAATAACAAAAGAAACATATTTTGGGAGGTTTATCAGGGTTATCTTCTGTCATTTATAATGTAAAGTTACGTATACTTCAGAGATGCGTTAGGCAGCATTCAGGGACATCTTAAAATCTGATTTCTTAATGGTTTTATATGGGTTATCTGTATAAATTTAGGATTCTGTGATCCCTGTGAGCTTTGGAACACTTTGTCTGCTTAACTTAGTCATCATAATTGACAGCGTGTTATATTTACAGTAATTGTCCTAAGTGAAGATGGTACATAAAGTATCCACTTTGTAAAATTATATGATATATGGTTTTTAACATTAAACCCCAGTTTGCACAAATGATTATAGTTCTAGGATTTTTAGATGCTTTATCATGCTAAACTATTTGTCTTTTTTTTCAGTTGATAAGCTCTATGAGCTCAGTAGCAGAGCACTGTCTCCCCTCCTTATTACGCACCTTGTTTGACTGGTACAGGCGTCAAAATGGAACAGAAGATGAATCTTACGAATATAGACCTCGCTCTAGCACAAAATCAAAGGGGTAAGAGTTTTCAGTGAAAAGGTCTGTTTGATTTTTGTGTGCTTTCTTGTAAGAAAATGTGCACTTTGCACTTTCTTGACAAGTATTTTGTATTAGGATCTGTATTGCCTAAATCTACGTAGGAAGCTTCTTTGAGGTAGTTTATGGAACTTGCACAGATGAGCATGAAGTGACTTAATTGATTTGGGGGCTGATATATAGAAGGAATTTGCACATTGGTAATTCCAATCTAGTTTGTCCCTTTTTAAATTATTTTAGTTGTTGGCAGGTCCTTTCAGGATGGTGCAAGGTGTTGGTGCTGCACCAGAAGTCTTTCTAACCATCCAGTTTCTCTATTTGTGCAACGGTGATTGCATGGAAGATGTTTACCCCTTCTCTGCAAGTCTAGTGTATGATATGTGTGTTCTTGATTTCTTGTTTTAGGGACGACCAACAACGTGAAAGAGATTATCTACTTGAAAGGAGGGACTTAGCTGTAGATTTCATTTTTTGTTTAGTTTTAATAGAGGTTCTAAAACAGGTAAGCCCTTTTGGCAAACTTCTTTAAATCTTTTGCTTTTATGTCAATTTTGATAATTTTTAAATTTTTATATTAAAACCTGGAGCATATATATGATGAGCATATGCAATGCTGTAATTATACTCTTGGATGTGTAAAGCCTTTGGCAACTCCTGTCTTTTCTTTGCATCCCTGCGTTATCTCAGTTCACATGTCTTGGATCCCCTAAGTCAAAACTGTTGGTGTACTGCAAAGCAAAACTGTAAAGAAGTAACATTTTATTGATGTTCAGTACCTTTTTATGCTTAAGCGTTTTTGAAATAAAAAGTGAAATCATTTAATGAGAAGATTAAAATGTCACTTTTTAAAAAAAAAATTAGGAACAGTATGGAATTTTGCTTGGCCTTATCCTGTAATGCAGATGAGATGATGTTACACCCAATTTCTGTTAATAGATGTATGGACAAGAGGATAGAGTTTAGCCTCAGGTAGCAGCATTTTTTTCCTCACATTTTTTGAGAGCAGAAAAAGATTAGTGTAAGAAAGGGTTTGAAATGTGAAGCATACTTGAGCAAAAAGAGTATTAATTTAGTATTAAAAGTTATCTAAAGGATGGTTTCTATGTTCTGCCTGTAATGTGAATCTGCAATTAGGCTGTCAACCAAAGTGCAGAAAGGTTGATATTTTATCCATAAACGTATTTACATTCACTCTATATCTGTCTTCCTGGGAGCTCTATCATTGTTTAATTCTTAGAAACTGTTTTTAGAGGGTTCAAAGGGTATGATCCAGCACAGAACAACCAGAAAGAGGGTGACAGACATGACCTACGTAGGAACAAAAGCCTTCTGCTTAAATGACTACATATTATTCATTGTATGAATATGCATGAAAATAGCCAGTTCCAGTAACTGGAAATTCTTGGAACAAAAAGCTTGCTTGATGCAGAAGAGTATGAAATCGTCAAGCAGTAAGTGCTTCATGTTCTGTAAAGAAGACAGTAATCTTTTCTTCTAATATATTTTAGTAAAAATCTTAACCATTCTTAAACCCTAATATTAGTAGGGTTATCCTAATCCCTACTGAAATTGCTTTGAAATTTTAGAGGTATTATGATTTCATAATTATATATAGTTTTTTGTTTTTAAATAATGCATTGATTTTTTAAGCAAGTATTTTATTTTAAACCTGAGAAAAGTGGTGATGTCAAAGAGAACCTCAGTAAAAAAGGGCTTTCTAAACAGTGCTTGGTTTTGGTTTATTACCAAATTGCTACTTATTTCTAGGAAGACTTTTATATATGCTTTGACTGCTTTCATCTGCAGAAAGTCTAAAATGGGGATGATCATCTCTTCTGCGTTCTTATTTTTTGGGTTTTTCTTCCTTAATATCAAGATGAATTACATTTTGAATTGCATTAAATATGTAATAGTCACACCACACAAGGCAGAACGTGTGGAAATATGCATAGGTAACCTAGTGTGATAAAATGTTGACAACAAATTCATAGTGTTTACATTGCTGTTGTTTATTTTATTATTAATTTAATCCCTAAAAGCCAGTATGCAAAATAATTTAGGCAAACACCAGCACGGGTTGTATAGATGTTCATATATAGCAGAATTGGCTCGGTCTCCTATGGCAACAAAGGATGCGACAGTGGTGGGAGAGATGTCTTCAGAGATTTTTACAGTCCTGTTTCTTTACTTTATACATACATGTGGGTATATATATACATCCATAGTTAGATGCATATAAATGATATCTGTGTTTCAGATACCAGTTCATCCAGTGCCAGATCCTTTAGTACATGAAGTTCTAAACTTGGCTTTTAAGCACTTTAAACATAAGGAAGGGTAAGTTTCACTTGTGTACTTGAAAATATTTTGGTATATTACCAGCCTGTGCTTGACTGTTGGGCTTGTTCTCCTTTGCCTCACATGTAGCACCCTGGGGATACTGTGGTAAGCCAACACTGACTGGGATCTTTAAACTGAAAATGTATCTTGAAAGAACCCAGCTGTGTCCAATACAATGCTGGGTTTATTTTGCTTAGAATATTCAGAATTTTGCATGGCCAGCCAGAGTAAGAAAGGTCTGAGTTTGGATAACTATAGTGAGCTTCTCTGCAGGATGTCTTTTATGTCTACTTAATGATGTTACGTCTCTTTAAATGTCACCCATGCACTTTATATTTGACTTGCACTGTTTTAATGGTAATTATCTGCCTTGCTGTGGAACAAACTTTTCGTTTGTATTTGAGAACACACTTGGGGTTTAGAAGGACAAAGTTGTATTGAACAACTTTTTACCCCCCTTTTTTGTAACTTTTCAGGTATTCAGGAACCAACACTGGGAATGTGCATATTATTGCAGACTTATATGCAGAAGTGACAGGAGTTCTTGCTCAATCAAAGTAAGTTCAGTCTCTAATTGTTCTCGTGTTTTGGGAAAAATTACTTTAGACTTAAAGACCTGTTCATGTAGCAGCATTTATTAATGATCCCAGGAACTGATATCTTAGATATTAAGCATAGTCAGGTGTAAGGTGTAGTCTGGTGTGTTTGTCTCATGTTCCGGCACAATCAAGAAATAATCTTTAGTACATTACTGAATTGCTTTGCCTTCAACTTGTAGGTGCAGGGAAAGGAGACCTGGTATTCATCAGTAGTTGTTCAGTGAATGGGTATTTTATAACGTGCTGATCATCGTAGGCACTCTTAGATACCTAGATTTTAAGTATCAGTGTTCATCTTGCTTGTGTTTCTTTCACTGTAGCGTCTGTTATCATTAACAGACTGAAGAAATCAGTTCAAAATTATAGGTCTTATATAGAAGTAACTAAGAATGCAAGTAATTGCCATCTATATTCCTGGTTCAGGTTTCAAGCTGTTAGGAAGAAGTTTGTCACTGAGTTAAAGGAACTGCGACAAAAAGAACAATCTCCTCATGTAGTACAAAGTATCATCAGTTTGATTATGGGAATGAAGTTCTTTCGAGTAAAGATGTATCCTGTGGAGGATTTTGAAGCATCATTTCAATTCATGCAGGTAAATGAATATTATAGAAAACTGAAATGAGCATAATTTTGATTAAGCCATGAAGCAACAGTGATGCTTGCTGTGATCAGTCATTTGCTGTACTTGTGTGCCATCCTTCATCCTTTTCTGTTTAGTTCATAACTTCTCAGAAGTATGAATCATTACTTTCTCCACAGTTTGTGAGTACTTAGCATAATGAAACCCGTCCTCAATTGTCTCTCTAATACATGATTTTATTCAAGGGTAAGTGAAAATGGGTACCAATCAAATAATTTTCTTTCTTTACAAAAGCATTGGGTTAAAGAAAAAGGTTACTTAATTTATCTTTCTTTAACAGCTTTTTAAAAGCTTTTGTTTAAAAACCACTTGAGTTAATTTTCAGAGACTTAAAATCTCTTTGTTCGCTTTTCTTGATTGTGGATTAAAACTTGTCTTAATTAATTAAACTCACTCATTGCACAGTAACTGAAGTTATTGCAACTTGCTTCTAAATTTTATTAGAGCTAACAGCCATTGACATTGATCTCAGTCCTGAAAATCTAACATACACATAAGTGCTTTAGATTGTGTCCAGAGTGGTCAGTTTGGTATAGTGGAGTGTGCATACATGGGTATGGATTATTTATATTTCTGTAAAATTTTCTTTGCATCAAAGTCATCTTGAAAATGAGTATATACAAAAAATATTACTTTCTAATAATTTCAAAAGAGATAAGCATTTATTTTTTAAAACTTCAGAATAATCTAAAAAATGTGCATATTTATATTCTTTTATATGCTGAGTGGTCTGTGTTCTGAGTAGAAAGTAAATAGCTATGTGCTATTACAAGTATTTCAGTTTCTTTTCAATTGCTGAGGAAACAGGTTTTAAAGTTTCGAATGTTTTGTAAAGTTGATATTGTCAAGGAATATAAAACTTACACACATTGCATGTTTTAAATGCAAACTGTTAATTGCTGTGATACTGCTGGTGGTTTTTATGGCATAGTGACATTTGTCTTCTTTTTTCTGACTATTTTTCTAATGCTTCCTTACTAAGGAATGTGCTCAGTACTTCCTGGAAGTAAAAGATAAAGATATAAAACATGCACTTGCTGGTTTGTTTGTGGAAATTCTCATCCCTGTGGCTGCTGTAAGTATTTATACTCCATGCCTCCTTTCCCCTAGCTTTTGATTAGGCTCTCCTTGTTAAAATTGCTTCCATGAATCCTCGCAGTATTACAGTTTTACAGATTCAGAAAGACTGTTACATAAATTACAGGCACCTACATAACTTTTAAAAGGGAGATGTCAGTGTGATTTGTGTATTAGTTTCCAGTCTTTTTTCAGAACTTCTTAAAACTGTCTGTTTTCTATCCCTTTTTCTTTCTGCACCACTGTGTAATCTCACACTTGCTCTAAAAAATGTCCTTGGTTTAATATTTGTTCAGTCAGGGGTCCCACTGCCTTATCTTTATTAGCTGAAACCTGTTAAATTCTTTGTAGAATAAATAGTAACATTTTTACAGTCTGATAGGGAGAGTGTGATCCCCTGTGCAAGAGGGAAGAAAGTAGATTTTGGCTAACTAAACAAAAAGTGTTTTATATAAGTGATTATTTAGTAGAATTATCCTTCAGGTGGAAGAGCAGTCAGTCATCTCCTGTACGTTTTTTAAGTCTGAAACCAGAAATTTCACTCAGCAGCCATGAACAAGAAAATCCACCTCTGTATCATCACCCTGTTGGATGCACAGTGCCTGTAACGCTGCTTGTGAGAATGCTTTTGTCAGGACAGGTTCTCCCCCTTCCTCCCAGGCCGCTTCTCTCAGCTGTGTAAAGCTTGGTCACTGAGAAGTTCTGACAGCTCAGTGTGCCTCAAGCTGACTGTTTACCACAAATTCAGAAAGATTCAGCATTGTAAGGGATACTTGCTGTGATTGTTGTCTAAAATTATAGCTGCGTTAGCGAATGCTAGGCCACAGCGTTTGGCACGCTGTCCTGGAAACTGGCAGGTTGTGTCTCCATGTTAATTTACAGGGGCATATCTTGGTGTATGGAGAACTGGGATGTGGAGGTCCTGTTTTGTGGAATGGGATCTACAAAGATGAGCATACCAGGTGGGGATCCTGTCTAAGTGAGCTTGTAGGAAAAGAAAGACAAAGCTCTCCGAGCTCTGCTTCCTCTTTCAAGAGATCTGCCTTGCCCTGAGCCGTGGGGAAATACTTCTTTCACTGGTCTCAACCTTAGTGTTGTTTAAAAATGTTGGAAAGAAGACAATCTTTCTTAAGACATGACCATAGAGTGGTGGTGTTACCAGTAGTTCTTTATTGACTGAAGTCTTGATCTTACCTGGGCATACTTAGGCTCTTCTAGAGCGGAATTACTTGTTTAGAACTCCATAGTTGCTCGGCAGTTCGAGTAGGGGTGCATTGTGAAAACACTTGGTGTTTGGTTAAGTGTTGGTTTGCAAAATATTGGTTTGCAAAATCATGACTTAAATATGGTGAAAACTGCATGTACAGTAATGAGGCAGAAGCAGTGTTTGGAATTGGGAGCACAGGGTGGTTGCTGTGGGGACACGTACGCTGGCCGTGCAGAGCACTTGTGTTGTTTTGCGGATCTCTTCCTACAAGCATGGCCTGAATCATCACTTTCAACAGTTGCTGAGGGAGCCTTGATCTTGTGTTCTGACTCATTGATTCTCTAATAATTTCATACAAATGGAACTTCTTAAGTAAAAGCAGAGAGCCCCATCCCAGATTGAGGCACAGTTGCAGGGTTAGTCATTCTCCTGGAAAATGGAGATGCAAGTTTGAATCTTTTTGAAGCAGATGAAGTAAGTTTTTCTGTATCTTGGGTATAGAAAATTGCTTAAGCCAGGAAGCTATTTGATTTCAACATTGTGACATTTTTACTGCCATTCTCTTGCTTAGTCATTCAAACACTTTAAAACATATGACCTGGTTTGGACCCTGCAGGTACGACAGATGGCAGCATAGCTTAGAGCAGGGAAGTTAAGGCTGATTGTAAGCTTATTCCCCAATACAGAAGTGTGATGATGGCAATAACTAACAAATATCTCATGTGGAGCTAGCAGTGTTCTGACCAACTTACAGCTTAAGATAAATAATTTGAGGGTATGTAGGAAGTCATTTAAAACAAATTACTTTCTGAGTTTTTTCTTTTTGGATTTGGTCGCATTACAGAGATATCATAGACTTTTTTTTTTTGCTTCTCCATCATGAATATTTTAAGAGTGTTTTTAACAAGGTGGACATGATGTATCTTCTAATAACTTGACATAAAAAGTGACAAACAATTATTATTCCTTATATTATAGAGAAATCATAGAGAATCTCTTCCAGAAAAGCCAACCTTCTCTACAAAAGTCCCTCTAGTTGGGTAAATAAAGCAGAAAGAGTTTAAAACAGTAGGCTGAGAATGATGTTTAAATGGATTATCACAGATATTCATGATGATGAAGGTAGCTGCCTGGTTTGTGGAAGGAAGACTATTCTGTCTGCGAGGGCAGAGTGGGTAAAAAAGGTGTAGGGCTCTGTTTTGTTAATTCTGAAAGCTGAACAAAGACCATTTACCTTGTTGGTTGGCTGGTAATCCTGTGTATTGCTTCCAAAGTTTCCAGTTTTCAGAACTGGAGGACATTAAAGAAAAGCAAAGCATTGAAGAGGGAACAGTGAAAAAGTTACGGATTTTATTTTTTAAAATATATGAAAGTATGCTTTTAAAGAGTTTTAAGTGTAGTTTGTATTTTTTAGTTGGTGGCAAATACATTTTCTTCTTTGATTATGGAATACAGGCCACATTCTTAAAATAGTGGGGATTTTAATGGGTTTTGGTTTTTTTAAAACTGTATTGTTGTACTATAGGACATGATTTCTTATGCTTCTGTTTATATTTCCAACAAATAATAACACAAATACTTACCTAATGTGAGATTTAACTTTTGAGTGTTCTTGAATTTATAGATGGTTTAAAGTATATTTAATATTAAAAGTATGTTTAAAGTATATTAAATTTCCTTCTGTATAAACTTTTAAACTCATTTATCTGTGTATTTTTTTAATAGGCTGTTAAAAATGAAGTGAATGTGCCATGTTTGAAAAATTTTGTGGAGATGCTTTATCAGACAACCTTTGAATTGAGTTCAAGAAAGAAGCATTCGCTGGTATTTGAAAGAAATATTTCAACTTCTCCATTTTGCTTATCTTAGACTTTTAAGCTAGTACATTATATGAGGAAAAGCTAACAGTTATATTAATTCAAATCTTAACTTCTCAGTCCAAGCATAATATTATTTAATAGATTCACACTGTGTATGTGCTTCTGCTCTAATTTTGATTTCTTTGTGTAAGATACATGCTCTGTTATCTCACTTGTGAGATTGTCTTGAAATCACTGCTTGATTTTGATTATTTTAGTGCATTTTAGCAGAGTTAATTAATGTCTCATCTGAAAAGAACTTGCATTGAGGGAGTCTGTGTATTTATATTAATATTTAATTAAAAGATAGAAATATCAGACAAAACTTTTCCAGCAAAATAACAGCCTGTTAATAGCCCTGCTCTCCCTGTTTTCTCCTCTCCTTATACACTTCAGCTTTTTTCTGATATTTTAAAATATCTTTTGGGTATAAGTATTTATGGGTGTCCCTCCCAACTGCATCTTAGCAGGGATTTAAATCTTTTATTAATACAGTATTTGGTAATTCTTAGTGACCACGGCAGCCTTGTTTCAGGTTGAATCACTTTGCTGGAAATGTAGAGCTAGATTTTGTATTACAATTGTGTGTCCAGTAAATGCAAGAAGTTAAAATGTTTTATCCTCACTTTCATGTGAGGGATGAGCTTTACTCTCTGATATTCTGAGCATATAAAGGTTATGTCATTGTACATGGTTAAATCTATGTAAGAATATCATTAGGATTCACAATGCCATTTTATTTTAAAGTTAGAAACATTGTTACAACAAGATTACAATTTACTGTATTAAATTGTGCCTTCATCCTTACTAAAAGTAGAACTTGAGAGAAGCAACCTTTCTGACAGCCTAAAGTCTGCCTTGGTCTTTACTGGGTTGGTAATGTTTTTCCTGAATATTCTTCTTGGAGGCAGTTCCCTCTCCCAGCGTGTAGGATCCCATGAATTGAATCAGGTGGTTGCAGGGAAAGAATGAATGTTGTACAAAAGGTGAGATCTGCTCACAGTCTTTTTTTGGCATCAGGCCTTGCCCGGGGATGGCCTTCACCGTGGTCCCCGTGCCCCAGTGGTACAGAGTGAGCTCTTCCAGGACGTGCCTGGCACGCGCGTCCTACCTAGTGCAGGGGAAAGGCTGCCGTGCTGAAACTGTGGGACTGAGAGACAGAAACCAACTGTGTGTCTCGTTCTCAATGTACAAGATTTGGGAGGTCTGCAAAGAGCAATTTGATCAATTCTTTTTCCCCCCCTACTCATAGGCTTTGTATCCATTGATCACCTGCCTGTTGTGTGTCAGTCAGAAACAGTTTTTTTTAAATAACTGGCACGTTTTCCTGCAGAACTGTTTGTCACATCTAAAGGTAAGACTCCTCTTCAATTCAGGAACTGTCACAAATCAATAGCATTTATTCTGATACGTTCTCAGCATTCTCGTGCCAAATAAACAATGAATGTTTGGCTGTTTAAAAGGACACTGTGAAATATTTCTTTTAAAAAATGCCTTAAGTCTCCATTAGTATTAAACTTAGTAGTAAGTTTTTGTGATTCTGTGTAAAGCAGGAAGTAGATGTTTCCCCTTTGGGGTCAACCAGATTTATTGAGTAAAATCTGCAGAAGTATCTACTAATAAATGCTATTTTTGCCAGAGAAAGTACAAAGTGTAATTCTTCGTGTGCAAATTATGTATGAGAAAATAAGTAGCTTGGCTACTCCTCTAAGTAGAATGTATAATAACTGCAAAAATTCTCTCTTTTTTTCACTCATTGAAGGAATAGAAAATGTATTGAGAATCCAGAAAGGAGATTATATCTACAGCCTGTGATATATATTTTCCAAATTAAAATTACAGTGTCCTTTTAACTCATGGCTTCAGTCAATAGCATTCTAAACATAAGATGATTGATGAAGAGATCAAGTTACTTAGAAATCAGGGATATGTTTTAGTGACTTTCATGTAACATTCATTGTTGTACCTGTTGTGTGTTTCCTTTTGATTAATGTAGTTCATGATTTTGCCTAATGTATTGATTTTGTTAATTTTAATAAATTCTTTGATCCCCCTTCACAATATTCATTCTGGTTAGGTATGACTGACAATTCTGAAGCTTATTAGTAAAGTACATAAACCTTCATGAAGTCAGGAGGAAACAGGTTTAGCTGCTTGGACTGGTCATTTTGTTTTCATGACATCTTTCACACTCTTCTTTTGCTTGTTGGGTTTTTATATATTTTTTCATCTAACACTTACAGTTCTTTTGCAATATCTGCCTTGATTTTTGTTTTGTTGTTTATTTTGCTTATGGAAGCCGCTTTTGCTTTTGTTTTTAAAGCTTTTTTAAAAATTCTGACAATCTAGGAGTTGTGTTTTTCTGGCATGATGTCCATTGCTGATAATGGATGTATTAAAACTATAAATGCCAGTGAGTTTAACTGGTAGTTGCTAAGCATGCATTTTATCTTTTACTTATTTTGTTAACCACTAACAGCTTAACACATTTACTGTAAGGCTCTATTCAGCAGAAATTCTGGATATGAATTTCTGCAATTCACAATTTGCAGTGTCATGATGCTGTGCCATCAATGAGTTATTTAGGATATTTTATGGCTTGGTTTAACTTGGCCCACCACATACTATTGGCTTTTTGAATCCATAGCTTGTTCAGGAACTTTGTTGAGTTTAATCTCGAAAAATACATCCCCACTGTCCTCATGTGTCTTATGAATTAATGTGTCCCTTTGTTTCTGAAGCTCATTAAATGCATGCAGGCTGTAATAAGTAATCTCATTAATTTATAAATATGAATTTCACAGCAGCTTATTCTTTCAGATTTCCCCTTCCATGTTTGATTTCCCTTTTTCCTAATGACTAAAGTTAATTTATTTGCAATTATTTAAATATGTAAAATACAATCAGGATTCCAATTCATTGACTCTAAAGTCTTTGTTATTAAATCAAGTAATTTTGAGCGTTACTGAATACCAAAAAGGTTCATCCACCCCTATCATATTTATTAAAAGTGAAATAATGACAGCACTTAGACTCTGTCATAGAGATATCTTAAGAAGAGCACAATCTATGAGGAAGGATGAAGTAGCTCTGGGTTTCTATCAATGCAAACAGCAGATAAGTGGGTTCCAAGAGTCAGTTTAGACCTGGAGTGTACCAAAGGGTGTGTTGCCATGCACACAGCTGACCCTGTCCCACCGAGCAGTTGGGATGCTGTACTGAGCCCAGCAGGGCATTTCTTTACACACTGTAGTGTAGGCAAAATTCTGAATTTGTTCAACAGGCAATAACACTGGGCTAGTATTGTAAAACATTTTGCTTGCTTCTTTGACTAGTATTTAGATAGACTGCTTTTAGCAGGTTTGTCAGAGAGCTGATGGCTTCTTGGATGAAACTGAGTTGTCGTGGTACCCTTGCCACCTCTTCTGGGGGAGAGGAAGGAACGTTTAAGCAAGCTGCTGAAATGGGAGGGAAAAGTTTCCATCAGGCTGCACCATTGTTGGATGGAAAAGAGTAATTTTTTTTTCACAAATTAACCTTAGTGTCTGTTACCATAAAACCTTGAAAGGTGGAGGAATGTATTCTGTCACTGTAGCAAAACCTGTATTTCTACTGAATAGAGTCCTTACCAGGCACCTACCTGTTGGTTTTGTGCTTTTTTTTCATCTAACATGCATGTGCCTCCCATTCTCATGTTTGTTATGTTTTGCTGTCTCACATTGCTTTATTTAGATGCCATCTAACAACAGTATCAGAAAACAAATAGAAACACTGCAGGTGAGTTAATATGTTGTTATAACACAGTGAAACATTGCTTTGTCTCATGTAAATACTTTGTTTTGCTTTTCCTGTTAATTGTTGTATTTTGTGCTTGCCTTTCATTGTAAAATTTCTGTTAGTGCTGTTAAGAAGCAATGGGACAAAGAATAGCTCTTGTTTCAAAGATCTGTTTTTCTTGCCGAGGAGCAAAGAGGAAAGATCATAAAATTATCTAATACCAGTTTTTCCTTGAGGGTGAAAATGTGACTTTGTGAGACTGAATATCACTATCACAGCTAGTTTCCCTGAGCAGCAGTGCATGTTTCCACTGAAAGTACACCTACGTATTCAGATGTATGTTTTCTTCTGTTAATCCATTTCAAAAAGTGTCTTGCATGCGAGCAAACTTGAAAACATTTTCACGATAAATAAATGTGAAACTGATTTACTATAACAACTTGCAGTGCACTAACTTGAAAGACTTTTACACTGTTGGTTTTGCAGGTTTTAAAAAGTAGAAATTGTTTTAGTTCAGAACAGAAGAAAAGTTTAACATCAGTATTAAAAAGTACTTTCTTCAGTAAGTGACTACATTTGACTAACATGGAAAAATGCTGTTTTGTTTGCCTTCATTGAGATATGTTTCATTGACTCGTCTTAATATGTCATGTAAGGCCACTGTAGATTTACTCTTTTATGGTTCTGTAACAGAAATACAGTTCTTGACAGCTTATTCCATAGTCTGCTGATACAATTTATGTTAAAAGTTGTAGGATTTTAAACAAAACTATGTTTGGAAAAAAAACCTCTAAATATAGTGCTTTAAAATCTGACTGACATCAGCTAAAATGACTGAAATTCAGCCAGATTGGTGAAATGCAGAGGCATATATACTGTATTCTAGATGCAGATATTTCAGAGAGAAAAGGGAATACTGACATATTAGCACCTAGTATACAAGAAACATGCCAGAGATTAGACACCAAAAGCCATGTTCTTCTAGTGTATTTATTCAGTTCCTAGTTACAGGAAAAGATAATGAAAATTTTCAGTGCCCAGGAAATTAGAAGTACTGCTGTGTTTATTTTGTAACTGTTTTTAAAAGGTGACTGCCTCTTCATACATTCTTTCATTTTTAACAAAGAAGTGAACTTTATCATAACTGATCAGATATATTGGATGCTAAGTGTCCTAATATGTAATGCTGTTACCACATTGTATAATATCTGCTACCTCTACCATTTTTAATTAAATGATTGCAAGTCGATAGTGAGATTTTGGGGTTATTCTGGGCCTGTAAATTAAGTTTCCCTTTGGAATATCAGAAATAAGAAAACTGACTCATTACTCTCTGTTACAGGCGCTGCATTTCAGATAGACTTTGATAATGCATGTACAAATGAATTCACCAGCTTTTGAACATCAAGAACTGTTGGCCTGTAGATTAAATATGATATGGAACAGTACCATGGGTTTTCACTGTTTATGTTGATTAAAATCAAAGCTATCACAGTCTTTCTTAAAATAAACTCTTGCCCAAACCAGTAGTTCCAACGCACCCGTGTTAAGGCCATGCAGATTATTCTCCCTTGTATAGTCTATCGCACAGGCTTGACCATGAAATTATTTGGGTCAACTTATTGGTGTCAGTTGGACTTTCTAATTGCTGGAGTCAATGCAAAGGGAACTGTGAGACTGCAGAGAAGGAAACTAAGGGTGAGGCCATCTCTTTTCAAACAGTTCAGTCTTAGATTCACTTACACCCTTTGTGAGGGAGGACAGGGTACTCTGCTGTCCTGGCTCATTGGCCTGTGGGAGAGGCCACAAAATGTGAAATTAGTTGGGTTCAAGCCATCATATAGATATGTCTTGAAACAGAGAGACTTCACTGGAAATGGGGAAGGTGTGGTTTTGAGGATCTTTTATTTTTGTTGTTGGTTTTGTTTGGTTTTTTTTTAATGCCTAAAAAAATGACAACTGGGAATCACTTATTCTGTTTGTAAGCTTTTACTTATGTCAAATTCCATGAACCTCACTGGGCACTAAGATTATAAATATACCAAGAATCCCTAGCTGGAAAAGGGATTGCTGAGCTGGTATGAAAAATACGCAGTCTAAGAGCTAAGAGGAGCAAACTGAAATTCCTAGTGGCAGCTTTAATACAAAAAATAATTGCTTTCCATAAAATGCATGATTTAAACTGAAATATGTCACAAGATTTTATATTAATTCAGGGAAGAGCTAGCTTAATTGCTACAATAAAAATCAATTGGAAGTGAGTAAACGCTAATAGAGCCCATAGGAAATGGCTAAGTTGGGTGAAGCCTGGTTTGCACACCCAGAGAAACATCCTTGTGTGCCTGCCCTGTTTTGCACTCTTTCTTCTGCACCTGCTCTGCTGTCTGCTGGCCTAAACTGAATGATGGACTTAGACTTTGAACCTGATCCAAAGCAGCTACTCCCTTGCTTTATACAGAATATAAGTTAGTTAACTATAAAGTAGATATTCTTTACTGATGGCTTTTTTAGAAAAGCTCTTGGAAGCAATACACACTGAGTGTTCATCTCAAGAGGAATGTCTGGTTTTTAGTTACTCCTCTGCTCTCAGAGTGACAGATGTATAAAATAATCTAGAATTACTAGTTAAATGCTCAAGTAGTATTGGAAATACGCAATACAGGGTTGTTTTCATGTAAAAACTTGTAGTCAGTGTTAGATGCTTCAGTTTGCACTGATTGAAAAAATTCAAAATATTATCAAAAGTCAAAAGAGTAATAGTAGAAATTTCTGAGTGTCTCATAGGCAACAGTAACTGTATTTTTCATTTATTTTACAGAATAAAGATCCCAAAATGTCCCGAGTTGCACTGGAATCTTTGTATAGGTTATTGTGGGTTTATGTTATTAGAATAAAATGTGAAAGCAACACTGTAACTCAAAGGTAAGTTCATTGTGGAAAGGATTTTAAACTGTGGATTGGTGGGGGGGTTTTGCCCCTAGGTGATACCAAAAGAGATCTTGAAGCCAGATCAGGTTATGGTCTACTTGGCTAAACAGGGGAACAAAGACTTCATCTTCATAGAAAAAAAACAAAGGAGAAAAAAATAGGCTCTACCATTGTCTTTTCAGGGATATACAGGGCTAGAAAAGAGTGGAGAGCTAAGATATTTTGTTAAAGTTATAAGGCACTGATGGTACCGGAACAAAGAGGGTATAAAGTGGCCATCACTAAGTATAGGCTGGAAATGAGAAAGATTTCTTTATAAATTAGCATCACGAGGATTTGGAATAATCATTCAGATTTTGCCTCTTCTCCTTACTGTTATGAACTAGTTTAAGGCAGCATCTTGGTCACTTTATGCATGAACCCGTGATACTGTTGCCTGTGACAGCAGAGAGCTGTACTTTATGGATGTTGTCCTACTTGCCATATGTTTCTGAATTATTTAGTAGTAAATCCCCACACCCATTTTTCCAGATTTAAACTGTAACAGTAAAAGCAGTAAAAACTGTAAAAAAATATTTTTTAAAGGTTTTATTTATTTATTTGTTTTGTTTTGAACTTCTTGTAGCCGTCTCATGAGCATTGTTTCAGCACTTTTTCCAAAAGGATCACGTAGCGTGGTCCCACGGGACACACCTCTGAATATATTTGTGAAGATTATTCAATTCATTGCTCAGGTAAGAATATGTCTGGGTAGAGCTATAAGAATAGGATGAACATTAGCTGGAAGAATTGTAAATTTAAGGTTAGGTTTTGAAATATTTGCACTGAATTAATAGTCGTATCTTGAAAAGAATTTCCCCAAGTGTTTATAACGAATGAAATGACTCTGTGTATAGATGTAAAAATATAGTAATATAATTTGTATAGTATTTTTATAAGGGCAAAGCACTGGAACAGTAGTATCCACTTATATTTAGCCTGGAGATCAGCCTCTGTAGATAGAAAAATGTGGAATGCATACAGTAGTGTGTAGTTAGTATTGCATTATGTTTTATATTATTTTAGGTGCTTCTGTTGTCCTAATATCAAAAGGCAGGATAAACTCTTATTTGTCTATAACCTTAGATTAGAGACATGATTTTCTGTCTTACAGGTAGCTTGTCTGTGCTTCAGCTTCCATAGTGATTTAATTCTGGTCATACAAGGATGAGGCGGGACATGCAGCCCTTCACTGTTTAGATTTGTTTCCTCAGGCTCCTCTTTTTATCACTAATTTTTAGTTATCTGAAGCAGTTCAGCTCATTTGTAGAGATGTGTTTGACCTGAGCAGGATTGTTGGGGAATTCTTTCAGGAGAAATGCTTCAACCGTATCAGGAGATGAGCTATGTTGAATTGTACTATATTTTAAAAAGAACATTAAATCATAAGAATAAACAGGAAAAAAAGAATGCTTTGTAAACTTTTCAGGTTTTGTTTTTTTTAAATACTTTTAAGACATGATACCCATCAGCTGTGCGAAGCGAAGAAATTAAACCATGCCTATTAGCAGAAAAGAGATGATTGTATCAATCTATTTTCCTTTATAGGAACGTTTGGATTTTGCAATGAAAGAAATAATATTTGATCTTCTTAGTGTTGGAAAATCACCTAAAACCTTCACTATTAATCCAGAGGTAAAAAAGGCTCATTGCTTGCATGCAGTGAGAGCAGGGCGTTGGGAGTTTGGAGTGGGGGGAAATGGTTAACTTCTTTGAGCCAGGAGAGCAGATTATTGAATGTTGAAGGGGTGTTTTGCTGAAACTAAAGAAGTAATTGTAGTTGTGCACAATTGCTGTTTCATTTCTGGTGAGACAGCTAGCAGCACTCCTACAGTTCAGGCTCAATAACAATAATTTCACTGAATATGTGTGAATTTTTGTTTTCTTGCTGTTGCAGAGGATGAATATTGGCCTCAGAGTCTTCCTTGTCATAGCAGATAGCTTGCAGCAGAAGGATGGTGAACCACCAATGCCAACAACGGGAGTTGTTCTCCCATCAGGAAATACTCTGCGCGTGAAGAAAATTTTTCTTAATAAGACGCTAACGGATGAGGAAGCGAAAGTTATAGGTATGTTGTGTTCTTTTGTAAGTTGGCATTCCAATATGTGCACGTGTGTTCTCCATTATTCTCAAGCACTACATTTGCACAACTTTATTTCTGTATTTGTTTTGTTAGTGAGACTCTAACAATAGGCTGTTTTAGCACGATTGCTTTGATTCTTTAGAGGGGCCTCCTAGGCAAATACACCTTCAGGTGTCTGAGACCAAATCCGTGGCTTTTTTGGAAGTGTTTTGCAATCAGTGTGATCAATCTTTGTCCCCTTTATGTCGCTCTAGGATGACCCAGATATTCAACAGTGGAGGAAGATAGTTTTGATCCCTGTGCTCTATTGATCTTCTATGGATGAGAATCTATAAAGAACAGTTTCAAAATATAACATTTAAACTAGAATTAAAATGCTTGGAATTGAGAATACAGAAAAGCAATTATTGGTTGCTTCCTTGTTTATGTTCATTCTGAAAGAAGTTTACTCTTTCATATAATGCCTCCTCCTACTACTACCACTATAGTGCCTCCTCCTACTACTCCTATTTCTTTTGACACTTAAGGCGTGTCTTTCCTGTCATCTTTTGTACTGGAAGAAATCTGTCCTAAGCTTAATAAGCGGCAAATATTCTAGTGAAAATGTGAAATTTAATTGAGAACAAATGAAAGAGATGATTGAAACTCTTTGGCTTTTCAGGAATGTCCATATACTACCCTCAAGTCAGAAAAGCGCTGGATAGCATTCTTAGGCATTTGGACAAAGAAGTTGGAAGGCCGATGTGCATGACTAGTGTGCAGATGTCCAATAAAGAACCTGAGGACATGATTACGTGAGTGCTGGGCTGCAGTATTTTCACTGTCACTGTCATCTTATTTTTATGCTCTGATGTTGCAAATGCCATCATTAATGCGTTACTATTGTTGGCTTTATACTTGACTATGAATGCTAATTTCATTAATTGATGATAAAAGCTTTTGTTAGCTCTTTAGTTTTGACATGAAATTGAGAACGTTTGTGGTGTACTGAAGTTGATTTTCCTGTTGTTTTGTCCGTTATGAATTTTATTGCAGGGGTGAGAGAAAGCCGAAGATAGATTTATTCAGAACTTGCATTGCTGCTATCCCAAGACTGATTCCCGATGGCATGAGCAGGACTGACCTCATTGAATTGCTTGCAAGGTGAGGGAAGTTAAATTCTACTTTTAGTGGATGTTCCCTTTTAGATATTATGTGTAGAGTTTTCCAGTGCACCATGTAGTGTGAGTTCATTGCATACCGAATCTGTTCTTCCTATTCCTGTTTACCTTCTGCAGTTGGTCAAGTGTTACTGGCCAGAGTAGCAGAAGGTAAATTTATCCTGAAGATCTGCAGTTATTTTTAGAGATAATTTTTTGAAAAGTAGGATTTTATTTCTGTTGCTTTTTTTTTTGAACTTATCTTTTTGGCTTATCTTTTTGTTACTACTATCATACTTTTTTCCCTTTTTTCTTCTCATTCTTTCCTTCCTCTCTCCCCTCTTCTTCTTCCTAATACTGTAAATCATCATAAAAACATTCTTGTTTGACACTACCAAAATATCAGACAGGCACTTACAGGCAACTTTTTTTCTTGCTCTCTACTAATCCTGCTTCCTTTTTCTATTTTTTTGATCCAACACTACCTGTATTCTTCCATCTCTTATTTCAATTTAAATTGAATATACCTTATCAGTACTGATAAGTAGTTGAGACAACTGGACAGCCAGGTGTTTGCAGGTGGGTGAACTGAGCATTCAGTGAGAGTTGTGGTATATGCAGACAGCCTTTACTCATTGCTAGAGTGATAAACCTCTCCTTTTTTTACTTTTAATGCAAGAATGGTCTTGGTGCAGAAATGCACCATAGCTTTTAGCCCTGAAATGATAAATTCTTTTGCATATAATGGATTGTGATACTTATGTACAAATGTTATTAATAATGTGAGAGAATAAGATTTTTCTAACACTTGTTGTTCAGTATCATAAATCATATAGAAGACGTGAAGTATTAAGTAGTAATGCAGTACTGGATAAGTTTCTTCTACCATAGTGGGCTAAGATATTTTTAAGTACATATGCAAAGGATATTTTTGAGAGACTTTTCTCATATCCAAAGTAAAGCTGCTTTATCTGCCAAAAAAATCAGTTCTTTTCAATTTTAATTTGAAGACAATAACCTGTACATCACCGAATGCCTTTCTAATGAGCCCTGAGGTGGTTCTCAGATGCATGCAAAGATGTGCCTACATGAAAGACTTGGCCAGCTCACTTGAAAATTACTTGTTTATACTAAGTTTTGTGAGTCTTGCATTATTTTGCTCCAGTAGTAGTGCCTTCTGTTAGTAGCCAATTTCAGATGTGTTCAGTGCAGAAAATGCACTGGAAATGTTCTACCTTGTACAGTGAAGAAGGAAGAGTTGAAGCCAAACTTTAATTTATAAAGACTGATTAAGAGTATGCCGATCTAGGGTGATGATACTGGTGTTTTTTCTAAACAGGCTGACAATTCATATGGATGAAGAACTTCGTGCCTTGGCTTTCAATACTCTCCAAGCATTAATGCTTGATTTTCCAGATTGGCGGGAAGATGTTCTTTCAGGATTTGTATATTTTATTGTGCGTGAAGTGACTGACATCCACCCGACACTTCTTGACAATGCAGTCAAAATGTTAGTGCAACTCATAAATCAGTGGAAACAAGCAGCCCAAATGCACAATAAAAACCAAGATTCTCAGGTATTGCTGAATAAGGTCCTTTGCCGTTAAAATGTGGTTGGAATATACCTACAAGTTTTACTAGTAGTCTTTATTGGTTTTGTTAAGTAATAATAATTCAGCTTACTTTCTTTAATATTATTAACTATTCACTATTTGATGGCCACATTTTTGCTTATATCAAAAATCATCATGTGTAACTGGAAATATATTAAGTAGGAGTAATTAAAGAGTAGAACTAGGAAAAAAGCACCATTTTTTACGAACAAACAGAAAAGGTTGAAATAATATAGTTTTATACAATCTTATTTGTAAAAGTATTACCTATTTTTAATTTTGCTTTCACTGCATCATTCTAGTGAGAAAGTGAAATAAGAAAAACTTTCTTGTGATAGTTGTTTGGAGTGAATTCAAAGAGATACTAAAAAAACCAAAGTAGCTGATACTGTGCGACTCTCATAATGCAAAATTTGACCAGTAGCCAAACAAGACCTAAATACCTTTTGATTAATTCACCAATAATGGAACTACAGCTCGTTTGTATTTGCTTTTTTCTTAATTTGCTGAACTTGTGCAATCTTTTTCTTAGCGAGGTGTATCCAATGGGGCTGCCCATACCCTTCCTCTGGAGAGGACCCTTTATTCCAGTGTATTTCACGTGGTGGAGGGCTTTGCTTTGGTCATCCTTTGCAGCACAAGGCCTGCCACCAGAAGATTAGCTGTCAGCGTTCTCAGAGAAATAAGGGCCTTGTTCACAGTTTTAGAAATTTCTAAGGTAAGAGTTGATGATGCATTCTTGCGACTGCTTCATGAAACTGCATTTCTCTTGGCTTTCTTAGAGTTTTTATGCTTTACATTTTGTGTTTTCTAGAGTGATGATGAGTTGGCTATAGATGTAATGGACAGACTAAGTGCTACCATTCTGGAGAGTTTCATACATCTCACTGGGGCTGACCAGGTAGGAGAGTTTTTATGTTAAGTTGGATGCAAGATGTGGTAATTCTGCAAAACTCTCTGAAATAAATTGTATCTATTTTATAGTGTCAGTATTTTTACGCTAACTTTAGCAGCAATTTATTGCCTTAAAAAAACAAACAAAGAAACAACCAAATGAAACAAAAAAAACAACCTCAAAAACTTGAGGAATGCTGTGAAACTGACGGCACCGTTGTACGCTTTCGGAGCGGTAGGGTGTAGTTATGGCCACCATATGCTCACAGACAGCTGGATCTATCTAATTTTTCTCATCTTGCTCATAGGTTACAATTTATTTGAAGCAAAGGCTGCTGCCTTTTTCTGCAGTGTCTTAACTCTCATTGTGTCCTTTTTCCATGATGAAAACTATCAATAACAGCTATCAATAACAACTGTACTCCATATATATCATTCACTCTTAAGTATAAAGGAATATTCTGATTTTAGGTTCAGTTGGAATTCAGTAGTAGAGCTCTTAGGTTTGGAAGAATTAAGTCATCATGAGTGAAAGGGTCATTTTGTACAATTTGCTATATCCTGATATCCAGTTCCTTCCCAAATGGCATGTTTAGGTAACTGTACACATCAGGAACTTCTGTAAAAAACCCCATAAACTAAGTAATGTGTTTTATCTATTCCAAATACCATTTTGACATTGATAGTTTGTTAGATATTTGACAATTAAGAGATTGTTACTTAATATAAATGGATATTAAATACTGCCCTGTTCTCTGTATTTTTTTTCACACAGACCACTTTACTGTACTGTCCCAGTTCCATAGATTTACAAACTCTGGCTGACTGGAATTCCTCCCCAATCAGCCACCAGTTTGATGTGGTGAGTCCATCACATATATGGATATTTGCACACGTGACTCAAGGCCAAGATCCATGGATTGTGAGCCTCTCAAGTTTTATGAAACAGGAAAATCTTCCAAAACACTGCCCAACAGCTGTAAGCTATGCTTGGACGTTTGCTTATACCAGACTCCAACTGCTCTCTCCACAAGTAGATATAAAGTAAGTGAATTTCTAAAGTAAATACAGTATATTGAGCTTTGTTTCAAGATTTATCGTTATCGTAATGTCATTATGTTTCAGTGAGGTGACATGGACTGTAAATGCTTTCTGTGGGTTTAATTCAGCTTTATGTAAAATTAAAACATTTCTATCTGGGAAAAAAGTTACCTGCTGTAAAGATTAATTAATTCATGCCTTCAGCTATATTGTAGTTCAATAGATTTGACTGTAAAAGGGTACGTTATTGATATACATGTCTGTTCTGAACAATGTATTCAGAGTTTACCATTTTAAGAATTTTGGAAGGAAGAGCATATACATAATTAAAAAATAAATTCAGTAGAAAAAAAGAGTAAAACCTGGTGAACTTTATTTACTAAACTATTTTGGTTTTCATTTTTTTAATAGCAGCCCTATCAATGCAAAGAAAGTGAATACTACTACAAGCAGTGACTCCTATATTGGGCTCTGGAGAAACTATCTGATTCTTTGCTGCAGTGCAGCATCTTCTTCAAACGCCGCCACCTCCACAGGCTCTGTGAGATGTTCCCCTCCTGAGACGCTGGCGTCTACTCCTGACAGTGGTTATAGCATTGATTCAAGAGTAGGTTCTTCTAATGCTTGCTGTAAATAAGTCTGCATGTTATTGGAAGGAGAAACACCTGAGGGTTACAATATTATAAAAATCATAATTCTTAGAAACTGATGTAATTTGTCTGAAAATATGTTTTAGTCTTCATTTATCTTCGATTTGCTTAGGATAGTGTTTCATTTTGCTTCTCCCAGTTTGTGCTGTAGAGGTTTTTCTATTTATGTATTTAAGGCAAATCTAATCGTGCTGTTATGAAAATGTTAACTCAATCTCAAAAGTCTTAACTAGTGGTAATGAGAAAATATTTTGTGTACCATTAAGGGTTTTTTTTGCTGTCAGTAGACTTCTGTGCTTCTGAGCAAATAGCCTCTCATTTCAGTGATCTGTTCAGGGATGGTCTATCTTGTTATATTTTTCCCAGGCTCAGATGTTTTTCTGTCTGTGTTGCTTCATATCACCTGCAGATTTTTTTGGTACAGTAGAGGTGAAGATAAATTTTTCACCATGAGAACAATTAAACATTTGAATGATCTCCCCAGGGAAGTGGTAGATTCCTCTACACTGGAAACTTTTAAGGCTCAGTTTGACAGGGTTCTGGGCCATCTCATTTAAACTATATAACACCTGAAAGGTTGGATGAGATGATCCCTGAGGTCCCTTCCAACCTGGCATTCTATGATTCTAGGGTAACTTGTTTTTTTTTTTGCCAGAAGCAGCCTATTCCACTTGTTTGTTACCAAGACTGTTTCCCTAAATCTGAGAAAGTGTAGACTGAAAGTTTTCTCTTTGAGAACCGCAATGGAGCCTGAGGAGCTGGACACAAGAAGTCTGCTTCCTGTCCCTAAGGAGGGCAAATTCACTAAGCATGCAAAGCATCTGTGTATGGTATTGAGGCATTCATTGTCATCTGCAATGAAAATTCAGTTATACAAGGATGGAGCTACTTAACTATTTCAGAAAGTTTTTTCCATGTCAAAGATCTAAAATTTCATTTTTATGATTTTAAGTCACTGATTGGTGTGAGAGGAGACTAAAATTACAGCAAATGTTTTAATATCACACCAGCTGATTGTTTGGTTACTACTCCATTCTGTTTTATTCTGGTTTTCTCCTTAGGTCATTGGCATTCCATCCCCTTCCTCCCTGTTTAAGCACATAGTTCCGATGATGCGCTCTGAGAGCATGGAAATTACAGAATCCCTTGTGCTCGGACTTGGCAGGACCAACCCAGGAGCTTTTAGGTAACCGTTGTGTTTCGTCTGTTTTTATGCTAATTGATGACAAAGATGGGAAATCAGAGCTCGAGAAAAAAGTTTGCTTTTTTTTTCTTTTAATAATGTAAAAAAAAACTTTGAAAACTGATTCCCCTTGTCTTTTCTAGCATTTAGTGGTGTGAGAAAGATTGTTAGAACTTGAAATAATTTTATGTAGAGGCCATATTTGCAGAAAGAAGTTAGTTGAGACAGTATGCAGCTACCTTTTATTGATGTTAAAGGCTGCCTGATACTGAAAATGCTGGCAAATAAACTCTCTAAGACTCGTTTTAGAGTTTAGAAAGCGAGCATCCTTTGTTGCAGTGCTGGATGCATGGAGGATTAATTCCATCAATGATGCATAGTGAAACAAGGGCTGGTTACAGAATATATTTCCCATCTATATGCGTATGTATAACATTTCCCAGAAATTTCATGCATATTCTATTACTTCCCAGAACTGATTTTAATATTATTATGAACTTCACAACAGTCAAATCTCTACCGATTTGTACTGGTTCCCTTGTCTGTTCGACCGTGCGTTCCTCAGATGAGTAGAGGCTATAAACAAACAGAAATGATGGCAGAGGAAAATAGCATAAAGCATCTGCTCAGCATGTATTAAACTTAGCACAGGGTGTTATAATTCCTAGCACAGAGTCTGAAAAACACACTGTTTGAGAAACAGGCTGTCTGAAAATCCCTCAGCAGGCTTTCAGAAAATGCAGTTACCTAGATGAGACTTAGCTGAAGTTAGAAAACTGGTTCTACTTTAGCTCAAATCAGAATATTCCACTTCTGCAATAGTTACTACTTCATGCATCATGCTTTTACATGAAAGAACAGACTGTATGGACTATGAACATTTTAAATGTTAATTACAGTCATGTTTGCAGGGGTTACTAAACTCTCGTTATTGGTATTGCCAGTAAATATGTTTCTGAGCTCTTTGTGTATAAGAGTGTTATGATAACTGTATTCTAAAAAGAGACTTTTGGGTCAAGCTGACAAAAATACTTTTTAAAACTGTTTTCTGACTAGTGCTGATGCCTCTGAAATTTGTGGTGCGTCCCTCTCTCCACTTTTTTTTCCTGAGTAAACTTCCTGTAACTTCATAACTAAAACACCTTTCTCATACAAGGTAAAGAAGAAAAACCCCAGGGTGTTTTAAGTTACACAAATTGTTTAAGTAACACAAATTGCTGTGAAATGTTTCAGTTTAGATATTAATTTAATAGTTGTTTTTACACTTTTATTTCTTTTCTTTTAATTCAGGGATCTAATAGAAGAGTTACATCCTATAATTAAGGAAGCACTTGAAAGAAGGCCAGAGGTAATTATATATTTTTCACTATATTCAGCAACAGTTTTAACTGTCTTCTCACAAATGGTAGAAAAGAAATGTTGATTTTGCTCTTTAATTTCTGCTCCTAAAACTGTCAGTATACCAGATAAAAAGGGCAGATGCTACTTCTTATAAATGATTGTGAGGTATTTACGTTAGAAGAGCTCTGTGTTTGTTTTCAAGCTCTGTATTATTCCTCTATCAAAGAGGTTTTCTTTCAAATGATGAAAAGAAAATTACTGGAAACCTTTTCCACCTTCTTTTAACTACTCTTACCTAAGCATAGTTTTACATAAGTTGTTATTTCATTGTATCATAAATAAAATGCCCACAATTAGGAGTACCTAAGACATAGAGTTGAGTTCTACTGTCTACCAGCTTTGTTTATTTTTTTAAATGAAAAAGGCTGTCAGCTTCCCTGACTGACTGCTGTGACTAAAAATTTTCTGATGGAGAGCATGTTTTACAGCAGAATGTGGAAGCCTCAGTAGGTATTCATAAAAATAATAATCTGTGCAAACACAACCTCTGTATTTTTTGTGATAACTGTCATATTCTTATTAGAAACAAATTTGTAATTAAATATAGGTGATGGGAAGGAATGTGCCTTCCATTTCAAAGTATCCCTGGGCTATAATGTGTTTAGTCAACCTTGTATGCAAATATGTAGAAAGATTGGTATTTGTACTTTAGTTCTTTAATTTATATGTTGCATTTTGAATCAGGAGACTGATAAAAACATTTTTTTGATAATACATGTAGTAACAAACCTGGTACATCTTGGAGTTGCAACAGGGAAAAATTTTGTTCATTGTCTGGTTTATTAAAATTACTAGGAATTTTGTAACTCACCCTAAAAGGTCACATCCTGATATTGATGCCAGTTGAAGTACAGATATAATAATGCTTTTACATGCCAAGATGGTTTTATACTTAGTTTTTCCTCTGCTTCATTTAATTTTGTGTTTTCTCTGTTGGACAGAACATGAAACGGCGCAGGCGTCGAGATATTTTACGAGTACAACTTGTACGAATATTTGAGCTGCTGGCAGATGCTGGTGTCATTAGTCACAGGTAGGGGCAGCACTGAAGAGGTAGTGTTGTTTATGCTTCTGACCCAGTATAACAGGCATGCAGACTTCTTCGTTGTGTTTTAGTTAAGCAAGTAGGTGTGGTTTTATAAAACTTGGAATTCTGCTGAATTTCCAGTCCCTCCCTCCTCCGTGCTTTTTGTCACAGTGATCTGTGTTATATTTAAATTCGCTGGGACGTGGCTCTGAACAGCCTGTGTTAATGTGTTCCTTTTTGTTTGTGTGTTCAAACTTTGTGCCACTTAAACACAAGTTGCAGCAAGTGTGTAGTCTGTCTGGAATTCTTCCTCAGCTGGAATACTGATGCTAGTCAATATATCCCATGCAGAGAAGGCTGCTGCTCATTGAGGCCTTTTTCTTTCTGAGGGAGGCAGAATGTTAACGGCGTTGGGTTTTTCTCTCAGTTTACCCGACTGAGCAGGGACACTTTGAGAGAAGACTTCAAATCCTGGTGTATGTTTTACAAGTCCCTTACAAATCTTTTTCTATGCAGATGGAATTGTATATGAGCAAGCAAGCTAGCAGATGGTTAGCTAAATCCTCCCATTCTCTTAGAAAGTGATACTTGAATATTTGTCAACCTTAGCAACATAATCAGTGTGAAATTCTCAGTCTTTAAACAAGCTACTACAGTGTGTTTCAGACTGTTGCCTCAGAAGCATTGCTAAAATGCTTCTCTTCCTCTTGGCATGCTGATTTTTCAGAGTGCAGCTGTTAAAATTGTGCCCTTCCTTCTTATCTTTTGATGGTGTTTAATTAGCTCAGGTAAAATATCTCCTGACCACAGTCTGCACCCTGGAACTTTGTCAGCCTTTCTCTCTGAGTCCAATATGACTCCGTGGTGGAAGCTACAGAACAGTTAAGGGCTATCATAAACCCTCCTCATCTTGCCTTTGGTGTGCAAGGCATGATTTTTGGTTATCTTCAGCACAAATGTGAATAGAAGGTGGAGGAAGCTGTCAGAAAAGGAATCACCCCTCTAAGAGTTGTTTTTCGAAGGAGGGCAGGTTGAATCACACACAGTGTTTAATCTCCTTATTTAGTTTACTACTGACAAGTAGTCAGGTGTTAAAGCAATGACGATGGGAATTGAGTATATATTTTATATATATATTGCCATCATCTGCTGGTAGTCAGTAGCATGTCATGAAGTATGGAACATCTTGACTGACTCCCAGAGATTGGTATGTAATACAGATGTCCATAGTCAAGTAGTAGTTAGTATTTTTTCCTAATTTACAAATTATATGGTTTGGGGAGGGGGAGAGGTTGTTTGAAGGGGTTTCTTATTGTTTTAGCAGTTGTCCCCAATATAAGAACTACTTCTGTGGAAGTGACTTCTGACAAGAAGACATGAGTATCTGTTTGCTTTCACTGGAGCTTTTTATTTAGCACTGAACTAGAAGCTGGGTGAAGATATGACTTTAAATGTTTGCAGTGACGAAGTTATAGTTTTTTTTAAAGAGAAAATGTAATGAATGTTTTCAAAAATCACTGTATTTACCATGTTATTTGATATTTTTTATTTTATTTTTAGTGCAAGTGGTGGCCTTGATAATGAAACACATTCCCTCAACAACACTTTACTTGAGTATGTTGATCTAACAAGACAACTCCTAGAAGCAGAAAATGAAAAGGATTCTGATACATTGAAAGATATTCGATGCCATTTTAGTGCCTTAGTGGCAAATATAATTCAAAATGTTCCAGGTATGTAAAAATGTAACTTCTGATGACAGTCTTTAATATTCAGTGTATTGAAAAAAAAAAACAAAACACCCAACAAACCACCAACAAAAGCAAACAAAAAATAAACAAACAGAAATCTTTCTCTGAAGTTTCAAAATACTTTCATAACAATAATTTATGCCATCGGGTTTGTATATAACTGTAGCAGCGTAAGTTTTTAAGAGAGATTTTGAGTACTGCTTGGAACTAATTTTCTTGTTTAGCAAAACTCTTGTTGGTTGGCAGTGCATTTAAATTTTCTAGACTAATAAATAGCTTGTTCTTGTACACTAATGGCATTTAACAGGACAATAGTAAACCTACATCCAGCTATTATAATGTTGAAATAATGTGGGTTTGCACTGATTTTCCTTTTTATTTTCATTGCTTGAGTCTGGTTCTGTTTTATATTCTTTGTTTTAAAGAATGACAAGAGGAGTGTGTCTAACTGTGTGCTTTTCTTACAGTACACCAGAGAAGAAGTGTCTTTCCACAGCAGAGTCTACGCCATAGTCTGTTTATGTTATTCAGTCACTGGGCAGGTCCTTTTAGTATCATGTTTACTCCCCTGGACAGATACAGTGATAGGAACATGCGAATAAACAGACACCAATACTGTGCATTAAAGGTATTTTAGCACTTCTTGAAGTTTGGAAATGGGTTGTTATGTTGACTTTTCTAATGCAAATTTAACATTTGAGCTTTTTGGATGTGATTTTCACATTCTTGTTGCCATTTGTGACGTAGTTTTTTATTTTTATGACGGTTCTAATTTTCCATTCTATAAACTATCACACTTTAACATACAAGAATTCCTTAAAACTAGTACTGAATGTTCACTGACTTGACTCCTCAGTTGCCTCAGGAGAAAGGCTTTCATGTAAAAGTACATTAAGAATCAAACTTACATATGTCATCATTTCAGTATTGACAGTTTCGTATATCCAGTTGTTGAGAAAAATATGATGTAATAATTTCTTTTATAAGATTTTAAACAGTTTTTTCTTAGCCTTGGTCTTCTTCCCTTGACTGGATAAAAGTTAATTTTCTGATATTTTAATGGACTTGGTCAAAGTACTTCCTGTATCTGAGTTATTAAAATGTAGTGTTTTTCAATTGCTTTCTAAAGGCTATGTCTGCTGTACTGTGTTGTGGCCCTGTTGCAGATAACGTCGGGCTCTCATCTGATGGCTATTTATACAAATGGCTGGATAATATTTTGGATTCACAAGATAAAAAGGTAATACAGACAATGTCAACATTGGTTTGTAAACATTAGTGCCTTCAACATGTGCTTTAACAGCTTTTGCAGTCAAATTGGCCTAAATGCTTTAACAGCTCAAAACTCTTTTTAGTACTGTGTATTTTTGCACTGTCCTTAATATGTTTATCCTGTATTCACCCTGTTGAGGAAGGGAGTCCCTGATCACAGGGTAAGAACAGACAAAACAGAATGGAAGAGGAAAGGGTAAGGAAGGAAAAATTGTGTATCCTTTATAAACTAATCCACTAGGTTAAGTTATAGGAATAAACAGATCTTTTTGAAATTTAAAGAGATTTTGGACATAAGAGTCCATCAGGGGTCCTGCACAGGCACAAAGATCAAGCTTTGTCTCTTAACAGTAAGGCAAGCTTTAGATTTAAAAGATGGGGCTTCTGTTGCATTAATACCATGACTGCATAAAAATGCAGCTTCAGTGGGCTGCTTTGATTCAAGAGAACACGTGAGTCTTCATGTAGGTCTGTCCCTTGAATGCCATTGGAATTCCTGCATATGTTTAAGTGCTTTTCTGTATCTGATGCTTTCAGGTCAGCATTCAGGTTGTAGTAAGTGAAAATAGTAAATAACTCAAGGAAGCCTTAGAACTGAGGGAAAAAACCCTCAGCAGACCTATCTAGTCATTTGTTTCAATAATTTATGACTGTGTGTGCAAGTTAAACTTCGAAAGTTTGATAAAATTACCTGTTATTGTTTTAAGCTGTGGTCTCGTTTTTTAGATGGAACAAATTTTATGTATTGCAATAGTTTTGTTTTGCATTTTTTTGTTGGTGTTAAATATAAATTTCCCTATTTTATACCATTTTTGTAAGTTGGTCTTTTTTTTTCTGTGTTATAAATATATATTGGTTCTTTTCTGGCATACAGGTCCACCAGCTAGGATGTGAGGCAGTCATGCTGCTCTTGGAACTCAACCCTGACCAGAGTAACCTCATGTACTGGGCTGTAGACCGGTGTTACACAGGTTCCAAGCGGGTAGCAGCTGGCTGTTTTAAAGCCATAGCCAGCGTGTTCCAAAACAGGTACTACAGCATTTTTCAAAACTTTAAACTTCCATTTTCAAAGTCTGCTTTCATGTATAGCTGGACTTTTTCTTCCCTGAAAGAGAAAAGATCACCCCTGTTTGTTTTTATGTGTTACTAGAGAACCTTTCAAAATGTTGTGTAATCCCATACCATTTCCCCTGTAAATTAAACTGTAATAAATTCAAATTTTAAAAAGCCAAATGTAGTTTTACTTCTTTACACTTGTGGTTTTTCCCTAGGGATTACCAGTGTGATACAGTGACCCTCCTGAATCTGATACTCTTTAAAGCAGCTGATTCTACTAGGGCTATCTATGAAGTTGCTATGCAACTATTACAGGTTTGTAAGCTAATTTTGATTGTTTTTTTTTTCTTTTAAAGTAAGAATTTGCCCTGTGCATTAAAAAATCTGTTATTATTTGGTTGTCCCTTCAGTAATGAAGTACAATGTATGTATTTTTTTCTTTTTTTCTTTCTCTGCATGGTTAGGCCAGATTCTTACTTAGCAGAAATAGACTTCAGTGGAACTGTGTCTGTTTTCATGTCCTAAGCACTCAAGACTTGTGTTTTCACAATATCTGCTTTTTCAAGAGGCAAAACTTAAATGAAGATTCTTCTGATTTAGCCTTGAAACAGGGTGCTATATGCCACCATTTGTCCAAAAGCCCCTCAGAGAGAATTACAGTGCTTCCTGTCCTTTTAGTCTGTCTGTTGGGGTAGCAACCAGTTTTCTGATTTTTGCATTAGTACCAAAATCTTTTCATCCATCTATGTGGAGAGATGATAGTGAAAATCTTGTTAGCCATTGAATTTGCTTTTGTGTATTCCTTTCTGAGGTCATTTAGGGGTAATCTTAATCTTACAAGCAGCATTAGTGTTTAAAAATAAGTTAAAAAAAATCTGTGCTGCTTTTGGCTCAGACCACAAGTCTTGGAGGTTTTCTTTAAGGTTTTTGTTGTCAGCTAAATTCAACAGCAAAGTCCCCACTGAAGTCACACCCAGGTTGGTGTGCCAGCACTCACACCAACCCTACCTTTTGGTCCCATCTTTCTTCACAAGTGAACACCACTGCTTAAGATCAGTCAAAACCGACTTTTAATGTATCAACCTGATTTAGTTTTCTGCTGCATCTCTGCCACATCAAAGATTACATTGCTCCTATCTGTGTGTCACACATGAGCAGAAATTGATGGTGTTTGGAAATACAAATGTTTATTAATAGTGTTTCACGTTTTTTTAAAGAGATATTTATAACTAATCCAGTATTTTGTGAAAGCAGGTTTCTGAAATTTATTGCTGGGAACTCATCAAGTGGAATGAGTCTTAGCTGGTCTGCTATGAAATGGCCACAGTGTTGGTGAATACTGTAGATTTATGGAGATCTGCATAAATAGGAAACATTAAATGAGAGTAGATACATAATTTGGGTATCTGATTTTATATAAAGATGTCCATTGTAACTCTAATTCTGAACACTGTTGTAGATCTTGGAACCGAAGATGTTCCGTTATGCTCACAAACTGGAAGTTCAGCGGACAGATGGGGTTTTGGGTCAGCCTTCTCCTTTACCACATCTCTATTCTATGTCATATTATCAGCTGTCAGAGGAATTAGCAAGGACTTATCCTGAACTGACACTTGCTATCTTCTCAGGTATGGTTTTAAAACAAAACAAAAGAACTTTATTGAGTCAAAAGGATTTTCAAAATGTATAGTTCATGCTTTTCAATAATTATTTTTGTATGCAATTCACTAAAAATCAAGGACAGGATAACATCTTGTAATGAATGGAGAAAATGAGTTTTTATTTACTTGTAGTTCAAATATATTCAAGAGGAAACAACATGAATCAAAGATACTTTTATTGACTTTATAACATCGTGAAAAATCACGTTGGATAAATAATTTGCAACTGTTTTTTAAAATGATTCTTGTATTGTTCTTTCTAGTGTTTTGTTATTTACTTATAGATTGCTTAAAAATATTATTACATAGCATATATTGTCCAAACAATTGGAGAATACTAACTCCTTGCATCAATTAAAAAAGTCTACTAGGACTAATAAAAGGAAGAAAACATTCTAAGAGCTTTTTCCCAAAGTTGGTACATTTTTACGTGCTCTCCGTTTTCGATTCTCTCCTCCAGTTAGAGGAATATCTATGTGTGTGTACTAATATGGTTTCTTCAACATACTGTTTGTCAGCAGTGTCTTCAATTAGCTCTACTAAAGACTATGGATTTTATCATTATGAAATGGCACTAGTCAGCTAAGCAAAAAAATTATGTCTGTATCAGCATTATTTTAAATCAGTATGGTCTGCTAGGCTCGTGGTGGTTGTTATTACCAAAACAATCCTCATTATTGAATTGCAAATCATGAATGTACCTCATTTTTGAATGCCAGAAGTCAGTCAGAGAATCCAAATGGCTCACCCAGCTGGGAGGCAGGTGATGCTGCATTATCTGCTGCCGTGGATGAACAATATCGAGTTGGTAGACTTGAAACCTTTGCCAACTATCCGTCGGCAAGATGAAGATGATGAGGAGTCTTTGAAAGACAGAGAAATAATGGTGAACAGTAGACGGTGGCTCCGAGGAGAAGGCTGGGGATCACCACAGGCTACAGCTATGGTGCTGAACAATCTGATGTATATGACTGCAAAGGTAAAAATAATTATTTAAATGCTCTGTCTTGCTCCAGTGGATTGTTGTGCTTAAGGTGTGAGAAAATACTCTTTAGAGATACTGTGTTACCAGACTTCCAAGAGTTATTGTGCATATTTGTTGAGTTGCTTAGGTATATCCAAACTATCCATATAAATTTGAGGCATTATTAGAAATCCACAATATGTAATATAAATGTTGTAGTATTTATTATATATAGTAACAGTATGCAATATAGATGTAGTGGGTGGATAATAAAAAAAAGCCTTCATACCTATGATCTCAAAGTGAAATTTTGAAACTGATCTTGTTGCCAGAGACTGATGGTTCCTCCTCCTTCCTGTGGCAGCTGCCTCCAACAGAAAAAAAGTTTTGGTCACACGCAGTGATCCTGTCAATTCTTGGTGTCTTTGAATCCTACTGATGAGAGATGATGTTTTAAGTTACAAGTTAAAAACCCTTGGAAAGCTGTGGTCCATGGAATTTTACTCAGGATTGTCAACAACTGGGATAATGGGTCTCTGCTAAATTTAGATAGGGTTTTTTTTTAAATGTATATAAATAAATATATAAAAATAGAAATAGATTAACATATAAATATTTGTATACTTACATAATGTATAAAATGATATATTATATGTAAGTAAAATATATAATGTGTACAAATATGTTTGCATATATTTTTATATATTTCTCTATAAAAATATATTTATAGATATAAAAGAAAATAGTTATTTCCAGAAAGTGTTTATAAAAATGAATACATGTGAAAGCTTCATTCTGGAATGTTAAAAAGGCAACAACTTCTTACTGGGTTTATGTCTCCTTTTTCTAGAGCCTTGGTCAATACAGATCACTTTCAAATATAGTGTTTTCTACTGGAGTTTTCACGAGAGATATTTATTTTGTTTTCTAGTATGGTGATGAGGTGGCTTGGTCAGAGATAGAAAATGTCTGGACTACTTTGGCAGACAGCTGGCCAAAGAATCTGAAAATAATTTTGCATTTCTTGATCAGTATCTGTGGAGTGAACAGCGAGCCCAGCCTCTTGCCTTATGTGAGTATGTGATATGTCTCTCCTTGGTGCCACTGATATTTTAAAAATGAGTTGTGTCTAGCAGCAAAGGTGACCAAACGAAAAAGGTGAGGTGGGATTTCTAGTACCAAAAATCTCCAGCTGCATAGTGGTGTAGCCCATGCTGTGTGAACACTAAATACTATGAACAGATCAAATTCAGTTCTTTTGTTTGAGTTACTCTGCACATCTGGGTTAAATTTCAGTACCAGTTTTACTGAAACCCAGCCTTCATGGAATGTGCTTGAGGAAGGAAATAAACTAGAAAGAGTATCACACCTTAAAGATAGCTGAGGCTTCCTTTAGACAAGTTACTGACTATTGCAATTGACTCAGGGTGGTAAGCCTGGAACAGTCCACTTGCCAAAATTTAGGGTATGCCAGGTGGGCCATAGACCTGTTAGTGACTAAATCATAAAAAATGGAAAAGACTTATTAAGATGCCTACATCTGTCTTATCATTTTTTGTTGTAAAAAGGAGACTTGAGTTCGATTGCTAAATTTATATTAATTTTATTAGGAGTATACACTGAAGAACTCTTTTCCATCCTAAAATGCAAATCTGCTACAGCAGTTGGTCTGTGTTCTTTAGGAATGATTAAGGTAGTTCCAAAAATAATATTTTCATTAGGTAATTTTTATAGATTTAACTAATAGGCAAAATCTAAATATAAACAATCAGAACCTGGAAAATTATTAAGTTCTTACTGAGGACAGCTTAAGTTCTGCATTGATTGGCAACAGTTTTCATTGCAAATCTAGCTTAATGTTGCACCACAAAGTCTTTGCACGAGTGAAATGCCCTGGATCACTTGCTTACTGTTCTTCTTTGAGTTCTTCCAAAAGGATGGAAATGAATTGTTGAGCAGTAGTGACTCAAGAAAACGTCAGAAGAAAAATGATGAAGTTACTGATTTCTGGAGTAATCACTGACCAGCAGCCATTGCTGCTGCTTAGCATGACTAGGATTATTTTGCTAAAACAAGATGTAGTGGGAAATCCTTAATTACTATATGCTTAATAAAATATTGTTAGTTATATGTTTATTCTTATCAGAGTATATAAAGGCATTGAGCATTTGGGGAATTAAATGTTTTTGCCCCGTGCTATGATTTCCAGTACTCCTAAAAAGCAGACAGATGATATAGTAAAACAAAGCTCCTGTGGTGCCATGTAGGGACAGTGTGATTGTTCTCACACAACCAAGTAGAAAACCAGAGAAAAACCCACCCCAAGGCCCTTTAAAACCAGTTTTATTTTTTGTCAAAGCATATATGAGAGCACTGCAGAAGAGCAGGAGAAAAAATGATACCTGCTGTAAAATAGTGTGGAACACAACTGTGAACTATCAAAAGAAATTATATCAGAATACATTCACTCCAATGTTGTTCCCAGATGTTGCTAAAACCTTGGTAAGAAAATATTCTGCTTCCTAAATAACTGTCATTGAACTTGGACACTTCCACTTCCCTACTCTTGTGGTACATTTCTGATGCTTGGTGCTATGGACAGCTCTGAAAGAGATTTTGTTTGCTTTTAGAACTAGAGTAAATTTCAAGTATCCCCAGTTGCAGTGCAGATAGATCTTAATTCTAACAAGTTATGGTATTCAAATCTCTTATTTTCTTATTTTTTAATTAAGTCACTGCAATAAGAATTTTATTTGTGTATTTGCTATTTTATATATATATATACTTTTTTTTGGTGGCAGGTAAAGAAAGTTATTGTTTATTTGGGTAGAGATAAAACAATGCAACTCCTAGAAGAGCTGGTGAGTGAACTTCAGCTTACAGATCCTGTCAGTTCAGGAGTCACCCATATGGATAATCCACCATATTACCGCATTACTTCCAGTTACAAAATCCCCTCTGTCACTTCAGGTGAGAATTTATTAACTTAAACTTTATTATTGTTAATTATAAACATGCTATTATCAATCAGTTGTAACATTGGAGTTAATCTGTAAATATTCAATAACAGTAAAATATTCTCTTTCTAAAAATAAATTAAGGTGCAAAGTTTGTTTTACCAGATCTGCAGGTTTTGGTGTACCTAGAGCTCTTATTAAAGAACATCTGATAGGTTCAGGCTTGTATTAATATGTGCATTAGACTTTATTTGTGATCAAATCTTGTACTGTTAACCCTCTCTGCATCACTTTTATGCCAATTCAGTCAAACAATTGGGAAAATATAATTTTAAATCCATGGCAATTGTATTTTAAGTTCTGTTATAGACAAAAGCCACATCTGTAGGAATTTGTTCAAAAGGGTTTAAGGGAACTTACTCAGGAGAATTTTTTTAGAAATAATTAGCAGTAGATTAATCATGAAAAAAACCAAACCACTGAAAATATGAGAAGTGCTTACCTCATGCCTCACTCCAAGAGCACGCAGAGAAACGTGGAGAAAAGCTGTCTGGTTTTGGTGAAGCATCTTTCAAAGTGAGCCACAGAAGACATGGATGGGAGGGTATCAGAGCACAGACTTGGCTTTTGTGCTGCAAAGCTGTCAAGGTTGTGGAGCAGCCTGGACCCATCACAAAGGGATTATCTGGATCACAAGGGGGATGTGTTGGCGCTTGTTCGTGATAGTGTTCAAAAAGTATAAACAATATTATGGGGTTCTTGCATTTAAGTGTAATTCAGAGTAGCAAAATCTGTGGGGAGGGTCCAAAATTATTTCTGATAGTGGTCACCTGTTCAGTGTGCTGCTTGCAAGTTTTTCTTAAAAAGAAGTTGATACAAACCTCACGGCAGGCTGTTAGGTTTAATCCCTAATCTGTTTGTGCTTTCAATTAAGTGCATATCAAAGTCCAACTACATTTTAGGAATTGCTATGAGGTATAACATACAGGAAAAAAAGACAGAAACAGGTCACTAGATCCTGCTTCAAAACCAAACTTTTCCACTTAATTTACCTTGAAGACTCAGAGATTCCTGAAATGGATTATTTTAATGGTTTTTTTCCAGTTAGTGAAATCATGGTAGCAGCTCAGAATCTTTTTAGTCAAAGCAAATTTTTTTTTTATTGCATGTGAAAATAATTTCAGTGGCTCAGTTTTTATTTATGATAATTGCTGTAGTGTAAATCTGGTTCAGGCTCTTGGCATGGACAAGAAAATAAGACTCATCGTGTAGTGGTTGAGATTGCTTTCATTTTTTATTGACCAATCTTTTCCTTTGTCCATAATTCACAGGAACCACTTCTAGTAGCAATACAATGGTAGCTCCCACAGATGGCAACCCTGACAGTAAACATGTAAAAGACAATATTGAAGAGAAGTAAGTATCTCCTCAAAGAGCAGTTTAGTAGTAGATTTACAAGAATTCTTAGTAGGTACTGTTATATAAATACCTGCATCCCAGTGGCTCCAGGTGTGTCTATGTTGCAGGAAATAATAGGAATGTAAGTTTTGTAAGTTTTAAGCAGCAGATCTGAAATACTGCTTGGGGTTAACAGTAGCAACCTCAGTTGTAATTTGAACTCAAGAAGCTGTAGAGAAAACTGAGTAAATGAAGGGACCAGTGCAGGTCAGGCTTTGTATTGCTGTAACTGTGTTGTTATTGATGCCTAAATCAGTTACCATTACACTGGATTGTATGTGTTTGTGTAAGATTTACTGCAGATGGATATGATTGCATCAAGGGCAAATGTTATTAGTTTATTAACGTAGCCAGTTCACAAATAGATTTCATAGCTCTGTAGAAATCAACAGTGCCCTCATGCTGAAAGCTAGTTTATTCTCCCTGTTAGAGGATTTGGATGCCTGGTGTCTGTGGCAAGATCCCTTCCTGCTGGCTTTAGAACAGATGCCTCCCTCCCTAATTTTTTACCTTCTTCAGAACAATATTTGGAGGAATTTTTCAGACAGGGGGCACAAGTGTGAGGATGGTGGAAAGCAAAGAGCTGACATGGACTTAGCCAGGGTGCAGGCTTGACTCAGCAGTATCTGACATTTTGTGTTAACTATGAGATAGCTAACCTGAAAGGGTAAAGGGAGTAGGGATTCTGCAAGTAGCACGAGAAAAAATGTGCACAGAAAAAAAGTGCACACATGACCTTGTTGTAGAGTAGCTACTACATGGTAAATTCACTGGCCAGTTTATTTTGTGACAACTTGTTTGAGAGCCTTAGTAATTGTATTTCCAGTATATTTTGTCAGTTGAACCCTTTTTTTCCCTAGGATAATTATGGGAATCTAGTTAGATCAGTAAATTATTAAACCCCCACTACTTCAATTAAACTGGTGGGAGGGGACATATGTGAAAATAAATCACAGAAGACTATGGAATCTGAGGTGTCATTCAGATCTCAGCCTAGCAAGGCACAGGTGAGAATTTGGCTGCTGTGGGGGCTGGAGCTGAAGAAACTTGTAAAGTAATGAAGGCAGTTTTAAAAGTCTCTGCAAGTTTTGGCGTATGCTGTAGGGCTTTCTAACACCTCCCCAGGGTATATGCTTCTTGGTAAGGTATACCATGAACATCTTGGACTTGCCAGGAGGAAAGAATTTTAGAAACTTGCAGAAATTATGCCTTTAGCACTCTCATTTCTCTGATTTCTTTTATATTTTATTAGATTGGGCACTGTGTATTTGTCTATGGACTGTGTATGCTTTTGCCAGATCAAAAAGGATTTCATTATTTTGCTCAAGAATGAGAATGTACTTAAATATAATGGTAACAAATATTTAAATGTACTTAAATGTTAATGAATATGATCAAACAGAAACATAATTTATAGTGAATTATCTCCTTGAATCCCATTATCCAGCATTGGTAGAGGAGGTGTGGTTTATACAGCTGAAACACTTTGGCATCATACTGATTATCCTTGTAAGATGAAATATTTTTGCCTAACAGTTTTGTTGAAATACAATTTTATTTACAGATCTTGATTAATTTTTGTCACAGAATGTCAGTTGCTGATGGTACTTTATTTGTTGCTGCAGTTATGTACATCTAGACATCTACAGTGGGTTGAACAGTAACTTAAACCGGCAGCACCACAGACTAGAATCGCGCTACAGCAGCAGCTCTGGAGGATCATATGAAGAGGAAAAAAGTAATGTTTTTATGTGAAAATATTTCTATGAATATAAAACAAAATTTTCACGAGTTAGTACTTTTGCTGAAGATTGTGGAGTGTAAGGAAATAGGTGTAATCAGTGGTGTTTGCACAAACCTATTAAAAAAGACCAAAACATTTTAAAATTCCTCAGTAGTATTGAAGTCCGGAATACATTTGATTATAATGTGAGATACCACAGTTCCTTTCCTTCCCTTGTCCTCTGGAATGAGTTGTGAACATCTTCTCAAGTGAAGCTGTTTTACTCTTGGTTTCTTTGCCAGTACCAACACCACAGATAAGATAGACTGTTATACAGAAGAGACAAGAGAGAGATTAGTAGGCAAAAGATAAGATAAGTTAGGAAAAAGGCGATGGAAAAGAAGTTAAAAACCAGAAAATTATATGTAATTGTACTTTTAGGTAATAGCAGTCCTTGACCTGTTTAAAAAATTGATATAAAACTTCCTGAAGATGCCATAGCAAAGGAAAATATAGCAGGAGAAAAAAAGGATCTTGTTGTGTACCTCTAATTTTTAAGCTTGTTTTGAAAATTTGGGTTTGGTTATTTTTTGTGATCTGCAAGCTGCGTTTTCTGAGGTGCAGAGATGAGGAAAGAGGTGGAAATCTCTCCTGAAATGCTCTATACTTTTGGAAGCTTTCCTTGACGGGTGCTTATTAACTGTGGCTACTTTTGTATGAGATATAAAATCATAGTGACAGTGCTAGGGAAAGTTAAACAGGTTGTGTAATCAGGCAAAAATGAGGACAGTGGTCAGACAGGGAGTGATGCATTGCATTAGTGGGTTCTGGGTGCTTTGTCAGAGTACTTGTTTCAGCTAACAAACTGTTAGTAACTACAATGACTTTGTACTTTAGTCCTCTGTAGGATTATTAGATAGATTTCAGTCTGATCCAGATCACTGTAGTGCTTCCGTGGACTGTCTTAGGTTTTGCTCAGTTTTTTTTTGACAGTTGATTTTTCTACCAGTTGAGTTGTTGAGGTTTGGCTCTGGACATGCTACACTACTGCCTTTTCCTTGCCTTTGCTGTGCTGCTGGACAACAGGATGTAAATTCCTGTGTTTTGAGCACTCATGTTAGCGTGGGGCCTAGTGTGTACCTTGCTGTATTGAAGCAACAGAGTCTATTAGGATGTCCTTATGCACTCCTTAATGTCTGATTCTGTGCAGGCTATAAAGGTGAGAGTGAATTTGTGGTTTATATCACCTGTTTCAAGGAAGCAGAACATAATGTCCTTTACAGAGCTTGTTGTATAGGCTGGGCATTCTGATGCAGATGTGTTAAACTTTGGGTCAGGAACAGGTTAGTGGACATTCTGGACAGCCAGTGTGTTTATTACTTCTTGGATGAGTGATATCCAATATCACAGTTGTGGTTATTTTCTTTGCTGTTTGTGATAGAAAGGCTGAGTATCCTGAAGTAGATGGTAATTCACATGTTCCATCAGTAAGTTTGTCACTTCCAGTCAAGAAGATGATAATGAGCTCTATGAGTGTGAACTTCTGAAACTTTTGCAGCTATGCTTCCAAAAGAATCGGTGAAACACTGAACTGTTGAGCCAGTCTCCTTATTTGTTTCTAGCATTAACTGACTGTTCCAAAGTCCAACATCTCTCATTTAAAAAGAGTAAAACATTTGGGATGTGTAAAACAGTATACTTTTGTCAGTCTGTGGGACTGGGCTGTGCTGCAGTAGAAGTGGCACGTTCGAGTTACTCTGTGTATTAGGCCAACATTATCTGACCCATAGAACTGATGGATTTTTACTAGTGAGACCTATAAAGAGGTGCTCTTGACAAGTACTTCATTAGGCTGTAATGAAATGCAGCTCTTCAGAATGAGTTCAGTACGATCTTGGGACCCAGCCTTAACTCCGTATCTGAAATGAGGTTTGAAATTCAAAGAAATTATATTAGAACACTTTGCTTTTTTTTGCTTATGTGTGTCCATGTTCCCTATGTGCATCCTTTATTTTATGAACCTGTTCAACCCAATCTTAGTGTTAGTACATGGCTTCTGTAGAATCAACCTTATACTGAAAGAAATAACCTCTTTTAAACTTTTTTTAAGCTGGTTATGGCTGGTTCCCCCTCTCCCAGATCTCAGCTTCTCAAGAGTTTTAAAATGTTTCTTTAGAGGACTGTATCATACAGAAATATATATATTTTTTTCTGATTTAATTATTTTTGTGTTAGGTGATTCAATGCCTCTCTATTCAAACTGGCGGTTGAAGGTGATGGAGCACAATCAAGGAGAGCCTCTCCCTTTTCCACCCACTGGAGGTTGCTGGTCACCACTGGTGGATTACTTGCCTGAAACTTCTCCCCCGGGCATGTCTCTTCATAGGTAACTGTTGTAACAATGCTGATGGCAATTAGTTATGTTTTAATTTGTGTTGCACAAACATAGTAGTTTAAAGATAGGAGATTAAAGACAGTTGATTTAAAGATAGTAGATTTATGTTGTGCAGTTTTACTCACAGATGTAGCAGTTTAAGTTTTCTAAATCTTTTAATGTAAAGGGCTAAAATATTTCTGTCTTTATTGTGAGCACTCATCTTTTCCCTTAATACAACTTTGTGGGCATTTATAGACTTAGAGTAAGGGTTAGTAGCATGTTAAGCTCTTTGCAGGTGGTCTTTAAGTTCATACATTATGTTCTTCTAACAAATTAATTTTTTGGTTTTAGATGCAACATAGCAGTGATCCTTTTAACTGACTTGATAGTTGACCACAGTGTAAAGGTGGAATGGGGAGGATACTTGCATCTTTTGCTTCATGCAATTTTTATAGGTAACTAAATTCTTAAAGAAATATTTCTAACTTAGGTATTGTAGCTATTGATGTAACTGTTCTTTTCTACATTTAAATTAATGTTTACCATTGTTAATATTTACAATATTTTAAAGAATTCAACTAAATATACTTCAGCTTGATTAGTGTGAATATAACTAAGAGGTTTTTAGAGTTGTTTGAAGACAGTTTCTGTTAGAGTCACTTTTATCTCTTTCTTTTTGTAGAAGATGCAGTAAAATTCAAATTTTTTCTTTTATTTCTCTGTGTTGTAATTTTCATACAGATCTCATCTTAAGTTGTTAGTGTTATGTGAGAAACAATATATTAATATATATTGTTATGTTAGACTGTATACTTTTGGTTTTATGATGAACCACTGAAAAAACTCCACTTTATTTATTGAATTGTTTACCTATTATCTAGTAAAATATAACAGACCAGTTTGAATACTGCTGGTTTTTTAATAATTGAATTTAATGTGCCATTTGAATTTAAGAAACCTTTTCTATTTTCCTTTTAGGTTTTGACCACTGTCACCCTGAAGTCTATGAGCACTGTAAACGACTGCTTTTGCATCTGCTGATAGTGATGGGATCTGGCAGTAATGTCCAGTCTGTTGCTTCTGTCCTACTCAGAAACAGAGAGTTCAATGAGTCCAGGGTGCTTACTGTCAAACAAGCTACCCATTTAGATTATACTTTTACAGGTATCCTTTAGATTCTTTAAGTGTTGAAATTACATGGAAAGTTATCTTTTCTCCAGTAATTATTAAAATTTCTGTTGTTTGTAATATTTTCCCAAACCCTTGGCATTAAAATGTTTTTCATGTCAGCTCTGTCTAGCTGGTTAAAATGTATTTTAATTAAATCAAAATGAAGACAGTTCACATTACCACTTTGTACCCTGTTATCAGAGTTGAGAGCACAGTTGAATGATTAAATAACAGTGGCAACCACAGAGGAAACTATATTTTGGATCTGTAATACAGCAGGTTTTGTGGTGCACTTGAAAATAAAAAAAGAAGAGGATACACCTCTCACATGGTTATAGGAACTTTAAATTTCTGGGTTGTCAGTTGTAATTGTGTTGTTCCGTAAGCTCTCAGAATACTCTTTTGCAATATTACCCTTTAATGTTCATGTTAACATTAAAATATTGTAGTTCTACAGGAAATCCCTTTTTTTTGTATTTATTCTAGTAATGTTTTGATGGTGTGAACCTATTGATGCTTTTAAAGAAATGTGAAGTTCATTTGTTGAAACCTACTATTCTGTATTATTTCAGTAGGTGGCAGCATGTTGCTATGCAATCTGTTCATCACATCAGAAGTGGTTTTGTAACTAACTGTGGAACTATTTGTCTGTTTTCTGTATTTGGTATTCATGGCAATTAGGAAAAAATAGTGAGCATAGTAGAGAATTCTTTTATGTAAACTTATTCATAGAATTTTACCAATGCACCTTATATGGTGATCTATACAAACTGCTCAGTTCCTAATCTTTGCAGTTTGAATAAAACCCTCTAAATGTGACACTGGATTTGCTGTTATCGAAACAGAAATCTCTGATAGAAACTAGAATGAGGTTGGCATCAAACATTTCCATCTGAGGATTAAGATATGATGATTACAAGTATGCATGCCTAGCACAAGGTCAGACAAACTGATGTTAGATTTTATTTGAACCAGCCAATAATCCAGCTCTCTGAGTGAAAATTTGTGGTGGATGTCAGAGAGTCTCAAACTTATGTATGGTTGTTACAGTAAAAGGCTCATGAGACTCTCTTTGTTGCCACTTTCCTTTCTCCTAGCACCTCATAGGTTGATACAGGTGTAACATGAGAAGTTACCACAGTTATATTTTATTGCCAAATAAATCTTTACATGGAGAGAAAAATCTTACAGCAGCAAGATAAGTTCACTTCACAGAAACTTTGTGCAGCCAGAGACTCTACTGATTTAAAGTCTGTTCAGTTGTGCTGTGACTGAGTTTTAAAGAAAAATAAATATTTGTGCATTATTAGGAAGTAGTTTAATATCTTATGTCTCAGCTTATTAAGTTGGGATGCCTCACAGATGATGATACTGCTTCACCTATTACCACTAAAAAATCAGACATAATACAATGATTTTAAAGAGGAATCCAGCAGTCCCTTCTTAAGTCTTGTGAAGACTTTCCATATATTAGACTTGTTGATTTCATTGACACTTTTAAAACCATGAAATGATTACGTTTGCTAAAATATTTTTTTTAGAGAGCTATTTTTTCATGTTATGTATTTAACATGAACAGTCAACAGCTCATAAAAATCTTGTTTCTATTTCAGCAGGTGTTCATGACTTTATACCTGATTACCAGCCCTCCCCAATGACAGACTCAGGGCTTAGTTCAAGTTCTACCTCTTCTAGCATCAGCTTAGGAAACACAAGTGCTGCCATTTCTCATCTGCAAACCACAATCCTCAATGAGGTTGACATTTCAGTAGAGCAGGATGAAAAAGTGAAAACTCTCATAGAATTTATTACCTCAAGGTAAGATTTCAATTTTCATTTTCGACAAGACGTGTTTTGTGGAAATACAGCAAAATCCTAACTGTTTAGCATCCCGTTGTTGGATTTTGCCTCTGTTTTATCACCAATAACAGGTAATTTAATCCTGAAGTGTTTGTATGTGATACAGCCTGTGAATGACTCTAACCTCCCAATAATTTCAGAGAATTTTGCCCCCCCCTTCGTACCCTGAGCCTTTTGCCATGTTCTGCCCAGGTGTGTTACCTTTGCTTGCCACGTAGAGGAGTTCCCTTTGCCATCTAAAGGTTTCCTATACTAAAAGATTAGAGCTGGAATATATAAGATTATTAGGGAGCTGCAAGATTTGTGTGGAGTTTATGGATTGCCTCATAGTAGAGGGCTGGCTATTCAAAAAATATGAATGAGTAGCAAAGAAGATTGGTAAAACAAGCAATGCTTGTGCCGTTGATGTGGTGGTTTATATAAAGCTTTCAAGATTGGGTAAATCTGAAATCTTGCTTGTTTCTCAAAGCTTTGATTATGCCAACAAAGATTCCACCTTTGCATCAGTCTAAATTTAGAGTAGTGGGGTGTATTGGTGTGAAGAAAATGTCAAGAAAGGAGGTAATTTTAAGAAGTGTGTAATGGTATTAGTTGTACTAATTCATTGTTAGATAACTAAACATTATCTAACAGAGAGCACCTCTTCCTAAAGTTATTTCATTTGGATCTGATATATTCCTTTTTACCTTGTCTCAACTTGTTGTATATTGTTGCTCGATATTGAACAGTTATCAAACTTCTTTCCAATTTGTGTTTACAGTTTTAATTTTGCTTTTATGTGGTAGGTAGTGGATTCTTTTGCAGTTAACTTTAAGGTTATAATGACATTTAAATAATATTAATGAAAAAAAGCTATGTTTACTCTGTTTTTAGGAAAAGAGGACCACTTTGGAATCATGAAGATGTTTCAGCCAAGAACCCTAATATAAAGAGTGCTGAACAGTTAACTGTGTTTTTAAAGCATGTGGTATCCATATTTAAACAGTCTAGCTCAGGTAAGACAGAAAACAGTCAATGCATGATACAGTGTTCAAGTCTGCAAACTAAATGATGTTTTTTGAATGCCTGTGAATTTACAGATGATCTATAAATGATCACCTAGAGTGATTTTGCTGCTTCTAACTAATAGATTTTTCTTGTGCATTGCACACTTCAGTTCATGTTTCTGTTACAACAGATTTAAATATCTTTTAGGAATGAGATAAAATATCTTATTAATTTATTGTGGACACTTACTATTAAAATCATAAATGTTTTATTCTTTACAAGCTTCTTCAGTGTTAAGCATTATGGAGTACAGAAAGATTTTTTAGAATAATACTCTGAGAAAAATGTAGAAGATGATAATATTTTAAAACCAGGAGTGACTTTGGTAACTTACTCTCTGTTAAATTCAAGTGGTTTTTGTTTTTCATGAAGCATTGTGTTGCTTGAGTATTCATTTGCTTTTCTAGGAGGATTTCAATTGGAACACCGTCTCAGTGAAGTTGCTTTGCAAACTGCGCTTTCGTGCTCCTCTCGACATTATGCTGGGAGGTCCTTCCAGATTTTCAGGGCTCTGAAGCAGCCTCTTACTGCATCTACACTTTCTGATGTTCTCTCCAGACTAGTGGAAACTGTTGGAGATGCAGGAGAAGAAGCTCAGGTATTTGAAATTCCCACTCCCCCTTTATTAGGAGGCTGTGTTTCCCTAAATGACGTACTTACATAATTATTCTAATGACAGTAAAATCTAAAAGCACTTTTGATTCAGTTCCTTTTTATTTTTAAATATAGGTATTTTAAATATCAAAATCATGATGCTTCCTGAATTTTCACCTAATGGAGTGATGAAAAGATGAGCTGTGCACGTTCTCTTCTGCATCAATAGGAACTTTTAGAGAGTTTGATACATTTGTTTCCTGAGAACACCTTCTTTTTCATAGTTAGAGAATCTTAATATCAGCCATATTAAAAAAATACAGGTTTTCTTTTATTAAGAACTGACCTTCACCTGAAAAAGTATTAACAACCATCCAACCTGGTGTCATTGTACATCTAAAGAAGCAGATGTCATCTTTCAATATTGCATAATAAGATTCTAAATTACTCTACCCTTAAGTCCATCCTTAAAAATAATGCAACCCAGAATGAATTTTGTGGATATATAAAGTGCTTTCCTATCTTGGATCTATACTGCTAATTTGAGCTGCCTCGTCAGGGTTGTGTTCTAATTGAAACATGGAATATTAATAACTCAGTTCATACTGATTTTATATTTTCTGTGATCATCCTTGTACTTATTGCCTTATTTATAAGGACTTATGGCTTTCCTCAGGGTTTTGTCATAGAACTGCTTTTGACCTTGGAGTCTGCCATCGATACGTTGGCTGAAACCATGAAGCATTATGACCTGCTTTCTGCCCTTTCTCAGTAAGTTCTTTTATCAATCAAACTACAATACACATTTTTATATGTTTGAATTATTGAAGATCTGTATTACAAATGTAATAAAATGATTTATTTTTGTCTTTGCAGAGTAGTCATACCTTAATAGCAAAATTGCTTGTCCTTTTGTGTTTTTATCATTGTGCTTCAGGCAAGACTCCTAAGAATCTAGATTTTCTGCAAATAAATCTCTGCCTTTCCAACTGACCTTCTTGGGTCCAATATAAAAAAAAGAAAAAAAAAGATGTCCAAGATATTTCTCATGGCTCAGTTCTGAAATGTTGTCAGTTCTTCTGGAACTTCTCAAAAAATAAAAGGCACTGAGTGTCTCTAGAACTTTTTGTTTTTCATCGGGCCCTACTGGTGAAATAATTTTCGTCATCATTAATGTTGTAATTTCAGGGTCATCTTTATTTTTACCCCATATCTATAATTAAGATAATGGCACCAATCTTGAAAAGATATTTTGAAGATCACACATGAAAACTCCTGTAGTGCAATAAATAATTTTTACTCTAGTGTTAATAAAGAATAAATTTTTTCACTTAGAGCAAATGGTAGTCTCCCTTAGGCCTCAGATTTGTTGTCCAATTGAACACGGAGTCATTTGTGTGCCTCATTACACTCTGAGCTCAGTGACTTTATCAACCTGAAAAAAAAAATTCCAGAAATGTACAGACATCTTTATTTGTTTGACTCCATGGCAAAGTTTTTGAAGATGTTGAGATTTCTAGGAATATCTTCAGTTTCTCAGCATCAAAACTGGAAAGTGTTGCTTTTTCTGGGTCAGATATTTCAGGCAAATATAAGGCAATGAGTAAATAATTTCATTTATTAATTCATTTCCATATCTTTATGGCATCTGTAAGTAAGTTGGAATGCCAGATCTTCATTTACAGGTGATCTTTTACATGCAATGTGCCAGTTTTCCTGACCTACTGAATTATTTTGCTGTTCTGGGACTGTAACAAATAGATTTGGTAGAAGAGATAACGAGATGCTGCAGCCTTGTCCTTGTACTCTAAGGATATTTTAGTAATACATATAGAAATTCTGTATTTTCATATATTATAATACTCTTCCAGTGCTGGAGTATTCACTCTGTGTGTGTACATATGTGATTAGTGTGAAATCTTATTTCTTTCTTCACTTTTTCTGAACTCAGTGTTATTAAGGTATTTTGCGTGGAATAATATGTGATATTGATTTTTGTTTCAGAACCTCATACCATGATTCTGTAATGGGAAACAAGTATGCAGCTAATAGGAAAAGCACTGGACAGATAAATCTAAGCACAAGTCCCATTAATAGTGGCAGTTGTTTGGGATATTACAGCAACACAAGGAGTAATTCTTTGAGGCTGAATTTAATCAGTGAGCGGAGAGGCGACCGTCGGCGGAGCAACACACTGGATATAATGGATGGAAGGATAAATCATGGTGGAAGTTTGGCAAGGACTAGAAGCCTTTCCTCCCTGAGAGAGGGAGGGATGTGTGACGTGCAGCCCACTACTGACCCTGTCAACTTGATGGCCACCATATTTTGGATTGCAGCTTCGTTGCTAGAGTCAGATTATGAGTATGAATACCTTTTGGCTCTCAAGCTACTCAACAAGCTTCTTATTCACATGCCTCTGGATAAAGCAGAGAGTCGGGAGAAGATAGAAAAGTTGCAAAATAAACTGAAATGGAATAACTTCCCAGGCCTTCAGCAGCTTTTCCTAAAAGGCTTTACTTCAGCATCTACACAAGAAATGACAGTTCATCTCCTCAGCAAACTCATCACAATTTCCAGGCATGCTTTGGTGGATCCTTCTCAGTTAGCAGGTATCTTCAGTAACTGTATACGTAATGAAAATGTATTTTTTTTATCAAATTAAATGCATTAAAGTCAGCAGTGATTATGGTTTTTGCTTTTAAAAAACACCCTTCTGTTTAATGCATTTTGCAGTTGTCAATATGACAGCACTAGATGTTAGGACTAGTTTACAGACTGATTATCTGCCAAGAAATACTGCACGAAAACTTTACGTATCGATTATTAATTTACTTTAAACTTGCCTGCAAGTTGTAACAGTGCATGTATTATTTTTCGTGATCTTGTGCTAAATAGCTCAATTGGTGCTATTTCAAACACTTGCACATTATTGAAGCAATGTGACTGTACTGCCTGGAGCTATCCAGTTTCATGATAGTTTTGCTTAATTGCTTCAGTGATGATTTTACTTCCATCACGTGCATGTGTACCTACGCAAAGACATTTTTATATACCTGCTATGTTCCTGCATGTTTAGGTTACATGTATGTGTATATAATTTCTAGACCTATATGACCATGTGTGTATCATGCTTCAAGGGTTATTAAATACCAGAAAGCTGTTGTGTGCTTACATAACTCCACCTTAAATTAAGTCATATTGAGATAATTAGGGCTGATATAACTGCGTTTATGTACGTATTCAGGATTTCCCCTAAACATCCTGTGCCTGCTTCCTCATCTGATCCAGCACTTTGATAACCCAACTCAGTTCTGTAAAGAAACAGCTGACAGGATAGCAAAGGTATGTAAAATCAATCCTGGGGAGTATCCAGGAGTTTATTATCTGCATTGCTGTATTTTTCTGCTCCCTATGCAATACTTTCATCTGATTCTAAATAGTCTCATAGAAATAACTATAAGAAGTTATATTTTAAATATGCAATCCAGTCCTAATTTATATAGTTGGTCCTCATGTCAATCCACAAGTTTCCCTTTGTTGATGACAAAACACATTCTATTTATTCTATAAACTTTAGATGTAAAGAGCACATTTACTTATTAATGATATCAGTTACTTTTTCTTACTTGTCTGATTTTGTATCTTGCAATTTTAAATGTGAACTTAATCAATTTTTAAGCACACATCCAAATTTATGCTTGATAAGGAAGCGATCCTTATCTTTCGGCCTGGTAGGTGGAGAAGTGGAGCTGGAGAGACAGGTCAAGGCCTGTGGAGTGCAGTTGCCTGTTCAGGAACACGGAGCTAAATTTTTGTTATTTATACCTGATGCATTAATTTATTTATTTCAAAAAGCAGTTTAAGTCTCTCAGCTAATTGTCTCTACTATTTTTTTAATGAATTGTCAGGCTCCAAAATTCAACAGAAACTGTAGATGTTACTGGCATGATTAGTTTGATTTCAGTTATGGGAAAATGGAATGAAATCTGAAAAAAATGCATAATGACTTCTAAATGCTTAGGGTAAAAATTTGTCGTTTCTAATATAATTAAACAGGCTTTTTGCTTTTCAGGTTTGTGCAGAGGAGAAATCACCAACTCTTGCCAATCTGGCTCATATGATGAGTTTATACAGTACACACAGTTATTCCAGAGACTGTTCTAACTGGATTAATGTAGTGTGTAGATATTTGCATGACTCTTTCTCTGATGCAACATTTAACCTCGTAACTTATCTTGCAGAGGTAAATTTTCAATAAAAGCATGTCTGATGTTGAGAATCTGTGATCAACATTACATTTACTTATTGCCAATTTTATGTAATTTTGAATAGTGGGGGAAATAAAGCACATCTTCTATAATGGGGGATAATAATAAAATGTTCTAGGATCTAGAAAAGGGATGACTGCTACCATTTTGGAGTGCAACAATTTAAAAGTGCCTTGAAATAATAATCCCCCTAATAACATACCCCTTTTATGGTAGTGGTGTTTCATCATCGATGTTTGTATTCTGTACTACACGAATAAATTGCACGTGCTGTCTTGGCTATAGCAAAATATACTTAGTGCAACTTCTAAGAGACCCTTTTTAGCCAAATAAGCATTTAAAGATGTCCTTATTACAACCTAAAACTAATTTCAAAGTCCAGTTTGTAAGTATTGCACAGTATGTAATCAAAGATCATGTGAATTATAGAATTTAGTGTATGATTCTACCGGCCATTCATACAGGAAAACTGATATTACCTTTGAAAAAGTGCTGTGTGTGAAAAGCTTGTAGAGCTTGAAGTATCACATCAAATTGATAAAGCTATTTTATTAAATATTACTACATTTTCATGAATGAATTTATAGGTACTTATTTTGCTTGTAAGCCTGTGTGTACTAGCATTCTCTAAAGTATAGATGTAATTGGCTTTTATGAAACTCTGAGATCTTGAATTTGTATCAGCACTTCTGTTTAGTGAGAAGTATTTTATTATTAGGAGCTTTAGATCTGTGCTACCATGTCAAAATTCAGGGGAATAAATCAATTAGGGTAGCAAACTTTGCTCTATTGCATTACTTTTACTGTTTTTAGTGTTAAAATTTTGAAAGAGCCAAGCCAACACTTAAGTTTCTTGAAGAGAAAAATAAATTTGTAGGGAAGCTGACTGTATTTTCATGTTAGTTTTCACTTTTTGATACCATTAAAGGCCCTAATTTAATTCTGTTTTTTTTTTAAACATTTTTAGCTGTTAGAGAAAGGATTATCCAGTATGCAACAGTCCTTGCTGCAGATCATTTACAGTCTTCTGAGTCATATTGACCTATCCACAGCACCAGTGAAGCAATTTAATTTGGAAATCATAAAAGTTATTGGTAAATATGTTCAGGTAGGTATTCTGAAAAACTATAAAAGCTTTTCTGTGTATTATCAAAGTGGTAGTGAAATTACACTTCAGTATTTTTTTGAGAATTAATTTATTTCAGATATAAAAATAGTTGTTCAAAGTCGGATTCCATGTCTTGGGTTCTTGGGTTTGGTTTGTTTGTTTGTTTTGCCCTGTATACTCAATTCATTTCGTGCTTATGGACTTGTCTAGTTTGGTTTACATCTTGTGGGCCTTGTTACCTGAAACAAATAGCAGGTGTGAGTAACTCTATGTAGTTACAGCAGATGATCCTTAAACTATTAAAATATAAGGAAATGCTTACTGCCAACTACTGCACAAATGTTTTATTTAAGTGTATATGGTTTCAGAAGGATGTTTTACAGTGAAATGCATCAGTCACTCTCACCAGTATACATCTGTGAGGAACATTAATGTGCACCTTAATGAATTTGAGTGCATTTTTTATTAAAGAAAGTCTTTGAAAGATGAACAATAATGTTTTGCCCTAGGTAATTTGATCCTTTGTACTTGGAACACAGTTTATTGAAAATCTGTTCTGCAAAAGAAGATCTAGCATCTTGCTGAAAGATTTTATGAAAATGCCTGGAGCATAAAACCATTTCAGTGCATAACATTCTCTTTTTTTATTTTTCCCCAACCTTTTTTTTTCCCTGAATTCCATTATTGCCAAATGTATTTCAGTCAAATGGTTTAATCATAATTAACCAGGGAAAGTAGTGTTCCTGGATTTTTTTTTATTGATGGATATGTACTTCAGATATTATTCTCCTGTCAGAGTGCATTAGGGAAAGTGGAATGATTAGCATAACTCTAGTCTTCGTGGCCTGATGGCTGCTTGCTTCACCTCTAAGCTTTATCTGAGCTTTCTGTGCAAGCCAGCACTACCATGGGATATAATCTTAATTAGATGATGTTAGCTATCAGAATAGTGGTACCAGCAAAAAGGTATTCCAGAGGAGCCCATGTATTTTTGATATGATAAGATATGTTACTATAGATAACAAAAGAAGAGATCATAACTGAACATGTGTAGTTTAAATGTAGAGCTACTAAGGTGTTGTCTTTTTTTAGTCCTCTGCAATCACAATGCATGTTAACAAATTTGAGTTGCTACAGGGTGCTTCGAGATAAAGACTAATTTTTTAATGTTTATGGTGCACAGAAATTCAGGAGATCGTTGAAGACTCATTACTTACAAAGCTTAGAGAGTAGTGTTTGGTTTTTTGACGCAATTAAATAAATATTTTAACAAACGATATCCTAATTTAAAAGAAAATTAAAAAAAAACAACACTCAAACAAAAAAAACACCACCCCAGACATCCTGCTAATTTCAAAAACTGGAAGATTTAAGTTTAAGGGAATCCCAGCATTTTCAGGAGTGTGAATCTTAACCTTCCCAAGGTGCAGCTTTTGGTGTAAGTCTCTTCTGCGATCCACTCCACAATCTCTGTAATTGAAACTGCTGAATTACATTGCTGAATTACATTACCTTAATCTTCTTTTTTTAGAGAGAGTGCACTTAACTCAGGCTCTGCCAATTACATTCTCATGCTTTTGCCCTGTTTTTTCCAGCACTCCATCAGTTTGATGCTACTTAAGAATCTTGTAATTTTTTTTTTAATATTGTCATTTGTTTCAAATTATTTGCTCTGCCCATAAGTGTAAAATAAAGATGCCCAAAGGTGAAAGTTGTTTTGCTTTTAAATGCTTTCAGTTTTTAACTTCTGGAGCCTGAAGGCCAGATGCTTCAGACAATGGTAAAAAACATAGTGCAAATAAGAGGGAGCAAGGGATCTGGCACAGCTGGCACTGTGACCTGGAGCTGCTGGGCCTGCCTGGCTGGACCTGACCACCCAGCGTGGGGTCACCTGGTGCATTGCTGCTGCCCTCCTGGCACTTCAGAGCTGCCCCTGTGCTGGCACCTTGCAGCCACGTGTAGAAGATTAGAGCTTTTGGTTTGGGGAATCTAAAAATGCATCAGTGTAACTCCTACTGTAAATTAAAAATGGGTGTCTTGTTTGAAGTGGTTGTTTTGTGATTTGTGTACCTTCTCTTTTAGAGTCCATATTGGAAGGAAGCCCTTAATATTTTGAAACTGGTGGTATCTCGATCAGCAAGCCTTGTGGTACCTAATGATGTACCAAAGTCTTATGGAGGTGATGTAGGTTCTCCTGAAATCTCTTTCACAAAAATTTTTAATAATGTCTCCAAGGAGCTACCTGGGAAGACTTTAGATTTTCATTTTGATATATCAGAGGTAATTATATTTAAATTACAATGCAATAATGACTTTCTGTTGCAAACTCAGTTTTGTTTTCTGTTAGGCCTCTGCATTTATATGCTTTAAAATAAATACCAATTTTAAGAATGGCAAGTGGTGAAGTTTTACATACACGTAATTAGCATCATAATAAGATACAAAGATAATACAAAGATATACAAAAATAAATTTTGACTTCTTTTATGTTGTGTTTTTGCCTGTTTGTCCTTTGACTGTCTGGAGAGTTAATTACTAAAAGTCAATAGGATTATTCTCAAGGATATTTCAGCTGTGTCAGAGAGCAGGCTAATGCAGCTGGCCGCAGCTTTCAGCTGTACGGTCCAGGCTTTCATCAAATGAAGGGTTATACATTCAAGGGCTGAGAGGATTAAAACCCTGTGTTGCAGTTTTGGAATGACTTTGGAAGGGGCAGAAAATTTAGAGGAGAAGGTAGGTGGATACAACTGGAGAAAAAACTCCAATAGTTAAAAACAACACCCCTACCCCCAATTAGTGGTCGTTAAAACTAAAAATAATATATTAATACAGCTGTTACTTAGTCTGTGTCTGAAAAAGGGAGCTTAGCCAAATGACTGCAGTGTAATATAGGCATGTGAAAACTGTGGAAATTTTAGTAGTTGTCAAGAATAAGGGCTTCTGGTTGAAGCTTTGAGATACAGATGTCTTAGGAGAATTACTTAAATTGGTAAGTTAGTTCCTTACTGAAAATTTCAGTGCGTGCAGATAACTGGGAGACAAGATGAGTTCCCACACAGTTCACTGGAGAAGCATTTGCTGTCCAAAGGGCTGCATTTGATGAAACTGGATTGTCAGCATAAAACTTGCATAACTGAGAAGCCACAAGTCATCAGAATGGCAGTCTGCTGGGTAGAGCAGAAATATTCAGCTTTGCATTTGCTTTGCATGGGCTTTGTAGAATGCTTAAAAAGAAATAAACAGACAAACCCTCCTGCATTTTATGTAATCCTAAATTCTGAAATCAAATGTGTAGTCTTTGCTGATATGGATTTTAATTTTAAGGAAGTATTTGTTGTCTTTGGTAGACACCAATTATTGGGAATAAGTATGGTGATCAACACAGTGCAGCTGGTAGAAATGGGAAGGCAAAAGTCATCGCTGTCACCCGGAGCACATCTTCAACATCATCAGGTTCCAATTCAAATGCATTAGTTCCTGTCAGCTGGAAGAGGCCACAACTATCTCAGGTACATTGTGTCTCAAGCACTTTATGCATATATTACAGGCAATGTTTATGAATGTAGAAAAAAGGTTATTGAAATATAATTTGAAGCCTATATTTTGCTTAGCAAACCAATAAATGAATATTGCACAAACTAAAAGCTAATACTGGTGAAAAATGATGAGCTTCTTCTTGGAGGATGTCAGCATGTGAGATGAGTAGTTAAAAATGCGTGAGTTTTGCAGTTTTACCTCGACCTCCAGCAGATGCCTTGCTATGTGATTTTCTTTGGTATATTTTTTAGAGAAGAACTAGGGAGAAGCTAATGAACGTGCTTTCTCTGTGTGGGCCAGAATCTGGTCTTCCCAAGAATCCTTCGGTAAGTGGTGATTTGTTTTGGTTTTTAAATTCCAGTAGCGAGAATGTTAGTGCATTTTCAAGTGTTGGTGAAGTTAGGAAGAGTGGCTTTTGACAAACTGGTTTTGCTTCAGTAATTCACAAATCCAATTCAAGAATTAAAAAGAGGTGGAATCATAAGTTGTGAACTGCTATTATTCCTCATCAAGTCCAGTGGGCACCGTTCTTTACTAGACAATTCCAAAACAGTATTTCCATTCAGCCAAAGGTAATGTTGCCATCTCAGTGAATTTAGGCCAGCCTTATAGGGCAAGGAGTATAAGTTTTAAAGCAAAGATAAATTACGAGGTTTAAATGGTAATTTTTATCTTATGTGGTTATCAAAATGAGAGTTTTAAGAAGTTTTTGGATTGGAACTCAGATCTTTCCTCTCCAAATTAAATTAGTTGACTACTAAGGAGATCTTTTGATCAGACTAAACCTTAGTACTTATTCTCAACGTTTTACATCCTTCACAGAAGACCAGGACTACGCTGCAGCTTTAGAGTGGTGTGCTGTGTGCTTGAGGCTGCACGTAGGAATTGTAATTGTCCTGCCTAGGAGAGGTTTTTGAAGTAGGTCTCCCCTGTTCTGAGTCAATCTTTTTCTAGTGCATCGTAAATAAGATGTGCTTTAGAGAGAAGCGGCAGCAATGGCTGAGGACTGCAAGGATGTTGATGCTGTATTGAAAATACAGTAGAATCCATTAATAGTGACCAGTGGATCACACACCTTCAAACTCACGTGGATAACAGTAGGAATGTCAGTCTTAACTACTCTGTAAACGTAGGCTGATGGTGTCACCTCTGTGTATGGCACACAAGAGACCCCCTCTGGCATACCAAACTTAATGGTGGAGGTGGCATTAATAGCTTTTAAAATAAACTGAGTAGCCTGCCTTGCTTGTCATCTAGAATGTTGGGTTTTATTGTGATGTAGAAGTTCTTAGCTAGGGAACAATATTGATGGGAGGTGGATCTTTAATCTAGTGGAAGAGGTTAAAATAAAGAAAATTAGATGCCTGAAAGCTGAAACTGAAGAGGTTTTTAAAAAGTCAAATGGAAATAATCAGCAGACTGTAATTTGTAAAGAATGTCATCCCTGGAAGCCAGCATTGGATGCCTTTTTAAAGGTATGCAGTCCTTCCATAAAAATTGGTAGGTGAAAATGATATGGCCTCTGTCATATGGATGATTATTATGATAGATATTTTCGTTCCTAAGTTTGACTCATATTGTGGTCATTAAAATGAATGTTCAGAGGTATTTTTTTCTCTTTATCATAGAATCATAGAATGCTTTGGGTTGGAAGGGACATTTACAGGTCATCTTGTCTAACCCCACTGCAGAAGCAAAGACATCTTTAACTAGGGCTCTAAGCAATCTGATCTGTCCAACCTGACCAGATTTGTACCTTGGCAGGTCTTAGTTACAGGAGAGGTTATGTCACTACTTTAAAGATGTAGTTTAAAATTCTACAGTTTGGAAACAAATTGCAGTCTACGCTTCCCTGGTTATTGTCATTATGTGGTAAGCTAACTGCCACTGATGTCATTAAATAGCAGGAAGCAGGATAGCTGACCTTTGGAGTTACAGAAGTTGGAATTCTTATTTCTGTTTTAACCTGTATCTACAGGTTGTGTTTTCTTCTAACGAAGACTTGGAAATTGGAGATCAACAAACTAGTCTCATTTCAACAACAGAAGAAGTGATTCAAGAGGAGGAAGTAGCTGTAGAAGACAATACCAGTGAACAACAATTTGGAGTTTTTAAAGACTTTGACTTTTTAGATGTTGAATTGGAAGATGCAGAGGTGAGACCTTGGGATTTCTTCTGTGTGTTTCCATTTGAGAACGTTTTAAAAATTAGCTTATGTTGGTGCAGTTCTAAGGAATTGGCAGATCTTTTAACTACTCCAAATGGGAAGAATTTGTGACAAGATTGAACTTAACGTGCTCCATAAAAAAACCTGTGTCATAAACTTTTGCAGTGTTAGGTTGCTGCGAATTGTTGGATGTTTGCAGGATGGTTGGGATTTTTTTTGGGTGATTAAGTGACTTAATCTAAAAGTGGAGTGATCTGACAGTATAAGGCAACGACAGGGTGAACACCTGGGTATGACGCAGTGGAAAACTTAATTATCATAGAAACTTCCGGTTGGAAAAGACCGTTGAGATCATTGAGTACAACCGACCCCATCTTCTGCTAAATCATGTCCTTCAGAAACTCATCTACCTGTTTATTAAACACCTCCAGGGATGGGGACTCAACCACCTCCCTGGGCAGCTGTGCCAGGGCCTGAGAGCCCTTTTGGTAAAGAAATTCTTCCTGATAGCCAGTCTGAACCTCCCCTGGCACAACTTACGGAACAGTATGTTAAGAAAATGACATAATCATTTTTTTTCTGATATGTTTCTGCATTTTAAAACATGAAAAATAGCTTTCAGAGTTACAAACTGCATGATATACTACCTCATTATATACAGTTGACTGGGTCACCAGAATTGCTTTACATTATATCTGGTTTGTTGCAGTTCTTATGCTTCCTCCACTTCCCCTCCTGTCGAACGAGAGAGAGAGGGGAGGCAAAACAAAATTAAATATTGAGAAACATAAATATTCTGTTAGCAAGTGTTACTTGTTTGAGATAAATAAAATGCTTCAGTCCAGAATTTGCTAAAGCTTAAAAGCAAGACTGTAAAAGGACTGAGGAGAAGTTGTCAAATGCTTTGCAGTTTATTTCAGTGCTGCTGTTACAGTCTATACAAAATATTGAATTATGAGTCAACAAGCTAATGAGAAAATATCTGCCTTTCTAAACCCTGAGATAGTTCTTCTCCTGATTAATCTAGCCCTTTTTACAAATCTTGCTCTTTTTCCCCCTAATACTCCACTTTTATCTCACTTTCTTCATGCTTCCTGTATATTGCCTCGCTTCAGCCAATATTTGCTTATTCTAGGAAAAGTACAGTCTCATGGTCTATTGCATATATGTGACCACACACTGTACAGATAGAATTTCCTATATTGGATGCCAGTGGTCAAACAGTTCAGAATCCTCAAGGCTCAGTAGTGGGGCTTTATAGGTTGGATGTCAAAAGTTGAAAACTTTGCTGAACCAAGTTAATCTTTATTTTCTGTATTATTTTAATAGCGCATCATAATGAAGAAAAGACAATTTCTTTCTCATTACTTGCTTGTATGCACCGTGTACATTCAGATTAACTTTAAATACTTTAGCCCACAGAAATTGGTACTGTGTTGTTGCTGGGATTCTGATGCCTTAACATAACTTTTTGCTGGTTTTGGAGCAAAACAAATCACTAAGAGAGAAAGAGACTACAGAATGTTTAGCTTGCTTTGCATATTTAATGTGTCACCACAAGAGACACTCTTAGAGCAGTTTTGGAACCCATCCTTGCACTTTTGGACCTAGATGTGGGGGTTTTGGAACTGTCTGTAGATTGGTGAAATGAACTGATCAGGTTTACCATCTTTCTTGGTTGAATTGTTGAAGGTTGACTGAGTCCTTGAGAAAACCGGAGATTGTTATTGTGCTTGTGAATGAAACCACTAGTGTTCTTAAGATACAGTTTTCACTTGGTGTGTAAGATGTTTGAAACCCAAGTATCCCAGCTTTAAAATGTGTGAACAGAAGGGATCCAGTTTTTGATATTTAGGATGCATTTCATAAAACTGACACAAAATAGCCGGTAAAACAATTAATGAAGACATTGGTTTTTCTACAGTTGTATATGATTAATGTTGATGGTGCGTTGTCAGTTGGATGTGGTCAGTTTAGATTCATGTGTGTTAGTGAAAAAATTTCATCTGATGTTTGTTGAAACAGTTGCTTTACATGTTACACTAGAGAAGATGTATCGTAAGCATGCTGGTTTTAGTGTTTTGTCTTCAGTTTGTTTATTTTTTTAATCAATCTCCCATTAGAAAGAGAAATTATTTTAAATACTACCTTTTTGACTAAAGCTTTTTTCCAGAGCTTGAATCAGTCTTTTACTGTTGGCAAATCTTATGTAATAAAAGATTTTTCCCTGGTTCTAGAGTATCTTTAAGTGTTTGTCCTCGTTCTTTCTAATTATATGTGTTTTCCTTTTTGCTAACCAGGAGCTGCAGGTAAGTTGCAGCCTGGTGCCCTGGCTTGTTCATCTGTTGTTGTCTGTGGTGTGTTTGTACTTTCTAGTCAGATATATAAAATCAATACTGATATAGTTCTAGATTATATATTGAGTTACTTTCCAAGAAGATATTCAAAAGATAGCTACTTCATTTGCCATATATTTTTATTTACCTACAAACATAATTTAACAAGGTATTTAAAATTTTAATAAAATTAAAGGGCTGATTGAAACTCTGTTCATAATGCATACAGCACTTGTGTTTTCTGTGTTGCATCTGTGTACTAATTTTATAATGTTGAAATTCATACACACATGTGTGTGCAAACTTTTTTTTTATTGCAGGGTGAGAGCATGGACAACTTCAACTGGGGCGTTCGTAGGCGCTCTCTTGACAGCATTGACAAAGGAGATACACCGTCTCTTCAAGAGTGTCAGTACTCTGGTAGCACACCCAGCTTGAACCTGACCAACCAGGAAGACACTGATGAGTCTTCAGAGGAAGAGGCAGCCCTGACTGCAAGTCAGATACTGTCTCGTTCACAGATGGTGAGTTATTTTTCTGTGAGATGAATCTGAGAACTTAAGCTTTCACTTGCACTTTTAAAGGCTAAGTATGGCTTTCAACCCAAGTGAACTAAAGAGGAACTAAATGTGTCTGAGCTTCCTTTTCATAACAGCATCAATGAAGGGAAAGAGTTTCCTACTGGTGGTACATACAAGGTTTATAATTCTAGTGCTACATTTTTTTAGGTGTCTTACTATATCTGTTTAAATATAAGCACAACATTGCGCAGAAGTGGGTGTCTTTGTGGATTCCTAGCTCAAAAAAAACCCCAAAATACTAATTAAGAAGAGCAATGAGTTATTCTGTGGGATCCTCAGTTGCATATAATCATTGAAATTGCTAATTTAATTATGGATTTTGAAGCATGTGTACATGTAACTGAGGAAAATCAAGAGTGCTGGTCTCTCAGAAGTCTCTCTGCATTACATGAATTAAATCAGGAAAAAATGGAGTGGGCAGGGAGCAGCAGGGATAGTATGGCTCTTTTCAGACTTCAGGTAAAGTTTGTATTAATGTTGTCCATAACAAAGAGCTCGGCCCTTCAGTGTTCTTAGTCCAGTATTTCACCAGTGCCAGAGACCTTTAAGAACAAGAAAGGAATCAATTTTCTGGATGCCCAGGATAACTGCAAACTGCTCTTCAAAGTTAAATGTTACAGAAATGATGTTATGCTTGTAATGCTTTTAGTGTAAAGCTGTTAAACTTGTAATATGTAAAGAAATTCAAATATCTAACCATACTGAAACAGCCTATTTCAAAACTAATGTGTGTTTTCTCTCTAATTTGTATCTTCAATAGGCTATGAAGAATTTCACATTTCTTTCTTTTCTGTTCTAGCTAAACAGTGATTCTGCCATAGACGAAACAATATCAGATCATGCTGGTTTATCACTTCAGTCTCAAGATTCCACTAGCAGTGTGGGAACAGAAGAGGTGCTTCAAATCAGAACTGAGACCCCAAGTTTGGAGGCTTCTTCTCTAGATAACTCTAGCAACCAGCTGCCTGAGGTGGGGAGAAATGTGGGCTGGTGCATGGCTGATTTGGGCTCCTTCTAGTGTTCACAGCAACTTTGGCTTTCTTTTCAACTGAGTTTTCATCTGTTACACTGATTATTTGATTTGCTTTTAATATTTCTAACCTGTTGGAATGTTCTTACAAAATGTTCCCTCGTATGAAAACTACTTGGGATGGACTGAGGGAGCTTACCACAGGTTAAAAATATTCTTGAAGGGCTGATAATGATCATTTCATGGTGCCGAATGAAAACAGGCTGATATTCGAGATGCTTTTACTTGATATGGTTGAAATCCTTCTTGAGCAACATTTTCTTTATTTCCCTGCCCCCCTCCTTTTTTTTTTTTCTTTTTTTTTTTTGCTTTCTTTGGGTTAATGTGATTGGTGCTATATGGGAATAAAACCTCAGGCCAGCTGTGTTAGCAGTTGGTTCCATTAAATAATCCTTTAAAAAGGACCACAGATGCTAGTGGTATACTTTTTTGGAAAGGCCTTGTGTGGACTGAGACAGATTTCAAGCTAATGGCCGCCTGCAAATCTGTGAGTACTTCAGTTTCTTGTGTTTTAATTTTTTTTTAATAACTTAAAATCTAAAAAACTCATTTCAAATAAAACTCTCCTCTGCTACAATTCTTACAATAGTTAGCAGTTGTAGCTAAAACCTCAATATGTTGGTTATTTCCTTGAATTTGAAGTGGCTCAGATGAGGTGGACTTTTTATCTCTTCAGTTAAACTTATTGATGCTCCTGGCAATCTTATGTTTGTTTGGACAAGCATTGCTAATGCTATCTTTAACAGAAAATAGAGTTTTATTGAGTTTTCCAGAAAATTAAGCTATTCCTCTGTGCATTTGACTAACCAGTGTGCTATTTGCACTTATGAATGAGTTTTCAGCCAACTTGGTTTAAACAGTGGACTGACTGGTTCGAGTGAATGGGGTTTTCAAACAAAAGCTCTTTTCTACCTGTTTGCTACCAAGAAAATCACTCTTATTAACAGGCAAACCACCCACATAGCTAACATTTAATGAAGATAACTGTAAGAACAAAAGACATACATAGAGTACAGCAAAGGGAATGTGTGGGTGACTGGTTTCCTGTGATAAAATATTCATCTTCCAGAATGTAATATGACTTTTATAAAGCAGCTTTTCCCCACAGTTTTCATACTCATTTATTAGGATTATCTAAAAGTATTTGGTTAAATTGCAGTTGATAAATTATCTCAGCTTTTGTAGAGTGCTTTGCTTAGGTTGTCAAACAAATTGTTCTGTTAGAGCTTTATCTGCTTGTCTACAACATGCATTTTTGTTCCAATAGAATTTGAGGTGAGGAAGAACACTTAATTTGATGATCTTTTTTCAGCATACTTAATGTGTTTTATGTTAAGATTTCAAAAGGGAGAAGCCATTTATAATCTGGGATTTTATAGAGTGAAATTCACCATGATAGAACTTTTGTCTTCTCCATTGTTCACTTGCGGTACATTCTCATGTGTAGCTCATTTTTATGTTTTCATAGTTCTTTCTGAAACTGCCTTTATACTTGTATTCATTGTTCTTCTGTAGATCCCTTTATAAAATCACTATACTTCTGATAAGCCAGGTGAAAACACACAAAGAAAAGCACCAAGGTCATTAAAAATATTGAAAACATTTAAACTAAGCAGCATCCATAAAAATTTGCTATATCAAATTTTAAAAAGCTTGCAAATACATGTGAATTCAATCACTGTGTGATGTGTCCAGGTTTATTTTGTGCTTGTTATAATATGGGATTCAGTCAAATACAGTTGTGTTTTTCAAGCACAGTTCAAACACAGTTACCTCTGTAAAAGAGCTATCTAGTTGGGTTTTGTTGCTAAAAGGGAGAGCTGGCTTTACGCCTCTTAGCAGAATGAGCTTGAAAATATGCACTCTACCAGCTCACTTTGAGTATTCTAAGTTCTTATACTGCACAACTCAACCATAGTGCAGTTGTTTTTTCCTGTGCTTATGTTCTTTCAATAAAACCATTTCACTGCATGCCAAGTGTCAGTTATCAACATGTTTTTAATATAAATAAATATCAAAATTTATCTATGGTAACATTAAAAAAATGAAGCCATTATTTAAAAATAACTGTAAGTGCAGGTTAGATACAGTTGAGTTCTTTGCTTCTCTTGTAGGGATGCTGCAGAGTTAAGTAAATAGTTTACTTAAATGCATTTGGCTGATTCCCAGTAATAGCATGTCTCTTTGCAAAAAGGACAAGAAGAACATTTCACATTCCAATTGGGGACTTATAGTCTAGCTTACAAGAATATTTTCAATTTCATACAATGAGTTTTACAAGCTTAAGTGTATGAAAGTTTCTAACTAAAATGGTTCTCTGTTTTTCTCACTTGCACTGTGGATTTATGAGGGAATGGTTTACAAGAAGTAATTTTCGTTAGGTTCTGTGGTGTTGTCAACTATACAAGTCACATTTTTAAGATATTTAAAGAACATTCATGTTGGTAGTTCTGTTGGGGGACTTAAAAAAACAGGAGTCATGGCACTATGCAGATAACTTAGGTGCACATTTACTAACTAGTAACTAGCATTAAGTATTTTGTAAAAGTGTATTCTTCATCTGTACATCTACCAGACATGATCAGGGCAGCTGTGTGTCGTATGTTAACATCTATAATAGCAATGGACCACTGCTTCAATCCAAATTATTTTGCTGTGGTATTGTAAAAGTGTGCCTTAGCTGCTCAGTGGGACAAAAGGGCTGTTTGTGCAATACAATTCCAGCTATAAGTTGTAAAAGAGATGTTAGAAGTAAGGTCGCGAGCTGTGTCGAACGACAGCGGTGTCACCTTGAGCGCTGCCGTAGTCAGAGGGAGATAAGGTTAGTTCTTTTTAAAGCTGAATTGTCTTTTCCAGTGTGTGTGCAGTTAATTATCTGTCAGAGGATCTGTTCAGTCTGGTGAAAGCCATGAAGTGATGTGTATGCTTAGAGGCTTGTCCAGAGGTTTGTTACCGGTCTTGGATGGACCACTAGAGGAGGACCAGCACAGTAAGAATGAAAGCGTGTGATGATTTGTCCCTCTAGGAAATAGGAGGCACAAGAAAGTGTTAATTTTATTCCACAGAAAAATCTGGTAAAAGCTTTCAAATGGATTCATCATAAATTAACTACATCTGAATTCCTCTTTTCAGTATAGCGATGTTAATGAGTATAATAATGCTAATGGAGGAAGAGGGAAGGGGGAAAGGGTCACCTGCTATTACCTACCTGAGTTTAATCATTGTCTCTTTATAATTGCCAGTGATTGAAGCCTACACTTAGAGATTCAGGGTTAAACCCTTAAAGCTCCCCATGGTAACAGTGATGGCAAAATAACAAAAATAGCGGAATATCCCTTTTCCGTAGTTATCTCTTGCACTGCTGCTCAGTTTTGCTTTAGAAACTTGTTCAAATGGAGAGTGGAAAGGAGAAGAAATGTTCTGTAGTGTTCCTGACCCCAAAGGCAGGAATGAGGCAGTAATTTTGGTCCTTGCCTAGAAAAGTAAAATATGAAAATCTTGATTGTGTTTGTTGTTATCTAAATATCTCTGAGGCTGTTTTCAGATATTTTTCTAGGAGTGTTTTCTTAACAGAGTTAATTGGGTATGTTTGAGAAATTGTATTTGCTATAAAGAATAAGTCATATTTTAGGATATTGTTAACAGAAGTTATAAACATTACAAATAAACTGCTTGTCTCAAGTAAAACCACATGAAAAATGTAGAGCTGAACAAATATGGTATAAATGGATATTTGTAAACAATTTTTAATTACTCTGTTACTTTACCATAATAAAATCTGATAAGAATGCATAAGCCCTGACAATAAAAGTGATAAAAGTATGTTCAATTCACAGGAAGGCAGCTCAGCAGTGAGGGATGAACAGGTTAGCACTGCTAGTGAAGACACTGGGTCTTATCTCTTACAAGAACAGCAAGACTGTCTGGTCTGTCATGAATCTCTTGAGTTGGAAGAGACCCCAGAACTGGCAGAGGCAGCAGCTCCTGAGAGCTATTCTGAATCAATCTGTGAAGAGGATGTCACTCTGGCTTTGAAAGAGCTAGATGAGAGATGTGAAGAAGAAGAAGCTGACTTCTTTGGTTTGTCAAGGTAAGATTAATATTAGTTCTAAGTAAAAGAAATTACATACCATCAGTGCATGGACCAAACAAAGCAGGCTTTGTTGTGGTGTGTGGTTTTCCATGAGTCCCATCATTCAAGTGTCTAAAATGATGTTTTGCGTATGTGAACCAATGGTTATTTGGTTTTGCCTGGTTTAGGAAATAAACTCAGTACTTTGCTCATCAGTTGTTTCTGGTACAGGGAAAGCAGCCACGTAGGAAAAGATGAGAATTCTTGAATAAAAGAAATGTCACACATTTCACCACCATTGATAGGACAGAAATGTGGAAAGAGGACAGAGGGTGTTACAGAGCGTTTTCTTGGCAGCCACCAGCTGCAAACAGTATAACATGGAAAAGCCCTTGAACTACTCTGGATTATGGCAGAGAGTCTGTTTTGGCACCCAAAGGTTAAACAGTCTCTTGTATATTTCTAAGATATTTTTAAGTAAAATAACATTTTTCCATTTTTCAATTTAGAGATCAAAAATAACTATTGAGTTATAGTTATAACTATGAAATTATAGTTAGTCCCAGCTGATTAAGTAATCTGTAAAGTGAAACCCTAAGTCCCTTGAAGGTAACAGTCTAAAAAGGAGGGGAAACAAGCAAAAGACCACAAACAAATAAAAACCCAAACCAACAAACAAAATAAACTCCAAACAAACAAAACCAGATCCAAATTGTTCATCAGCTTCTTCATGCTTAAAATTTGTTGAGAAGTTTAGATTGAATAACACACTGGATGTAGTGTATATAGAGACACTGTGTGTGTTCTGTCAGAGAGATCATTTGAGGAGCCTTTTACAGAAAGGACACAAGAGGAGCTGTGAAAGACCAAAAGACCAAGTCATTTGAAAAGGTTCTACTGGGACAGTGACAGAGAAACTGAATTTTGTAAGTCCATACACAACCTACTGCAGCACACCTTCCAAGAATTAAAGGCTGGTACCAGCTAATAGTTTATTTCCTAATATGCAATTGAAAAACCTCTTTGAATTTTAGTTTACACTAAGCAAACAAACAAAAAGCCTCACAGTTCTAGTTTGAAGAGTGACAAAGGTGATCAGGGTTGAAACACTGAAAATCTTTTTGAAGCTTTGCTTTTCAACAGGATTGCATCTCAGCTTTTGAGCTTTGTACTGCTGAAATTAATGTGCTAGAAACAGCACCCTCTCTTTCTGTCTGCTGTATTTAAGTCTGGTTTAAGACATACTTGGTGGTGCTGGGAATGAGATGGTTGTTATAGAGAAAAACAATGTGTGTTTAAGAAATTATTTTAATAAACTATCTGTTCTTGGAATCCTCACGCTTTTGCCGTGTAAGTACAATTATAGAAGAACTGGCAAAAATATATACTTCCTTGTGATACAGAAAATTTTTAACAATTAATAATTGTAAGTAGTAGTGTTGATTAATTTATAGTTTGATATTTACATTGGAGGTTTGGTGCCTGATGGAAAGTACAGAATGCTCTTTAAACCTGTTAAATTGATTGCCCATAAAGGCGTTCCAATTTTATCTCCATTCACTTATAATATTTCTTAAGGCAGCTAAATGAGCTCTTGTGTTTCTGTTAAGGAAGGCTAGAATTTGTTATAAGATATTCATGGACCGTATGCTTAGATGAATAAAACTTTGAAGAATTGAGTGTTAATTGAGTTTTTGAGGGCATGAAAAAATACCACTTTCTGAGTGGTGTATACGTATAGTGCTGCACATGGCTTTGTGTAACCTGCAGATAGCCCTTTGTCAGTAGATGTACATAGAAATAACATGTTTTAATAAACTCTGAGGGTACTTGAGAGTATAAGCATTGTTTTATAGAGCAGGAACAAAAGTTTTTGATTTTTCACTCTTTTCTTGGTTCACAGTTACCTTAGTTGATTGTTTATTTTACAAAACATTATTCTGAATTCCAAATATTTTTTTTCTTCTTACCAAAAGGAAGGGTTTTTTTCCTAAAAAAAAATTATTGAGTAGGTGGTTTCTGTTGTTTGTTATTCATAGCCAAGACGAAGAAGAACAGGATGGTTTCGCAGAAGTACAAACTTCCCCTCCGCCTTCACCATTTCTTTCTGCCATATTGGCAGCTTTCCAGCCTGTGGCCTACGATGACGAAGAGCAAGCCTGGCGCTGCCACGTCAATCAGATGCTGTCAGACACAGATGGATCTTGTGCTGTCTATACATTTCATGTCTTCTCAAGATTGTTTCAGGTCAGTGAGTTGCCAGTGTGTGGTTGTTTGTCTGAAATCCTTTCCTTCTGCTTTCGAAACTGTTTTTCCCCTCCGTAACTGCAAAAGCCATAAGATTGTGGTAGCAAAAAGCCTTCGAAAGCAAATCGAAAGCAAACAAACCCCCCCACGTTGCTGAAAGAAAGTATATGGTCACACACTATTTCTCCTTGGTGTATCTGCTGTGTTCTTTGTCTAGGAGTGATACAGCTTAGAAAAAGAGTTCATCGTTTCTTGTAAGCTCTTATTCCAAGTTGTGTCCCTTTTATTTTCAGGATGTCACCCAGGTTCTGAGCTGATTACAGAATTAACAATTTCCTCTTAAGTTTTCTGTGAGATTCATTTTTATGGGATTGCAAGCATGACAGACATTATGAATTTATCTTCCATCTGTCTAGTGAGAAAAGGTTTTTTTTCTACAGACAAGTAGTTGAAACATCAGGAGATCCACCAGAAAGCTGGAAGTTTCAAATGCTTCTCTTTAGCTGTATTTACCTCAGAGATTTGGTATCCAACTCAAAATGCCTATGGCTTAATTTCTCTAGTTCACTCCTCTCTCTATTTATGGGGTTTTTATGTTTTCAAATTTGTACCACTTGAAAGTACATCATTCTTTGTAACTTCTTATGGGTTTAGGAGAAGCATAATTATTCCATTTTATTTACAGGCAATGTGCCAAATGAGTGAAAAGCAGATTCAGTGCTACAAACCGAGACCTTATGACTCCAACCCTTTCTTATATATCCAATATGAGTTTTGCTTGCTGTTTGGTATATCATAATAAATTTCTCAGTGGAAGCCTCACTTCTTTTTAGCACGCCAGCACGCATTTGATCCCATGTGCATGGCCAGGTTTAGGGTTAGTACCATGTTAGTTACATGTGAAGAATTCATTATCCATGGAATAAGTTGCTCGTGCATCTATACCCATTTTCCATTTTGAGTTGAAGTAAGCATTTTGCCACAGTGCTGGGTAATTCCAGTAACTGGTTTTAGATTTCTTTTTGCTTCATCTAGATATCAGAGGTTTAGTTTCTCTGTATTATAGCAAAGCTTAGCTGCGGTTGTTTTTCACACATTCATTCATTTCCTGAAAGTAGTAAAAGAGGAGTTCATAGTTTCTTATGGTCATTAGAAAGAGAGCTAGAAAAAAAGGTGAAACTTTGTGTCTTGACTGGATAGCCCTCAAGCAGTTGGAAAAGTGGATACTCTGGGAAGATGGGAGATAGTGAGCTCGGGCTCGAGCCTGGGGCAAAGAAGTGTTCTGAGGAGTTGATACGGAGGAGGGTTAAAATGATTAAATGAGACCTTGGAGGTCTTGTTTGACTGCACCTTTCCATTTTGCCTTCTGGTTTCTACACTCTGTTTAAATTTGCAGCTGTAAATATCATCTTTTTGTAGTTTTAGTCTATGTGTGACCTTCTAGGATTTATGAAATAATGTCTAGAAAAGCACCTTGTTGCATTAGGCCAAGCTGCCAGTCTACATAATCGAACATGACGGGCATAGGGCTGATTTTTGAAGAAGGCAGAAACCCTCCAGGTGTCAGGTTTGGATGCAGATTGAACAACACAGGTTTTACTCTGACTCATAAACTCTGGTTTCCTGCAACACAAACACTTGAAAAGGAATCAAACTATACAAAAAGCAAATAGTTGTCCAGCTGTACTGATGCTGAAGGCCTCGATATGATAGGAGCAATTGTCTTTATAGATGCAGGCTGGTTTACTGATTGATTGATTGCATTTTCTGGAGCTAATTAGTTTTACCTAAAAATGCATAGCAAATTATGTATTAGTTTGTAATATAATAACAAAAATATATGCTGTTATGATGGAAATTTGCCTTGAAATTTTTAATCTAAAAAAAGGAGAGGGGTAGTAAAATAAATGTTTTTCTGATTTGATTTCTAGACCATTCAAAGAAAGTTTGTATCTATAACAAATGATTCAGTCAGCTTTCTTGGCGAAAGTCTACAGCGCATTGGAACGAAATTTAAGAGTTCTCTGGAAGTGATGATGATATGTTCAGAGTGTCCAACGGTCTTTGTGGATGCAGAAACGGTAAAAATCTCATAAACTTACACTTTAAAATATCTCACTGTTTAAACATTTTCATTTAACATAAAAAAATGATGTTTTAACATTTGGAAAATAGCAATGCTCGGGAAGATTTTAAAATATTTGAATAAAATGTGTTAATTGTATTTTTGCCTTTTAAAAGGTTGCTCTCTAATGTCACTAATTGAAACATCTGAATAATTTGGGGATGTAAAATAAGATGCTTTTTATAATTTAAATCGGAAAGGAATTAAAATGCTAGGTGGCCACTGCGTATCACAAACACAAGTGAGAAGTATATTTTCTCCAAAAATAACCTCCAGCTCTAACAATGAACAGTGAGGGAACTTACTGATGTTAGACATCCCCTAAATTCTCTTGGTATTCTTTACTTTCCGTGCTTGTTCATATTCTTTCTGTATTTTTTGCACAGAGAAGAAAAAGGAAGACTGCTTTTCTAGCAGCAACTTTGCCTTTTAAAATTGTGTTGCTTATGTATATATTCAATGATGCATGAGAAGAACATTCTAGCTACAAATACACAATGAAAGCTTTGAATTGCTTGTTATGCAAGCTGAAATCTCAGGTTATAATAAATATTAACATGAGAAGTCAGCTCAACGTCCTGCAGCAGTCAAAAAAAACTATGCTGGAATGATTAAGAGACAGCAAACCAGAAAAGAGCTAATGTACATATCCACGATGTACACACGTCCTGAATTTTGGGGGCAGTTCTGGTCCCCTGCTCTCAGAGAAAAAAATACAGTTGAACTGGAAAACATTCCAAACAAGATCACAAATATGTTTATGAAATACGTGGAATGGCTTCCATTTACGATGGAATATGCATGCTAGGATTTTTCAGCCCTTTAGGAGAGAAATCCATCCATAGAAATCTTGATTATCATGGAAAAGTGATAGAAATTATTTTATTGTTGTCTTATTTGATGTTAAGGGTGATCGAATGAAGGTAGAAGTGACTTACAAAACATACAGAACCAAAGATAGATGACCCTTCATGTGATGCATAATCAAGTGGGAAACCCTATCCTTTTCTACAGTGTCTCATCATGTTTTCAGAAAGCAAGTGAAAAGATTCAGGAAATAAATAGCCCTGGATAGTTTTTTGAATATGCAGAACAACACGCTGACAGAGGCTGAGAAAGCATTCAGGACGTGCTTGCCCCTTTTTGCCCTTCTTTAAGCAGCTGCTATAAGACATTGTCAGATGGGGAACTGAGATAGATGGATCTTTGGCCTTGCCCCACCCACTGTGAGACTCTTGCCTTGACCTGTTATTTTCCCTTGATGCTAAGGGGCAACTCTGCTTTTACGCTCTCACTTTAGAATATAGGGACTAAAATACACAATACAGATAGTGTATCTCAAGGGAACCACGTTGTCATGGTTTTGTTTACTTTATGCCAGTTTACAAGCAGTAGAAATTAACCCAAGAAGCCATAAGAAGACTTACAGTAGCATCTAATGTGTGTTTTAAAAAATAAATAAGTAAATATATATAATACATAATATATATAATACAAATATAAAAAAGGAGCAATAATATGTATATGCACACAATCATAAAGACTTGTGTGTATGTGTACACACATATGTATACACATATGTACATTAGTGTTGTTACATTGGCAAATACTGTGTTAGATCCATCTCTCCTCTCCAAATAATTTAATTGGAATTAACATCGTGCCACAGAGCCAAAACTTGCTTCTTGGTTGATGTGGACATAGAGGTTGGGAGTAGCAGTGTCTTAATATGGTGGTAGAATAATAATCTTGATGCACTTGGAAAAAACATTTAAGTGTCATTCCCACCCCTGCCTGACTAATGTGGGATGTGGTGACTCTCCATGCCACAGTTCTGTGATCACAGTCCTGCAATCCAGCAGTACCTTTTTTCCTGCTGCAGGCTGTTCTATTTAGCCTAGTTGTGTCCATATAACATATTCTATTCTTCATTTTGAAAGAGCTAAAAATCACTTTGAAATCTCTCCTTCTGATGTTAACTAAGTACTGCCCTTCTTATTTTGGAATCAAAGCTGTTGTTCACTGATTTAGCTGATGCAGCTACTTGCGTCAGTTTACTAACTCAAAGCTGTCACAAATGGTCTATACTCAACTAATTCTAATTTGATCATTTTTCCAAATGTGGACCTGGATTTCATATTATATAATTTAGATATTAGACTATATGGATTTTAGTCACATTGACTACAGAGGTGACTTTTTACCTTTCAGCTAATGTCTTGTGGCCTGCTAGAAACATTGAAGTTCAGTGTTCTAGAGCTCCAAGAACACTTGGATACCTATAATGTCAAAAGAGAGGCAGCAGAACAGGTGAGTCTCTTATATTTCTAACCAAAAAATATTAGAACCTACTCATCAAGAAAATGTTGCAGGTCTTTATCTTTCAACATGGGTATCTAAATGTAAATTATGAGAAAAAAAAATCTGAAATAAAATTGTGTTTCCTTTTCTTACTACTATTCTGTGTATAACCTGAACCTGAGGTTTTTCTCACATATAATTCATTTTTGTTGCACATATTTCTGAAATTGACTTTTTATATTAAACATTGCACAAATGCACTAGCATTGGGAAAAGTACATTCTTAATTTAAAAATCCTCTAAAAATATTTAACAGCATGTATATCAATAAATCATGGTAATTTTTTTCTTTATGAATGTTCTAGCTTAACTGAGTAAGTCTTTAACTTCATTTTGTTGACAGCATCTCCACCGACTCTAATGGAGGCTTAAACGTGTGCGTTGTACACGACATAAATTTAGGTGCAACTGGATCCCATTGAGGCTGATGTTTATGTCAGTTGTTTAGAATAATATAGTTTACTTTTCAAGGTATATGTTAGTGGTTCTGTCCTTTTTGCAAAGAAATACAGAGTTTTAAAGTTGAAAACTTCTGTAGCAAGGGCCTGTATATTTGTTTTTGTGAACCTTTGTGTGAAACTTAGGAAGGAAGATACTGACTTCAGAAAACTGAACAGGTAAGGTTTCTATTTCAAGAGCCAAAAAAACCCATGGATCTAAAGCCTGTTTTGTGGTACAGGGAGAGAGAGAATATGAGGGACTTCTGTTGTAGAGAGAAAATGAATCATAGGAAAATTAAACATGCATTTGAAGGAACTTTTTACTGACCTCAGCAGCCTATGAGGCGGTGACAGTGGCCACGTAGGCAAGTTTGAGTGATGCGAAGCAGGACCAGAATCGAAGCCATAACATCTTGGCAGAGCTGTATTTGGTGGCACAAGGGGCACCATGTTTCTTGATCATGCTGAGTTTATTAGGAAATTATGGCCTTTGCCTTGCAAAGGTTGCTGACAGCTCATCTTTTTAACAGGATAGACATCCACTTTTTTGTGGAAAGGATCTCAAAAGAAGCACGTTTTACTCAAAACTGATGCTGCAGTGTGCCACACAACACTGTTAATATCAATCAACTGTTTCTAGGATCCAAGCCAGCATTTCTGCAAGAGTTGCTGCATTTCTTTGCCCTTCTCTGTGGCAATAACAATTTGTTTGTACACTAACTCATGAGGTCTAATATAACGAGCTACATTTTGCCATTCAGGCTTAATCAGAAACAAAGTGCTTATCTAATGACCAACATTACCTTACTTGATGTCTGACAATCTCCAATGAGCAATGCTGTCATCGCTCCTGTGAGAAGTAATGTGGTTTATTCCTCATTTTGGAGAGCAACACTGAGGCACTGAGAGGCTAATTGATTTGCCCCAGGGTCTGACAGAAGATTTGAGGCAGAGGAGAGAGGAACTCCCGTGCGTGTGCCCTTAAAATGGGACTATCCAAACATCGAGGAATTCTCCTTATATAAATTCCTCATTTACCCTGCAGTTTATCACAGCTATAAAAAATGGTATTATTTGGTTGATATGCAAAAGTATGATGAGTTAAAATTCTATCCCTTTCAGATGTGAATTCACTTCATGTACTTTTAGCTAATTTTGCACTGCCACATAACGTATCACCATAAATCCATGCTGGATATTATGAGCTTGTTTGCATTTCATTTCACTTGATAAAGGACTATGGATATCAGTTTGATGGCCTCTGTCATTATATCCTAGTGAGAGAGTGTTGTTTTTCTGTAGCACAGCTGTCAAAAGGATGTCCAGTAACGTGTTTCTGTAGTCAGCCTGTCTTCTGCCACAGGATTTGTGAGTGATTGGAGCAGGAAAAAGGTTAACAGGATGAAAGGAATTGTTCTGAAATAACTGAGAACTTTTTGCCATGGTTTTATTTTTATTTAGTCATCTATAAACAGAAAGAGGCAGCACTGAAGAGGAAGAAGTGTATAGCTTTGACCAGTCATTTCTGACTCTTGATAGCATATCATTTAGTTAATTCAGTGCATTCTTTCTTTATTTAGCATATTATTTTAGAGGCAGTGACTAATTATCTCCGATAATTTATTTTTCTAAAGCCTTTTTAAAAAGCTTTTCTTCACCTTTTGGTCTTCAGGTTTTTTGAGTATGTATTATATGGTATATGTAGGCTAAGAATGCTCCAAAGCTACTTCTCAGGAGTATTCTATGGGTTTTCTTACTCTGTTCTATTAAAAAGAGTACAGGGAATGATTGAAAGAGACTTCCTCAAGTCAAATCTGAATTTTTGTTATTGCAGGCAATTGTGCTGTGTGTCCTATTCAATCTGAAAGCATAAGGCAAAACACATAATGAGGTTATTGCATATCCTTGCTTTTTTCATAGAAACTTGCAGAAAAACTATCAAACCCATAAGCAGGTTGGGCTGTTGTATAATAAAGTGAATATAAAGTAACAGATTATTTCATTAAATACAATTTGTATGTTCATCTGGTGTCCTCTAGAATCGACCACTGGGAAATTCTGTACCTTAATTTCTTTAATGAAAAGCTGTTGTTTGAAGTTTATCCTAACAGATGATGTTTGTCACTACCACTGCTGTGCATTGTACTGGCATTCACATGAATCAAATTTAAAAAGTAGCTGTTCTGCAGTTGCTTGAAACTCTTACCTGTGCACTGAGATAAGAGAGAAAAAGGTATCTATAGTATGGGATGTCTCTTTTGGGGTCAATCTGGCAAACCAACTTGTGCTATGATCAACACCAACCCCAGGCTTCCCTATATTAGGCTTTCAGTAGCACTCTTCACCCTGTATCCTTGTAGGAGATCCATGGGGAAAAATATGTTGATATAAAGCAAACATGTAATGATTATTTTGTCACACAAGCTACTGCTGTTAGCAAAGAGAAACTTTAGGTTTTTCTACCATGCTGAACATGTATCCTGTAAAAACTTTTACCAAGTTAATCTTGTGTCACCTTTTTGGAGCTGCTGTTCTGTTTCATTGCAAGGAACCTACTTTGACTTCATGTGTGTATTAGTGACAAAGATACTGAATTAAATAAATGTAATAGAAAATATAAGGTTATATGTGTATCATAACATTCTAGGAACACCAGTTTTAAGAAGATCTTAAAAGAGCAGTGCATGAAAATAAATACTGGCTTTCCAGTTGCTGGTTCTGTTTGTTCCAGTGCAAACCTATTCCATTGTTCCCAATAAATGCTGTCAGATAAAAAGAAGAATGAGATTTGCTGTGTATGTTGGTATCTATGTCACTAATTGAAACTGACACCGCGGTGCTTAGAGAATTCCATTTCTCCTCTTGATAAGCACACAGGCCTAGTTAATTCACTAAGTAACCTTTATTAAATTGAGCAGATGGGAAATCACATTTTTCCTTTTCTTGCATCAGACAAAGGTTAGAAAAAGGTCACTAAGATTTCCTGCGAGACTCAAGATAGCAAGCACACAGCACGCTAAATTATTCTGCCTTCGATGGATAGAGCCTGTTCTTCATTTCAGAAGATAATCTACACTTTATCTCAACGTGACGCATTCCCATTTCAGTAATACCCAAATTACCTCATGCCTGGCAGTTGTTTGCACTGTACAGAAAAACATAGTGGGTATTGCATCGCTGAGGTGATCGGGTTGTATTGTCCAATAAGAGCATATTTGATTTTGCAGATCCTTTGTATTAGCTCTTCTAAATTTGCATGTTTAGTTAAAGTTAGAGAAGAAGAGATGACCCTCTGATAACAAACTTATTGTCTGCTATAGGAACTAGGGTTAAATGCAGCCCTGTGTTCGTGAAAGAGAGTGCAATCTACATGATTGCATTGTGTAGGACTCCTCCATCTCCCCGGCTTGTATGAACCAGAGGTGATGCTGATCACCTCTTGAAGAATATTTTTGTTAATTTCCATCCAGTAAACCTGCACTTCCATCTAGTTACACAGGAGAGCTCTATTTCCTTCTGTCCCTAAAATAGTCCAAAGAAATATAGCAGGCTTACTCTCCAATTTGAATGAGTGCTGTATTTTAAATGCTGAGAAATTATGTTGATGTAAGCCTTGTGCGGCAAGTAAAGAGAAAATACGATCTCATTAATGAAAGTGATGTCTCCCTCTAACAGTGCCCCAGTTCAATCACAGGTTAGTATTTCTGCTAAAGTGTAATGAAGGCTTCAGGAAATTTACAATGGAAGGGACACAATAGAAACTACAAAGTGATGTATCAGAGTGGAAATCATTTGTGGAAACAACATTGGTAAACGATTTCATATCACAATTTCTTACGTAATCTGAGAATGTGCAAGGCTTGATGAGGTATCTTATGCATTTTTAACACACTCTTCAGTTTGTCTCAGAAGATGCTGAACCTTGTTTATATTTGTTTTGCAGTGGCTAGAAGACTGCAAAAGAACATTTGGTACTGATGATGGTATTCATGGCACTAACACAGATGCCCAGGTAGGTTTATGTCATTTAGAGTCTCTGGGTATGAAATTAAAAAACATCTTCGTATCTATTGCACAGAAATTCCCAATATTTGCAGAGAGATTAAAAATGTATGAAAAGCTTTTCATTTCAGTTATCATACTATCTTTTGGAAACTCAGATTCTTATGAAGTAGTTGTTTCATAGAAAGGATTGTTTTTAATAAAAGTTGGCAACCCACCCTGGGTTATAGACTTAATAACACTGAGTAGATAAGCAGAGTAGATACCATCGGTGTACCAGCAAGACTGCTTTGCTGCAGCTGTTTCTAGAAGAGAAAAGATTAGCCTTCTGCTTAGGTGCTCAGATGAACTGTCTAGCCAAAACCTCTACTGAATTTAATATAATTAATACTATATAAATACATGTGACCTTCTCAAGGAGTAAAGTAGCAATATGGCATTAAACGCTTCTGTCAAAATACCATTTAACAACAATAGGTAAAGTAACCTTTTAATATTAGCTCAATATTTTGTATGTATTTGCATGGCAGTCATCAATGTTTAATATTACTAATTGCTATAGGGATAGCTTTTCCCCAGATAGCCTAGGATTATTTTTTTTTCAAAAACAATAGCTGCATAATATCATCACTGTAGATAAAAAGGCAAATTCAAAACCTGTCATTGGTAGGTACAAGGAATCTGCCATCTAGAGTCCTGTAATAAGAACAGTGAAAGATGTAAGAGAATATAATCACAGGTAGCAGATGACCTTACCTTTTTGACAAAAATCCCAAATCCAAGCTGAAAAGGAGGAATTTTATTCCTTTTGTTCAATTGAATTCTGTTCACTGAGGCACTCGGTCATGTTTCTGCTGCCCAAAGTGTCTGCAAAGGGAATGGATTATTTATTCTTTTATATAGCTTTTATTAGCTCTCATATATCACAAAATGCACCTCAATTTTTAGAGTAGTGAAGCATGATAATATCAATTTTTATATTGCATCAAAGGTGCTCCTTTTAAAAACGTTCAGTATTTCATGGGGATAAGCATAGGTAATACAGCAAAATAATTTGCCACCATTTGCAAGGATTTTTGCTTTGCTTATGAACACACCACTGTAGTTGGTTTACATCTTTGTATACTGACTGGGATGTGTAAATATGTAACATTCACTATTACAATACAGTAAATGTTTTGTATATTAATAATATGGACTGAAATACAGAAATGTTTCTTTTTTAGAATGCCTTTTTTATATACAGCAGGAAACTGTTCTGACATTTAACTGTCAGACCACAGCCGTTCCTAACATGAAGGTAAATGTAACTGTTCCCACTGCATAGCCAGGGAAGCTAAGAAATGGAGGGAAAGCCTCATGCAGGCTTTCATTTAGCTCGTGTGGAGAGATTCCAAGTGAGGCAGTTTTGTCTGTTCTTCCCCATTTCTGCAGAGTTTCAAGATAGCCTCCGAAAAGGAGTTCTGTGTCCATTCATGCTGATGATTTGTGGGGACCTGTTTTGATTTTGGTTTTCAGTCCTAGCCTGCAAGGCGTGCTGGCAATTTTTTTTACGTGCTCCTATCACATAAAATGATTGTAATGCACAAATGATTCTAATGCAGAGTCCTGGTATTCTACTTCATAATTATACACAATTTATAGAAGTTCTAAATTTATTCACAGAAGCTTATAGTGACCTGAAGGAGACTGAGAAGTTACTAAGTGTAAGATCATTGTTTCAAAAGTCATTGTAAATGGAGTGTGAGGCTGATAAGTCTATCCAGCCAACCAATTAATACTAAAAATATGTAAGTGTTGTCTGGCTCAGGGAAAGAGAGCTGCCTCAGTCAACAGATATTTTTCATTCACTAACACAAATAAGATTTTCTTACTAATTTTTAGCACTGTGGTCAATACAGCTACGGAATAGTGAGATAAATTCTGTTCTGGCTTGTGCACTGCCAGCAGACCTGCAAGTAAATCTAATTATTGGATTTTTGCTGTTAGTACTTACATGCAAGCCTGAAAGAATGCATCTGGACTCAGGCTAGACTATTTGTACAGGACTGGCAGATAGAAAAATCAGATTCTTTCTCAAGTAAGCAACTGTGAAAGGCACTGAAGCAGCAGAAAGCCATTTCCAAAGGAAAACCTCTCTTGAAATAGCTATAAGAAAATGAAATAGCTATAAGAAATAGCTATATATAAGCTGTAATTTGGGGGGAGAGGGATTATTTAAACTTAATGACTGAAAATATTAAATAATCGACCCTGCCATTCCTCAAAGTCTGGTTCTCTGTGCTGCATTAAAGTGAGTCATAGACTTCTTGTCAGCTTTGGCAGCTCAAGATCTTACCTCTTTGCAGCGTTCTGGGCAGCACAAGATTTTGCTTATATAATAACTGTGCAACATATACGATAGAACAGGGTCCAGCACCAAAGTGTGCAATGTTGGTAGTGTGTTGATGACACAGTTTATCACTTACACACCTGGTGTAGAACTTGTGTGCTTGGTAAAGCTCAGCTGCTTCTGCCTCTTGGAACTGGCACGGTTGCATCTCCATGCGCTGTGACCCTTGTACTTGATTGGACGGTGTCGATACTCTTAGCGCTGTACAAAGCACAGAAGTGAAGTTCCTGTCCCTACTCTGACAAATACATTTTCTGACAATTTCTCTCCCTGGCCCTCTTTCCCAAATATTTTTCTGAAGCAGCTTGTAAAAAAACAAGTGCAATGAAATTAGAGAAATCTCACAGTGAGATGTTAAGAATTGAGTTCAGCAAAACCAAGGATTTTTTAAACTGATTCAGAATCCAACTTAACATTACATCTCAAATTTAAAAAAGCATTATTTTTGCTTAAACTACAGTGGTACAGAACAATTAAGAAGCATTGCACAGGTGTTTAGCCCTAAGTGTCCTTGGTTTTGATTTCCTTAGGTTTGCATACCTTTAAGACGGCACAATGTATAAAGCCCAGACAGGGTTGTAAATGACATGTGTTACTCATATTGTGGGACAACAAAGCCAATGCTGTCTATCATTAGTTACAGCAACAATTAATTTCACTTCAAATTCAGTCTGTTATTTTTTTTTCATTCAGGGTATATTTGGAGCATGTTACTTGTATTTCTTCTTCCATTTTACCTGGTACATCTTTTACCCTAATTAAAATTTCCGGAACTAATTCTTGATCTTTTTTTCTTTCTTTGTATTTTTTGTGACCTGCTCATCTTCTTGCTTAGCAAATGGAAATTCTAGCAGTAAGTGACAGTTCTTGATTTATCAAATATTTAACCATGCCAGCCACCAAACTGGTCTCCATCTGTCTTGTCCATTTGTGACATAGTGATGTCCTGTCATAGACTATTACCAAAATGCTGTGTGCTTCAATTTTTGCATCATCTAACCCATTGAACTGCTGGTCCTTTGTAGATAATAGGATCCTGTAGTTAGTAGAATGCTATGGAAGATTATTCCATTAGCTCTAGCTTTTATGTCTGTATGTAAAGCAGTATTAACAGTCTGCACTTTCACCAGTGTTTTAGGTGCATAAAAATGGAAGCAAGACAATGCATAAGTTAATGCTGCTGTTTCATTTCCTTAAGAATGTATCATGTGCTATTCTGTAAAACATAATCAGAGCTACCTTTTATAAAGGAAACAGTCTTGCCTCCAAGAATGGAATTATTCTCCTCTTACTCCATCAGGCATTGTAAGCTAAGGGCCAGGATATGTACTGTGCTTACATACTTATATTAATGGTTATGAATACTTACAGACCACAACAGCTTATTTTGGATATTAGATCTTGAATTTAAAACAGTAAAACATCAACAGTAAAAGTAAGTGATCAATGAAACTCTCTTGGAAAATGACATTTCAAAATACCTTTTGAATCACTTTATATCCGACCCCACCCCCCTTCCTGGAAGTGTAACTTATTAAAAAGTAAACTTTAATCCTGTGTGAGAGAAACTACCTGTAAACCTAGAACTGAATTAAGCTTTCCATCTGCTTTTCATTATCTTCTTGTTATATTAGCTTTAAATCTTTTTGGCATTTTCTTCAGTAACCAAATAACTACTTTTAATTTTGCACATTCTGTACTGAAGAGGTTGTCACTTATTGTCTCTTGTATTGGACAGCAGAAGTTTTGTGCTTCCTGAAATAATAGTGTTGTTTACATTTGTAGGAGCTGGAGTTGTGTCGGAGGCTATACAAGTTGCATTTCCAGTTGCTGCTTCTGTTCCAAGCCTATTGCAAACTTATCAGCCAAGTAAAAACAATCAAAAAAGAAGCAGAGGTAATGAAAACCATGCCATTTAGCTACTAATTGTTGACATTTTAAAGCCAAACCATTTAAAATACATTTTGATGACATTTTCATCAGTGGGACATCTTTTTAGAAACTGAAGGAGTGTACCAGCTGTTTTATAGCCAATTAATAAAAGATGTAAGTAGAGCTTGCAAGAATTCTCTGAGATGTTCCATTATCTGTGTTGATTTTTGTACAGCTTGAAAACTCTTAAAACAGACAAGAATGCAGGGAGTCCAGTGATGAGGGTTTTAAGTATTTCAGTAGAGCTCCTGGTGGATTCTAATCAAGCTACAATCAAGGCACATCAACTCCAATCAACAAGTGTTATGTGATGAAGCCCCTTTCCACCACCCCAGTGTTTCATCTTGCAAACATGGTCACTTGCTGCCAGCTCATTTATATAACTATGTCACTTCAGCCACCATTCAATTACTCCACAACTTTACTTCCCATCGTAGTCATGTGTTCTAGACATCTTATGCCTGATTTTTAGTTGTACTAAGTTCAGAAGTAAAATGTGTCCTTCAGCTATGCACATGCGGTATATATAATTGAATTATTCTAAATGCATTGTGCTATTAAAAATGTCTTCTGAAGGTTCCCACCCTGGTCTGTAAAACAATAAATAGAGGTAGCAGCAAAAAAAACGGGCCTGGTCTTGCTCAATACAGTAGGGAGGAAAATGAAAAAGCAGGGTGAAAATCTCTGGAGGTTGAGTAACTAAAGATAAAATGATACCTTTTCCTCACTTGGATTCCATGTTTCTTGTAGTGGCTGCAAATAAGTGAGTTTGCTTCTGTCTGGGGAATGTTACATCACACCAGTGCCACTTCTTGCCTAGGCCAGGCAGATGTGGAATCATGTTCAGTGATGGCCTTGTCTTTTCCTCCTGCAGTGCAGCTGAAGCTAGCGCTATATCCACCGGCTGCACTGCAGTTACTCCGCTGGGTTACCGGTATTCCAGACTGTCTTCAAATTTAAGTTGTCTTTGTAAAAACACAATTGCTGCTGTACTTTTACAAAGTCTCTAATTCTTGTCATTTTAATTGTTATTAAGTGATGTGGGGAGAAAAATGTATTTTTGAAACAAATTTTAAAAGAACTGAATGAGATGAAGCCCAAATACCTGACATGTGCACTTAAATTGGCCGTGTAGTTAAGCAACTGCAGCAAATATTTGGATGTACTTTTTCTGCCTCTCATTTATGATTTCAAAGAGGAGGAAAAATATGTCTTATCTGCTGAAATGTAATTTGGCTTAAAATACATTTCAACTAGAAAAGCTCACTCCTATTTGTTTTAGGTCATAAACATGTCTGAAGAACTCGCTCTTTTGGAGAGCTGTCTGAAAGAGGCTGAGGCTGCATCTGACAGTGGTATTGAAGAAATTGAAGTTGCAGAGGCTTCCCAAGCTAGCACAGAAACAGCTATTCACACTCTCATCGAAACCCTCAGAAACAAGGAGTTTGTGTCAGCTGTAGCTCAGGTCAAGGCTTTCAGGTAAGTGCTTAAGCATTGCTTCCAGGCCACAGTTTGCTAATGGGCCTTTTTAATTTAAAGATACAGGGATAGGCACTATTCCAGGTTTTTTTCAGCTCTTGCTAGATGTCCTTACTGAAAAGGACAAGCACTGTTGCTTCATTACAGCTTGTTCATACGCATTTTGCAACTCAAATAAAAAGCAGTTCCAGTAGTACTTGTTCTTTAGAATTTATCTCTGAGAAAATGATACCATTAACTATCAGGACACTACAGAAGAAACGTTTCTCTTGTGTTTTCCCGTGTCTTCTGTTCAAAAGTCTGTTTAAAGAACAAGAATATTTAAACTTTCTTTTTTTTTTAATGTTTAAATCCAAATTGTGTGTTTACAGATCTATTTGGCCCCACGACATCTTTGGCAGTTCTGAAGATGACCCAGTTCAAACACTGCTGCACATCTATTTCCGTCATCAGACGCTCGGTCAGACTGGCAGCTTTGCAGTAGTAGGCTCCAACCAGGACATGTCTGAGGCCAGCTCCAAGCTAATGGAACTTAATCTAGAAATTCGAGAGTCTCTTCGCATGGTGCAATCCTATCAGCTTCTAGGGAAAATCAAACCAGGAATAAATCTTGTGAGCACTGGATTCTGAACAGCTGTCTTTTAGAACAGAACTGATGATGAAGACACCTCAGACTATTGTTGTGCACCTTTCATTAAAACATCCTGACAACCAACACAGTTTCATCACAGCAAGAAAACGTTTCATCAAAATTAAAAATCTGAGAATTGAAGTGAACATCTTACTTGACTGCTCTTTCTACACAGGAGCTGTGTGGAAGTAGTATTTTTTTTATTAAATTTATGTATAAAAACCACGAAAGGAAAAGGGCTTAAATGTAATGCATACATGTGCATTATTTTCTGTTGTACCAGAACTATAAGTAAATGGTGTTTGCAGTAAACAGCCTCTAAAGGTTGAATCAATATCGCAGGTGGGATGAGGCTAAAATCAAGGCTGGTTTATTTTGGCTGAAGACCTGCAAGGCTTCCTGGCTTTCCAGTAGATATAATCAACTAATACCTAATGAGACACTTTGCAATGTCATAAAGAATGTGCAGTCAAACATGAGTAGAATGACCTACAACTGCAAAAACCATTGACGTCTCAATGTTTTATTTGCTTTTCTTGTCTGTAACGAGGAAATGATGTGTGTGAGTTGGAGTGTATGGCTATGTGACAGTTGTTTTTTTGAAGGTATGGATGATTGTTAAATAAGGTCTCAGAGCATGCTTAAAAGAGCTGCAAGATTATTTTTGAAGAAATTTTATTTTATTAGATCTAATCCTCAATAGTGTGTAAATGTTAGGACATTTAATAATATTTTAAACTGGGATTTCCCAGTGTTTCTAAAAGAAATAATATATCTGTTAACTTTATTGGAATGCTGCTCAGTTCTCTGATCAGTGCTTATGTTACAAATATTGATAACAACTAACCAAAAAGTAGCTGCCTGCAGAGACTTTAAAATGTATATTAAAGATATATGCTGCCCATCAGCAATTCTCATTAGAAGTTAACTTATTTTATTCTGTATATATTCTAGAAACTGTATAGTGCAAAACCAGTATTTTTCTTGTAAATTTGTGCAATGCACTGTTAAGACAGTAGGTGTATAAAGCTATGAGGGGAAGGGGGGCATTCTCCCTGTCAGTAGTCACATACATCACTTGCAGTCTGAGCAGCCTGCGGGGTTCAAAGAGTTTGAATGCACATACAGGCATCTTCGTGCCTCAACTTAAGCCTGAGGAATGGGAAAAAAAAAAAAAGACTGACTACCAAAACATGCAAACAGGCAATATACTCATAGTTCAGTGTCAAAGTCTGTAGCATAAAACAAACCAGATTCTGTTGAAACCAATAGCATTTTGTAAAAAAAAGAAAAAAAAGGACAAAAAAAACCCCAACCAGAAACAAGAATGTAGTCCCACAATTCCTGTGATTTGAAAGAAACACCCGGTATTTTTATATACATCTCTTACCCACTGTGATTTTTTTTTAATTCCAGAGTTTAGAATGTAGAATTGAAATTCTTAGCTCTGCCTTTTTGGGGAAATTGGACCCCAGTAGAAATGTAATTATGCTGAAATGCATTAATTGAAGGCACTGTGCACGCTGTTGGACTGCTGACAGTTAGTTATGTTATCCTAACAAGCTCTGTAACTGATCAAGGCACATCCATAATCACTGTATTTTTTTCCCCCCGTCCCTGATAAAATTGAATTATTTTGATGGTTTTGTGGTACTGTAGATGGTGTTCTTAATTATTTAATAAGTATTTACAGGGGGATAAGTAGTTTTATTTAGTGGTGCATTACACTTTTATTTACATCATCTTTTACCAGCTTTTTTTGTAAAAATAAAGGACATTGTATCTGTTATTTTGTGTATTTTCACACACTAGAGTTTAAGTACATTAGCTAAACAGACTGAACGCTGACAATAGAAGCCTGGCTGCCCTGAAGTCATGTTTTTTTCCTTTTCTGTCTTGTCAATGCAACAGCATTTTCCTAGGCATCTCCTGAAGCTGTTAGAAGGATTTCTCATGCAACTCAAATCTGAATTTCTATACCTAATTCCTCATGTTACACACCTTCCTCTATTTAGAGTGCCTAGTGGAATCTGTCCAGTGGACCGGAATCACACTGGATGGCTGTCTTTGATATTGCTTTAACTTTGTGAAGCACTTCCAAAATCACTCTCTCTTGACCAGGCCTGCACCAGATCCTGAGCCGTGGTAGAGCTGACTAGAAACAAAGCATCTTCTGTAAGATACAGCAAAACCAGCACTGTCTGAGCTTATGCTTGCAAAAGGATCTCTTCATGAAAAAGCTGTGCAGGGCAAGTTCAAGATATCTTTGAAAAACTGGCAGCACAAAGACTCTGTTCCTTTCTGCTTTGCATAATTTCATAGGTCATGAGTAGCTTTCCTTCCTTCTGCCGAGTCCAGGGACCAGTGCCCATGATACCCAGTGTACGCTGTCAAGGACACCACAGAGCAATAAAGTGGAAAAGGATACAGAACTGTACTTTGGCACTGAGCAGTAAACACATTGAATGTATTTATGCAAGAGGAATGATGTGAGGTGACTGCAGGACTGAGGAATGCTACAGGATGAAGGAAAGCGCGTTTAACATTGCTGCCCCGCACTCCTCCACACCTCATAACCCTGCAGCAGCTGAAGAAAGCAGGGCCAGCCTTCTACCTCTACCTGCCACTTGGAGCCTTCACCAGCTGCTTGTTTGGACCAGCTGCTGTTGAGGCAAGCTGTACAGATCAGCTAGACCTGTTCTATCTCATATTAAGCAGAAGCAACTGCTGCTTTGGCTGTAGTCAGTGGGGATGGCAACTCAAAGTTGTACTAAATTTCTCTTTGGGCGTTACTGATAGTTGCCCAAGAGTCATCATGTTCACAGCAAGCAATCCTTAAAGCAATGCTTGCAAGGGCATCTGATAAATAGGAAGCACTGGATTGCTCAAATTGCTGAGTTGCCATACAACTCCCTACTGACATGGCACAGAGCTTAAGTTCTCAAACCCAATACCGAGGTGTGCAGACCCATCACAGTCAGTGATGCATCCACAGGGAACAGACCACAGGCATTATAATGGGCAAGGCAGCCAGGAACACGTACTGAAGAACAGCCTGAAGAAGGAAAAGTGCTCAGATAGAAAGGCCTTCCAGATCACAGATGCAACTGCATGCTGAGATGGACTACGGGTAGATGGCTGCACTGAGGGCCTCAACTATGTTCCTCCTCAGACTAGAGACTTGCCACTGCTCATGACTGCAACTACAGGTGAGTGCAAGGCACAGGTAACTGCAACAGAAAACTGCCCAGCTGCAGTTGTACTCTACATGATAAACAGGGCAAGGATGGAACTTACTGTGAAAACCTTTGAGTGAGCTGGTAAAGCAAAGGGTATTTGCTTTTACTGTGATAAAAGGGATAATGCTTCAGGTAGAAGCATGAAATAAAAAGGCACCCCCATTCCGGGGTCTACTTGTTCCCAGAATGCCTTATGCTGCTGTAATAATGGAGCAATTAATAAAATTACTTGGCAATAAATTGGTGCTGAGGCATTAAGCCTTAGTTACTGCAGCAAGTTCAAGGGGCACAAAGCAGGAATAAAGTAAAGCAGGAATCTACAAGAAGATGAGTTAAGCCTACAGAATTAATGCTCACTGCCCCTCTAAATGGACATCTGTTGGTACAAAGGACAATGTTTGCCTATCCTGGCATACATAAGTTTCCATTTAAAGATGCAAGAGCACCTGGCACAGCATAGGCCAAGACTGGTTCCTCCTTTAGTCTCTAATGGGGGGGTTCCAAGTAAGCTCCATAGTGTAGGCAAGTTTGGTAGAGCAAAGAAATCAGTGCTCCCAAATAGAAGTTACCTCAAGAATTCTGCACAAGGCTTTCTGCATTATGCTTAATTTCAAAATTATCAACTTTATTAATCATTCCCTGAGAAGTAACTTTTTCAAAAAATTATTTTCCTCCCCATTTACCCAACTCCTTGGCCACAGAGTAGATCTAGTAGGGTGTAGATTTACTCGTGAATCTGCTCAGATGATAATGCTGTGGTTCCAATTATGTAACACTTTGCTGAAGTGTGGTGTCCCTACATAGGCCGTTGCCACTGAAAGCACCAATAGGCCTTGGAGAGACTAATCCAGGAGTAACTGTGCCATTTCTGCCAATACTACCAAATCCTAGTAGTACAATTCCTAGTTGCAAACCCAGCCCCGAGGGTGTGGGAGTTTGATCCTTCCCCACTGGCAGACAGCTAAACTATAACTACATGAAACTATAGAAGTGTGAGCTACTAAGTGCACTGCTCTTTGTGCATCACCTGCAGGTAAGGGAGGAGCCAGGCAGATGCAGTATCATACTTTGGGCCTTTTAAGTATCACTTTGCTCAGCCTTGTGGAAGTAAAGACAGGCAACTCATTTACCAAGAGACTGTAACATCAGCAAGTCCCTTTCCCCAGCAGTGAGAACTTCCCCTGAGATGCATTAACCACAAATTTTGACTTTAGTCTAGAAGACAAGACCAGCAGCTCAGCTAAATGCAGACCAGCTGTACCAACAGAAGTGACCTAGTTTCTGTATAGCATTTCTCACAATTTTCTAGTGATGAAGAATAGGTGCAGAAGACTCTACACGGAACAGAAGCATGCACAGCTAGATGAACACTCTTAGGTGTTCCATTCATGAATGATGCTCTGCTACCTACTGTAGATTTCAATTTGATAACCTCAAGAGTTTGATAAGTTCAAGGACAGGAGCAGTAACAGACATCCATTCCCACCTGAGACTACGCTAGGTCCAGAGGTGCTGCCAAGACCATCACTGATTTACAAAAGCAATGTGGGCCCTTTCCCTGTTACAGAAGCTGCAACGTGAACCTTCTGAGCTGGGCACAAACTTACCTGATCATTTCAGCATGCTTTGCAATACTTTTATTTACTTGCTTTCCTAACCACACCTCACCATGTACCTTCAAACAACAACAACAAAAACATCTGCTCTACTCGCAGTTCCCTAGAAGAGCCTTCAACAAAACCAAAAAAAAAAACCCCATCCCACTCAGATGATGTATTTGAAACTGAAGGTGCTATCACAGGAGAGGCGTTTCCCTTTGCATCTCCCACAGAGGTCCTGGCGGTGGGGCCTCTTGGGGTCCACGTGGCGCATCTTCACGGGGCAGGTGCACCTGGTCTGCTTGCAGCTCTGCGGGAGAAGGCGGCGGCCGGTGAGTGCGGGCAGCCCAAGGGCGCGGCAGGGCGGGGCCCGCGGGGGAGGTCTCTTACCTGGCAGGTGATGTCCTCCACGCGGTACGGGTTGTAGGACTTCTGGCAGGTCCGGCAAAACTGACGGAAATAGACCTGCGGGGAGGCCGGGATAAGCGGGAGCCGGCGCGGCGGGGGTGGCTGGGGGTGCCGGGACTGCCCTACCTTGTTGGTGCCCTGCACGCACCAGACGTAGGCGCTCTCCCAGCGGATGTTGCAGTCCTTGCAGTGGTAGTACCCGTACTTCTGCTCCAGGAACTGCCGGGGACAGGCGTTACTCGACGGGGCAGGCGCCTCTGGAGCCCGCTCCGCGCCCCACCCCGCGGCCGCCGCTCACCTGGAAGCGCAAGCGGGTCTTGCCCGCCGCCGGCTCCCGCTTCAGAGGGGCTGCCGGGGGCTCTGCCCGCGCCACCTCCTCCTCCTCCTGGCTCCCCGACGGCTCCGAGGGGGCGGCCGGGGGCTGCTCCCGCGGCTCCAGACGCTGCTCTGGGTGCGGCTCCTGCGGCTCCGGAGGAGCGTCCTCGACGGGCTCCTCCCGCGGCTCCTGGGGGGCTGCCGGGCGCTGCTCCCGCGGCTCCGGACACGGATCAACACTGCCCTCGGGGGGCTTCTCCCAGCTGGCCCGCACGGCAGCCGCCTCCGCCTCCCGCTGCTCCCGGAGTACGGCCGGCTCCTCCTCGACGGCTGCCGCCGGCTCCTGCGGCCGCGGGGCGGGCTCGGCCAGGAGCGCCGTGAGCCTGCGGGACGCCATAGGCGAGTACACGGCGATGGTGCGGGGAAAGCGCACGGCGTGGGTGCTGGTGGTGGCGGGGCTGCCCTGCTCCTGCTCCCGCTCCTGCTCCGGCGCGGGGCGGCGACGCAACAACGTGCGGGGCCCGAGAGAGCACTGCACCGAAGCGTCCTGCCGCGGGTTGACCTGGACGCCCACCTCCTTGGTGTTGGCCTTGCGGAGCCGCGGCGTCAGGTTGGGGTTCACCTGGGACAGGATGGCCTTCAGCTGCGCCCGCTGGTAGTTGTCGAAGTACTCAGCGGCCGCCGACTCCCGGTACCCCGGGAAGCAGCCGCTGCCCCGCGGCCGCCAGACACCCCCCGCGCCGCCCTTGCCTTTGGGCATCGGGTACCGGTAGGCGTAGGGGTGGTACGCGGGGTACAGGTAGCTCTCCATCGCCTCCTCCGCCATCGCGCCGACCCGGGGCATCTCCCGGGGGGGCGGCACTAAATACCCCGGGGGCGGGGAGGGGCAGGGACCGGGCTTTCCCCGCCCCACGCCGGCTTCACGGCCCCTTCCCATCCGCAGCTGGAGCAGAGCCTCGGGCAGGGCATCCCCCACCCCCAGCACAGCCGCCCTGGCCAGCCCTTAATTGCGCCCTCCCCCCGCGGGATTAATCAGCGGGGAATGCGGGTTTGGTTCAGCTTCGCCATGTATTTGCGGTGAGAACAACAAGCACAATGCTTTTACAGCAGGTGGGAGGCACAGGGATACACGTGTGAAAGGTGGTTTGCCCGTTCCTGTTGGCTTCACCTCTGTGAAACATTGGTCTCCTTCCTCGGGCCCGTTCCTGCTGCACTCAGGTGGGCAGGAGCGTCCCTGCCTGAAGACGTATGGTTATTTGCATCACAGTGATACTTTTTCCTTTGTTATTTCATTTTTCTTTCTTAAGTATTTTTGAGGAAATACAAGTGTCACGGTACTAAACACACATCACCTTGTACAATGGGAGAGGCTAGAGAAACGATGGAGGCCGGGCAGCTTCGCTTGTGGCCCCAGCCTGGGTGCAAGCACAACACACATCACAAGTCCCCGGGTGTCACCTCCTTATCTCCCCTACAGCGCTGTCTGCGTCGGCTCCAACTGAATGGAGTTGTGCTCCTCCGTGGTCACCGTGCCATAGGAAGTATCGGCCACCTCCTCTTCCTTCAGTTTCTTGTAGGAAATATCTGTGTCTTCCTCTTCACCGAGCGTATCTTGTTTGTAGCTGTCTCTCCCATACATCTTGTACACCAGCACAAAGAGTCCCGCTTCTGCCGACTGAAAGAGCGCGTAAAGCAAGGGAAACATGTACATGCTCCCTATGAGATCCGGGGGAAAGGTGAGTTTTAGGATGGCGGTGCAGAGCTGGACGTTTTGGCACCCTGTTTCCAAAGACACTGTTCTCCTGCAGTGTGGGGGCATTTTAAAGACTGTGGCTAAGCCATATCCCAAGGCGTACCCCGCCAGAGGCATCAGCACTGCAATGGCATAGACAGATGCAGGAATATGTGCCAATAGATCTGGGCCCAGCATGGTCCCGGTCAGGATGAACAGGATCACCAGAGTCACCAAGAGCGACCATAGGGAAATCTGGAAACACATACAGACATTGATAAACAACATGGGGGGGTTGATAGAGTCTAAACTGCAAAACATGGTTGTGCTGCCCTTCCTGGGTTCGCTCCTGGTTCAGGAGTTTGCTGTTTGATCACTGGGAAAGGAAGTGGGCTAATATCATGCTCCATCATTTTACTTTGGGGTGACTTGCTGGAGAAACTACAGAACCAGGGCTTATGTCTCACTGTTCCTTTCATAATGAAGCTTTTTTTTTGCATGTTTTAAGGCAGTGTTGCCGTGCCTGCAGGCTGGTTTTGTTAGCCCTGCGTGCAGTGGGAATGGGGAGAGAGCAGGATGGCAGGATGCTGGGGAACACCTCTGCTCCAGGGCTGGGGTGCAGTGCCATGCTGCCCTCCTTCCCGTGTGCTGGGCAGGTGGGGTAACATGTCCCTACCCTTCCTTTTCATCAGTTTTATTTCAAGACTGTAAGTCCTTATATCCCACATAAGTAGTGGAATACACCAGTGTGAAGCTACCAGCGGTTCAAAGGGACCAGAGAGGTTCCTGCCGTCGGACGTGGACATGGGACACACACGCGCTCCTGCTCCATTCTCGCTGCTGTCCCCGGGCACCCCCGTCCCTGTCCGGGCCGTGCGTACCTTGACGAGGAGGTCTGCGACGCGGGGGTACCGGTAGCGGATGAGCACTCCGAGGCCGATGGGCAGCAGGGTGCTGCCCAGGGTCAGGCTCACCGCGCCCAGGGGCAGCAGCTGCACCAGGGCTGTGTTGATCCAGTGCCGACTGTACACCCACAGGCACAGGGGCATCAGGAAGAGGGCCAGCAACGTGGAGGACGCCGTCATGATGATGCTGCGGCGGGGGAAAGCACAGAGGCACCGGGTCACCACCCCCGCACGGAGCCCCCCGGCAAGCGGCAGCCCCGCGGGAAGGGGCTCTGCAGCCGCCCAGGACGCTGCCCACGGGAAAAGCCTCCCCCTTCCCTGCTCGCTGGCTCTTCAGGGAAGGGCGCAGGAGCTGTGCGGGTCCCTGTCAGACCCGCCCGCCCCGGGAAAGGCAGGAGAGCAGCGTTGGGGACTCCCAGCCGCGCCGTGTCCGTGTGTCCGTCCGGCTGTTCGCGCCCAGCATCCCCTGCCCGGGCTGTGGAGAGCCGGGTGCCTACCTGAGGTTCATGTCCCCGTCGACGAGCACCGACATGAGGTTGGAGAGGTTTCCCCCGGGGCAGCAGCCGCACAGCAGCACCGCCACGGCCGCCACCTCGTCCAGGGCGAAGATGAGGGCGAGGAGGAAGGCGAGCAGCGGCATGGCCGCGAACTGCCCCAGCAGCGCCAGCAGCAGCCCCACGGGCCGCCGCAGCTGCGGCCCGAGCTGCCCCAGCTCCACCGCACAGCCGAGCCCCAGCATGGTCACGCACAGCGCCAGCCCCACCAGCACGCTCAAGCCCTGGCTGAGGGCGCGGTCCCCGAGAGCCTCCCCGCCGTCGGGGCCGCCCGCCGCCAGCGGGGGCTGCGCGGAGCCAGCCATGGGCTGCCAGCCGAGCTCCGCCGGAGGGCGCGGGGCCGTCAGTGCGGGGCGCGGAGCCGCTTCGGGGCGCGCATCCCTGCCCCGCGCCCCGGCGCTCGCTGCTGCTGCTGCTGCAGTTGCGGCGCCGCCCGCGCCCCCCCTCCAGCCCCGCGCGGCCCCCGCCCCGCCGTGGGCGGTGTCTCGGAGCCACCCGACGGCGCGCGGCCCCCGCAGCCCGCACCGGGGGGGGGGACGCTGTCGCGCCCCCGCCTGCTGCCGTCCTCGGCACCCACCGTCCCCCGCGTCCTCCCGACGGCTCGGGGGAGGAGGGAGCACTTTTCCAGCGGAGAAACTGGGGTGACCGGGAATTTGGAATCATAGAATCATGGAATGGTTTGGGTTGGAAGGGGCCTTAAAGCCCATCGTGTTCCAACCACCCTACCATGGGCAGGGACACCTCCACCAGACCAGGCTGCTCAAGGCTCCATCCAACCTGGCCCTGAACACCTCCATAACTTCCCTGGGCAACCTGTGCAAGGGCCTCACCACTCTCATCATGAAGAATTTCTTCCTCATGTCCAATCTAAATCTTCCCCCTTCCAATCTAAAGCCTTCCCCCCTCATCCTGTCACTACATACCCTTGTAAAGAGTCCCTCCCCAGCTTTGCTGCAGCCCCATCAGGTGTTCGAAGGCTGCTCCCCAGAGCCTTCTCCAGGCTGAACAACCCCAACTCTCTCAGCCTGTCCTCATAGCAGAGGTGCTCCAGCCTTCAGATCATCTTTATGGCCTCCTCTGGACCCGTTCCAACAGTTCCATATTCTTCTTATGTTGGGGAAGTCAGTTGTCAGTCACAAAACTGTGCTTACTATATTTCTGTTTCCCCTTTTTCCTGCTTTTCATTTAATAATTGTGTGTCACCCTGTTCCTTCAAAAGCAAAGTGGGACATCAGACTGGGCTCACAAGGGTAGAAGCTCCCAAGAGAGGGGAGAGGCCTCCAAGAGCAGGATGGACATCAATGACTCACTCTGTGTGCTTGGCACTGCTCCTGGCTGTGTGTCAGGAGCATAACTGTCTTTTCTTCTTTCAACTAGAGGACTCAGAGGGGTCACAGGCACTGCTTCATATCACTGCTCGTGGGTGGGAGTTGCTGGCTCAACACACAGCGTCCTCAGGGTCTGCCCCTTGGCTTCCACTCTGAGCCTGCTGCTCTGTTCTGTGTGCTCAGGTCGCAGCTCAAAGGGGGATGCCCCAAATTTAAGATGCTTACAGGAGCTGCCCTGACTGGCTGTTCACCTTCTTAGAGAGAAAGCTTCTCAGAAATTTATTTGGGTAAAACTTTAGGCTGTTCCAGGAGTCAAATAGAAATTATTGATGACTCAAGATTAAAAAACAGAGTGCTATGTGCTTGCTAAACCTTTAATTCTTACTTGGGGGTCAGGCAACACAAGGTGTACCAGTAGAACCTAGTGACAAAATCCTAGGTATGGCAACTTTGCCAAAATGATGCCAAACAATATTGTTCTGCCTGTGCTTATTTCCTTGTCATTAGCCTAAGGATACCATAGGGAAGATGAGTCAATGGAGCCAAACAACCAAATAGGATCCAGATTGGTTTAGTTCATTCGTATTTTGGGGCTCTGTGTGCTGCTAGGCTAGGGGAGCGCAGGTCTGGTTGGCTTTCTGTATGTAGAAAAATGCCTGCAGTGTATTTATTGTGCTTCTTAAAATCTTACCACTGCTGTATCTTACACATCCTTCTCGTAGCCAATATTTGGATTCCCAACATGCAGGTCATTTGCTTCTCATACCCTCCATGGTTTGTAAGTAATGCCTGTGTGGTTTCTCTGCAGCGAGACCAAGCCCAGGCTGTGTCAGTTGAGCAGAGCACCAAAGAAGCTGCTTATCGAGTAGGTGTGAAGGGCACAGGCCAGGCCTCCTGTTTTATCTCCAAGTATCACTCTCCAAATGCCCCTCTGGAGCAGGGCTGGTCATGGGAAGATATTTATGTGTCATAACGTATGAGACACATCATACAGGCAGTTACAGGAGGAGTTCAGTAAACCCAGATACGGTGAAGCAGATGTGTCCTGTTTCAGAGCACACTCTGTCATCATAAACTCCAGTTTCAAGGAACACTGAACTGTAGTATTTCTAGTGGGAAAATGTTGTGAATGCATTGTGGCAAATAACTTTCTGAGCTTTTTCTTAAAATCAGTTGAAGCTCAAACTTAGCTCATGGTTTAAATAAGAGCAGTCTTGCTGACTTCAGAGGAAGCCAAGTCTGGACGCAGCTGATGTGCTTCACTAATTGTCCATCTGTCACCCTGCGTGGCACCCAGCATATTTTCACATCCAGTGGGTAGAGTGAACAAATGTTGTATCCACCACCGAGCATGGTTCTTGTCTCTTTAACTCGCTGCAGGCTTTCCCAATATGTCATTGTTAATGCACAGTCTGGAGGGATGCTAAGTAGCTTTGCAGCATCTGGCTGCGAGGCAGCCACTCACACGTAGTGCACACCACAGTGAACCTAAATGAATGGCTAATTCCTTCTCTGTTTGCTTTTGTGGAGGGCAGGAGAGAGCCTACTGACTACCATTACTAGAAGCAACAGATTGACTATTCAAGTATAAAAAGACTTGGCAAAGAAACCTGATCATATATAATTCTCAAATTATTTCTTGTTAGTCCTTCTGCTGAAAAATGGGTGAGAGGAGAAGAGCAAGAGCAAGAAGAGGAAGGGAAAGGATTCGTTGAAATACGAGCTTGCTGTAATTTGTAGCTTATAAATAATATTTCCTTACATTATTTTTAGGAGAGGTTTGATTTCCATAAGTGAGCACCCACTCTATAAGGCAGTCTGGAGTAGCAGAAGTTCTTCAAACACTAGGCATGTTGTTTGCTTTTTTTATAACAAGAATCCTTGTGTTTTCCTTTTATTTAACTGGAAACAAAGGTGAAAAATAAAGGATGGACTTGTAAGGAATTTTAACAGTGCTGTAAGAAATAAGCAAAGCAACCTTGCTTTTTGCTCAGTTAGTGACTGCTCCAGCACCTTGTGTGGAGGTGCTTTTTGAATCATTTGCTTCTCCTGCCAGAGACTGAAAGAATCTGCTGTAGCCCAGGATTATTAGGAAATTGCAATCATTGCATATACACAAGGAAGCCCCTTGGGTGTCCCCAAAGCAAATCACTGTGGGTGTGTTGTGCTGTGCTGAATTTGGGACAAGGGAAGGTTGAGTGCCTGCAGCCGTTACGCCCTCTGCTCCCCGGGCTCAGGAACCTCAGGCAGAAAGGACTGGTTTGCCAGTCCCCAAAAGGTTATGGATAAATCACAGTCTTAGGCTTGGAAGCCTAAATGCTGACTCTGTTGCACTTCAGTCTCACGCGTGCTGTGCTCATGAGCACCGCATAAAGGCAGCACAACGTGGGGTGAGAAAGCAAAGGGCAGGCACCCCCTCTTTTCCTGCTCTTCTTATTTCAGCTTGCTCTCCAGAATAGATCAAGTAGTGGGAATAGGGGGAGAAGAGAGTGCTACCGCTGCGCTCCCCGCTCCTCCCGCCCCTGGCTCCTTGCGCTGTGCCCAGCTCTGCGGGGATGTGCGGAGCTCGGCTGCTGCGGGGTGGTGGCACCCGGCCCCAAGTCATGGCTCGCCTCCCTGCCTGTCCCTGCTGGCACATTTGTGGAGCTGAGCTGGAGGAAGAGAGGCCTCCGGAGGACAGTCCCGGAGGATGGAAAACTTTCAGTTGGCACCTTTGAGATGTAGTGCGACTAAAGAGGCTGGGACAAAACACTGCTGGCAAAGTGGTGTTCAGGTGAGACCTGGTAGGAGTAGTTTCTGGTTTTCAAGGGGCGTGTGATCCCTTTGTTTTTACTTTCCTTTCTGTGCACATAGGTTATGGACAGAAATAAAAATGAAATTTCAGACTTAATAGGACAGTAATGATTTTCCTTGGTGAAAAAAATAGTCTTTGCTGTTGTTGTCTTGAATTAAAATAATCCTTAACCTGTAGTTTAGGGTGAACTTGTGGTAAAATCCATGAAATAGGTGTGCCCATTCTTATTTATAACTTGGAACCAAAGCAGTTATTTTTATGCCTTAGGAGAGTTAGGAAATGGAGCATAAACTGTGCAGATACTAGAGATTTTGCTTGTTTTTCCTTCCTTGGTTGTTTTTGTGCTAAGAAGGTGACATCAGCTGGTCCTTTGCTGAACGAGGTTGCTCCCTGATACCTGGCTTCTGCTCCCTCTCTCAAGAGCAGCAGCACAAGAGGAGACTTTGCATGTTTTCACAGTATCACAGTATCACAGTATGACAAGGTTGGAAAGGACCTCTGAGATCATCAAGTCCAACCTATAACCCAACACTAACACCAACCATCATCTAATTTTTGCCCCACCTGGCCCTTAGCTTTCTTCACTGAGCCAGCAGCACTATCTGTAAGGTCTTACCAGTCATGGCTGGTTTTTTATTAATGTAGGGCTGGAGTTGGTTCACTAAACAGACAGGAAAATATTTTTGTAAAATAAGGTGAAGTGTAGAGTTCTGTGCCATTAAGTTGTTTGTAGGAAACCTTCCTGGTCAGATACAGACAGAAGCTGCTTTTGTGAGGATGTGCTGATGGATTGATGTTGCTCCTGCCCCAGGCTGCTTGTCTTTCACACAAAGGCAAAGTGAAGCTGGGCCTCAGAGGTGCAGAACACACAAGGGTTTCCTGTCAGTTCATTGCTCCCACAGCTGTCTGTAGTGCCGAGGGGCTGGGATAAACCTTCTCTGCATCCCAGGCTTCTCCCCTACTTTTCAATATGACAGCTGGCACCACTGCAGCCCTGTCATACCTCATCCCAGGCTTTCTTAAGCTGCTCTCTCTCCTATCCCTAGCACAGCACTGCACCTCAATCCTGCTTGGTAAATCTCCAATCCAATCAACGTCCTTCAGTCCATGGCCAGCAGCCTTGACCAAACCCAGGGTTTGAATTTCAGGGCAAGGAAAATTAGATACGTGCTCCTTCCTCCCCTACGTCGATGGGAGTCATCGCTGTGTCCGTGTTGTCTCCTCTACAGGGCAAGATCCCACTGAATGTTCCTTCCCTTCCTCTTGGCTCGGGTGATAAAGGCATCCAGGCACCCTCCTCCTCCTCCCTCCTCCGCTGCACTGCATCTGCCTCTCCTCTTTCCTGCTGCCTTTGTGATTTCTCAGTTCGTGGGAGTCTGATCCCCTTCTCCCTTTGATTCCTCTTCCAAATTGTGCCTGTTTCAGTCGAGATACATTCACAACGTACTTGCACCTCCCTTGGGAGCAGTGCTCTGCCACTCACAGCCTCTGAGATTTTAATAAATTGAAGTGGTGTGGAAGGGAAACAGCTCAAGCCTCATTACTCGGCTGCGCTGTCTCCTTTGTGTCCCCGCTATCTGTTCAGTCTCTCTGAGCAGCAGGCGACGGATCCTTTCACTGAAGCTCTGGGTTAGCAGTCAAGGGCAGAAATTATTATAATAAACCCCTCCTGCTATGCTTGTTTTTCTTCCATGGTTATTTTTGAGATCTGTGAAGACCATTAATCAACAATTAAATGCATCACAACTCAGGTTGCAATGTTCCAATAATTCATAAGTAGAAATAAGTGTTTAAGGCTGTGTGATCTGCCTTTTAAAAGCAAGATGAAGAGATCTTTTGCCAACCATCCAATTAGAAAAAGGCTTCTGGTCTGTGAAAGAAGATGAAATCAAGGGGATGGGTGAAGAATAATTTTGTTAATCGATTGCTGACGGTCATTTGATGAGGCAGTTTTAGCCCTACAACTCTAAAACAATTACTAACAGCATTTTTTTCTTTGAACAATTAAATGCTTTTATGTGAGATATCTTTACCCAAATTCAAATAAGAAATAATTCTGCATCAAGCAATGTCCCCTTTGTTGCCATTTGATCTTTTTCTGGAGTTGGAGTATTATCAGGATTAAGATGAACAGTTGTAATAAAATAAATGACTTGATGACTAATGCATGCTTTAGTCCCCAAGAGCCAAAATTAGCATCCTGTCCAGCCAGGCAGGCACAGGAGATGAGATGAGGCTGCCTCTGAAGGCACTGGATTCAGCTTTAAATGTGAAATGGTGTTCTGCACTGCAGGCTTAGGTCTTGCTTCGCACGGGCTCTTGCAGGCAGATGGTTTTACTCCTGCTTTTCAGACAGATCTTGATTTACCGCCCTGCCAGTGCCACGAAGAGCCCTGCTCAGCATCTGTGGGGGCTGGGGTCAGCGTGAGGGGACTGGCTGTGAGGGGACAGCAGGCTCATCCAGCCAGCGAGCACAGCTAAATGGGATGTGCACAGCCTGGTAAACAATGGGCCTTTAGGATGGATGTGCAGTTGCAGGCTCAGATCCAGCTGGGTTTGTTGGCTTCCTTCGCCCATTGAGGCTCCCAGCCCTCTCTTAATTTCCTGTGCAGGAATCTGGTCAGGATTAGGGACATAAATCAAGGGAGGTGACGTGGAGGTAGATCACACAAATGTGGGTTTGTGCCTATAAAATCCATTTTTGGGGTTTTGCAAACAAAATGCCAGATCAGAGCAAATGACACCAAGGCTGTGTAGTCCCACAGAACAGCTGAGGTCACAAAATACAGATATAAGTTCAATAATACCTACAGGGTTTGCTCTATAGTGTATTCATTTAATTGGAACAAAGACACCCTAAACATGATTTACATCCTTCTCCTGCCAAAGCTTTTTTTTTCATCTTAAAAAGGATGTTAATGGTGAGTCCCATGGGAAAGAGAAGAGTTAATAGCATCAGTGGTCCATCTCTGGTTATGTAAAATTTCTTTGCACTCAGGTGCCTATTCTGTGTCAGAAACTGCTCAAGTGCTTCTTGTCCTGCTGCCAGATTTTTACTGATTAATAAAAATTAATATCAGTAACGCTGATCAACGAATAAGTAAGCCCTTCAAAAGAGGTGCACTATTACCTAAATTAAATCTCAAGCTGCCTGCAAAGAAATCTCAGACAAGTGGGAAGAAATAAATTTCAAACATAACAGGAATCTCTTAATACTTGGCTTGGATAAGGTTGTGTATTAATACCACAAAACCAGCCTTGCCACACTGTGTTATGTGCACTTTTAAAACAGTGATAAAGTAGCACATTTTTTTTAATAACCTAAGGAATCTTCTGAATTTTGAACCTGTGATATCAGTAGAAGTTGCATGTTGCTGCAACTGGGGAAAACCTACCCTAGGGTCTGTGTGCTTGGAAGATGGGGTGCATAAGCAGCAGTGCTGGGTGTGAAGCCAGGAGGACATCATTGTATCAGCTCTATCAGTAGATGAAAGTCTCTTTTTTTTTCCTGGGGTCTCATCTTCAAAAATAATTCTGCTAAATTGCAACATTTAAAATGCTATAAAATTGCTTGAGCTTGGAAAATTGGCTTTGTGGTGAAGGATTGGTGATCTGGTTGATGTATCCAAGGTGAAGCTACTGGAGGAGTTGGCCACAGTCTCCAACTACTCATATGCAGAAAAGATTGCTAGGAACAGGGAAGAGCCTTTCCTGTGCCAGTGGAGAAAAGCACAAGCAAATCTCAAGTGTGAAGACGAAGAGGGTGCATGATTTGGATGAGAAGGGTGTTGGTCAAGGTGCACACCAACTCTCTGATGGAGGCAGAAGATGTTCTTGCTGGGTGCAGCCATTGGCTTGGAAATACCACGACGTGGCTGAAATTCTGGTGTCTATGTTGAGCAGGAGGCTGGTGAGAATGTCATCTGGAGGTGAATTAAAAAAATAAATCAGTTTACAGTTAAATCAAAGCTTTAAAAAATGTAATCTACTCTAATCTTTCATTAACCTTTGTGCTTTTATGCTCTTTCTAAATTAATCCAACTTTTAAATTAAATGCAATTCCAAATTTTTTGTTTATATATTTTACTTAAAATTTTTTTTAGCTTAATTTTTAATCAAATCTGTCACAAATTTATGAGTGGTTTAATTTGTCTGAAGTCATGTCTTTCAGGAAATATAACATTCTTAAGCATTTCTGCCATCTCTATCTGCAACATCAGCTACAGATGCCCTGGAAGGTGTGTTGAGCTGCTTTAGGGCAAAGAAGGAAAAGAAAAGGAAATAAACACAAGTAGCTTTGGAAAATAACCCCAGAAGTCTACAGAGATACTAAATACTGATGGAGGAAATAAAACCAATGATGCTGAAGATTGCGAGGCAGTGGCTGTTTCCCAGGTGAGGCTGGGCAGGCATCTCCATGGCAGGGTGAGCTGTGGCTGCTCACCTCACGTTGGGGCAGTGTGGTGGGCACAGGTGACCCCACCAAGCTCCTCTGGGCCTCTGGTTACTCCGTTCTCTGGCACCTTGGCCTCCACTGTGACACTCACCACCGTTTTGGTAAAACTTCATGCCTCTTGGTGGCATGACTGAGCTGGCAGTCACAGCTGCTGGCAGCACGTCGGGGGTCAGGAGGGGTTCACAGCCCACAACTGAAATCTGCAGCCTGAACACCTTGCAAATGTTATCAAGGTGACAGCATCTTGTGTACTGCCTGCCAGCAAAAGGGCTTTGGACAGACCTCTGTAAGATTGGGTAGGAATAAAAAGCCATTGACCCTTTATTTCAAGGTCAAAGAACTCAAGAAAAACAAAGATCAGAATAACATGTACAAAATGGTCTCTTTAAAAGCTCCTTACCTCTGCTCAGCTTGTGATCATATCAGAAAGCAAACTATTAGACATATCATTAAATTTATTTTAATGTATTAAATACATAACATTTATTACATATACACTTTTTTAAACTTAGAATTTCGAAATAAAATATTTGAAACATATATTTTACCCATATATATATTCATGGGTAGCTTAACTGCTGAGCAATTACCAGTAGGACAGTCTTGCTGCTGAAATCAGTGCAAACTGGGACTGTGAGAGTGGCTGCCTGAAGAGTCCATAAGGCACCAGTCCTCAGTGTTTCCAGCCAGTGTGAGCGATACTGTGCAATAATCCCAGGCCCAGAAGGGAAGTCCCCTCTGAAAAAAACATTGCCCAAACCCCTCCAGGCAAGGGAAGCCCATGCAGGACATGATCCTGGAATGGGCAGGGAGTTGCCACTTCCCATGGAAATACAGAAACTCCTTCTTGCAAAAGAAATTGCTTCAAACTGACACCAAGAAACCCCAAAAATCCAGATTCCAAAATGCTAAGTGCTAGGCCAAACCAGCCAGGGAGGGGCTTCTGTCCTCCCCATTCCTCAGTTATCAAGTGGAAAGATGTAGGAGCATTACATTATCATACTCATGTACAGCTGGAGAAGTGATCCATTGAGATTATTCCACTTGCTTGAGATCACACTGGAAATAGTGGCAAAGCTGCCCTCTGGAGACGTGTGCTGTGTTTATTCCTGAGGAATAAACCTGTACAGTGTGATCCCTTCATCACAAAAAGAATTCTGTGTCTCTGCAACTGGGAAACATCCCAGAATCTATTTTCACTTGTAGTTTCTGAGTGGTGTTGGTGAAACCCTCCATAGGATGTGCCAGAAGCCACCACCTTCAGTCTCTACAGACACGCAGGAATTCTGCTGCCACAAAGGTTCTGCAGTGAGGAGGACTTGCTGCTCTCCTCCAGCAAGCAGCAGTAGCCAAGCCCGGGGATTTCATTGCAAAGACTTCTTTCAATCCTTTGATTCAGTGGCACAGCAAAGACATCAAGCACTTTTGTGCCTTGGGGTGCCCTTTGCTTTTCAAATTCAAGAGGGTTTTTTGGCAGTGATCTCAACCTTTACTAGATAATGAAAGATATTCTCTGGGAACGAAGGGGCTTATTTTAGAATGACAATAAGTAACATAATATTCTATTTTAAGAGCATAACAAACAGTAACAGCCATTGGGCAACCAATGTACTGAGCACTAATATACCAAAAGCAAATTCCACTGTTGCTTGTGTGAAGGTGCAGGTCACAGCTGAGCTCTTCCCAGTGGATTTTTTTGGATCAGATGCCCAAATCTGGAAGCCCTGAGAAGCCAGGCTCGGCAGCAAAGGAGACTGGGCTGATCTCCCTGTTGCAGAGTAATCTTGGCATTAGTTTGTAATCACTAGTGTTGCCCCAAAGCTGGAGCATTCTCTATGCAACACAGGCTCCTACAGCTGTAACTCCAGAGCTGTGCTGCTGGTGGGAGTTGGTGGCTCATTTCTACACTTGGGTTTCTCAGAGGAGGTGCTCTGGAGGCAGGATGTGCCCAGAGCTCTGTTAACCACCAGTGGAACTACCGTGGAGAGAAGGGAGAGCTGTGTCTGGTGTAATCCACCCCAGCTGTGAGTAGCTCAGTACAAGCCTTTTTGTGTCCTGCAGAGTTGAGATTGTGCTGTGTGATTCTACATTTAGCAGGAAAACCCCAGTCAGTAGGAAAATATTTATCAAATGCTCAACATTTCAAAAGGTTTAAGTCCACCTGACACCGAGTAAAACCCAACAGGGATATTTCAGAGTGATATGTATGAAAACTACAAATACCTAAATTGTAAAATCTAGACAACAAGATCAGATTATCAAAACTGGTATTGCAGCCATCACTCATATCCTGAGGGGCACCCTGGCATCTTTTAGAATAGAAGGTGATGTGTAGGAATGATGTGATGAATTTTATCTCTTCTCTTTTAGAGAAAGTCACAAAGCTATATGAGAGATGTATTTTATGGCTAGCTGTGCACATCTTATTCTTCCTTCAATCTGGAGATTTCCTGGTGTAAATGCAGCTCTTAAATTACTTCAGGACCTTATGGAAAATTTAGTGTAAGCTCAGGATGATGTGGTGAGTTGATGGTGAACTGGACTGAACTTCAGGCTGAAAAGAACAGAGAAAGCAAGACCTCTCTCTAGTGTCTGGGAAGGAGGTGATGAGAGCCAAAAAAAACCCTGGCACTGTTTGTAAGAGAAAAAAAGGCACAAAAGACAGCAAAATAGAAAGGCTAGAAAGAGTGTGTAAATGGGTATAAATGTAACCTACTCATTGTTTTGAAATGAGGTTCATAGTAGGAAGATTTCAGTGACTTGCTTTGGTAATTAATATTATTTAATCTTAATGAAGAGGATGCAGAAAGTGGAAACAAGCTAATGGAAAGAATCTGTTAATGGAAAAAACTCAGGAGACTCTTGTGGGGGCAGCACAGAATAACGGTCTGGGCGAGGAGCAGGAGTGATGGGCTGAGGGTACATGAACCACTTATCTTTTTATACTTCAGTTCTACCATTGAGACACTGAGCCCAGGACAGGAGCCCTAAGCTGACATAGCAGCCTCTGCCAAAGTGGGAAGATGAGGGTTAGAAATCAGTAGAGCCTACTCTGCAGTAGGAAGCCTTGAGCAGTAGATTGCAAAGGCTTTTGGAAAAGGAGTTTTCCATTTCTTCTACTGACAGTGCACCATGGGGCAGGAAGGCTGGCACTGTGCCTGCAGAGGACTGTATTTCACTGCCCCAGACAAATTTTCACGTGGAGATAAATTGTACAGGTGAGAAGCCCACCAGGTACCAATTAAACCTCTGTGCTCTTCTCAGGAGAAAGTAGCTTGAATTTGCCAGCCCTTGGCAGCTCCTTTTGTTACTGAATGCTGCTTTACTCCTGAAGAAGAGGGCTGAGCTGGGCTTAGGCTCTTTACCAGACCCACATCTTTAAGAAAGTCCCTTTTAATATTCCCCCAGCATTTCTGAGGACCTGGGCAATACCATTCACACTCGGTGGAGCTGAGCCTCTGTGAATGGCAGCATAAATACTGCAACTAAATCTTTACTGATTTTTTTTTAAAGGGAAAAGAAAAATCCCTTGACTCTGACATTTACAATAGACATTATCTGCTCCCTGACATTTGGGCTCATGAACTGAGGTCAACCAAATTTCAGTTCTTGACTTCCCCCACTGTATCAGACGAGATACAAACTGACTGGGCGACCCTTTCTCTAAAATAGCAGCGAACCTGCGCCTTGCTCCCCGCACGAGTTATGAAGAGTGGTTCTTACTTCAGTGATGATGAGCTGAACCCCAACAAAAGAAACGAGCCTTCATCAAAAGTGTGTGGCAGAGCAGGGAACTGAGTCAGCGTCTCCTGTAAGGCCGTTCGTGCACCATAATGATCTTTGTTTTCAGATCTACCGGGTTGTGAGCACTGAAAAAAACAGTGCTGGCTCTGCTCCAGCGGTGCAGGAGGAGGGGAGCAGCGTCCCAGCAATGGCCACTGTGCTGTGCTGCACCCTCTGCAAGGCGTGTCCAAGAGTGAGACCTTTCTGCCTGTGCGGGGAGGGCTGTCGCGTTGTGCAGGAGCCGCCAGGTCCGTTCCGTGGACGAGGGGGCTGCTCTGGGCACCTTTCCTGGGGCTGAGTGGCAGTGGGAAGGCCACGCTGCTGTCACCAACAGGATGAGAACCAGGACAAGGCTGGAGTAGCCCTTTTGAAGACAGGACAGTTGAAGCATTAACGTTTATGTGTCTGCATTAGCCCTGCGGGGGAATGGGTGAACAGAAACAAGACAGCCTTGCTCTGGGCTCAGTGTTTGGGTGAGTAAATGTAGGGTAAGTGGAAAACCACAGAGCTGAGAAAGCAGAAGGTTAAGACAGGATTTGAGGCAGAGCACAAAGAGAAGAGGCCTTGTCTGATCTCCCTCCCCTCCTCCCATTTTCTTTGAGGGGGAGACAAAATGGCAGCATTTGCTTCAATAACACTTCATTCCTGAAGGAGGAGAGTGATGAAGATACACACAAGATGCTCCTTTATCACTGATAAACAGCTCTGCCTGAAGGACAGTTACACAGTGCTTCTCAACTTGTCACACACCAGGTTCAACCAGCCAGCAAAGCAGCCCTGAACAGGATGCAAACCAAGCTCCTTGTGATCCAGAGCTTGCTCCAGCTAATTATTACTTTTATTTCTATAACAGGTGTGGATGATGCACCACTGAAAAACCACTTTGCCAGTAAGGAATCACTTTAGCTACGTGTTCCTTTAATTCCTGCTGAAGATCTGCACATTTGTTTAATCAGTAGTTATGTTGTGTGTCCTGTAAGAGCTTAAGGCAGTTGCAGCAGAGTGTATCAATTAGTGTAGAGAGGACAGTGATGCACAGACAACTGTGAGATACCAGGAGTGAAAATACCAGTATAAAACAATCTCGTGGAGAGTCTAATGGAATCTGCTCCTTTCAGTTCTTCAAGTCTTCAAGCAGAGAGCATCTTCCTTACTGTGAAGTTGTGGGTACAACTCCAGAGTGCCTGAAACCCAGCTTCATCTTCCCAGAACAAGACTGCAGATGGACTGCCTGTAGGTGTCAGCCTCCTGCAGGAGGATACACAAGTTGAGAGCACAGGGAGGGGGTTGTTGCCAGTCAAAGCAAGCCTCACATCACACCTGTTTTACTTGAAAAGTAAAAATTAAGTTTACTCCTGTTCTTACCAACCAAAAGAGGCAGAACTAAAGACCTACTGCTGTCATATTTATTTCCTACATCTGTTTTTCTTTCAGAAATAACTGAATTAAGAGATTAAATGATCAAAATGGCACAGTCTGCAACCACCCCAAGGCTTCAGCAGCATAAGCAACTTCAACCTGCTTCCTCCTTCCTTACATGTTCATCACTTTCCTCCACCATTGCAATCAGACTCCTAAAGGGTACCACATTAACGAATAAAACACAACCTGGAACTTCTATCCCCAAACCCAAGAGCTCTCTGTCAACATAAGAGTGGTAAAACAGTATTTTCTGTCTTGAGTCTTGCAATGATGATGCTAATTATAAACAGTAGTTTAATATAGAAGAGTTTGTGACAGAAAGCTAAAAGAGGAGCAGCAAAGGCTGTTAGTTACTGTGATTCTGACACTGCTCTACTTTCCTAAGGGGTGTGGGGCAAATGGTGCTTGATTGCTGAACCAAAAGGATGGGATCACATTTTAGAAGCAGCAGGTGTGAAGCTGGGTCTGCACAAGCAGCTCAGCAAACTAGGAGGAAATATTTTTATCTACTGTCTTAATTACCAAAAAGAGGATTATGCTGGGATAAAAATTAATAATGAGCCTCAGTGGTTAAATTTTGTTAAACAGACTTAAAACTAAGTGGCCATCAAATAAAATAAAACCTGGCTTAACTTTATCAATACCAAGATAAGGAAAACAATGGCATTCACATGACCATTGGAAATGCTGCCTTGTAGTAGAATGCAGATTGCAGAAAGTTACCAAGTTCAAAACCAACTTCTTGTTTGCACGTGAGCACAAAAGGCAGAGGCATTCACACATGAGCAAGACAAAACCTGTACTTAACAATCCACAGAAGGCTTCTTCTTACCAGGTACACTTTCACACTGCTCAATTTCCTGCAGAAATTCCAGAATTTTTAAAATGAAAAATTTGTGTTGTGATGGTGTCAAGAGAGCACAAATCCTGTAGAAATGAAAGGCAGGTTGTGTATTTAGTCTTGTACAAACAAATGACTCTGGGTGAAAATCCAGAATACAGTTTTTGACATCATTCTGCATTGCACATTGTCCTTCCAGAGCAGAGGCACAACACAGCTCTCTCTCAGGCTGTCAGAGAAATCACAGGTTCACCCAAACACATGAATTCATGAATTCCAGGGGGCAGAAGGTGATGGTGGCAACTTCTGGAAAAGCAAATATGGTTCTTGCAAAACAAGCCAACCAAAAAAAAAATCCCTAAAACAATACCCTCCGAATTTCTACAAACTTTTAAAAACATTTTGTTATAAAGAACAATGATACAGGAAGTATTTTGTGGTAAGAATATTTTATATTTTTTTACACTTTTAACACTTACAAAAACATTCAAACAAAAAAATTAAATAACTTTGGAAGCAGAACAAGTCCTTCTGCCTACACACATACAACAACTCCGAGCTGTTGGCACAAAAAGTAATCCACATTCATAAAACCCTTACTACTCTATCAAACATAAGTTAAGTAAATCATAGGCACTAGTTTATCAAATCTGTATTTCCAAACTTCTGCAGTAAATCTCTAAACACAGAGCCCCATGATCTCCTGATATGAGTAAACTGGTAATGCACAAAGGCTTTCTAGTAAACAGACAGGCTGTCTTTTCAGGAAGTCATTTGCTGTATTTCAGGGGGAGAACAGCAAAGAATCCTTATAAAATTAAGCTGAACTTACCCAAGTGATGAATTACTTAACTTAAGGAAACATACATAACAGTTTGATGCAGCCATAATAAAACCCCCAATATCGTCATCTAAACTGACTTTCAAAATTGTAAAATTCAATCAAATGTTTTGTAAAATCCATCAATCAAAATGCATTTTTTTTTTCAATGAAGACTGACTGCAGCATTGCTTTGTAAAATGCTGAAATGTTAAAATTCAGGCTTTAATGAGAATATGGGCATTTGATCTAGTTCTCTCTTCTGCTTAATAGTGACATGAGATACTGACACCCATTATCTGTGCCAGTGAGTGACACAAGGCCAGATTACTGGTCTGTACTGGTCTCTTGGGGCAAGGTAGTTTCTTTACCCCTGCTGAAATCTTATTGAATTAGAGTCTCTTTGATACTCTGACTTCAGAGTGTCAGCACAGATCTTGGTCTACAGTGTGAAGTTATTTATCCACCCAAAGCCTGACTAATTAGTGGATACTCCTTCCTATTTGGCTTTTTCCAAGTCAAGTAGCATTGCATGGCTTTTCATCCAGGAATATGTTAATGATGGCCTAAAATTCAAGTGCGAGAATTTCAGGGTTAGTTATCCTCTTAGTGGTGGGTGTTAAATACACCAGCAGTTCCAAAATCAGATACTAAAGGGGTTGAAGGCTACCCACCATCCAATCCAGCTGTAGTGTTCATCAGTCATTGCACAAAGGATATACCATTCACATTCTCTTACTTCATCAACTGTACATCCAATATACTGAAAAAGCTTCAGACAAAATCCCTTCCACATAACTAGTTCCCCCCCCAATATAACCTTTTTTTACAAATGTCTGAAAGGTGTCTTCCAAAACAGAAAACAATGGTTCAAATGTTAATTATATGAATCAATTGTTCTCAGCAAAATGTGTTAGAATAAGTCAGAGCCACCAGAGGAATTTCATAGCTTGTAAACAGACGTAGCAGGCTTCACACTCTGTTACCAGTAATGTAAGATACACATATGTAAGGCAAGGTACATATTTAAACACACTTACATGGGAAATATCTTCTGTAAAAATATTTACAATTTAAAATAAACCAATTTAAGAAATGGATCAAAGTAAAAAAATAGGATACAGAAAACTCCCTCATACCATGGAACATCACCTAAATGAATATCATTTGGTATCAAGAGTCAACTCATTACCTTAAAATTTGTATGTTACAAGTGCATAGTTGTGTTTCCTTCTCCTCAACTATGAGCATTTGCAGTTGCTCCAGGCTGCAAGCACAGTGGTATTACAACAAATTAAGGGTGCTGCTCGCTCTCTCCTTTTTAAGGAAACCTGCTATAAAAAAAAGTTTTCCCCAAATAGCAAGCCATGTGTTAAAAATGTGGCTACAGTAGCAAAGGCCATCTTTCCTGAGCCAGGAACTTTAAGGTTAGAAAGATTGTACAACTGATACTAAGCCCTTTTGGCAATCAAACATATAAAAGCATGAGAAATCAAACATAAGGAAGATGCAATCTATGCTATTGCATTTGTGTGTCTGCTACATTCAAACCTCTCGTGTTAAAAAAAGCCATGGCTACTACTTATTGATCTGCCTGATCCTCCAGAGTAACTTCTGATTCTTTCTGGAGGATGTACGTACCACTTTCCCCAGTGAGAGTCTCATCCAATTGTTAAAAGCAGTTTTGGTAGCACTGTAGCAGCCTGCAATCAGAATATTAGCTCTGATTAACGCAGTCTTGTTTTAACAGGACATATTCACCAATCTTTCTGCTAAATTACAACAGGCTGAAAATGAAGTTTTGGACAAAGCAAGCTGACCACTACACTTGCTGTTTCTCAAGATGGGCACTTCTTTGGCATTCCTTAGGTTTTTGCCCAGACATTGGCCACTGTCATAAATGCTCATATTGACACATTTTTAGCAAGCAAGAAAAAAACCCCGGAACTGATAGCAATTTAATGTAGAAGTGATTGTATGACCACCAAACATCTGATGTTAGATGTCATTAAAGTGCTGCTTTATAATCTCTGCCAGTTTGTGCTAATTAGAGACAGAGAGACGTGGAATTTTTACAAATCCCAAAAGTCACATCTGAACAGTTTGTATAATCAAGCTGTCTTTTAGCCTGGTGAGGAAGCATCCAGGAGCACTGGAACTTTGCATTAAGTTTTGCAGGTCAGTAGCAGCCATCTTTCCAACTCTCATCTTTCACGTTGCCATAGGTTTTGGGAGTAGGCAATGATCTAAAACAAAACAAGACATTTTTCAGTTTCATACATAACTGTCAGTCTCCATCTACCATACATAAGAATTTAAACAATTTATGAATAGCTGAAATACACACTTTGTTTACTTCTCTGCAATGCAGTTAAGATAAACCTCAGTGTTTTAAGTTTCAGGTTCTATGTGTTGTATCTCGGCAACTACTGTGTCAGAAAAACATCTGCATAGACAGAAAACTTTTTACTATTATGCTCTGTAAGAATATAAACGTCATCGGCTGCCACTTAAATCTAGGCCATTTATTCAGTGATGAATAAACAGGGAAATCCTTGTTTAGAGTACTACATTTTGCTTATATCAAACCTGACATTCACAGATACTTCATTATTGCATTGTGTACAGATACTGCATTATGCATGTAAACTTTCAAGAAAAATAGCTGTAAAAGTTTACTAAGTGAAACAATTTCCTGTAAGACAAGTTGTGACTTGGACAAGGCCTCTTTGCTACTATTAAGAACTTCCTCCCAAAACCAAGTGCTGTTTCTTACATGAAGTTCCATACTGCTGACAGTGCAGACTCAGACTGCAGAACAGTCAACACTGTGACAGTCAATTGTCATCCCCAGCCCAGCACTCCTGGCAGGACAGAAGTCTCCCACTTGGCTGTTTAGAGCCATTTCATCTTTTTTTTATGGTACTGGAGATCAACTGTTTATTCCTTCTGTTTAAGGAGATTTTTAACACTCCTCATGGACGACTGCTTCTTTACATCACCTGGCTTCCACTTGACATCTTCAGTGAAAATTCACATTAAGAGCACATTTTCTAAATTATGCATCACTTCCTTCTGATTCTGTTGAAAATAAACTCTCCATGTTGCCTTTCCAGTTAATACCCAGTCTCTCTTGTGGTTGATTTCCAAATCACTCTGACATTAAGCAGCTTCTACAGCTGGGTGCTAGCACAGAGGTTATGGTTAACCTAAGAAATCTGCTTTGTCCAGTGGGTTAACCACATTGATTCTTATGCAAGCTTTAGCAAATGCTAGAGATGCCTCCTCTGTCCTCATGTGTCTTTGTTCCTAAAGTTTCCAGCTGCCCAAGGAGAGAAATTATTCTCACTGTGGTACCACTACGTTACTTATGGACTGTAGGAAGAAAATAGTTCCAGCTTCAGAATGTGTCACTCAGTGCTACAAATTAATTTTCCTTTACCAGGTATATTCTGATAATTTTTTACTACATACAGATAAATTCTTATTGCTTCTCAGCCCAGACTAAAACATTTTATTTACTTAGTTCAGTGTCTATCTTTATTCATTTCACTTTCACTCCTTCACCTTCACTCTCTAATTCAAGAACCTTTTTTTCCTCAAGCTTTGCTTCAAAACAGTTTTGGAAACTTAGGCAAGTACTTCATGTGGAGATCTCAATTTCCTTTCTGAAGGCCTTGAGAGCTGCAGGACGGAGCAGCACAAATACCCAACGTCCAAAATTCATCAAGTTTCAAACTAACACTGCTCATCACACACTCACCTGCGAACAGGCTGTGCAAGTTTGCTACGAGGCACTGGGATCCCCCCTGCAGAGGGGGCGCTGGGTCTGGGCAAACCACTCCTCATCCCTGCAGGTCTGGTAAGAGTAGTACTGTTAATACTGCTGGCAGGGCTTGGCAAGCCTGAACTCGGGGCTGCAAGAGGCCCTGGTGAAGAACTACTGTGTATCAGCTGTGTGGCTTCTGGAGAAGCGACAGAACCAGGTCCGTGGTTACTAAATGCTTTCAATGGTTGTCGGAGAGCTAGAGGAGATGGTGCTGCAGGTGAGCGGAATTTACTTGAAGAAGGTACTGGAAAATAAAACACAGAAGTTACTTTCAAGCTTAATTTACAGTATAACTGAAATTAAAACCAGGAAATTATGTGAAAATTCAAATATGGAATGTATAATGGAAGACAGCCAGTCAAGCAGCAATGAGAAACAGGAATTCAGATGTCCTCTTTGCCAGGTGTTTTTGATAACTCTAACACCCCTCTAATTTGCTTATTACAAATGTTTATTTATTTGGATTTGTAAGTAACACTAGTAAGGCTCTAACAGTTATATTGGCCAAGTCAAAAGAAACAGAGGACAATATATTTGTCAAGAAGAAACTTAACTGCTTCAGAAGCATGTGAACCTCATTCCCATCCCTGAAAGAACGTGTTGAAAAATACAGTATTCCAGTGTGATACAGTCTTTAAATAGATTCAAAGTGTATACTGTCCTTCAACGATGACATTCTGAGAGCAGGGCACCTTAGTGTTTTTTACAGTTATTTTAAACTAAATCCTTTGAATTTACTGGCTGATGGGGGGGGGAAAAAAAAGATAGGGTCAGCCAATCCCCAGCACGAAAGAGATGAAGGTGCTCCTATGAAACTTAAACCAGACAACTATAACAATTTATAGCCTTCCTCTTGTTACAAACATTATCTAAATTATCAGTATAACTAATATTTGTATTCAAATACTTTGTATCTGAGTTAGTATGCAAAGTCATCTTCAAGTTCTTTCTGGGAGATGTTAATAAGCCAGAATATTCAGCAGTTCTTTGATAATGCCAAACCTTAAGCAAAATTCTTCAAAAGTATGAGAATTCTTTTCAAATTGTGCATTATCACTAAGCAGAATGCTTCAACTCATCCACCATCTTAACACTTAACAGAATTTCACCAGCTTTTGAAACTAATTAGGGTGGGTCAGTAACAATCGACACAGGACAATCAAAGCAATCAGGAATGTCAAAGAAAATCACATTTAAATTTAGTGAATTTGCATGAACTGTTCTTTTCTCCACTAAATAAACTTTTCTACACAGACACCAAAGTTGCATCCTCTTTAACAGATGTTGTACATAAAGACAGTCCTTCACATAGCTTTTATTATCATTTTACAAAGTAGATCTGCTAAGAATACAAGGAGTGAGAGAAGAGACGAGTAATGACAGGAACATTGCATCCTAAATAGGGTACAGAGGAAATGGTAGTTTTCAGGTTGTATTTGGAAGCAATTTCTTATATAGGATGTCTAAGAAGATTAGTATGTGCTTTATTGCAGATGTGAATTGGGCTTGATTCCTTTCTGCATTACCCAAGAATGCCTTTCCACTGACAGATATAAACAACAGCACAAAGCCTCTCTTGGGAAAAGCTGAAAAAAAGGTGGCAGAGATATCAACAACACATGGCAGTTGGTAGTAGTGAGGAGAATAAATAAAACCCCTTAAAATAAAAACCTTGGCATCAAGGTTTAAGAAAAGCATTAACAGTAGAATGACTGGATAAGAAGGGCATCAAAGTGCTCCTAGGACTAAGATTACATATAAGGCATTTTTAAAATGTGATATTGCCTGTAACATCGGTGCAGTTGAATCTGCAGAATTCCCAAGTGATTCTGCAAGGTAAACATAAGGAGCTTTTATCACTGGACTTCTCATTACAACACTCACTTGGAATACAAGTACAGCATCGTGTTAACAACCGACCAACAGAGCGACGCGAGGGTATAAAACTGAATACAGCTTTGGGCCTTGTACAGGCACAACACGGAAAAGGCTTTTAGGTACAGAACATAAGCAATGAGAAGTTGTAACTGAAGACAGTTCGTTACACTCCCAGTGAAAGGAAGCATCCAGTAAATTAGTCCTCTCCATTCTCCAGTTTTCTGTTGACCATAATTTACCACGCTTCCAACTTGAGCTGCCAATTCATAAAACACTTCCTGTCAGCACAGCGTTTCAGACATTGCTGAGAGCTGTGTTCATTCTTGTCCATAAAGACATGAATTGTCTTCCAGCTGTGATCTCCAACGCAGTCCACGTGATGTCATCTCTGGCAAACTGCTTAACAATTCTGCTCTACTTATAAGGAATTTTGTCTTACAGTGCTTTTGGATATTTAATAAAACTCAGTTTGGCCTATTGTAAGAGAGGATCACAAAGAGTGAGGTACTGCTTTAGTCAAAGACTATTTGATAAGTCTGTGTGCAGCACTGAGCTGATCCACGTTTAAAAAAACCCATGAATGTGTAAGGGTAGTGCTTAACAACTGTACACAACTCCATCTCCTTAGAAACCAAACACCCAGAAGTAACTGCGATTAAAACATCCAGCAACTATAAAAATAAATGCCATGGTGCAGTCACAATGTTTAGATCTCCCACCCTCTCTGGATTCTGTCCTGGATTACAGGCAGGAAGCAAGAGATCCTCAGCTGGCAAAGTAGGATGTTGTGAACCTACAACCTCAAGCAGGTTGCACCCCAGCACCGGCTGCTGCACACCAACCTGAAACCAGAATCAATTCTGATGCAGTTGTTAAATCACAACCATCACGATGATTCAGATTGATAAGAACAAATGAGGCTAAACAATGGGAATCAATAAACTGTTCTGTCATCTCAGTAGAAGAAAGAAATGGACCTGTTGGAGCAGGTCCAGAGGAGGCCACAAAAAATGACTGAAGGGACGGAACACCTCTCCTGTGAAGGAATTCCGAGAGAGCTGGGGTTGGTCAGCCCAGAGAAGAAAAGGCTCTGGGGAGACCTTATTAGAGCCTTTAAATACTTAAAGGGGGCTTATAAGAAAGATGGAGAGAGACTTTTTAGCAGGGCCTGTTGCAATAAGACAAGGGGTAATGGTTTTAAAATAAAAGAAAGTAGATTCAGACTAGATAGAACAAAGATTTTTATGATGAGGGTGGTAAAACACTGGAAGAGGTTGCCCAGAGAAGCTCCATCCTTGGAAACATTCAAGGTCAGGTTGGATGGGGCCATGATCAACCTGATCAAGTCATCCCTGCTCACTGCAAGGGGGTTGGACTAGATGACCCAAACCACTCCATGCTTCTGTGATCTGCCTGATACTGGATTGCTGTATAAGCCTTAGCAAATCTGTTACAGTGAGGTAAAGAGGTAGTTATTTGAATGTAGAGTGAACTGTTTTACACAAAATGTTAAAAAAAGGGCCAATGTCTGTGTGCAAGGTACCAAGCTATGTAATGACCAGTATTTTCAGAATCTAAAACCAATTACTGCTCATAGTTCTCTACTCTTTTGAAACAGAAGTCTTGTTTCACCCCTGCATAATGCTTCTGTACCCCCAAGAACCAAGAGAATCAACACATCCAGGGCTATAAAACAGCAAATGACTGAAGAAGACATGTTGGGTCCTCATTTGCAGTGAGGAATGACAGCAAGTACAAACTGCAATATGTAACTGGCAATGCAACATGCTGGGCTCCTCATAATAAAATTTAACAAATAATATAAACTCAAAGAGAAGTTAATGTTCCGTAAATTTCCACAGCTCCAGACTAGACCATTGACTTAATAAACGTTCCAGACACTCAGATGAAGGTGAAGGCATGGCCAACTGGAAAGATAGCACAGAAAGCTTTGCAGAGGAACTGAGATGGTGGTCATGCCTAAGCAGAACATTGAGAGAACTTTTCTCTATTTGGTATGAAATATTATGAAGACTGTTAGAGACCATTAAACCATGTGAATCTGTTTCAAAGACATTATACTGTGCTAAATCTGCATGGAATGAAGTTGACTCGAAGGAGTTAACGTTGCTAAACCACTGTGGGAAGCACACACGTTCTGTCAGCCACCCTCAACAATTTTTACAACTCTTGTTTAAAAACTGTATTTTATAATTTAAAAAATTCCTATCCAAATGTAGCCTTAATGAATATTGATTCAGGACTCTACTTTTCTAATTCAGATTTCCTGAGTAATGCCAGAAGTCACCAATCCTTGGATTTGATCTCAAAATCCAATTTAATACTTTCTCTCCTATACAATGCAAGATTGTATTTTTAATGTTTAGACCAAAAAGTTAACTTTCATACCACGAGGACTACTTGGTTAATCTTGACATGCAACAGCAATTTTATTCATCTAGAATATACGAGATTTAATGCAGGTGAACGATTATCTGAGATTTGCTGGAGCTTGACAGAGGTTGTAAGTGAATTACCTCCTTTTGTAGATGGAGTTTGAAGAAACTGTTTGGTTTTGAAGGCAGCACGAGGCAAATTTTTCTGCCTTTGCAGAGCTGTTGAAAGATAAGAAGTGTTATATGTGTCTAAGGTAAGAAAACTAAATTTACTGGGAATTTCAGAATTGCATCCACTTGTGAAGCATCGAGGAACAGAGTGAGTAGAACTTATGACTCTGGAAGTGGTGGCACTTTTTAAATGGCGCCTGCACTTAATGGCAAGGAGTTAGAGGAGAGTGTCAGAAATTTTGCAGTGCACAATGCGCAGATTCTGTGAGAGTAAAGCTTCTTGCAGGGCAAAAAGCCCACAAAGGCAAAAAAAAACCCACCAAAGGGAGAACAAGCCATCTAGCAAACATGCCACAGCAATATGAGTGCAAGATTAGACATAAAGATGAAAATTAAACTGTTGTATCTGACCTAGCAAGACTAATCTTTTCATTTTAAAGGAGTCTTCAAAAACATATCCTAACACTATACAAAAGCATAAATCTTTGTCTAAATGTGATCATCATCTAAACAAATTGTATTTTTCAGTTATGCAAACACAATTTTGAGAGATGTCTGGTTTTTTCCTCTTCAAATGGGTATGGCATGAGGACTCAAAATGAAGACATAACACTAAGAATTATCAGCTGCCAGAGATTTTATTGCTCCTTTGCTATGTCCTGCCTTTTTCTAGCAATGTTCAATGGCTGATACTGCCTTGAAATGACCTCATTACCTACCAGTTACCAAGAGGGAAGCCAGGGTTCCAAGAGCTGAAGAATCTTGGCAAGGAGAGAATTACTCATTGCCAGAAGGAACGTATCGACTCAGCGCATTTTCACCACAGTATATTTAAGAGGGGAAGGAGGAAAGCAGTCAATGCAATAAAACTCTGCCTACACAAAGGTTTCTTAAAATGATATTGTATGAATAAACATCTCCATTTACCTCAGCACACAGAGTTTTATACCAGCATAAAACTGATTGCACTAGCAAGGCCTATTTCCATAGTGAGAAGGAAGAAAGGTTGAGGTACAACTCTGCATAAAGATCCTGACCGAGTAAGGAGGCTTAGTAATCCTATCAACAACTGGTGAATATCACTATAAAGAATGAAGAATTAGAATCCTAAAAATATTAGTTAATTCTTTTCTAAACTTCATATAATAATTACCAACACCTTTCCTATCCTTCAGTTGGTGCAAAATTCACAATATTTTGTGAACTGTAGAAGAAATGAATCATGTATTTTACCTTCGTTCTGAAAATATGACTAGGTGGTCTATTAATTTTAGTCTTAACTTGAAGCCTGTAATTTTCAACAAACAAAAAAAGTTTAAGTGTTTATAAATGTGACAAAACGGTGCCTGTGGCTATTAAGAATAAAAAACTATTCTGCCTACCCACTGGAACCTAATGCAAAAAAGCATGTGGCAATATGCAATTCTTATTCAACTTATGGCACGTAGTCTTGGTATAAATGTTTTTTAAGACAGCCAATTAAGCACAGTAAGATGCCTAAAAGTGAGCACAATTACTAGGAATTTAGTGAGGCAGACCACTGGCCAGAGCATTTCTGTCCACAAGTATTTCATTATACACAAATTAAGAGCAGCTTCTTCCTTCATATTTATGATCTTGAATTTAGTTTGCCCTAACTGGTTCAGCTAGATTTAAATATGCTACTGCACAAGTTTCTTCCCCCGTCATCACTTACACTACTTGCAAGCTAGGGATGTGGGATGATATGGAAAGGATTTAAAATATATACATATATATATAAAATTCTTTTGTTCTCAATGGAGACTCCAGCAAACAGACTCAATAGCTAAACAGTTCTGTGCACTGAGAAACTGAAAGAAGCTTCAGGCAGTGCAATCTGAGCGATGCTGAGTAACCATGCAGTTTGAGGTAAGCGTGGAGCACAGGCATCCACACTATTTGCTGCTCTTGGAGTGCTCCAAAGGCTATCACATTGCCTGTCCCTAATGGCTCATGCTGAGTACAGACAGTTGTGCTATCCTATCAACTGAACTGGAATACTTGGCTTTCTCCAAACACACACTCTCTTCTTTTACTCTGAAGATGCCAAGCAGCTGGATCTTGGCAAGCAGACTAGTTACTTACTGATCGAACAGCCTACAGCTTAGCTCTTTCAAGAAGTATTATCTTTAACTCTGCTTAAAGATTTAAACACCCACGTGCTAATAGTGCCACAAACAAGCCAATAGAAAGCACACAGCTCCTATGTGGAAGCCACCTTAGAACTTGCACAGCTTTGCACAATCTGTGTGGTGTAAGACCCAAATACAGAGACTTCCCGTCATTCTACCACTTTAAAGCCTAAAAAATTATTCCTTGAAGAACACAACTATTGCCATATGTTTCAGTGTTTTAAAGTGAAATATTGAATAGCTTTCATATTAAAAAAAGTACTTTCTGCATGGAGATTCAGATGTAAATGAAGATTAATAGTTACAATTGCTCTTTAATGCACTCGATCTCTTTTCAAAAAGAATTTGGATTTTTCACCACATCACAGCTAAAACTTAAAATGACAAATGTTTTCATGTTTTACAGTTGTACCTCAAACATGAGTCTCTTCTCTCTACTCTAAGTCAGCGTGCACAATTTGCCTACATAACCATAACAGGCATTGTCTTTTCAGAAACTTACTGGATTCCTAACTCATTTTTGAAGAACAGCAACCATAGCAAGTTTGGTATTGCAGCCACAGCAAATATGCAAGTGAATTATGAACAGCAGATCTTTGACAAGGGGAAAAGTAGTGATCTTGGGTGGCAAGCCAGCATCCTTGCAAAGGTAAGCTCATGCAAAACTAGCAGGTATATGAAGAAGCTTTGAATCCCAAGAGCCAGAAGTCATTGCCAAGGGAAAACAAAAATTTGCTGCAATTTAACAGTGCTTTGTGCAAGGTGACAAAATACAAAGCCAATAAACCAAAAAGTATACAATAAAAAGGACACAATTCTGGAAATTTTTATACAATGTACAGTTTTGCAGAAAATTTTTTAATCCAGACTGAGCAAAGATACTTACTCATTGACTTCATACACAAACCGTTTTACGATTGTCAATAGCAAGACTCTGACAAACATCTGTAAGAGCAGGGAAACTGTAAAAGCTAGAAATCTGGGCTTCATTAATGACACTTCACTTACATTTAAATGTAAGTTGGTCTAGAGTGGTTCACATTTGGGGAAAAATTCCCATCAAAGGCAAGCAAATTTACCTAAATTTCTGTGATTCTCAAAGCATCCACAAGCTGAAAAAAATTACCAATGTCTAAATGTAAGTCATGCTGCTTTGGCTCCTACAATGAAGTAACTCACTAAATATTGAATACTGATACTTCTGCTTTCTCACCTTTCCATAAAGTTTCACTGTGGATATACTTTTAATACTGGAAATAACCTTCTAGCCAACTAAACTGCCCTCTGTGCTCTTCCTCTCCCAGTTTACTCAATTTTAAAACCCTAAATAAAATCTGTATATATTTTTTTCCTTCCTTTTCTTTCAGGCCATTTTGATTATTTGTCCTATCACAAATAATGTAGTTGGAGAGCTGCCATCCAGCTTCTCCAAGTGTCTTATAGTTTGACAAGCCTGCCTAACAGATACCAGTCCTGCATTTGAACTATACATGTACCCTGAAGTTGTAAATCCCACCTTCTGACTGCAAATAGTGGAAGAAGGAGGTAAGGTGAAAGGATGCGGGGGTAATCTACCCCAACAATCACAAGGTCACACCAACTCCTATGGCTACAGTACCACAGACCTGGGATAGAAATCTTGTAGGCCTTGGCATGGTCTGTATTCCTTATTCTGTACTTAACTGTACCTGGTTGCATTAACACAGTGTTTTGAAAGGACCAGTTAACAAGGCCAACTAAATATGCCAGTATGCTTTTTCTTTTCTGTTCAAGGGGTAAAAAAAATCAGTTTCATTCACAAATATTGTATTTCCCATCAAATATTTAGATTACTGATGAATTTTTACCACAGAACTTTTATAGTTCAAAGCTCTACACATAATATTCATAATGTGTTCTTCTCTTGAAAATGCCACGCAAGGTTATTAAACTCTGAAACTTGTTTTAAAATAAAATGGTCGGAAAACATTTAAATAACAGGAACTGTCAATATTAACATATAAAAAAGCAGAGAATATTTAAGTTTCATTTGCTTTGACTTCTTTAAGGTCACCATTTTCAAGAGACCTGTGAGCTTAGCAGCATTTCTTACCAGCAGTTCACTTTTGGACAAACTAGCAGCCACTAGCCCTGCAATGGGCTAATTTGTTTCACAGGACACAGGTTCACCCAAACCTTTTCTAAGAAGTAACTGACGAGTAAAAGTAGTAAATAAAATCTGCAACTGAATATATGATTTCCAGATGATAAAACAAAAGAAGGAACTGCAAACAATGGTTAAACTTGCATGAATGTTTTCAGATGATATTTTGCTAGCTAAAAAAAGTGATAAGCATAATCTAGCCTAGTAAGTTTCTGTAGTCAGAAAATAAAATTCAACAGTTCTGTAAATCACAGAAAATAAGTAGTTTCTGAAATGTCTAACTACTGTATTTCTATATTTATAGTATTTATACTTTTAGGGCACTACGAATGACACCTCAATAAGAGATCAGACTTTCTTTGAATATAATCAGCACCAGATTTTGTGTACCAAAAAAGCAGATTCACACAGGTGTGACTTAAAAATCATAGAATCATGGAATGGTTTGGGTTGGAAGGGACCTTAAAGACCATCCAGTTCCAACCCCACTGCCAAGGGCAGGGATACATTCCACTGGGACAGGTCGCTCAAATCAAGATCAGCATCTCCAGTGTGGCACGCAGTATTTCTTTTTGCCACGAAATCTCAAGAAAGCTGAGCATCATCACTTAATTCTGTGATACCCACTGAAGTGTCACTGAAGGTACTTACTGGCTGAGGCCTGAGGTTGAATGCGAGGTATTCCTCCATTTGGCACTTGGAAGTTTGAGTCACTTCTGCTGTTTTTCACAGACTCAGCTTGGATGTTAGATGTCCTCGACAGGTTTGGAAGACTACGCCTTAGTTTTTCTGTACAAAAGAATACAAAGATACCATAACATATAGTCTGATGCTGGACAAAGTTTAGGCTGTGAACCCATAGCTGAACTCCAAATCTAAGTAACACAAAACATGAGCCATATAGAACTAAACTGCAATTTTAAAGCCTTTTTTTGTTAAGTTACAGTTCTTCCATTAACTTGAATTCAAGTTCTATACTATTTTCAGATCTATCACATACAAATGCAAGAACGTGCATTTTTCACCTGTGGTGAAAAGAATCAAGCATAGTGTGTTTTGAAGTTGAAACATATCTGGATTATGGGGCTGTGTTCTACTGTTATGGAAATTGAATGGGCAAACCTAAGTTGCAGTTTTGCGTAGTTTTTGAAGTCTTTCAATAGAAAGTTATTTATAATATAGAAATCTTGCCTGAAGATTAAAACCAGTAGTAATTATCTGAGTCAATTTTTGGGACTATCCAGTTCCATATCAGCACATTAGACAACAAATAACAGCCATCCACATGGAAAGCAATTCTTCATGCACAGCATTCAAAATTATTGTGTCCAGATATGTCTCATCTTTCACACATGACTTGACTATCTACTCAGCTAATACTGTTTAAGGGTCTTCTAAAATTTGTACCATCGTTCACAGACTACAAAAAGATGCCATTAAGTATTTCTGAAGTCTAATGACATTCTGTGTCTCTCCAACTCATGCAGAGCTGGGTTGACGACATACTGTGGACAGAAGACTGCAGATGCCTTGTCAGGATGAGCGGCCAACCTGATTCTGTAGAGGGATGCAGGAAAGAAGTATGCTAACCATGCACAAGCACTAAAGATGAAAACAAAAGTAAGTCTTCATAGGCTGAATATTCCTACAAGTGTAATTTTTGTCCTTTGTAGTCTGCATTGCCTTGCACTGCAGTTGGTACATTGTTGAATCCTGCCAACCAAATCTCTCTCAAACCATACAAGAGAAAATAAAAAAAACCAAACAACATTTTTTTGGCTGCTGCTGTATCAACTCTAAATATCCAATCGACATTCAACTGCTCAAGAACCACTACAAGGGAATTTCTTGGAAGCGTTTCAAAAACACATGATCACACGCTCTATTTTGATCCCTCTGGTATGTGGGATACCAGCTTTTGGCACCTTACATCTCATGGGATATTTTTGTTGTAGCTCCTCCAGCGTGTATTAAGATTCTCATGAAAGCCCAGAAAAGAACAGGAAAGGAATTCTCAACTAAGTCACAATATTTTGCGTTGTGCATTTTCCTATATGCTTAAAGTTTCCCCAAAACACTATTATTAGATGAGACTTAAGCTAACCTTCCAAAGATACTCCTGAATAGCTAATTAAATCTGCAGGATCATCTTCCTCAAAAGCTCTAGCCTAGCACACTGACTTTCCTGAATAAAATTCTAAAATTTCTTAGTCAATGAAAGTGGCACAGACCTCTTTACTGTATTAGTAGGGGGTAAAAAACAGCCAACAAAAAAAACCCACCAGAAAATAAACTGTTTAATTCTACATCATCACATTTTGCATCTAACTTACCTGAAAGATGGAAAAAAATAAGGTGGAATCTTAATATCTAAACGGATATTCTTTCCGAATTTAAGATTTTATTTGCCAGGTAACAACTACATTTGTTAATATGGAAATTGTGAAATTTCAGCCCAGTTAAAAGTTTCTGCCAGATTGCAGGAAAAAATATACTCCAGAAGCAAAATCATATCAGGATTACATTATTTTGTCCTATACCAATATAGTATAATTGTGCCAAGTTTACTGCAAGCTTCATTTTTTTATCATGCAGCAGTTTGCACAGCTTTGAGATATCTAAAATATCCAATAAATGTATAACTTAAGTTCTAATATTTTTAAGGCTACATTCCTAGTTTTGGTATCAAAGAGTTCAGAGTCCTGCACTGCCAAAAGAAAGCATTCAGCTATCGCACAGGCTACCAGAATGCACAAATTGCCATGTTACTCTTATGTGGCCACAGTTACTCTCCCTGCATTTCATTCTGCCCTCTGCAAGGCCTAAGTCTAGTGGTGAACAACAGTTTCCCTTGGGCTCTGCTTTATTTTAGTGTATTTGCCTGCCAAAGATAGACCCCTGTCAGCACAAATCCCAATTACACCCAGAGAGACTGGATAACATCTATAATAACTACGAGCCTACCACTCACCTGACTGTAAGGGCTCCCCAGCAGAACTCAAGCTTTGCTTGGTCTGCTTTTCCTTCGACAACTCAGATTAAGCCATGACATTACACACACCTTAGCAGTGCACACCGACAAAACCCCTTTGCAGGATCTACACAACTACTTGTGTAATGAATTGGAGACAGGTTTTTACCTTCACTTTTGACATTACTAGTCTGCAGATCTGTAGGATGGCCTTGAAGTGAAAGACGAGGTTGTTGTAAGCGGCTGATCATCGGCTGGGGCGACGCTCTACTGTATTCTATGCTTCGAGCAGGCGAGCGGGAGCGAGGCGAGTTCCTGGGAGATTGTTTTGGTGAAGGCCAGGGAGAACTGCGAGGTGACGGTGAGAATCTGTTAACAGCAGGGTGCACTGTGTGATGTGTGCCATCCTCTTCATCTTCTAAACTCTGTGCATCGAGCTCCTGATCGCTGAACGTGCCTCGCCTTGTAGAATTGCAGGAGGAACCAGAACTACGCCGAGAAGCAGTTGCTGCATACTCTTGTCGGAGGCCTAGCAACAATGAGAACACTGTCTACTTGTTTCCAGCCCACAAACAGTTCAAACTCAAATCTGCCCCACCTTAACTCCTTTTATTTGAGGTATTTAATTAACTCCAGGTTAGTACCAAAAAACATTATCTACCAGCTGATAAAGTCTTCAGGTGAGCTCATTCCTTTTCCCACTACAGCAATCAATCAGTATAGGTGTGTTTTGCACTCGTTCATCTCCTCTCCCAGGCTTTATACTACATCTTCATTTTGATATCATAGAACATCCTGTAACAATTACAGCAGCCAGAACAAAATGCCTATCCCAATGTAAATGTAACAAACAATCTATATGATAAGCTACCCCTAGAGAAACTAGAGTTGTTAGATCAGAGGTCTCCAAAGTGGGGTACACACATCCTAGGGGTATGCAAAACAATCCACTGCAGGAAGAAAACTTTACACTACTAATAAAATAATATTTTTAAAATAGCATGTACTTCCATCTTTATGTCATTCTTTTAAAATTTCTACTTTTGTGTACGTAACATATTAGTAATACAGGTATATAATTAAAATATATATATTGGGCCTTTGGGTATTTTTAATAAGAGAACACAACAAAAAATTCTGGAAACCACCCAGTTAGACAACTGGAATTACTACTACTATCTGTAGTTTCAGAGGAACAGGACAGACAGACAAAATTGGAGCTTAATCTATAATAAAAGTGAGACAACTGCATAGGTGCTTTTCTTTAACTACTGTTTACCATATTGACTTTACACTTTGTTGACATCAGCATTTAAACCATGATTTAAGTCACCAAGACTGGAAGGCATGCATGGCCTGAGAAGACTGATGGTAGGCAGTAATCCAGTCTAATAACCATTCTTCTACCATTTACTATATGCTTCTAAATCAAACTATCTCTAGCATTTCTTTTGTCCACTATTCCTAGAGACCACTCTACACAGCAACTTCCTCTCTTTATCCTGGAGACAGAAGTCCTTAGCCAACCTTCTCAGGAGAACTACAACTGTACAACTACAGCAGAATCTACACCTTCTTTTCACTCTTGCTAAAGAAGTGCTACTGCAGTTATTCAATTAAAAAAAAATCAACTGTTCCACTTTGTTTTCATGATGAAAAATACTTACTTTCTTCCTGCATTCGTGCTACAATTTGCACATCTGTAACATCATTTAGCTTAATGTAATTAGACCCAGTGGAGTCTTCATCCATTTCTGATGCACTTAATTCACTGTCCAGAGAGGACTGTGGACTTAGGGGAGGATTTCTGTCTCCTGAACTTTTAAGATGACCTACAGAAAGAAAATAAAGTAACAGGAAATGTTAATAACAACAACAAAAAAGCAAACTGTATTACCTTTCCTAGTAAAAGACACCAACCAGAAAACAGGTTACGATGGAGACAGAGTCTGACAGATCATTTGAAACATTTGACTGTGAACCTGGGCTGAAAACATAATTTACACAAGCAGAACTTAGCCGTTACCTTCTAAAAATGATCAGCTTTATAAGATCACCATAATGGTGGCAAACTAAATTACTGACAGGTCTACCTGTACCAAATTTCAAATGCTGTGAAGTTTGCACAGCTCTTACATAAATACCAACTGTGTAACCGTTTCATTTGTGCTTTAATGCTCATCTCTGCACACTGCCTTGTAAAACATGAGTTTGACTATATCTTTTTTGACAATAAGGACTATGATTCAGTTTGGAATGCTTATTTATCTGAAAATACTACCTGATCTATGTAAACACCTTTGCTAAACTGTAACATACCAGAGAAACTCTCCCTGTTTGCCGTCTTCTGGCTGACACCTCCCACTGCCACTTACATTTCATCTCCCTGTCATGCAGGCAAAGTAGAGCTACCTAGATGAGAGCTAAACCTGGGGAATGGCTCTGGTGAATATACTGCAGTGCAAGCTTCTCATTACAAGTCCACAGCTAACTACAGATGGCTGGATTGTCAATGCAGGGAACATGAAAAAACCCTACAAGCTAATTTTAGGTAATGTATATATATAATATGACAACATTCCAATTTCAGAGTAGAGATGTTTCAGGCATCAATTTTTTCCGATGAAAAAAAATACCTATGGTATAGAATAAAGGCACAAAACATTGCCAGAAGCTAGTGTTTACATTGATAGGTGCAAAGGTTCAAGGAATGACTTTAATTAAAACATAGGCTTCTTCCTTAAATTACATTGCTCACATCTCACAGGTACTAATCGATACATTGCATATGAAATGTTAATAACAGGGCAGTTGCAAACACTTTGCAACTACCAATATCTAACATTTAAACACCTACTATGCAGCTTGCATCCCTGCCACTTACAAGGCCAGTTCTAGAAGTTGCTTTCCTATGTTGGGACTCCACAGAACTAATGCTACGTGTTTTGGTCTAACTGCTAATACACATCGGTGAATTTAGGGACACAGATATCCACAGAAAACATTTTAAATGTACCTCATGCCAGAAAGTCTGTAAAAAAGCCCTTCCTAAAGACCTTAAATACCACATGATGCAAACATCCTACAAAAGATTGACAAGTTTTTGGTATCTTCTTACTCTTAATTCAATGCAAACGCAGTCTATTTGAGCACGTTTCTGAAAGGAAGAGAATGAAGGAGAAAGGGAGAGACCAAACACTCACATACACACTTACCTGAGCTACCAGGAGGTATAAGCTGTTTCACTAAAGCAGATTTCACTGGTGTTGAGGAGGGAGAGTTGAAACCACTGCTGTAGGGGCTACTAGTGTTTGGACTATAGGAGCTCGCATAACTGACTGCACTGAAAGGGCTGCTGTACAAACTCTGTCTCTTGTGAGCTGTATGAAAGAGGAGAAGAGTGACAAATTATACTGAAGGAACCAATGACAAATGAATACAACACTACATGGTATCTGCAGTGTGATTTCATTACTATACAATTCAAGTAGAACATTTCAATTACTGGGAAGATTTCTTCCTCTCCTAGATAAAACCATACTGTGGATTGAGTGAGAGAAGAGGGCAAGACAAGACAGTGACAGATATTTTCCCTCTAAAAATCAACTCTAAGATCACTACAAGTGATCTCTTCAAGGTGTTAAATGCAGGTGTTGAAAGGAGGAGAGAAGAAACTCAAAAGACAACAGCAACTAAGCTATGTTAAAATCCATCCATCCTATGCACAACTTGAGTACAAACCAGAGAACATCAGGAAAGCTACTTCTCCAGAATTCACAAACCAGTCTACATCACACAGCTTTTCAACAGTAGCCTCAAGACCAGCACCACAGAGGATTAAGCAATAGCACCAACAAAATTCCCCAAAGCATACACTAAAATGAAAAAACATTCAGCACAGCAAATGCTTCTGTTTATGTTTCTGGGGACCATGAACCTACTGGGCACTTAAATGAAACTGACTGTAGGATTACAGCAGTGGCCCAGGGGGCCAAGAGGGCCAATGGCATCCTGGGCTGTGTCAGACACAGCGTGGGCAGCAGGAGCAGGGCAGGGATTGTGCCCCTTGCACTCAGCACTGGGGAGGCCACACCTCGAGTACTGGGGTCAGTTTTGGGCCCCTCACTACAAGAAGGACATTGAGGGGCTGGAGCGCGTCCAGAGAAGGGAACGAGGCCAGGGAAGGGGCTGGAGAACAAGGCCTACGAGGAGAGGCTGAGGGACCTGGGGGTGTTGGGCCTGGAGAAGAGGAGGCTGTGGGGAGGGGGGTGTTGGTCTCTTCTCCCAAGTAACAGGACAAGAGCAAACGGCCTCAAGTTGCACCAGGGGAGGTTCAGCCTGGACATCAGGAAAAACTTCTTCACTAAAAGGATTCTGAGGCCCTGGAATGACTGCCCAGGGAGGGGGTTGAGTCCCCATCCCTGGAGGTGTTTAAAAGGCAGGTGGATAAGTTTCTTGGGGACAGGGTTTAGTGAGGGGACAGGGACGGCTGGACTGGAAGATCTCAGAGGTCTTTTCCAACCAGACAATTCTATGATTACTGTCCCCCGAATACCTCCTGTTCTAATGCTTTGGGATTTTTACAATCTAATATCCAAAACTGGGCACCTTTCTCTGCTATGTTCTGTAAATATTTCAATGTTACAGTATTTTCAGATTAATTTTAACCACTGACAAATATTTGCAATATGATATTGCAATTCCCTTAGTTGCCAAGTGTATGATTTGTACAATTACTTAAATGACTATTCCTTTCAGAAATTTAGATTTTAATATAACAGAAAATGGAACTTCAATGGGGGAAGTGGGAAACAAAGGAAATTTGGTCACTTTTGGTAAACTCAGTTCCTTAATTGTTGGAAGTATTTTATGCCAAACAGAACTGTGTTTAAACAAAGAAAAAATTAAGTTGCAACTCAGCACAAAGTTTATGTAAAATCATGAAAAGGAGCTGATAGTTGGGAACACTCCTAGAACTGTGTGTACACATATTCTTAGTTGAAGTCCAGCTAGTCTGTTAATCCCTGAAGATAACAATTAAAAAAAGATAAATCTTAGACAGCACAAAACTGCAAAAAGATAGGAACACAGGGAGACAATAGATTTTAATAGCAAGAAAGTTAGTTATGTCTGAGCATGACTTTTTTTGTAAATAAAAATGGCTCTAACAAAGAAATTGAAGCAAGAAACCAGATGGACAGAGAAATCTAGTTGGACCTTCTGTGTTTTGCTGCTGGTTTGACACCAAAAAGGCTGGGAATAAAAGGGTAGAGAAATGTAGGCTTTCATCTTCAGAGGGCCAAACACTCAGTCCTTTTCCAGTTTTGAATATAACCAACTAGTTTCTACCAAGGAAAAATCATGAACTATGGATTTTTTAATCTGACTGTGACAAAATCTTAAATTACCAGGGATGAGAGGAAAAGAAATCAACATCACATCCCTAAAGTATTCAATAAATTCAGCCTCCATTTCCTTAGGTGAAATAAAATAGCTCATCTAGTAGGCAAGCAAATTCCATGTTAATATATGGACAAGCACCTAACAATTATGATAGTTTAGTACAGGCTTCTATTTTATAACAAGACAAGAAAACCTCCACTCAAGGACACTGTTTCTTCCTGAAAATTTCTGACCAATCTCTAACTATATGTGTAGCGTCAAACTCCGAAATTATGACTCATGGTCTAATGCTTCCTTTCAATTTATTCCGAGTCCAGAAAATGAGTAGAATAAATTACTGTTTGCATGCCATAATGAATACTTTAGACAGAAGTAACTGCAGGATCTCACCATCCTCCTCACAGCTAAGGATCACCTAATTCTGACTGTTACAGAACAAACCCGTACAACCCAGTGGGGTTATTGTGCAGGAACTCACCCAACATCATCTGTTCCAGCCTGTGGATCAATGACTTTTTGCCACTGTCAATGTCAGGACTTGGGTAATCCAATAGCTGCCTGCACCAAACAAACGGACTGACACATTTTTGCACCGCAGCCACTTTCTTCTTTGGGGACATATACAACCTGAAAAGGAGAGGAGAAAAAATGTCTATGAAGACAGACAAAATGAGCATAAGATCAGGCATGCAGCAAAATACCACAGACTACACTATTTCTATAGTATAACTCCAGTACAACCCCAAAAAAAGCTCAAATTTTACCTTTAAATTAACTATTTGGGATACAGTAAAATACTGATATCATATGGCTACCCAAGGACTTCTGGCTATAAGTGATGCCTGTATTGCTACACTGGTATCTACTGACTGATATGCCAGAAAAAAATGTCTTTACCTTTCAGACTTTTAGGTATATGGACAATTCCACTAAACCACAGAAATGTACAAAGTAGAATTAATCTTTTCAGATTTAAGTAATATTCTCCTGAAAAAAGGAAATAAAACCCCATGCAATATGTAACTGTTGTTTTCCTAAATACAAAGTTGTAGGGAATGATAAGCATCTTAATAGTCAAGGAACACTGTGAAAGCACATGGAGCACACCTATTTCAGCAGACTTGAACAATAAACATTTTACTTTTACTTATAATTTGTATCCTATCCTTTAGATCCTTCAGTTTTCCTTTGAATACAGAACAAAAGGACTGTTTCTGTCCTAAGGGGTCCGGTATTAAACACAAGGAACAAGAGATAACAGAGACAGTAGAGAAAAACAATGAGATCATATTGTTCTACAGGACATGCTGAAGCCTGTGCCCACCAGCATCTCCACTTATTTTAACATCAGCATTCTAAAACTGCAGAAGTGTTCTAGTTTAAAGGCTCCAGAAATTCAGCTGAAAATTCTTCCTCCATCAACAAGCAGATTAAAGGAAAAGTCATAACCAACCACACTCTCAAAATAGGGATATTTAAACCTTATCTTCGGACTAGAACCAAACTTGGAAATGTGCTTCAGCAAAAGACAACAGTGAACTGATAGATCTACAGCTCTAACTAGAGTTTACACATATGCAGAAATTGTGAAATGAGTGTTTGTTCTAGGAGTAACAAGACTTCATAATCCAAGTGAATATGCTTGTACGCCAAGCACTAACAAGACATCTGACAGCCTAATTTGCCATGCTGCCATACAACACAGACAGCAAAAATTCCTCCTTGTTTCTTTCATGCCAATGACAACAGCAACATGGAAGTTATCTACCTCAGCCCTATGTAAGATTATTAGTTGATCTGTAATTGTAGAACTCGAACTCAGTTTGTTTTATAAACAGCTGTAGATGTTTTTTAATCACTATCCTTACGGTCAGTTCTTACAGAAGCTTCTCAAGAAGTATGCTTATAGAAATCACCACAAATACCTCATCCAAAACACTAATCATTTAGAGCATGTCCTGAAACACTCTTCCCTCAGGCACCGAAATTAGAAAGCTATGTTTGCAAATGCAGGAGAGAAGGTTTTTGTTAGCTGCCAGGCTTTCAAACAAAAATGAAGCTGTTTGTAACAACACAAATAGCCCTGCCACATACTACAGTCCCGGTGGCCAGCATCATGCTGGTTGTTAAAACTGATTTTGTGAAAACCCTTACAACCTTCATAGGTATTCTTCCCACAAGAAAAGCTAAAAGCCCATCCCATATTTATAGCCCTGAAGATTCTTGGAAAGCACAAGATTTACTCAATTTTTTCACTTCTATGAAAAAAAAAACCCACAAATTGCTGTACTTACCATGATTATCTGCATACAGTTAAAAGTAAGGTTTAACATTTATCAGCTCTCTAACACCTCAATTTACTGGCTTCTTAGCATTTATTTGTCTGTACTCTTTTCTATCCTAAGGTACATTTACACAATATAAAGAAGCATCAAAGGCAATAAAGCCAACTTCTGTGCTACACAGGCCAGACTGGCTCAGAGCTCTCTGGATCTGGACAGCTGATATGCCTTGCTGTGTTTAAGGAGTTCCATACACATTTCAAGTGTTTACAGTAATACCCAATATAACAGGCAAGAAACTGAAGTGCATGTCCTCTTTCAAAGACACACAAAAGGGGTATCTTCAACAAACCTACAAGACTACTCTAATCAAAGTGGCACTTGGCATTTTAAGCTCCAACACTTTCTTTTCACAAGCAGTTTATCTACTGAAGCAATCCAGGCTCATGTACCTCCCGCTTTTCCACCTCACTTTCTAACCAAACATATATTGCAGATTCTCCCACTTTTTTCCAGTCAACTCTTCTTCCTCTAAAAGCCTTTGTTTCACACCTTATATTTCAAGAAAAGACATAACTTCAGAATATACATATTTCATGCAACTCCACTACCTCATGACAAACACGTGCAGGGATTATGTAACACAATGGCTCTCTCGGGACAGTTTCTTGTACATCATGCAATTACAAAGTCTCATTGTTATAAAGTAGTGATCTTAATTTCCCACCTGACAAGAAAAGGCAATCTTAAGTTTTGGAACTTACTTAACCCTACTTGCTTTGCCTAATTTGGGTTGAAAAAAATAAGACCAAGGGCAAAGTTAAGAATCAGTGAGACTTCTTTCTCTCTTCCCAATATCAGGAAGGGAAAAAGAACAGAAAGGAGACCATGAAGCATTGACAAATAACTTCATACAGCTAAGTGATCTTTGAGAAACTACTGTTTGACCCAAAAAATACAGGCCCTCCTTAGCTGAAGAGCTTTCCAGAAGATCATTCATTCTTTTCATTCCTATTTGTACCTGTTAATGCATTCTACAGCAACGCAACAGCAGTGACTGGCAGCACAACCTGAGGATTGGAGATTACCAGGATGACTTCATACATCTTTAAACACCACTAAATCACTTACCCAAAACAGGAAGTCGAAAACGATTGAGGAAGCTGACAGCTTACAGTTACCACCCTTACAACAAATGTTAACAGACCAGAAACCCACACGCCAATTTCTCCACAGGAGAATAAAGAATCAACAATTCAGTGACACAAAGTCAAGTAAAAGAAAATAGTACATCAAAAGAAGCCCAGGAGCTTTCATGTACTTTGAAACTGCATTGAGAAGCCCAGATACTATGAGTCTGCTGCACACAGTAACATTCCCTTCCTTCAGCTGTCCCTACTCAACTACGCCACAGCAGCACCAATTGGAAGTTTAAAGCAGCCAGGGACTCAACTAATTATTTCCAGGAAGACACAGCACGAACAGGCACAGCTTCTGCAGAGAGACTTCTGTCACTACAAGCCCATACGTTAATGTCAGCCAAATGGGGCGAGCTGTAGCGTGTGGTACTGGGACACAGCTGAGTCAGAACAGGGGTTGAAGAAAGAGGACACGACATTGAGGCAGGAGTGGAGTTATCTGCATAGAAATTACCTCACCTGAGGAACACCTCCCAGCTCATTAAAACACAAGAGGCTAGTTGCCACGGGCATGAAGCCAGAAGTCAAGATTCTAATCAGAAACAAAGGAAGAGTCTTTTTGTATCAAAGTCCTTCTACTGCTCAGTACAAGAGTGAGGCAAAAACATGCAGATGAATATGAAGTCACAGATCTGAATTAGAAAGTAGATGGCAAGTGGAAGGAACTTGAGTTAGAGGTTGTTTATTTTAGCTACATTAGGCACAAAGTGGCAGGTACAACAGAGGCAATGAAACAAGAGACTGGACAAAATATGTTGCAGGAGAAAGCAGTATCAAGAAAGCAACCTGAAGAGAAGATGTAAATAAAAAGACAGACAGACAGATAAGAAATTCCCCTTAAAAACAGGAAGGAAATTCCACAGTGAAAAGCTACGAAAGTTAAATGAAGCTGGAGACAGTAGTACTGGACAGTCTTGGAAATAGACAATTTGGAATACAACCATGTCAATCTAAAACTTTCATGAGATCCTATTTGGAACAATTTAAATAAGTTGAATTTTAAGATGGACTTCAAATAAACAGCTACAGGTAAAGATCTGAAGAGTCTCTGGTTGTAAAGAAAAAAGATGCAAAACCTAAATGACATCCCTGCACATATCTGGCCCACAGATTTCCTCCTCTCTCCTCCCCCACCCCTGCAAAGTTCCTATCCTGCAGTTGTAACTGCCTGAGGTGCACTGCTCAGCCTGTAATTACTGATTTGTACTTAAGTGAATGCTTTTAGTTCTGAGATATGAACGAGTTACAGCAAAACTCTGGGTCTCTCAAAATAAGGAGACGAATACTACAAGAACGCTTTGACAATCTTGTAACACCTTCACATCAAAGGAGCACATTTCAACTACACGATGTGATTTTCAAGTAGAATTGAGAGGATTCAGAGAGATTGCAAAGTGCTACTGGGAACACAACTAGGTTCCTGCCACCAGCAATTAAAGATAGTCAGGTGTGCTCTGGCTAGTTATTCATCTCCTCATCTCAAGAAAACATGCGGCTGCTTGAAATGGACATTGCAGAATGGGAAAAGGGGCCTTCAAAAGCTTAAAAGACTCCCATAACAATCATGTAGCTTCCCGAGAAGTGTCTGTGTGACACTGTACTCCTGTCCAATGGTTGAGAAGCTTTTCAGAAGGAATTTGTTACAGCCTAAGTGCTCTACTGTGGTATTGGCGATACTTACATGGAAGACAGAAAAGTTGATAAGTTCTGTGTCATTTTAAATGTTCCAAAACACAAGTCAGCCTAATTACTAGGCCTGAGAGCTTTACCAGCACCAACAAAAAGGAGAAATGTGAACCAGGCCTAAACAAGACATGATGAGGAGCTAAATTTCAGGAATACCACTAAGACAATAAAGTAAATTCATATTGAAGGTTTCATAATATCAAAATACTAAACAGAGAGCAGTGCTATTTACAGTCCTCAAACATTTGTTTCGCAATAAACACCTCAGACATTAGTCAAATGGAATATTATTTGATATTACACCAGTTGTTTCATTTGACAAACCGGTAACCTCTCTATTCCTTAGTTCTCTCACATGCTTCTTTTCAAATTATCTTCCTAGTTTGTGAAGCCATTATCTGAATTTGGTTTTAAAAAACCCAACTTTAAATCAGATTAACATTTAATATACCACAAAATGAAACTAATCAATTTCTCTTTTACTTAGGTCACGAAATTGATCACAACCTGTCCAGTTTCCAAGATGCCTAAATCACATTAATACAATGCTATTTTAGCAGCTGAAGACGAAAGGCTGCAATGTAATTTCAACAATGGGAGTTTATTCAGGTGCAGCTCTACCCTAAAACACTCACCCTACACTTTACTCGCTCACTATGGCAAACTTTAGGGTTCCACAACAACATTAGCGCTCAAAGGACATCAAGCAATATGAGCTGAAAGACAAAAATTATAGATGACAATCATGTTTTAATATTCTGTGTCTCACAACAGCCACTTAGCCAACTAACTGGAATGGATGACTAGAACGGAACCACACACTACTAAAACCAGGTGCCAATTTAATTGAAAAAGTTGCTGAATGAGAATGGGTATAGTAGTAAAAGTACCTGCTTTCCATTTTAACGAAATAGGATACCAAACTGATATGAGGTCTTCAAAAACAGTACAAATATTACTTTGAACTATTTATATAAACAACCCATCAATAACTTCACTTTAAAGACACAGTAACTGCCTTTTGTTTGTAAATGAAGTCAGTTAATTGCTAGCTATTACAGCCCTACAAAGATGACTTGGGTTTGCAGTGACATGAAAACATTTTAAGTACTAGGCTGGCTTCTAAAATGCTTTCATTTAAAGAGGACAACTGTTCTGAAGTTTGCTGAGCAACTGTAAGCACAAAACCGAGACATATCAAGGTCTATACTTTTTTAGGCACATCCTGCACATAAATTTTGAAGAAAAAGCACTGTGTTTTCCTCACATTTCAAAGAAAGCTCCTCAGAAAGTTTAGGTAAGTGACTGTGCAGCAAGTTACCACAGAACAAGTCACAGTGGATTCACAGCACATTAACTAATCGACAGTAATTGCCCATGTGTGCACACCTATACTGCAATAAACTCAGGACAGATCACTTTTTAAAAGAAGCATAGAAAGGCACCTTGTGTACAGTTACCAAGTCATCTTGGATGTGCCACACATCCACACCCAACCTTACCCTGCAAGTCAGACGAGGAGCTTAAAACCTCATCCTCCCTGTCTTGAGCATTTCTCCACTCTGGTCCCCCTTCCTGCTCTTTTGTCTTTTTAATTAGTTAATTAAAATTAAAAAAAAATATTTCAGATTGAAATTTGCAAAAAAAAAATTTGGTCTAATCTGTTTCAAGAATAGCTAAATAGGAACACCCACAGAACAGACTACCAAAGCCGCTGGCAACTTCTTGAAGAAGTAATTAGAAGACCTAAAACAAAGTCTCCATGAGAGCAGGTAGAGTGTGCCTATTTCAGTACCCTATTAGGAAGAAAGTTTCAGCATATTGAATGGGATTCAAAAGCACAGGGCAAAGAAGTGCTAAACTGTTCAAAACTTAAAACGTACTTGGATTTAACTGATGACACCAAGCTGAGTGGCACAGCTGACACACCTGAGGAATAGGATGCCATCCAGAGGGATGTGGACAAGCTGGAGAAGTGAACCCATGATGTTCAACAAGGCCAAGTGCAAGATCCCACATCTGGGTCAGGGAAACCCCGAGCATCAATACAGGCTGGGGGGATGAAGGGAGAACAGCCCTGCCAAGAAGGACTTGGCGGGGTACTGGAAAATGGAAAGCTGGACACGAGCTGAAAATGTGAGCCTGCAGCCCAGAAGGCCAACTGCATCCTGGGCTGCAACAAACAGTGTGGCCAGCAGGTCGAGGGAAGTGATTCTGCCCCTGTGCTCTGCTGAGACCCCACCTGGAGTACTGCGTCCAACTCTGGAGCACAGGAAGGACATGGACCTGTTGGAAAGGGTCCAGAGGCCACAAAAATAATCAGAAGGAGGGAACACCTCTCCAGTGAGGAAAGGCTGAAGGAGCTGGGGTTGTTCAGCCTGGAGAAGACTCCCGGGAGACCTTCTTGCGGCCTTTCAATACTTAAAGGGGGCTGATAAGAAAGATGGGGAGAAACTTTTTAGCAGGGCCTGTAGCAATAGGACAAGGAGCAATGGTTTTAAACCAAAACAAGATAAGTATAGACTAGGTATAAGGAAGAAATTTTTCACGTTGAGGGTGTTAAAACACTGGAACAGATTGCCCAGAGAACTGGTAGATGCCCCATTCCTGGAAACATTCAAGGTCAGGCTGGACAGGGCTCTGAGTAACCTGATTGAGTTGAAGATGTCCCTGCTCACCACATGAGGGTTGGACAACACGGCCTCTGGGGATCCCTTCCAACCTAAACTATTGTACGATTCTATTAACTAACCATAGTGAAAAAAAACAAATAAGCAAAAACGTAAGCAGTCCCAAAGTTTTAATAGCTGATGATGTAAAATTAAAGCTAAGCAGCAGTATCAAAGTTCTTTTCACTTGTTAGTAATTTAGGCTAGTTCTACCTTGTCCATTCATTTTTCACTTTACGTTTTTGCACTGTATTGACTTATGTAAAAGCATTTAAAGAATTAAACCCTAAAAACTAGCCCATCAACTCCAAACCACAGCAACACGTCACATTCCAGTATCAATTTCAGTCACAGTATCAACCATCTTAAACTTCTAGCCAAACTTCACCGGCACTGATCTCATGTGAGCATTAAATGTAAACCAATGTAATTTTAGCAGTGACGAAAACTATTTCTTCTGCCATTACAAAGCTGCAGACAAGTTCATAATGGAGAATATGAATACACAGACTAAAATGCCCACATTGCACAAAGCAGAGAGAACAATCAGCACCCTTCATCATCTATTATCTCCCACAGCAAGGTCCTTCTGAAATCAAAAGTAAAGACAAATGTAAGCTTCTCTATGTAGACAATCGAAGCAGGCAAGATGAAATATGTTTTTATGCACAAACTGTGATTTATATTTAGTTTGTTTCCATGTGAGGTTTCCTCAAGTGGCCTTTGATTTCTACAGTGGTGTAAGCTCATAGTTTAAACAGGATTTTGGGTTAAGCAGCAGTGATCCAAATCCATTTGAACTTGAAAGGGTTCACATGAGGTTTACATTTCACCGAATACATTCACCCTTTCAGTTGATTCAATTACTTTTTGAGTGACCTTGCATAACTGAGGCACTGAGTGTGATTTTTATGAAACAGTTTAAGAGAAATGCACTTATCCATATCATCCCACCTGTTTTCAAAGGCTTGTTTCTTTTTGATTGCTGCCCTAGCCCTCCAAAAATGTCCAACTTCAGTTAAAACAATTACCTCCATTCATCAAATAAAAAGTCATCCTACCTTCCTCAGAAAAAAAATAGTTTTAGAGTATTTAGTGCCTTAACAGTTGAATTAAATGGTGTTCAGAAATGCCAGGAGTTTGATTTCCATTTTTATTGAGCAATTTGGGGGAAAAAAGTCATCTAGCCAAACCACATTTATCATTAAGTGCATAGCAAAAAAGACACTTTTTTTTTAATTACACAGCCATATTTGTTGATATGTATGATAGTAAGTAAATCTTAACATCTGCTTTTTCTAGGTGTATGCTTGTGTCTCAGTCATTTTCCCATGTCTGAGTTTGAAGTTTAGCATTACAGTTGCCAAAATACTAGGAATAGAATGAAACAGACTGCATTTAAGTTTGGTCATCTTTTGAGGGCTAGGACTTGCACAGAAACATAACTGAAGCCACAATAACAGGCAGTATAGATAATGTGCCAAACACCTGACACCAGCAAGAGTAGTGCTCAGTGAACGATGTCACCTACCCATGAGTGTCCAGAACTGCATAAACAAACCCACACACCGTATATGCTGTCACTGGATGCTCTGTTGTGATGTCAGCTTTCACTGAAGAGATGCAGCATTATGTTGCCCATGATTTATGGCTAATGCATAAAATATACCACCATTCATGACATTCACAAATATGTCCACCCCACTCCAAACTTACTGTGCAAATGCAGTATTTTCTATTTCTCTTACGTGCTATAAGCCAGTAGATTACAAGGCATAAGCTGAGAAATAAGAGTAGCTGCCTTTCACAGACTCATCATCTGGAAGATGATGCCTTGTGTTAATTTAGTAAACTTGTGTTGGATGAGAATAAACTTATGCTCTCATACTTCTCCAGTGGATCAGGCTGGATGTCAGGCAAATGACGTCGTGCTCACTGTCTCCTCCCTGAACATTGCTCATGAATGGAATCGTTCCAGCATTTTTAAAGGTGTTGCTAACTCTGAAAAACATCTGTTTGTTTTTTAAATTTGTCTGCGTGTTCACTCCAGAAAGAGAGCTTTGTAGATGAGCTTAACAACCAGTTTTGAACCAAGTCAGACTGCTTTTCTTCCACTTTTCCTCGCTGTACTCACTTCCCTTGTGTTTCTCTGTTGACACCGTGCTCCTCCCCACTACTTCTCCTGCGGCTCTAATGATGCTCCTCAACTGGTGTCACGGGAAACTTCAAAAACACAGCTGGAAAACCGCATCACGTTAAGAGAGAGCAAGCCACCCTGATTCTCAGTAGAATCTCACTCAAGTGTAACAAGCACAAGGTGAACAGTCACCTATAGCAGCAGGGTAAGAGTCCATTTAAAGGTAAGGGAACCGCCTAAGGTAAACCGTGGTCCTACATCGTCAGCAACAAACGAAAACAGCCAAGGACAAGGCATTCATGGGACGGAGTGTGTCACATTGCCTGCTTTCACAGCAGAAAGAAACAAAACCTTAAAACATGTCTGAAGAAGAGTACCTAGGGGTCAATTCTGCACTGTATCAGAAATACTCCACGAGTTTCTCAACTTGTGAAAACACCGGCACAGCCGACCGTGCGGCGGAACCGGCGGCTGCCCCGGTCTCCAGGTGACCCGGTGCAATGCCCTCCCCGCGGCCCAACAAAAGCAGAGCTGCAGACACCACCCCACCCTTCCCCTGCGGGGCTCCAGCACTGCTCGCGGAGCTCTTCCCTCCCTCCGGCCCCGCGGGGCGAGGCTGACTCGCCGCACAAAGCCCCGCAACCACCCGGCACGGCCCCTTCCCCGGGGACTGCGGGGCTCCCCCCGCCTCCTCACCAGCTGGTCTCGTCCTCCTCGCAGCTCTCCAGCTCCTCGCACTCGAGCTGCACCGAGGCGTCCAGGAGGCCGCCGCCCTCCTCGCCGCCGGGTTCCTGGCGGGGGACGCGCCGGGCCCGCGGGCTGAGGCAGCGGCCGTCGGGCGGGGAGGCGGCGGGGGGCGGCGGCGAGGGCCCGGCGCTCGGCAGGCGCTTGGGGCTGGCGGGGCCGGCGGGCAGAGCGCCGTGGCGGCTGCGGAGCTGCTCGTTCTGCTTCTCCAGCTTCTTCACCAGCTCCTGAAGCTTCCGCACCTCCGCGTCCGCGTTCAGGCCCGGGCCCGCGTCCTCCATGGCGCCCGCCGGCACAGGGGCGGCTGCGCGGGGAAGGGCGGCCGCGCCGCCCCGTCTACATGGCCGGGCTGCGGCGGGGCGGGCCGAGGCGGCGGGGCGGGTCGGGTCGCGGGCGCTGCTGCCACCGCCTCCTCCTTCTCCTCCTCCTCAGCGACGCCGGGCGGGGAAGGAGAGGAGAAGCAGCACCCGCGCGGCCGCCGCCGCCTCAACGCCCCTCTCGGCCCCGACGCTCCGAACGCCACCCGGAAGCGGCGCCTCCCGCTGCTCCGCCCGCCAGGGTGAGGGGAGGGGCTGTGGCGCTGCGGAGGGCTCCGAGCGGGCTGGGACTAACGGGGTGCGTGCAGCAACGCCAAGAGCTGCACCTGGGACACAACAACCCCAGCAGCGTTCCAGGCTGGGGAAGAGTGTCTGGAGAGCTGCCTGGAGGAGAAGGACCGGGGGGTGTTGGTTGGCAGCGGCTGAACATGAGCCAGCAGTGGCCAAGAGGGCCAATGGCATCCTGGGCTGTGTCAGACACAGCGTGGGCAGCAGGAGCAGGGCAGGGATTGTGCCCCTGCACTCAGCACTGGGGAGGCCACACCTCGAGCACTGGGGGCAGTTCTGGGCCCCTCACTCCAAGAAGGACATTGAGGGGCTGGAGTGCGTCCAGAGAAGGGAACGAGGCTGGGGAAGGGGCTGGAGAACAAGGCCTACGAGGAGAGGCTGAGGGACCTGGGGGTGTTTGGCCTGGAGAGGAGGAGGCTGAGGGGAGACCTCATCCCTGTCTGCAACTGCCTGAAAGGAGGTTTGTTGAGGTGGGTGTTGGTCTGTTCTCCCAAGTGACAGGTGATGGGATGAGAGGAAATGGCCAGGGGAGGTTCAGATTAGACATCAGGAAAAATTTCTTCACTGAAAGGGCTCTCAGGCACTGGAACAGGTGGTTGAGTCACCATCCCTGGAGGCATTTAAGAGACAGGTAGATGAGGTTCTCAGGGATATGGTTTATTAGTGGACAGGTACAGTTGGATTTGATGATGTGAAAGGTCTTTTCCAACAAAATGATTATGATTCTGTGATGCTACTGGATGTGGGACCTTTGGGGTGGCCACCGGTGCCAGGGTGGTGCCATTCACCATGCACAGCCCTGTCAGGGGGATGTGCTGCCTCAGGGGCTGCTGGAGGAATGGCCTAGCTTGGTCTGGCTCCCCCATCCCGTTCTGTCTCAGATGGTCCCACCCAGGATTTGTACAGGAAGCCTCGGGTTACCTTCCCCAAATGCTGGAATCCTCTGAAGGTTAAGAGGTGTGCCTCTGGTCCAAGGCCCTCGGGTTACCTTCCCAAAATGCTGGAATCCTCTGAAGGTTAAGAGGTGTGCCTCTGGTCCAAGGCCCTCGGGTTACCTTCCCAAAATGCTGGAATCCTCTGAAGGTTAAGAGGTGTGCCTCTGGTCCAAGGCCCTTGGTGGTGGTCTTGGGCCCTCTCTGGGTGACAGGCACGTGAACTGTTTCCAGAATATCACTTGAGCTTTTCGTGATATATGAATATGTATCTATTCATACAAAAAGTGACACAAAATTATCATAGAATCATAGAATGGTTTGGGTTGGAAAGGACCTTAAAGATCATCCAGTTCCAACCGCCCTACCATGGGCTGGGACACCTGCTACTAGGTCAGGTTGCTCAAAGCCTCATCCAACCTGAACTTGAACCCTTCCAGGGATGGGGCAACAAGATTCTTGCATCTGTAGGTTTAAGAAATTAGTGGAGCTTGGCAATTTGTACCTCCAGACTTCCTCTGCTGACATTATGGGGGTGCTCTTCCTCCTTCTTCCTGGTGCCATTGTGCCCTTAATGCCATCCCTTCACAATTTTTTTCCTCTTCAAAGCTCCATCTCCTCAACAGTTTTATTTTGGAGCCTGCATCTTCTGGGGAAGAGCAGAACACCAGCAAGCAGGCTAGAGGGAGACAGGAGTCTGCAGGAGATGACACTGCAGCTGAGTAGCATTCCCTCCAGGCTCGGGGGAGGAGGGAAGAAGGGAAATGAGATTGGTTTGCTGAGACCTGTGGGGTGTGCTGAGTAGGTGCAATCAGTGCCACACTGTTGTGTTTGGCTTTTCTTAGGTGTGATGCACAGACTGCTGGGATGTTGAAGCTGCCAGGCACAAGTTTACAGCAGCCTTATGTATGGGGACAAGGATGGGGTCACTTCCTTGTCTTATGCAATAGTGACCCTTTATGAGTTCAAAGATTACATTATCTCTTTATGTACAGTGTGGTTTGAGAGTTTATGCTGGGTCTAGTTATACACTGTTACTCTTAGGTCCTTGTGAGAAGCCAGGCCTTTAATCCATAAATAAAAGTTATGTCATTGTTTCCTCCACACCGATATCATGTTCTGTATTTAACTGTATTAAGATACTTCTGGGCTGGTATCTTTTAATAAAGCAATTTAAATTACTGCTATGGTAATCTGTCTTCATTATCTGCAAAAGAAACTCATCAACATCAAACTTTACTGTGGATTTTGTATAATTGCCACAAATATAAAACTATTAAGCAGTTTCAGTCCACGAGCTGACACCTTTCAGACTTTGCCCATTGATATTTCATTAATAACCATCAAAGGGAGCCCTTGGAGACTGCTCTGTAAACCAGTTTGTAAATCCAGCTGATTCTCTCTGAAGTCTGTATCATTTGGTACAAAGTCAAATGCCTGAAAGGAATCCAGATATATTCTGTGAGCACCAGTCAACTTACAGAACTTACAGTCCTCCAAAAGGCAAGCAAAACAAGAGAAAGGTTTTTGACAATAAGGATCTTCAGTGACAGAGTGACACTGCTGGCGATTCAGTGGTTGCTGCGTGTAATAGTGGTCTTAACCTATGCAGAGAAGTTTATTCCAATATTCATATCAGGACCACTCAATATAGCTTCCTTATTCTCCTTTAACTGTCCTTGGTCCAAATGTTGGTGGCACGATAAACCTTCAGTCACTTGCATTAATCATGCTTTTATAATAACAATAGAAGGAGTCTGGTCTTTTCTACCCTGCAGCTACTGGGATCAGGCTGGGGCTGTGAGGAGGACAGAGTGGGGCTGTGATGAAGGACTCTGCTGGGAGATGCAGGCAGACACTGTGGAGAAGGGCAGCGACCAGAAGGAGACCCGGACTCTTGGGAGCTGTAGCTGTTCATTGTGATTATGTCATGCATAGGGGCCTCCTCTGTGGTGTAACCGGGCAGCTCTGAGACCCCCAAGGAGGCTGGGGGCTGCCTATATCCTGCCTCTCCTCCTCGTCCTCCTTCCTTCCCCTAGTCCCTTCTATGGTCGGTCTGTCCCCCAGGTTCCCTACCCCGGTTTTCTGTCCCTTGATGTCACCATTTCTTTGCTGCCAGCAGCTCTCGCAATTATTCCTCAGTGCAAGATATCCTCCTGGAGGAATGGGGATCCAGGGGAGGAAAAGGAGAAAAAAAACTTTGAGGACTGCTGAATCATCTGCTATTTTTACAAAGAGTGACTGCAACTGAGATGAACAAAAGGAATCATTGTAATGATAGTCTGGGCTTGAAAAGCAAGGACCATAATCCTGCTTTCTCATTCACTCTTGTGCTGTGAGTGTCCTTCTTGGGTTTTGGGAACTGAGAAGAGGCGAGGCTTGGACCAGAAGCCTTCCTTTAAGTATCAGGTCAATAATTGGCTTCCACGAGTTTTCAGTCATCAGATTCCAAGCTTACACTGGCCAGATGTGAGAGACCACACCCGAGCAGAGGCCCCTGGGTGATTACACACAAATAGCATTAATTGATAGCAATCTTTCCACTATGTCACAAGAGCAAGAGAAATTCTGCATGTGAAATTATACCTGTTGCAGTTTTTTTCTGGGCAGCTGCTGTTTGCACTTCATGCTGTCTTTTTCACACATGTGGAGAAGGAAGAGAAAAGCGGCATTTCCACAGCAGTATTTTCCAGATTTCAGTACCTGCATGAGTGCTTCTCTTGTCTGACTTGGGACAGGTTCTTAACTCATGTGATGAGACAAAATGAGGAGCACTCCCTCCAAAGGAAAAGAAGCTTCCATATTACTCAAATAATTCAGCACACATCCCTCTGACAAGTAGTTCCTGAGAAAAAGAAGTTCATCAGGAGCCTTGTTTTGATGGCCTTTGAACTCTCTAGCATAGAAACACCTGTAATTAGTTTCTCAAGGCTGTAATTTGCTGCATTGTTGTTTTTACAACTGCCAAAATGGTTAAGATCTGACTTTGAAACTTTTATTTCATTTGTCCCCTGGGAGAACAGAAGATCCCTCAGGGGAAATAATGCATGAAGATGAGCAAATGCATGGTGGGAATTTAACATTTGTAGCAAATATTTAACTTCACACTTGCAAAACTAAACTGTTTTTTAAGCAGCTTTGTTTAGTCTCCTGCAGAAGGTTGTTGCCTGCCAGACTTCTCAAAAGAAGGTGCTCAGCAGGCCTGCACATGTTTACATTGCGCAGTGTTTATCTAAACCTTTGACAAAATAGAAAGTATAATTTGTCATTACAATGTACAGTATGTGCAAACGTCACATATGCAGTGGAATAAGCATGACCCTTTCATAATATGTCCCTCTTAGAATTAATTTCAAAACTAGTCAGTTGGTTCTACTGAAGGAACCAGCTTTGTAACTTCAATTACTTATGAGATATCTCTGAGTATATCTGGCCTCATCAGTGCTGAGACAACATGTTTAGCCCTCTAGAATACCTTCAAGGATGGAGACTCCACCACATTTCTGGGCAACCTATGCCAGTTCACAGTCACCCTCATAGTTACAAAAAAGTATTTCCTGATGTTCAGACACAGCCTTCTGTGTTTTAGTTTATACTCACTGCATCTGGCCCTGTTGCTGGGCAGTGCTGAAAAGAGTTTGGCTTCCTCCTCTTTGCATCCTCACTTTAGGCTTTTATGTGCAATAATAAGACCCCCATGAGCCTTCACTCCTATAGGTTGAACAATCCCAACTCTGCCAGGCTTTTCTTCTAGGAGAGGTGCTCCAGAATCTTTATCACCTTTGTGATCCTTTGCTGGACTCTCTCTGGTATGTCCATGTCTTGTTCTGAAGAGCCCAAACCTGTACACAGTATTCCAGGTGTGGCCTCACTGGTGCTGAGCAGAGGGGAAGGATCACCCCCCTTGACCTGCTGGCAATACTTTGTCTAGCACAGACCAGGATACCTTTTGCCTTCTTTGCAGCAAGGGCAAATTGCTGGCTCATCTTCAACTTGGTGCCCACCAAAAACTTCAGATCCTTTTCTGCCAGGCTGCTTTCTAGGGTTTTCCTTCCCAGGTGCAGTTCTCTACACTTCTCCTTGTTGAAGTTCATGAGGTTCCAGTCAGCCTGTTTCTCCAGCCTATCGAGGGCCCTCTGGATGGCAGCACAATCCTCTGGTTTATCCTCTCCTTCCAGTTTGTTGTCATCAGCAAACTTGCTGAGGGTACACTCTGCCCCACCATGAGGTCATTAATAAAGATGTTGAATGCAATTGGTCCCAGTATTGACCCCTTGGGTACAGTGCTGGTTACTGGCCTCCAACTAGACTTTGTGCCACTGACCACCACTCTTCTGGGCCCAGATCACTGCACATACCCCACATAATATTTGAATATCCACACTACGTTCATCATCATGGTAGCTGAGCATCTTCCATAGGCTTAAGATCTTTTACTCCTTGCATTTTTTGCATATCTGCATGCTCATTAGGAGATGCAAATTAAGTTTCATCATGGAGTTAGCTACCAGTATTTCATGTTTATCAATCACTTGGAAATTACTTAATTGCTCTTTAGAAAACTGCTGAGTTTAACACACTTAAAATGCTATGGTGAGACCGAAGTGACTCAGAACACTGGGAAAGGATTTTCTGCTGTCAGGAAGATTCATGATTTATGTTCATTTGCAGACTGCAGTGATTTGACTCACTTGGGTAACGCTGAGTGAAACCTTATATGTCACCACCCATATGAAGCAATCTTCTGTTCTGACATTCAAAAAAGTTTCTGAATTTACTGAGAACTCTCCTGACACGCCTTTATTAACAAGCCAGTGCTGGAGGGAAAAGGGTTTCATTGCACCTGAGAAATTCTTGAAACAGTTTTCTCTGTGTACTTTTTTTAACAATAAAAAGCATCAAATCTTCTTCAGAATGCAAAATAATGGAAAAGTGAGCAAATTTCAGACATGTTGGAAGTTTGAAATACTGTGTTTACATGCAGACTGGGAAAGCTAGGATGTTTAAAAAATACTTTTGGCTCGATTTTCATGAAAATTTGTAACTGAAGGGAAGACAGAGAGTGTACAGATAGCATAGACTAAACATTGCAATTAAATTAGTTTTATGCTCAATTGATTTATTAATGACTTGTATTTAGCAAGGCTGTGCTTTTGTCTGAAGAAAATATGCAAATACTAACCAAAATAATTAAGATTTGCAATCAAGAAAGGAGGATGTGTGACCGGTTTTAAAGGTGGTTGTGGTGACAGAAATACGGCATGCAGATGAAAGAATTACCAAAGCAGCCTGAGATGCTGCCTCCGTACTTCAGCCTGGAGAGAAAAAGAGAATATGTTCTTTAAGAAATGATGTGTGGCTGTATGATAAAAGCTACATCGTAATGCAATGTCAACTTTTGCTCTTTTTTTCCCCCTTTTCTGTTTAGAGAAAGCTCTTGGCTGTTCTGCACCGTACGGAAGGTGTCCGTCGCCATCTAGTGATTGTGCCTGAGTCGGATTTGAGCCCTTAAACTGAGCCTTCCCGGGGAGAAGAGCGTGCACCAAGGCTCTTGGCAGACCTTCCGGAGGACCTGAGCTCAACAGACCTCAGTCAGCGCTCTGGTGGCTCAGGGCTCACTCCTAAGCAGGTGTTCCAGAGGTGGTACAGATGTGCGTGGAGAGTTTCTGGTGGGAGAGTTCTTGTTATACCTGCGTTGTGGGGAGATAGTGTGTGTGTGTGTGTGTGCTCTGGCCTCTGTGCTGACAATTCCCTGCCCAGATTTTGGGAGCACTTGGAGAGGAACTCCTGCTCGTTCCATAGTGCAAGATATTTCTTGTAGTTGGAGGATGCCATGAAGTAAATCTTATGGTATAACCAGCCCCAACACTTATTGATCTTCTTCTCTTCAATATTAGTGGTATTATTTATCACAATGTCATTTTTTTCTTCTGGATTCTTGTCTTCTCTCAAGTGACAGGACAAGGGGAAATGGCCATAAGTTGTGCCAGGGAAGGTTCAGACTGGATATCAGGAAGAATTTCTTTACCAAAAGGGTGGTCAGGCACTGGCACAGCTGCCCAGGGAGGGGGTTGAGTCCCCATCCCCGGAGGTGTTTGAAAAACAGGTAGATGAGTTTTTGAGGGACAGGGTTTAGCAGATGATGGGTGTGGTTGGACTAATTATCTCAAAGGTCTTTTCCAACCAGAAGATTCTATGATTATATGGTAATTTTTAAAAATATATCAAATGAAGGGTGATTTTACCCAACAGTGGCAAAATAACAAATAGGATCAAGCAAAGCATTCCTGCTTACATTGCTCCTTTTTCTATTGCAGTTTCCTCTGTGATCCCCAGCTGCTCAACTAAACTGGGCAGCTGCAGGGAGGAGCTGAGTTGGCCACTGCGGCCTCTGTCAGCAGGGGTGAGCAAAAGGAGGAGACTCGCTGCAAGTCAGTAGGCTTGACTGATAGAGGGATTTGTCATGTTCCCACCCCACCTCCCAGCAGTTGTACGTGGATCTTGATGAACAATTTGGTGTAAAAAAAGTCAGGAAAAATTTATTCTATTATTTTCCTATGGAAATATTTCCTTCCCTCCCAATACCATCACAGCATTCCCCTGAATAACTAGGATTTCTTTTCAGTAACGACTTATTGACTGCAACAGCAAAATCATCTTCCAAAGTATATAGTGTAAATATTCTTATTTATTTTCCTGTGTTTCTGCTCTAATTAACAGACTTTTTAAAGATCATTAAGAATTAAAAAGAAACTGAAAAAAAGGGTCTATTTCATTATCCACACTTCTGCTTTGCGTTTCTTCTGTTTCTTTTGAATTTTCTTTAGATTTTAAGATATTTGGTCAGAGTAATCATTAGGTTTTGTTTACTAAGAAGTGCTTTGTTTGTTACTAGTGTGCCCAACAGTATAATTCAGCTCAATGACAAGCCAAGCTCTGCTGAATAAAAGTAGTCAAAATATTAGTCTTAAAATATTGTTGTTACTCAGCTGATTTGAAGTATGAGCACATATTGAGCCAGAATAGTTTAGTTGGATAACTAGGGAAGTCAACTGGAGTTCTTTTAAGCCAGTGCTCCAGAAATTATATTAAGTATGTATCCCAAGGGGAAAAATTGTAGGAAATCACACCATTCACTATTAATTGAGAAACCCTTAATATGATGTATAAAGAGAGATCCTACAAGGTAAAAAGAAAAAATGCCTTGCCAGACAGAAAGCTTTTAGAAAGGTGAAAATGTCAAAAGTCAGGCTTAGGTAGAGGCTACAAAAGAACTGCAAGCAAATAGAGGGTTGGAACTAGATGATCTTTAAGGTCCCTGCCAGCCCAAACCATTCTATGATTCTATGATGTATTCCACCTTGTTGCCAGGTAGAGTATCAAATTTATAAACCTTTTAAACAATTATATTTCTCTACCAAATTTAAAATGAAGAAATAATATCTGAACATGTAGTTACCATCATGGAAAATCTCTTTATTGACAGCTTGACCATAACAAGCTCGACACAACATGTACATTTCATTAGAAGTTACCTTCTGCATGAATACTTCTCTGTAAATATCCCTGGCCTCTTACAGGTTTGTACTTTGTACACATGCAATTTGACTGATTTTATCATTGGCAGCTTGAAACAATCTTTGGAGTGTGCCAGTGAGCAAAAATGCCTTTGTTGCTTGATGGAAAGGCTGAGGCACTCATTGTGAGGGATTTGTGGGGGATGCAAAATCAAAATTCTTTGATGGGACCGATTCAGCCCAGGTGTAGCTACAGTCAGAGGTGCTCTAGAGCTGAATATGGACCAAGATTAGACTTCCTCCAGGAGAAGGAAGCTGCCTTGTGCTGAGGCACCTGCGCCAACACTGTCTTGCCCACATCACAACCAAGCCCCCACCTTAGGGCATGGTAGGGTGCTGTGCAATAAGACACACTTCACAGTTCCTTTATTAACAGGTCTGACTGAGCCTGTTCCAGCGATGCACAATTCTTTAAGCACAGAAACTCTACCTAAAAGCTAAGCGATATTCAGACCTCGAAGGACGTGCCAAAATAACAAAAGTCAACCCTTCGTGGAAAGTTCAGAGTAGAGAGAAAATTCAAAGGCCTCTTATTTTTAACCGAGAATGTAGCAGTTTGTCTTAATTTCCCAGCTCAAACAATGTGGGAGGCTGGAGAGAGTGAGATATGTTCTATGGGCTCAGTTCCTACTATTGTTTACAAGCCAAATGTGAGGCTAGATAGTAAGGGGCCAGCCCACTCGTAGTCATGGCACAGGCATAGTGACATGCCTGTGTAATAGAACAAAGAAACACGTGAAGGCAAGGGACTTGTAGTCATCTTCCTTTCTCATAACCATTTTGGCAAGAAAATTTTGAGAAAAACGTTAGAGTTTCTCCGGAGAAATTTTTTATTATTTTAAAAAAAAATGTTTTTATTGCTTAGCACAATTCATTTTTCCTAAGAGTTAAACATCTAAGCAGTGATAGCTGAATAGTTCTATGAAAACACTGGATTTATGACAGAATCCAAGGAATTTGTCCACTAATTTGACAAGAGTAGGATTATTGTCAGTTGCTCATATTGTCATATTTCTGCAGTTCTAAGAGATGAACTAAATTGCATTATTTTAACTTGCCTTTCAACAGATGTTTTGTGTGTGTGTATGTGTGCATCTGTGTGTCTGTACATGCACACACATGCACACATATATCTGTTAAGCACCATATTTGCAGACCATGTTGCATATTAAAAACTGTCAGAAACTGGACTTCAAATAGAACAAGATCAAGCTTAGCCTTGAATTAAAGGAGGCTGCAAGAAAGTAAGAATGAAGAATGAAGTGGAAATGCCTTCTTTGTATCACTTGAGGCTCCCTAGCTACCCCTATCCCTCAATTTTGAGAGATTTTAGAAACAATGAAGATATTGAATTGTTTTCAGCAACACTACATTGCAAAGGGTGCAATATTCATCTCCACTCAGCTTTGCTCAAAACAATGGAATTCATAGGGGTTTAATTAGACACACAAAAAAAGTTACATTTTCTGTCCATACTTTATTTAACTGGCAACTATTACTTGAAAAGTGAACATCTGTTAAAACCTTTTAACACAAAGTCACTAATTCTTTAATAACAAAACAAATATTATTTTCTGCAACCCTTTTGAAAATATATAACATTAATGGCTGTCAATGAAGACTGGAGAAATGGTTTTAGGGTGAGTGTAGGATATCAAGCTCACTGTCCAATAAATTCAAGTAGGTAATTATCACAGTAGATTTACTCTTAATTGTCATTACTGGGTGGCAGCCTGATAAGGCCATAAATTAAGGTCATGTGGAAAAATGCTTGGTTTTAAGACTGCTGTCATGCTACTGATTGTATTTGTTTAAGTAGGTTTACAAAGTCAACCAGATGCATGGTATATTTTAGTCTCCTGTTTAAAATTGTTTTAGGGAATCCCAAATACACTAAAGCTCCGTAAAGAAATCAATAGTCTGACCTATGTGTAAATTCAGAACAATTTCATCTACAATATCGTCACCACAATCAGAATCTGAACTTCACTAAGGGATTAAGGTTTTGGTGTGACAGCCTTCTAATCAAAGTGGTTGAGCTGCTTCTAATGAAATCAGTGTAACATGGTTACGTAGCACAACGACGCAAACCTCTTGTAAATGGAGCAACATTCTCGTCTCCCGAGGGAGAAGAGCTATATTCACATTTTTGCATTGTGCTCTAAGCCCACACAAAGTCTTACATAAGACTTTATGTACAAGCTAAAATTACACATTGACCACCTGCTTTCCAATAGTACATTCTAGCTAAACAGACCACATCCTGGCATGAAACCATCCTTTTGGTGCGTTTGCTATAAATTTGGTATAACTCTGCTAAAGTCAGCTGTGAAATACCAGTTTTGCTGATCTCCCCAGTGCTACTGTGCTGACCCCTATCTGAGGCAAATAAAAGAAGACTCTTTATGTTCTCTTCCATGTTATATACACACATTACCTCCTGTGATTATTTTACATTATCACATCAAGCCACCACTCAAATTAGGCTGCACTGATAGGGACACATTTTTCATAATCATCTCCCTGGTTTAAGGCATATTGCACTGCAGTGTTATAGAGCAGCAGACAGAAAGGGGAAAGAAAGATTGGGCAAATGTGGTTATATGATTATACCAGTCATCATGGCCAAGCAGATCCACCACATATTAAGGAAGTTTAGAAAAGTCTTTTGCAAATATATGCATCCAGTAGCTTTATAGAGGTGTATGTGCATGTTTTTGAAGGGTAATTCAGCCTCATATACATATCTTTTACCTTTTGATCCTTAAATCAATTATTGTATTAATGTTCCTTGTAGAGTCTCGTGAGTTTTACTCTGAATACATCAATCATCTGAAAATCTCATAATGTATCAACTGAGTCTGTTTTTCCTACATGGAGTTAGCATTCATCGCTTTATCATTCCTGCCTAGACTGTGGATACGAAAATCCCAGAATCTCAGGTGGCATAACTCTGCATGCCAAAGTAACATCTGGCATCAACTCTCAACAGTTAACATTGAAGGGATAAAACCTTGTGAAAATCATCTGAAATCCTTAGGAAAGTTAATCCCAGCTGGATCAGCGAGGGTGATCATTGTGGTAGGTCACGGCCAGCACAATGATGCTGCCTTCCCTCTTCCCAGGGTCCCAGTAGAGGCAGCCAGGACCTCCCCCTCTGAGAAGCTGGCTGCCTAGTCCAAAATGAAAAGTTCTTAGGGGGAAATCCTGAGAGGACAATGTGATCAAAGAAAGAACAAGTGATGTCTATAGATAATTGCTGCCCCAGAAGTCTAGATTATAACCACAGCTTATGCACATGTTATGCTGGGCACTTTTTATAACCAAAAATGCTACAATAACCTAAGCACTGCCTGAAGACTCAGATCTCCTCTATTCCAGTGTGCTTTTTAAACTTCTTGGTATTTTGACTGTACTCTCCTGTTGTGAACTATCCTGTAAAGTCTGTGAGTTCAAGTCCTTTCCCTCCAAAATAACCTGAGATATCCTAGCAGCATATTTGCAGGCAATACCTTATTGGCATCCTTTTGAGCAGGTTGGGTGACCTGTATTTAGAAGTATCTTTCCTTGGGGTGGTGTTTGTAAAGGCAGATACGTTCTACTGGACATAATGGATGATTTATAGCACCATGCACCCATCTCCCAGCCTGCTGCTATGATGCTTTTTTTTTCTTCACACAGCGTGTGTCTCTTCCATCCCATTGGAGATTTTGCAGACCTTTATCATACCTCCTTTACACCACCTCCCCTAAAGGCTGGAGATGATCCATTCTACTGATTTGTACTGACAGATGCCACAGAAAATACCATGAATATATCAAGTGTTTTCTCAGAGTAAGCTTCAAAAAATGCACAGAAAAAGAAAGCACAGGGGTGCCTGGAAGATAGCTAAAGGAAGATACTGAAGAATAGATAATTTCATAGACTTTATCATTCTTCAACGAGGAAGCAGATGAGTGAAGGAGGAAGCAGAAGAAACAATGTGATTGTGTAATGAAATATTGCACCAGGATGCACATGCACAAAGGTTCTGAAGTAAAATTAAAGAGATGGCCTTCATTCTAGTATTTCTGACTCTGAAACTCTAGCACACATGGATTTCCTGAGAGAAAGAGGCAAAGGCATTTGGGAGGCCATAGCCTATTTTCCTTCTCTTTATCAGGCACCACCAAGCTGTAGTGGTCCTGACCACCCTCTCTGGGCTTCCCACCTCTGTGGCCATGGCCCAGGACCCCATTTCAGCCCCCCAAGGCTGTTGGTCCCCAATCCTGCAGCAGTGCTGGTCTCCAGCTTCCCTCAGTCCTGCCCTGCCTAGCTGTAGGCCCTGTTTCATGGGCTGATGTTGATTTGACCTTGGGCCTGCCCCATCACCACAGAGTTGCCTGGCAATCGCTGGATCTGTCCTTAACCTGTGGAGTGACTTCTCAGCTTGACCTTTCACCTGTCTCATCCTCACTGCCTTGCTTGATGATCTCGGCTCTGGTAGAACTTGGCTGCCCCTCACCCTGCCCTGCTCCCTAGCAGGGAGAGGTGGGATGGAGCCTGGCTAAGAGGTCCTGTCCTGCTGTCCTCCTGGGGATGTGTTTCTCACTGTTAAGTAACTGATGAATTATTCTGGCATGTTTATTGCTATCTGGTACCTTAAAAAACTTTGCAATAAATATCCTTGCATAATATTTGTGTTGCCTATGATATTTCCATATAAACTCCTTTTTGTGCTCTTCCAGACACCTTCCTATGCTGCTCTTTCAGATACATTGCTACGCTGCTCTTGTCCAAGCTTGGACCATTGTCGTGTTTACCTGCCTATCTTCTATTGCTCTTTGCTCTCTGATAATGGAGTGGCCCAGGTCTTCTTCAATTGTTTGCATATGATCTGGTTTATTACTGCACTCTCTAACAGTCATGATAGAATCATAGAATCTTCTGTTGAAAAAGACCTTGGAGATCATCAAGTCCAACCAGACCCATCTTCTGCTAAACCATGTCCTTCAAAAACTCACCTACCAGTTTTTAAAACACCTCCGAGGATGGTGACTCAAACCCCTCCCTGGGCAGCTGTGCCAGTGCCTGACCATCCTTTCAGTAAAGAAATTCTTCCTGATATCCAGTCTGAACCTCCCTGGCACAACTTATGGCCATTTCCTCTTGCCCTATCACCTGTCACTTGGGAGAAGAGATCAACACTCGCTCTGCTACAGCCTCCTTTCAGGCAATTGTAGACAGTGATGAGGTCTCCCTCAGCCTCCTCTTCTCTAGGCTAAACAACCCCATTTCCCTCAGCCACTCCACGTAGGACTTGTTCTCCAAGCCTTTTTTCTATTTTGACATTAAGCTTCCTGTTCATGTGAGCTACTGGAATCATGCTGAAATCTTCAACTTGTCAGGTCTCTGAGGATACCTAAAAAATTCAAGAAACATTGGAGCCTGGATGTCAAAACACAGATATGAGTTAAAACTTTACTGTTAGTTTAAAAGGCATATTGTAACACTGCTTTAAAAGTGAGGATTTAGGAGCTTTCTCACAGGGGAAGCAAGATTCAAAACTGTCTGTGCAGGACTTCGGTGGAGTGTTACGGTATTAATCTACGTAACATTGTGAATGTGACTGATGTGCCCAATGTCAACAACAGTGTTGGGACCAGAAAAACACAGCATGAAGAAGTACCTGACTGAGTTCTGCTCTCCAGCCTTAGTTAAAATCTCCCCAAAATATGCTCAAGGTATCTGCCAGCAATTCATAGCCCACCTTGCAAGCTTTTCTGCCAGACAGAGAGCCCATGGCTCCCCTGCCTCTTGGTTTCTCTTCTCCTAGTCAAGCCTTATTTGAATACTGTCCCTGAGGCTTTTTTTCCTGGTCGGAAGCATCTGCTGCAGGAAAGAATATTTTATGGTAAGTCTGTGTTACTCTCCACTGTTTAGAGTTACTTTTCAGTGGTGCAATGGAAAAAAAATCCCTCAAATCCCCCAAATCTCTCAAAACTGGGAAAGACTTGTGCAGAAAGGAAAAGAAGCACACTTGCTGACATGGAAACCAGCCAGTGAAGAATGACTGTAATTTTTCTCTCATTCACAAGGCTCCCTCTTAAGAATGAGAAAAAAAAATCTTGTTTGTCATTTCTGCCCACTGCAAGTGAGGGAAGAGAAATAAACAGAGGAAATGCTCGGAGACTGAATTCACAGAAGCCTCTGAGAAATGAAAAAGGGCTAAACAGGGTGAAGAGGGTTTTACAGGCACAAAAAGGAAAAAGAGGAAGAGCCTCTCTGTGACCACAGCACTGGTAGAGATGCTTCTCTCTGGTCAGAAAGGGGCTTTTTGGACTCAAGAGCTCACCCAAAGAACAACACTGGCTCCAAGAGAGAATGGACATAGACCATGAGATGATGAAGCATAAATATGTGAATAACTGCTGGGAAAAAGAGTCTGTCAAAGTTGCCATCCAATTTGTATATTTCTTTCTCTCTTTGGTACTTTACACCATACGTGAGCCTGAAATTTCATAAGCCTCAGTCCTTCCTAAAGTAGAGTTTTCCCCTAGGAAGGGTCAGTTTGCCACAAGAACTCTTCACTGCTGTTCCTTCTTTTGCAGTTGAGCAAAATCAGCTGCTCTGGGAGCTGAGTGCCTTTAATCCCAAATGGATCATGATGGCATTTCAGTTCACTGAGTCCCCAGGTGCTTACCAAAGAAAAGGCTCAGTCAACAAGTGCTTCAATTCCTGCAGCCAAACTTGGGATTGATGCTCTGCCACCCCAGTCCACAGGGGTCCTGAACTTCTAAGAGGAAGAAGACAAAAGATGGAAACAGCATGTAATACTGAGCTCTTCTGGAAATAGAACCCAAGAGCTTAAACATCCTTCTATTTTTGCATTCCCCACGTCTGTGTAAAATTTCTGCACATGAAATTTTAGGGAAATTAAATAATTTCTGGTTCCAACTTGTTGCTTTTTCGGCAAAGTGGAGTTTTTGAATCCTGAAGCAAAAAAATTCCCTTGAATGGAAAGCTCAACCCCCTCCTGCCAGTAAAATTTATACAGATGCCTAAAAGAAGCTTAATATTTGAAAAGTACTTTTGCTCTTAAACTACCTTAGATCAGGACATACTAGTAGCCCTGATGATGAGCATTTTTAGATATTTATGAAGTGAAGAAAGAAAACAAAACCCTCATTGCAAAATGAAAACTTTTTCTCCCAGTAACTCTGCAAACCCTAGCACTGTGCAGGGATTGGCATATCTCTCAGATTGAAATCACACTTGCTCTGTTTAATAAGAATGAAGGCATACAGGCCATGGGAAACCCAAACAGAAATCCAAATGCATGGTACTGCCCTACTTACTGAGCCATAAGAAGCCACGCAGAAGCCATTGGCAATTGTTTTTCCCAAGGCTTTTGGAAAGCTTTCCCAAATCTTTTCCCAAAGCTTTCCCAAAGCTTTTTAGAGCATTTGAGCCTTCCCTCAATAGATTTGCTTACTGTGCATCTAAGAAAGAGCTTCCCAAAGGCCGAGTTTTCCCTCATCCTTCACCACTCAGCCTTCACAGAGCTCTTTTCAGAGCAGTTATAATCCAAGGCAAGCACAGACAGTCAGAGCCCAGCCTTCAGGCAGGGACCATCCTCTTCAGCCCCTCAGAGGCATATCTCTGACCTCAGAATCATCTTGTAGCTGCTTTAATCCCCGTGTCCTGATGATGTCTTTATCTGTCATTGTGGTAGAAGAAGGCGAGAGGAGAAGCAAGAGCATTTTCAGGACAGAGAACTGTCAAACTTCATAAAGCTTGCAAAACCCCTTGTGATTCCCACCTCCATCTCAAACGCTCTGTCGTTGACTCCTGATCGATAGTCCTAAGGACACCTTCAGCATGGTGATAGCCACACACTTTGGACCATGGAGGGATGCTCTGCTGTCCCTTTGCTGCTGTGGCTCTGGGGTGGTCTCAGGAGTAATGTAGCTGCTGCTGGTCAAGTCACATTGTAGCATAACCGCTTTCTGCTAGATGGTGCTTTCTGGAGCTGAGAAACAGCACCTCATGGAGTAAAGCTATTTCTCTCCTTAAGCAACTGTGCAGTTCTACAGTCCCTTCCTCTCGCTAAAGCAGCAGCAGATGGCGAGGAAAGCTGTGGCTGCTGTTGCTTGAAAAATGAACCAAAAGTTGCCTGCTTTGCAAAACTGACCACAGCAGTGGCAGTGGGTAAGGTAAGGAGGTCTGCACAACACCTGAGTGTGTGCTACCACAAACGTGTGGGGACAGAATGAAGGGAGGGTGATGAGAATGGGCTGGTGGGACTGGACATGGTGAAGTGGCCGCACAAAGACTGCCTGAGTGTTTATACCACAGATGCCCCATGCACTAGTGATGCAGCCCCGTGACTCCCTGGGTGCAGCAGTAGCGTGATGAGCACAGGAGATGTGGCCACAGCACCACAAGTGTAATTTGGAGGAAATCCCCTAAGTGAAAACAAAGACTTTGTAAGTCATTTCCTCCGAGCTGAACAGAAAGACATCTGTGTTGACCCAGCTATTACGCACAAGTCACAACAAAACAATTTGCTTGCAAACAGCATAGACACTGCTTGCTACCCTCTAGACTTGGGAACACAAGAGATGTATTTCAACTGAACTTTATAAGCTCTCTTTCTCTCAATGAGGTTTTGTAGACTGACAGTTTCTATAGGTAAGGTTGGGCTAAGAGAGGGAGGTAAAGAAGAGAGTTTGTGTGACATCTTACTATAGATCCTGAAGTCTGAAGTTCAACACAGACTCCTGATGGGTGCCAAAAGCTACCGTCAGCTATGCTGGCTGTGGATCAGTGTCTGAACTTTGGGGTGGCTGAATGCAACTGTGACACCTGGTTAGGTATAAAGAGAGGCACTGTAACACCTGGGACCTCCTGGGAATGAGCAGGTCCGTGACGTGCTGGTTGGACTCGCTGATCTCAAAGGTCTTTTCCAACCAAGAGATTCTATGATTGTATGCTTGCTTGTCACTGTGGTTTGCAATGAGAAACCCTTGTGCCAAAGCATCAGTTACACACACTGTAAAGCCAGCTGGTGCCAAGCACATGGGTGCACCCAGGTTGCAGGGAACAGTTTGCATTCTGCTCCAGGTTGTGTAATTTGTCTTTTTCTGTTGTCCTACTGACTCATTTCCGTGTCTGTTTCATAGAATCACAGAACCATAGAATCATAGAATGGTTTAGGTTGGTAGGGACCTTAAAGCCCATCCAGTTGCAGCCCCCTGCCATGGGCAGGGACCCCTCCCACCAGACCAGGCTGCTCGAGACCCCACCCAACCTGGCCTTGAACACTTCCACGGAGGGGCCATCCACAGCTTCCCTGGGCAACCTGTGCCAGGGCATGACCACCCTCACTGTGAAGAATTTCTTCCAATGTCTAATCTACATCTTCCCACTTGCAATTTAAATTCATTCCCGCGCCTCCTATCACTACCTGCCCTTGTAAAAAGTCCCTCCCCAGCTTTCTTGTACTCCCTCTTCAAGTTCTGGAAGGCTGCTATGAGGTCCCCCCCGGAGCAGAGGGGCTGGTGGGGAGCGAGGAGCAGGCTCGGGAGCAGCCACCGCCTCCGCTGCTCTCTCCGCCGCTGCCCCGCGGGGAGCTGCACTCGGCTGGAGGAGGAGGAGGAGGCGCCGCGGCCTCCCTCCCTCCGCCTCCTTCCGCGGGGGCGGCCGGGACACCCAGGTAAGGCGGAGCCGGGGCTGCCCGGCCCGGGAAGAGACGGCGGGGCTTAGTTCATCGCGCTGCCCGCCGGGGCTGCAGGTACTCGAGGCGGTAGCAGCAGCGCCGCGGGGCGCAGCCGGGTCGCGGTGCGCAGCGGGGTTGGGCTGCGCAGCGGGGAAGGAGGTGTGCGCAGCGGGGTTGGGGTGCGCAGCGGGGACCGGGGGAGCGCAGCGGGTTTGGGGGGCTTAGCGAGGACGGGGGGCACAGCGGGTTTGGGGTGCGCAGCGGGGACCGGGGGAGCGCAGCGGGTTTGGGGGGCGCAGCGGGGACCGGGGGAGCGCAGCGGGGACCGAGGGGTGCGCAGCGGGTTTGGGGTGCGCAGCGGGGACTGGAGGAGCGCAGCGGGTTTGGGGGGCTTAGCGAGGACGGGGGGCGAAGCGGGGACCGGGGGAGCGCAGCGGGGACCGAGGGGTGCGCAGCGGGTTTGGGGTGCGCAGCGAGGTCGGGGGATGGGGTGCGCAGTGGGGACCGGAGGGCGCAGCGGGGTCGGAATGCACGGTGAGGGCCGAGGAGGGGCTCGTGGAGCACACCCGGCAGCAAATGCCGTTTGCGACTTCAAACGCTGAAGTGTTCTTTCCTCACCGCCCGGTTGTCACACGGGTCTGTAAGCGGGAGCTGTGGCAAAAGCAGCATTTTTAACCTTTGCTTAAAATTGCTATGATCTGTGTGGTACAAAGGGTTGTAACCCAGGCTGCCAAGTTAATTTTAAAGCTAACAAGTGCTGAGTGCGTCCTTGTTCGTGTGACTTTCTTCTCCGAGTCTTTCCTTATATCCGTATAACCGCTGTGCTTTACTAAGACTATTCCACCTCCTCTCGAGGCACAATTAGCCTTATGCGTGAGTTCAGTCATCTCAATAAATCCCCCTGCTTTCTGTCCCGCAGTGTGGTTGTCCTTTCTTGGCGGAGACTGCTTTGTGTGGCCTCGTGCTGGGATACTGCATACCTGCAGCTCAGGCAGTAGGTGACCGGATTCCACAGGTTTCCTTTCTGTGTCGGAACCTGTAAGTCGGAATCGATGAAGTTTTAGTGTAGACACGGCCATGAACTCTCTGCTTGGAATGTCAGATGCTTGAACAAGTGCTAATCTAAAATACTTGGTATTGCTTTATGAGTCAAATAACCAACAGTGTATCTTTTAAAGATGGAAAAACTGACTACAGCAGGAATGGCAGATACAAATGTGTGTTGCGAGTACTTGCTTCTGGACCATTTGCTTTCATTTTAGAGTAAATGATGCTGATGGTTTGTCTGGCTGTTTCACGTTGGATACAGCGTGGCTGTAGGGTAAAACATTGCTGGTCGATTTGTCTCACGCCTCTCCAAGGTTGTTACTTATGGTTGTGACATAAATGCTTAGAGTATTTTTATTTATGTTTTGGGCCATCAGAGAGCAGAGTGCTTACAAATAGGACGCCAGTTACACGTGAGAGAGTACCCCAGATAATTTTGGACATGCTCCTGTCTCCTCTCAGCTGTGCTGCTCAGATCATACCACCTGTGCAAAAGGGTCCTGGTCTTGTTTCACAGGCACTGCTGCTCTTATAAGTGGGGAATTAGCTCCCAGGCAGGGTGTTACTCATAGCCTTCTGATAGTTATGGCTTGCAAGGGGACTAGAGGAGGAAAGAGCCCATTGCTACCAGACTCTCCTCTGATAGTCTTCCTATTTCCCTAGGTTTTATTTTACATATTTTATTTCACCATGAGATCTAACTTATTTAAAAAATCATCACATTTGTCTCTGCATTTAGTCCTGAATAAAAGGGTGCTTTACATACTCTGCTAAATTTCTAAGTGAGTATTATGAGTGTTTTCAACCAAATGATTTCTATATGAGCTTGTCTGCTGAAACCACTGAAAACAGCAGTGGGGTTCTATTTGGCGCTTGGTTAGTCCCTCATCTTTTTTTTTTTTTAATGTGATAATCTTACAGGTGTGAAAATCAAAAATCAAACACAAAGATATGGAGTTCGTGTAGTTAAAACATACTACTAGTTAGACCTCTCATGAAATAACTCTAGTTCTGAGCTACTGATTTTATTAGCCCTTCAAAATTTATATAACACCTTTTTTGTGGATGTTATGTAGATTTTTTTACATTTTTTAAATCTCTTAAAAACATTGATTTTGGAGCAGCTAGAATTATGTCCGTAGCTATATTACATTTTAATTCTTAGCTATGGGCTCCGCATTGTGGATTTGGCATTGCAATGTATCCAGTAACCTGGCTGAGTGCCTACAATGGTGAAAAAGGGAGAAAAATAAAACAGAGCTGATAAAACAATATCAGCTCCATATTGTTTTATCTTGCCCTGAAACAACATTGTATTCAGAAATGCCATGATAGTGTTGTATCCTGTAATTAAAATTAAAATAACTGGAAGTGGTTAATTTCACAGAATTGCTTGGAAGCATCAAGAAAAGTCTTCCCCTCCATCAAGTGTAGGAGAAACCTGGTTAAGACTTAATTCCCTCTGTGTTGTGTTAGCTTATAAACTGTATACACAAGATAAGGGGCAGAATGGTGCAAGTTTCATTCAAATATTTATATCTCAAATGCACAAAACATTTTCTGCTTGTTAGACAATGGAGGTCTGTTCTTCCTGCTGTCAATGCAAAGATCATGGAAAAAATGTCTTCAGCCTCTGTTAACCATTGACCTGTAAGATGTTTTCCTACTTTTGCTTGTTTTGACATTTTTCAGTAACCTATTACGTTGTCACTGCTGAACTTGGAACTGTGCTTTAAAAAAGGCAAGTTTGTGTATGCCAAAGGAACGTGTGTATGCCAAAAACCATTGCAATCTACAACAGGTCTCCTGAAGAAACAGGATAAGAAAATACCAGTATAAAAATCTAAAGATACAGAAAGCGGTACTTAGAGTGGAGTAAAGGTTGGCATGGAGGAAAATGCCTAAGGTGGTGGGGGTTTTATTTTTCAAAGAACATATGTGCTTCAGAAGGGTGTCTATCACATGTTTTGGGATTTGTGCTACACGTTTTTACTATTCTGTAGATGCAACTATTTGTACAGAATTACCAATACGTTGGCTAAAAAGCTACAACGATGATCAGTCAGTTTTTGCCCTGTGGAAGTTACAGAGTGATGGTGATGTTCATTAAATGACATGCTTGATACCCATAGCTTCCTCTGTTATGTATAACAAGGGAAGGACTCTTGATTACATTGATTCCAGCCTGCCAGAGCTTTTTCTCACTGCAGAGAGATGGGCCCAGCTCTAATTCTTCCAGCCAGGGCTTCATGCTAACACTAGGCTTTAGATACCTCACTGATATAATGGGGCACAGCTCTCCAGAAACCAGTGAAGAGCACCTGCATTTTAACAAATGATCAGTCAGGTCTCAATAAATGTATTTTTGTTAATGAAGGCTGTTAATTGTAAAAGTGAATCCCCAGTTTGCTCTGCTGGCCCTCAGGCAGAGGGACTCTCTACTCTCCTGCTTCTGGTCTGGTGTATTTTCTAAAGGAAAAAGTATTCAGGAAGAAAGCAGTGTGTAGGTGAAGGAAACTGGCATTCTAGTGGGCGTGTATGCCTTGTGTCTGGCATGGTAGAAGAGGAACTGGGGAGCAGAGGCTTGTGATTGACCACTGCCCCGTGGCCATTACAGCTCTGGCAGTTCTCAGTCATCCTTTACCCCCGTTCAGCCGGATGGGCTGTGATTCAGAGTCATGGAAAATATCATGTGAGATAAAACTTTGAAAATCAGATAGACTTCTTCATAAACGTGAGATGAGTCTCAGCACAGGAGATGCTTTGTAGGGAGGGAAGCAGCTTTTGCAATTTCCTAGATGCACAGGTGGAATGGAGTAAGGAGAGGCCTGTTCCTTGGAAGCACTGTGAAGTGGCTGCTGTGTTCAAATGGGATTGTGAAATCTCTGGAAGAGTAGCAGAAGCCTCCTGGGAGTGCCTATCACGGGCAGGGTTTACCTTTCTTAGCAAGAATATTGTTACCTAGGAGAAGTCTTTGGTTTTGACAATACCCAGACATTTAGGAGGAAAATGACTTTGCTGAAGATATGCATCTTGGTTGGATGACTCTGTCCTGTGTTCTGGATGGTCACTAAAGCCCGTGTCTAACTCCATGTGGTCCAGCTTGGTACTGTGGACAGGAGAGATGGGGTTTGAGAGCTTGGAACAGAAAAAACAAGTCAGGTTTGCCAGGGAAGGCCCAAACTGGAATGTTAGCTGATGTACAAGAGCTGTTCCCTATCTGCCAAGGGCAGCTGTGGCAGTTGGCTCTTGGTGACGGGAAGGAGAAGTGTTTGGCCACGTTTGCTTTTGCAGCCCCTCTTCCAAGGCAAAGGAGGAGATTGCCAACTTGGCCACCCCATTTCAGTTCTTAAGGTGAAAATCCTATGCAACATTAAACAAATGGAGGAAGAAGGAAAAAAAAAGAAAGACTGCAGTGTGCCAGGGTCTGTGGAACCTGGGAAAACACTTTTTTGGCACTCCTGCTTTTTCTCATTCACATTTTCTCTTATCAGTGGATGTATGAATGGATACCACTCTTCCACATATAGGGTATAACTTCATGTATGCACAAGTAGGTCACAACCAAGTTTCCTGTCAGGGAGTGTTTTACTCAGCCCTCTGCCTATTACAAGCTGTGATCTGATTACATCATAAGAATGCTTTAGATCTAGACCTCATTTCCACTTGAATGTGGGGCAGGAAAACCTGGGTTTGGGTGGTACAGGAAGCGTGGTTCTTCCGTCTGGGCAGGTCACTGGGACTCTGCCCTCCTGGAGGGTGCACTGTCCCCTGTCATGTTAGACTGGGACCAATTCCTGAGGTTATTAAAATAATACCTTCCTCTGCCCCTACTTCAGGACAGCTACGTAACTCACCATCAGACCCAGATGATAACTGTCCTTCAGTTTTAGCTGAACATAATATCCCTTGTAACTCTCTCCTAGGCAGCCCTGTGCAAAAAACATTTTGTCAGGTTCCCTGTGCTACTCTACAGGGTAGGTGAGATAACCACAGTACATCAAATTCTTAATGTATTTAGGGTTGCTGCTTGTCCTGTGAATTACAGGATGTCCTATGTCACAGGCTCAAGCTCTGTAACCTGATTGAAAGAATAAGTGTGTGTGTGTGTCTCCGTCCAGCTGAAGTTGCAAATTGCAGCCATTCCAAGTGCCACAGTGGGAGGAAGAGAGAAGGAGCCTGTCCCACGGCAGCTTGCATGACCCAATTCAGGGGTTGTGCTCTTAACTTGTAAACTGAGTTGAGCTGAATGAATTGCTTTATCTGTCCCATGGGAGATCCTTCAGACTGGTATCTTAAATATACTTTGGGATCTTTTGGAAGTAAAAATGCTGCCTAAACTATATCCATCAAAGATCCTTAGAAGAGCATTTTTTAAGAGATCTAACATTGAGTTCAGTACTGCCAGTGCAACTTCACTATAGCTCACTTAGGCATAGTTCATGATGAGGTATCTTTAGTTACATGGCCACACACAGTTTTCTTTTCCCATTAGACTACTGCTTCATTCAGACCATCACTGGACATTCTGTTTTGGTTTACTTTGTTGTGGTAGGCTGTGAGGGCCAATTCCTCCCCAGTGCCAAAGGCTGGCACAGGATTGCAGCTTGGGTGACCTCTTGTTCGTGCTCAGTGATGCTTGAATGGATTGGGTTTGGTTGTTGGGAGGATGTTTACAGCTCTGGTGTGTCAGATGAGCTGTGGGGGTGTTGGGTGTTTTGGAGAATGACACAGTGAAAGGCTGTGAGGTGTGAGAGCAGAGGATGGCCACAGGGCTGTGGTTCCGTGTTAGGGGCTGCAGCTCCTTCTACGATATCCTTACGCCTCATCATAAATAATCAGAGTGGAGTAAGACAATGTCAAGCATTAATGACTGCATTGCATGATGTCTTAAAGAGAGTTTAAGCTGAATGCTGCTCATTAAGGTGATGTCTTGTGACACCTGGTCAGTGCTCTCATTCCCTCTTTAGCTTGCAGCAGTTGAAACACCATGACATCTGAGAACTGACATCAAGGGAAGCAGAGATAACAAGCCACTTAGCTAGAAATGCTCACTACCTTACAAGAGTGGGAGGAAGGGGAAACCATGACACCACAGCACTGCCTCAGTTGTGTTTATTTTAAGATTCAGTGAGAATTTTTTTCCCTGAATTAGTACTTATGTTTTGCCATGAGTGAAGTCCGTTGGTATTCCTTGTTGCTGAGGCTGCATTTTATGTTAAGAGGAAATTCTTCAGGATCAAAGCCTGGATTTTCAACATTTTACGTGGAGACTTTATTAGTAAGCAGCTGAAATGCAAGTAAAAGAGTTAATGATTTAAGAGAAAGCTACAAATAATTTTAGGGTAGAACTCTGGGGAATCTGCTTCAGTAACTTCAGGACAACAGGTCTCACTCTTCCAAGTATGTCTCCAGAAATTATCCAGCAGTGTGGATTTTACATAAAGTGGGTTTTGTCTGTTTGTTTTTTAATTTTTAATCCCTGTCATAACATATGTGTGGTTCAAGTGCAGAGCAACACAGAAACAGAAAGGCTTTGTTAGCTGATTAGAGAAAACGAAAGCTGCTGTAAGTAGAGTCCTTCAATAGTATGTCAGCTGGAGATGCACAAAGCATGACAATGTAAAATTCCATCTGGTACCATTACTTCTACAGTTTTGAGTGCAATCAAATGGTAGTTCTTGAACCGAGAGCTGTTTGTCCCATCTCAGTGAAGCGAGGGTGTGGTATGATGGGGAGGGAATTTTGAGTTTCATTTGTGTGAAGTTTTCCTTGTAGCCTATCCAACATAACAGGGTAAGAGAGTCTGGAATCAGAAGATAAGGATGCTGACCTTGCCAACGCCACTGCTTTGGTATGTGTAGCCCTGAATTGCCAGATGTGGGAAGAGTAGTACGAGATCTCGGCTGAAATGTCATTCATTCTGGGTCCAATCATTTTGCTTGTTTCGTAGCGGAGGGACTGTATCCTGGTGAAAATGATACAGGGGAAACTTGACAACAGGAACTTGCAATATATCCTGTTTGCCACTTGTTGCCCTGTTTTTTTCATGTGCACAGGAGGCAGTTTTGACCTGTGACTTTAGATATATTGACACAGTCTGTATGAGAGAGGTTTGGGGCTAGCCAACCACTCAGTAGGTGCAAAAAAACCAAGTTATCAAGTGGCCTTACAATACTACCTCCAAATAAAGACTTTGAGGGCGAAATACACTGTTAGTTAAAAATGGATGCCAGCACACAAGTTGTGGCTAGTAGTTCATCATCTGAGTCAACTTCACAGCTCTGTATCCAGCTGCGATTCCCCTGTTCATTATTGAAGTTATTTCTTAACTGTGTAGCTTCAGTACAGTCTAGCAGGTGCTTGTTTCTGTCTCTATTTAAATCCAGTTATTAATATAAGTGTGTATTTTTCTTATTAATGGCCACATTAATGAATGTGTTTAAACAGAGTGTGGTTTCTTGTATATTTGATTTGAATTAAACAGTCATTATAATGGGAAAAACCCGTTATGTACATTTTTAGTATATATTGCTAGCATCTTACTACATAGCACATGGTTACCAGGGCTGTGTCTTTTGCATGCCCAGTTTTGTTGAAAAGCATAATACTGGTGTGCAGATGATGGAATTGCTCCTGGCAGAGGGTACAGGGGCTGCTGGAGTCATACTTAATCTCTTGCTCACAAACCTCTTTAACTCTTGCCTTGGATAACCTAACGAGTCAGTGAAAAGTCGATACTGAACTTCAGTATTGCAGCTTGCTACTAAGATGTTCTTCATAGACCAGTGGTGGGTGGCAGTGTTGATCTCCTCGAAGGAAGGGAGGCTCTGCAGAGGGAGCTGGACAGGCTGGATCCATGGGCTGAGACCAACAGGATGAGGTTCAACAAGGCCAAGTGCCGGGTCCTGCACTTGGGACACAACAACCCCAGCAGCGTTCCAGGCTGGGGAAGAGTGTCTGGAGAGCTGCCTGGAGGAGAAGGACCTGGGGGTGTTGGTTGGCAGCAGCTGAACATGAGCCAGCAGTGGCCCAGGGGGCCAAGAGGGCCAATGGCATCCTGGGCTGTGTCAGACACAGCGTGGGCAGCAGGAGCAGGGCAGGGATTGTGCCCCTGCACTCAGCACTGGGGAGGCCACACCTCGAGCACTGGGGTCAGTTCCATTTTGAGAAGTGATGTAGTTTCTGTATAGCTACAGACTGCAAGGGGAGAGAAGAATATCTTGAGCACTGCAGAAGTGATACAAGGATTAATACCTGAATTCTGTTGAGACAGTTCCACCTGACTAAAGAAAATATAATGATTGAAATGATAGAAATTATCTTGGAAGACACACAGATAGGAACTACAGCTGTCATCGGTTTGGGAAATGGTGCTTTTCCTGAAGAAGTAAAAAACTCCTTTACATAAATGCAAAATCAGCTAAGAAGTTGATAGGTAAATAGCTTGCTACCCTAGCAATAAACAACATCTGTAGTTGGTGCTTGCAGAGTGTCTTTAAACCAAATGCTGTTTTGGTTCAGTTCAGTTGCAATTTCAATTTTTCAGGAACTTCATATAAACCTATCTCAGTAATTGTACCACTGGCTGGCACTTTGTGAGAGTGAGTTGCTACCTTTGAGTACTGTCAGATCATTATACCTGGTCTAGCAGGGCTCCGATGGTCTGAGCTTTTGTAACTAAAGGCTGACTTTTGAAGATAGATCCATATCACTGGATTTCCTGCAGGCACTTGAGGAAATCATAGGTGTGCTGTCACCCACTGTGCTTCTACACGTGCAGGACATATCAGGTCATTTAAGGATAGCCTGGGACAGAGAGTGGTTGAGGTGAAGTTGTAATTGATGCTTGCTTCTGCTTCATGTGGGATGTACCTACAGACCACTTCTGCCTACCTCTTTTGAGACATGGAAAGTATATTTAATTCATAAAGCCTTTATCAAACTTGCAGCCAAATGGATTTCAGGAGAGAGAGGTTAGAAACAAGCCAACTAGGATAACAAGCAGGTGCAGCAGAATCTGCACCTGAATGAGTAATTCCAGAGAAGCAATGTTTAGTAGTGCAAATGCAGGGTGTTGCTGGTGCTACTTTTCTGCCATCAGACAGCCAAGAGGGCAGCCGTGTCCTGGGGGGCATCCAGCACGACATCACCAGCTGGGTGAGGGAGGGGATTGTCCCTCTCTGCTCTGCACTGGGGCTGCCCCACCTTGAGCACTGGGGGCAGTTTGGGGCACCACAGGATTGAAAGGATCTAAAGCTGGAGAGTGTCCAGAGGAGGCCACAAGGCTGGGGAAGGGTCTGGAGGGGAAGTCATATGAGGAATGATTGAAGTCCCTTGGCCTGTTCAGCCTGGAGGAGACTTGAGAGGGGGTCTCAGAGCTGTTTGCTGCCTTCTCACAAGGGAGGGAGGGGAAACAGGGGCTGAGCTCTTCTTTCTTGCAACCTATGATAGGACTTGAGGGAATGGCAGGAAGATGTGCCAGTGAAGGATTACATTGGATATTAGGAAGATGTTCTTCCCCAGCGGGTGTTGGAGCACTGGAACAGCTCCCCAGGGAAGCAGTCCCAGCACCCACTCTGCCAGCATTCAGGAAGGATTTGGACACTGCCCTCAGTCACACGGTGTGAATGTTGGGAGTGTCCTGTGTAGGGACAGCAGTTGGACTCGACAATCTTTTTGAGTCCCTTCCAGTTCGGGTGATTCTATGATTCTGTGACTTTAGCTGTACCATGTAGACGTACGAGTGGCACTTTGCTGTGGCAGTCCTTTGGTGCAGAGCAGAGGCAGCCTCTTGGGCATATTTAAGATTTGCTTATTGCTGGAAAAGTTATGTTCAAACCAGAAAAGCTTTCCTTCAGACACTGAGTTTCCTTGGTGTCTTTTAAGATGATTGCAGGTAATGAATGAGAAGGCTGGGTTTTGTGTTTGTGTTGAAATATTATTGTAGGAGATTGGTTCTAGCTCCAGAAGAAGGTCCTTGAGACCAGAGAAGATGGTTAATTGGTGGCTTATTTCTACCATTCTCTGCTTTAAAGAGGTGTGTCAGCACAATGGTGCATAAGAAGGCTGTGATAACATTCAAGTTAGTGCAAGGTTGGTTTCCTTGTATTGGTATAAGTTATTTGGCCTGTATGCTGGCAGAGCACGAAGAGTTAACTTAAGTAGTCAGAGAACAAGTAGTTGTTTAGGGGAAAAAGTTCATCTTGAAGCATTTGGAAAGAGAAGTAACTGAGGAAGTATTAGTCATTCCCTGTGCATAAAGCAACTCATAATTTATATGTTACAGGATTTTAGTTAGACCATGTCAAGAGAGTGTCTTGGATACTGAAAGAAATTTAGCTTGTGATGTAATAACATCATGTGCTCACCCGAGACTGTATAATATTTAGAAAAATAATTCCAAATTATGAAAAAACGGAATTAAAATGACTTTTTGACTGCAGTTAAAGAGAGAAAGAGCCTCAGGCACTGTTGACCTCTTCCTTTTTTATTTCATTCTTCCCTGTAGATTTTTTGTCCTTCCTAGATTTGCGTTTTTGTGTACATTAGCAATTGACCTCATACTTAATGGTAAGCTTTAGGATTCCTAGGCAGAATTAGGTTCAAATTCTGATTTAGTAGAATGTTTGTTTTCCAGCCCTCTGAATCTCCAGCCTGTTGGAGAAGTAGGAAGATCTTTTGCACAAGCATCGCCCATTTCCTTTGCCGGTCTCCTCTTTGCCTGTTTCTTTAGTAAGTGGGTGTTACTGTTTCTCTTCCCCTCTTATCAGCAGGGTTTTTTAATGAAAAAGGCTGAGACAGAAATCCTGCTTTGCTAAATGTCCACCCAATGGCTCGGTCTACGTAGAAGTGAAGTAGATGGACTTTGGTCTGAGCTTCAGCTCCTCCAAATCAAAGCCATGTTGGTCTGGAAAGAGTTCTTCTGTTTTCCTCTCTAACCTGACTTTGAAAATATTTCCCAGAACAAAGAGAACTGTCTCCTTCTGAAGGTGCACACGTACACACAAGAACAACCAGTATACCACATACTACCTCCCAGTTCAGACCCTGACCACCTATTTCTGCTCATGCTTTATCTTTTTACGTCTTCTCTGTCCACTGAGAGCCAATTGTATTTGTGCAAGTAAACCAAATTCTTCACCAGACCTTTATGCTGCACAAATGAAAAAGCAAATCTCTTTCCAGTCTGCTTAATCTGCCCAGCTGCAGTCAAACTCCTCACAGCATCTTGAAGTCCTGGTGATGGCACCACGGCTGATAAGAGGTGCTGTATGTCAGCAAAAAATTAAGTTCACTGTTTTCATTGAACTTTATACATGGTTTTTAGAAATAGAAATAAACCTGAGTTACTAAGCTCAGAGCCAGGAAAACCTGTTGTGTTCCTTTTAAGAGTTAATATAAAATATTAGTGCATAAAAATATTAGTGAGGCTTGGATTTAGTCCTTATCTGAACAATGTGGATTAGACATCTTGGAAATGACAACAAGTGCCACGCCAGGCAATGTGTAGAGTTGGTAACCACATCCTCAGTCAGCTGTTTGAATTCTCCACTGTGGTGGCACTGCTTCCCTCATTCAAAAATCAGAAATTGACCCTCAAAAAAAAAGAAAGTGAAGATGTTTCTGTCTTTTTTTTTTAAATAAAATTACCTTCTCTAATTTTAATCTTTCTTTGCCTGATTCAAATGCCTGATAATTAAAATATAGCTAATTTTCTTTCATGTGATTTTGGTGGCTGTTGCTGGAGGTTTTGTCAGAAGGCCCGGCTGGGGGTAGGATTACCTTGTAAAAGTTTAGTCTGCCTGTGTGCTAAGGCCACCAAACATGGAAAGCTCTCACCTGGAAGCTGTGTGGATGCAGTAAACCTTGCTGACAGACAGGATATTGAGTTGGTGTCAGACTGCATATGGCTTCTGGTGAGCCTAAAACCATAGGCTCTCAGTAGAAGAGGTGAGTTCTGCCTGCAGAAGGCTTGAGACTGGGTTTCTTTGGTGGGAAGCACTGTTCAGTTGTGGTAGGCTGCCTCGAATGCTTTTCATAGTCTTCAGCAAAAATACGGTGGTAACTTTGGATGCTGGAGTAGAATTTAAGAATAGTAGCTATTGCTAATAGCAGTATTGTGGAAATAATAGTGACCATTAACTGCCACGCATGGGCTGGGCAGAGGGTGGTGCAAAGCCATCTTATGTGGTTATATAAGTACCTAATTTTTTCAAGTCTAAGAAGAGATGTTCCAGCCATACTAGTGACACTTTGCAGGCAATGAATACAGTAGGGGAACAAGTTCATGTTCAGAAAGATTTTTAGTTCTCAGGCAGTGGGTTTTGCTTATCTTTAGGACAGAAATGAAGGTGATTTTCTAGTCTTTGATGAAATTGTAAGATAAACTCGTAATGCCTTTTGACTAACAAAACAAAGATGGGAGGTTAGAATCATAGACTCATAGAATGCTTTGGGGTGGAAGGGACCTTCACAGGTCACCTAGTCCAACCCCCTCCTGCAGGAGCAGGGACATCTTTAACTAGATCAGGTTGCTCAGAACCCCATCCAACCTGATCTTGAATGTTTCCAGGCATGGGTTCTCCACTACTTCTTGGGCAACCTGTTCCAGTGTTTCACTACTTCTATGGTAAAAAATTTCTTCCTTACATCCAGTCTAAATTTACCCTCCCTCAGTTTAAAATCATTGCTTCTTGTTCCATCCAGACCTTGCTAAACAGGTTGAGCGTAGAGGGTAGCCTAAAATGCGAGAGCTGAATACCTGCTCTATCAGCAATGCTATTTCTTGAGGCAGTGACATTCAAAATCTTTTTTATCTTTAGACAGGACAAGTGGCTGAGCACTCAGAGGGGCAGTAGGCTGAAAAAACTTTCAGCTTTTGCTACTTTAAGTGATGTTTCCAAGTCTTTTTTTCTTTTTTTTGTCCCAAATTAAGATTCAGCTTTATTTTCTTCCAGCAAAGAACATTACAAATGCTAATGAGATTTTTGATCTGAATAAACTGGAGGCAATGGAAGTTTATAAATATTGCAGCTTTTATGTAGAAGAAATAAGAAAAGCTATACTCATCTCTAGGGGATTGAAAAAAAAATACAAGAAGTTGTTGAGGATGGTACTAATTGATCAGTCCATCCTTTATCCCATGGTGTTGCTAATTCTAAGATAGCAGGAAATAAATTAACAAATGCCCATGTCAACATGTTTTCTACATTATGGGTGGTAATAATGCAATTTTGGTTTCATAAAGCAAAAGTCCTTTCCTAAATAATTTCTTTGTGAGAGAATTCAAGAAAGTGCACTGTAAAGCTGTGAAAGGATAACTGACACATTGGAATGTTACTGTCTAAAGGAGGTCACAATAAACAGCAACAGTTGAGTTTACAGATCATGTGGAAGCATGTCCATGGCATTCTCCCATATCTGAACTCCTTGTAAGGGGAAAGAAACCCCAGTTTGGCTCTGCTTCTCGTTTGTGATAGTTGATGGTCTTGGTGTGATGAACCTCCTCGATGCCCCCTGCTCCTATTTCAGAGGGACCATCACTTTTTCAGTGTTCTTTTCTTTACTTACCCCAGCCACCTGTGTTATAATGCTAAAAGGACACATTTGCATTTTGTAAAATGTAGTGAGCCTGTTTCTGAGGAATTTTGGAAAGCGTGTGTTGGTTGCCATGAAATGCTTCTGCATCTTTCAGTTGTACAAATGGTATTTTGCTACATTGTACGGTTATCTTGGAGAATCTTTAGTCAAAGAGTTGTCAATGAGATACCCCTTAACCAGTTTATTTTTTAACCTTCATTTAGTGCTGGCAAATCTGAGTTTTATTTTCACAAGGTCTGATTATAAATAAAATTAACAAGTTATTCTTTGACCTCTAAACAGAAACTGAGGATTTGCAGTATAACTTTGAAATCTATTCAAAAGTAGCCCTCCAAAAATCGTATTTCAGTCAGGTTAAAAAGAAACCAAAAAAATAAACCACAGCTTGCACATGATAGAAGTGGTTCCTGAGAATCTGTTGTTATTAAAAAAAAAGGGGGGGGGAAAGTATTTTTCCCTTCTCCTTTTTCTGGCATATGGTACATTTCAGATACCATTATAGTATTCTCCCCCTCAATTTCAATCTTAAAATTATGACAGATTGTGCTCAAGTGTATTTTTCTGTATTTCTATTTCTGTGAAATTTACTATTTGAACAGGGATTAATAAGAGGTGTCTTTTATTCAGTTGTCTTTTATATTCTGGAGTTTGAATCTGCAGCCTTAGATGTGAGGCAAAAAGGCTTTTCTACTGTTTGAAGCACAAAAGCAGATTTTGCAATCCTTGCTCTACACTGAATAGTAATTATTCAAATAAGCCTCTGCTGGATACTTATGTGAGTAACTATTAACAGGTCACTTGGTCTGTAGTTTCATGATAAAGCAACAGCACTTTCAGCAGAAAAAACAGGGTAAGGAGTTCTCCTTTTCTTCTTCCTTCTGCACTGTTTCTATCCAGAGCTGCCTGTTTGCTTACCTCACTGCAGCCGTTTGCAGGGACACGTTATGAACTTTATAATCAAATTTATCTAAATTAATTAAAAAATTAAATTAAAAAATGAGAATTAAAAATTTTGAAAATTAAATGGTATTTTTTTTAAAAAAAATAAAAAATAATTTAAAAAGCTACAGAATTAAGTCAGAGTTGCAGGATACCACCTGTGCACTTTAAATTTTTATTTATTTATTTTAAATGTTAGTAGAACTTCCACTGAACTTTCATCCATTTATTCAACTGTTTGAATGGTGCATGTGCTTACTGACTGGTTTCCATTGACTAATTGATTCAATAAACAAACACAATCCAGGAGCTGGGAGATGGAACCAGGAGGATAAGTGGGTAGTGTTGTGACTGCTGGGGTTACCTCATCACCTCGTGCCTCAGTTTTCCCTAGTGAAAATCAGGAAGGATGGCATAAGCAGTTCTGTCCCCAAGTAAAAACTTACTCTGTCCATCCTGACCAATATTGACTTAGTAGACATATGGTAACAGTTTTAATTTGCTTTGAGCAAGATGTGTTGCAATGGCCGTACGAGCGCGTTATTTGTATGTGAGGATGGATCAGTGTGTGTTGATGCAGGCTTTTTGATACTTAAAATTGAGAATGTTCTCCTGCACCCAAAAAAAAGCTAAAAGTCTGCAACTCAGATTTTGGCTATAATTCTGAGTATGCAGGGTCTCTCTCTCATATTTGTTATCACGTAACTAAGGTTGAGAGGGAACTGGGCAAGTCCTTGGCAGGAGATGCTGTGAGAAGTTGAGATGGGTGGCAGCACAAAACTCCCACAGCTGCTGGGAACAAGATAACAATGCGTCACGCAAACGGCTTCATGTCCTGAGGGATGGTCGGGGAACAATGGAATATTTGGCAAGGAGAAGTGCAGAAAAGTTCTAAAACTATACTGAAGAAAAAGTAGTCGTGGATGGATTTCATAAGAGGTAAGGGTGCTTCTCGGTGAAGTATTGCAATTGTGGAAAGGAATTTTCAGAATAATTGGTGAGGGTTCGGTTGTCCTGAGCCTTGTTTATGGAACCAGAAGTGTGGCTGGAGCTATAGACTTGGAAAATATCCAAACAAAACAGGTTTCTGTGACCAAATATAGATTCAAAGGCTGATCATCTGACCTGAGAAACTGGTTCTAATCTGCAAAGATCTCCATAGCAGTGATAATTCAGTGTGGCAGACAGGTACTGACATTGGCCAATCACGTTATTGGTGTTCTTATTTTTTAGTGCTGGTTTTGTCAAAAGGATTTTGTTTTTTGTTTCTTGTATGATGTTAATGTGACAAAAGAGGAAATGATAAGGAAATTAATTATTTTAGCATTATGAGCATTGAGGTTTAAAATTTGAGTTAATTTGAATCCTTCTTGTGCTCTGTATTGTAGCACTCTGGAGATCTCCAAGGTCACAATTTCTAAAATAGATAATAATTATGTTTTTCTTAAAACAGAATTTTTACTATAGAGAACAGAAGGATTATTTTGAGTGGGAGAAGATGGAGTGGCAACCTTTATAGTTCTGTGTGCATTATGCTGGTCTGGAAGTTAATACTAACTTTTAGTTCTTTGAACAGTGTTTGTGATTGCAGTTCATGGTAGTAGCCTTCCTTTTGCAATTAGCTTTAAGATTGCAAATTATTTTCATATGGGCAATAAAACACATTTGGGCAGCTTTAGTAATTAAAGAATGTGTTCAAAACAATTAGTAATTGAAAAAGATCTGTCTTCTTCCCAGAAATGCAATGTGACAGATGACCAACAATATGTGTGCATGTACGTGCATCAGAGGAAGAGGAAAAACAAAGTGAGACTATTCATATTAATCACTATTTCCAATCCTGTTACAGTCTTTTACTTATATATCCTAACCTGATCTTATTTTGTAGTGCCATGTAAACCACAGACTAATATTTTTAGCATATGCAGAGGAAAAGGAAAAATCTTAAAGCAGTGAACAACAGCATTTAGCTGTGTGAAATGGCAGGAGTGTGGGATATGAGAGCTTCGTTAGCCAAATGGGGTGAAACACAGTCTCAGGACTAGACTGGAGAGCAAACGGTGTCATTTTGTGTACTGTCACAACATGTAATGGTATCTTTGGGCACAAAGCAAAAGCAGAGGCACAAAAGTGAGTTTGTTTACATTTAATTTTATTTAAACTCTTTACTTTTGTAAGGTATTTTTGTGAGGAGGGCTGTGGCTTTCTGAGCTTCCCTGAACGACACTGTGAAATACAAAGTTTTGCCCACGCTGAAGTTATGTTGCCTGCAGAGAAAAATGTACATACATTTCCACAGTGAATTTTGAAATACTCATAAGTAGTAAATAGGTGCATAAATTAAGCTCTGTGAGGTGAAAAAAAATAAAATTGTAGGTTGTGGGGAAATTTCCTACTGGTACAGAGATCTTCAGTGCTTACCTAAGACTTGTGCTTGGGTTGTGCCCCCACTCCTTCCAAATGTACACATGCTTGAGAAGATATTTGTAGTCCCTGGTGCTTCAGTAGATGCTGCTGTGCCTTCAGCCCACGGTTGTGCTGCTCCAGCCCAAGCTGCAGCTGAGCTCTGTTGCCTTTGGAGCATGGCTTGAGGGGTGCAGGTCTGGCAGGAAGGTGAGCAGAGGGAAAGGCAATGGGGGGAGGAAAGGTTTATGAAACAGCTTCTCCACAGCCTCTCCCACACCTTTCATTCCTGCCTCTGTGCCACCCCGTGCGTTAAACCTGTGCAGGCAGCAGTCTGTGCTGCATGATGAAATGTCTGGTTGGGTCCCTTCCCTAGCCCACTTCCCAGCCCAGCAGGAGCAACGCTCACACCCACACAAGGCAGGGTTGTGTGGCAGGGTGGCAGCGAGCAAATGGGGGAAGCAGGGCTGCTGTGCTTAAGTTGGCATCCTTGCAAAGAACAGAGAGAGTTGCCTGGCATTTTCTGTCTGGCAGAGACCTGGAACCAGGCTTGCAAACCAAGTAACTGTGGGTGCATTTGGGTTTTTTATGTACTCCTAAGTCTGCCTTACAGGTATCAATCGTGTTGGCCTTTCAATACTTAAAGGGGGCTTACAAGGAAGATTTTTAGCAGGGCCTTTAGCAATAGGACAAGGGGTAATGGTTTTAGACTAAAAGAGGGTAGATTCAAACTAGATATTCTCTCTTAAACTGAAGTCTTCTAAATGATAATTTTCATTAATATAACTGGGGTGAGTTTTCAAATTATTTTTACTGATCCATGTGCCAGGCATGTTTTTTTTTGCAGATGGCATTTTTACGTGCATAGGCCTTAGCAATTTGAAGTTGGATAGACATTAGGACTTAGTGGTGAAGAGCAGTTGTACTCTGTTTGCCTGGAGCTCATTTTGGACTTCTCACCCATATTTTCTGTGACGTAGCCTGCAGTTTCTCTTATTTCATTCCATTCAGGTACAGTTTTTGGCTTCCTGTGAACGTGCCAGTGCAGCTCTCAGCTAAGCAAAGATTGAACTTTCTTGTCTAATAATTAACTTCTGTAAACTTCCAGATGCTTAGGGTGAGCTCCAGCTTTCTGTATATTCAGGTAGTTTCATTTATAAGTGAAAGCACTTTTTACTACAGAAAGATCCAGTTCTGTGATCTGCTAATGATATTGTAATGATTTTTCTCTCATCTTCACAGGAACTGGTATTCAATGGCTACAGCCAGAGGTGACAAGTGGCTGAGATGAATACGACTATCCTACAAGAGATTTTGATTAAAAGATCACAGCAGAAGAAGAGAACTTCTCCGTTAAACTACAAAGAGAGGCTTTTTGTACTTACAAAGTCTATGCTAACATATTACGAAGGCCGAGCGGAGGTAGGAGATGGAGATTTATGCTATAGACTGCCTTTGTTCCTTTTTGCTTTTGTGTACTTTTGCCTTTTTTCCTACTGCATATCATATTGTCAGGAGTGGATGAGGGCCATGGCCATGGGTGGCAATGAACATGAGGTGCAATTTCTCTTTTCTCTTATTTATAATGCAGATTTACAGAGATGTAGATTACTTATCTGGTAGTCAATGTGAGCTGGTTCTTACTCTGATCAGTAGTACATAGCCAGGTTTCCAGGAATAAGATAAACCAGCTTTTATAGTTGGTTGTCAAAGCTGATTTCTTTCTTTCTCTCCAGAGACATGAAAGGTCACTGCTATTGCAAGGTGGGGAAAAGATAGAAAAACGAACAGTCCTAGTTGCTTGTGACCATGTTTGCTGCAAAGGCCATTACTTCCACATCTGGGAATTAGCTGAATTCAAGCAGGAGAAAGAGCATTGGATAGGAGCAGTGCATTGCAGACCAAGTTCACTAGAGATGAGATCCATTAGAGGAGATCATGTAACCTAGTGACTGAGATGAAGCTGGAAGCAGTTTATGTAAATTCAGTTACACCAGAAGCAATAGTGTAAACTGGGCAAATCAGCATTTTTCAGATGAGCTCCAGACTGTTTCGTTAAGACCACCTAGCCCTGGAGTGCCATGTCATGTCTTTTAGTGCTAGAGGGGTAGGTTTCCCACTTAGCTGACACTACTTTACAGATGTGTCACAATGCCAATGGGGCTGCTGTAGCCTGTGGAGCATTCTCTACATTCTGGGAAGCCATTCAACCAATAAACTTAATGGAGACAATTCTGTAACCTCTTGTGTCAGCTGTCTTGTGTCTGATGAAGGAAGGGGGTACGGGAGAACTTAGAGTTGCTAAGCATGTTTCTCCTCCAGCGCCTGTGCTTGCAGGGGAATTGAGCTCAGTTACCATGCCCCGAGGCCACGGTGGACTGCCATAGTTCCTTTTTCTCTGAATATAGCTTGAACACGGGATTAGGAATGAGGTCACAGAATGGGTGAGGCTGGAAGGGACCTCTGGAGGTCACCTGATTCAGTGTCCTTCTTTAAGCAGGGCCACCTAGAGCCAGTTGCCTGGGACTATGTCCGAATGGCTTATCCAAGGATGAACACTCTACCACCCATCTGGGCAACCTATGTCAGTGCTCAGCTGTCCTTACAGTAAAAAAAATACCAGCACTGTACCCCAGGGGTCCCAGTATTGACCCCTTGGGTACAGTGTTGGTTACTGGCCTCCAAATAAATTTTGTGCCACTGACCACCACCCTTCTGATATGGCTGTTCAGCCAGTTTTCAATCCACCTTGAAATATGAAGTTATGTATTTTTACTCACCATAGATTTAAAATACATACTTATTTTAGAGTGCCTTTATGTTTTTTTTTAAGAGTGTTTTTGTTTTCCCCACAGAATAAATAGCTGGGGGCTTAAGAAACCCTGTGAAACATGTCTTGCTTGCTTATCTTGTGCTAGCTCACATTCAGGTCAAATAGAAATGTAACTGACAGGCTTTGCAGATCTAGTTGTTGCCCTTTAAGAAGTTAGCACTTCCAGCTTTACCTTTCTCCTGCAGGTTAATGCCCTCTGGCTAAAATACCCTGCAGGGTACTTGACTGGTGGATCTGTCTGGGAGGGGGGTTAAACTATTGGTTTTATTTGCAGTGAGATGGTAATACCTTCAGTTGTAGAGGCAGTAACTCCTTAAAAAGTTGCAGCCTGAGATAAGGACTGTTGGGGTGAAAATATACATTACACCTACAGCAGTTTGCTGCTGAAAGAGTCAGGTCTGTCTCCTAGTTCTAGCCTCCCCTATCCACTTGAATCCGTCTTGGCACTTTTTGGAATCCATGCTGCTCTGAAAAAACTTGCTAATTGACAGAAAGGTGTTTGATCTGGTTTTATTTTTCCTGGATTAGTGTTCTGCTGGGTTAGCAAGATGCATTAGCTTGGTGCAGGATCTAACAAGTGCCAGAGGTGGTGCCAGGTGGTGGAGGAGGACGAGGTGCTTCGACTGTTGGTAAACTGGCTCAGCCGTAACACTTTCCAACCTCGAACCCTTCTCATTTTCACTGTTCCTTCTACTTGAAATCATTTAATCAGCATTTTATTTTGTTAACAATATTATCTGAAAATAATAAGCTCTGGTCTTAGAGGAGCACACTGAGTTTGTCAGCAATTCTTGGTCTCCATTTGAAAAAAAAATTACTGTATGACTGAGATCTCTGTGACACAGTAGCAGTTATTCCTTTGCATGACTGGGCAACTGAAATGGGAAAAGTTTGGGGATTTATCAGTTGTTTGGGTTTTTTTATTTGATTTGGTTTTAAGCCAATGATGGTGTAAATTTGTATTTACAGTTATACACTTGTATATTCTGGATGAACTAATTTATATAAAATTAAAAAAATATTATTGGAGATTAAAATAATTCTGACCCTTTTGAGTAGTTGAAATAAACGTGACAATTGTATATGCTGGTTGAATTTAAAGATATGACAGATGAAAGGATTGGTATGGATTAATCTCATTTCAGGCTTGGCAGTATTCAAAGTCAGATAGGTAAGACAAGCATGGAAATCCCAAGCCAAGAAGATCCCCCACCCTCATTTTAATCACATAACTGTAGTAGTACCAGTCTGCCAAAGGTGGCTGAGTTCTGCTTTTTTTAAGCAAGTACATGATTTTCAGTGTGGTCAATGGCCAAACTGAAGTCTCTTCTTGTTTTTTCCATTTTGACTTGTGTGGGAATTTAGTAGAGAGAATTCAAGAAGAAGCAAGGTTTGTTGTTGCATGAATACTCATACCACTTCTTTTTAAGACCAACATTAAGTTAGTTCTCATTGACCAAATTAGTCAATACTCAAAAGTGTGGGCAAACTGGAATTGTAAATAAAGCAGCAGTTAGATGCTTGCTGTGTCTGGTGACAGAAGTGGAACATTCGTGACAACAGAAAGCAGCCAACCATAGCAAATGTTGTTCTTGTAAACGCTGCTGAGATATTTAATTGACCCTGTACTGCGCATCTGGTGGTTGGAGATCACTTGCTCTTTGACCAGAAACTGCACATTACAGAAACACTCTTTTCTGTTTTTTTTCCTGTCCTATGTCTTGACAAAGTGCCTTATACCTACTTGCAGCAATAAACTATTATCTCATAAACATGTCTACTAGCAACAGGGTAAAATCATGTTTAGACTTGCTCATATGATATTTAAGACCTCTTATACGTGCTTTCAAGCAGCTCAGGCACCCCGATGTGGTACAAAGTGGCTGCAGTGAAGCTGGAGCTGCTCTGCTGCCGTGAGGAGAAACCTGGCTTCTGCGCTTAGAAATGTTGCTGGAGGAGATGTGTGAACTGTGGATGAACCAGAACTACAGAATCAGTAAAGAGGCTGAATTTCAGGACTGGTTTCAAAGCACAGAAACCTGAGGAAGAAGGGTCCTAGTACAAAGCTATACAATTACGAGTAATGTCGTGGGAAGCTTATTTTGGGTAGGAAGACAAGAGGACCTTGGCTTTTATGGCTTAATTTCTGAGCATTATGCTGTTTGGTAAAAAATGAGAGTTATATCACCTAAAGGCTGGTTAAAAAGATGGATATTAAAAATCTTGAAAATAAATATACATCAGGAAGTGACTTGCCTTAAGCGTCACAGAGATGAACTTTTAATGTCAGAAAAGAGGAATATGTTGTTTAAGCTGGAGATGACTTCTGGGTTTGGTGCTTTCTTGGCGTTAAGTTTTGCAAATTATTAAGTTCACATGTTGGAAATGCTACTATTTTGCAATATCAGGCTAACAATAATTGCAAGGATATAAAAGCCTGGGTTAATGTTTTCAGTTCCATGAAGCCTTTAACAGTTTATCATCTGTCATTATTGAAAAGAGTATTTTCTGTGTTTTTTTCCTTGATGTTGCAAAAGTGACCAATGACATCAGAATGTGATGGATTCAATTTGTAATGAAGACAAAAATTCATTGCAGTAAGAGAAAACTGCATCAGCTTCCAAGCAGAAAGTACTGATCCTGAATGTTAAAAAATAGAGAAGTAATACAATATCTTTCTATTTTGAGTGTTGAGATGTACTATAAAACTAAATATGTTACAGTGAACAAGATTAAAGATCACAGACTCATAAAATTATAGAATGGTTTAGGTTGGAAGGGACCTTAAAGATCATCCAGTTCCAACCCCCCTGCCATGGGCAGGAACACCTCCAACCAGACCAGGCTGCTCAAAGTGCCATCCAGCCTTGAACACCTCCAGGGAGGGAGCATCAACAGCTTCCCTGGGCAACCTGTGCCAGGGCCTCACCACCTTCATCATGAAGAATGTCTAATCTAAATCTTCCCACTTCCATTTAAAGCCATTCCACCTCATCCTGTCACTACTTGCCCTTGTAAAAAGTCCCTCCCCAGCTTTCTTGTGGCCCCCTTCAGGTACTGGAAGGCCACTACAAGGTCTCCTTGGAGACTTCTCCAGGCTGACCTACCTCAACTGTCTCAGCCTGTCCTCATAGCAGAGGTGCTCCAGCCCTCAGATCATCTTTGTTGCCCCCTCTGGACCTGCTCCAACCATTCCATATCCTTCTTATGTTGGGGATTCCAGGACTGGACACAATACTCCAGGTGAAGTCTCACCAGAGCGGAGAGGGAGAATCCCCTCCCTTCCCTGCTGGCCACACTGCTTTTGACACAGCTCAGGACATGGTCGGCCTTCTGGGCTGTGAGCGCACATTGCTGCCTCATGTCGAGCTTCTCATCGATCATCACCCCAAGGCCTTCTCTGCAGGGCTGCTCTCAAATGTGTCATTCCTCATCCTATATTGATCCCAGGGGTTGGCCCAACCCAGGTATGGGACCTTACACTTGACCTTGTTGAACCTTATGAGGTTCACACAGGTACACTTCTCCAGCTTGTCCAGGGCCCTCTGGATGACATCCCGTCCTTCTGGTGTGACAACTGCCCCGCTCAGCTTGGTGTCACCGGCAAGCTTGCTGAGGGTGCGCTCAATCTTGCTGTCTATATAATTAATGAAATTATTAAACAGCACTGGTCCCAGTACAGACCCCTGAGGGACACCGCTTGTCGCAGATCTCCATCTGGACATCAAGCCGTTGCCCACTACTCTCTGAATGCGACCAACCAACCAATTCCTTATCCACCAAACAGTCCACCCATCAAATCCACATCCCTCCACTTTGGAGAGAAGGATGTTGTCGGGGACTGTGTCAAAGGCTTTACAGAAGTCCAGATAGATGACACCCATTGCTTTTCCCATGTCCACTGATGTGGTCAGCCCATCGTAGAACCCCCCTGGGTTGGTCAGGCAGGTCTTGCCCCTGATGAAGCTGTGCTGGATGTGTCACCTCCCTGTCCCCCATGTGCTTTAGCGTAGCTGCAGGAGGATCTGTTCCATGATCTTCCTGGGCACAGAGGTGAGGCTGACAGAGATGTACAGTGTTCTCACACACACTGTAGACTCGCCGAGCCAGCTGTAAACAGATTTATGTAGGCAGTAGTAACTGTGGCAGTTTGAAAGTGAGAGGCAGTAGGCATTTTTGCATAAACTGACCCTTGCTCTTGAGCACTCCGGTGCTATGCTTGCTGTTGTCAGCTGGAATCATTAATTAGTGTAACCTGTCCAGGTAATCTGGTTGTATAGCAAAGGCATGTAATGTTCTAGTGAGGGAACACTAGTGTGAAATATTTTATTAGGAATTCCCTTTCCAGTTTTGTGTGGTTTGAAAGCTCAGGATATTACTTCCTGTCTGCTTCTGTTCATTTGCATCTTCTATGAAATAAAAAAAAAAATACTAATCTGTAAGAAACTCAAAAGCAAAGTTAAGCAGTTTTGAAATAAACCTGTTTGCCTTAAAATCAAACATTTAATGTGGCAATTAAAAAAACCTCATTTTGATTTTTTTTTTTGTACTTTTGAGCAGCAAAAATTTAGCTGAAGCTTTAGTATGACTTTTTCCACATTTTTAATTTCATCTCAAAGGGAGTGCAGGTTTGAAATCCAAAGAGGCATTTATGGAAACAACTTCATGTATGCATGGCCCTAGGTCTGTTTGGCCATTTTCTGTCAAAAGTAGCCTCATATTTTGCATATTCAACTTAAAATGCTCTGGAGTTTATTTTCAAAGGTGTGGCACGTTCACACTCTCAGCAAACTGTTTGGAAAATCGAACCTTAGTGTTTGTCTAGGAATGCATCTTACCACTGAAACTGGAAATACTTCAGTAAATATCAGCTGAACAGTTGTAATGGAAAGGGTTATTTGCTTTACAACTCCACCAGTGTGCCTGGTAACTGATGTCCCACAGCGTACGTGTCCCACACACTCTGTTGCAGAGTGGCTTAGCTGCTGCAAAGAACATCTTTTATTCTTCATGAGTTAGCCAGCAGGACAAACCACACAGAAAGAGCAGTCAGGATACTGTGTCCACCACAGTAGTCCACCAAGTACTCTTGGTTTATCCTTTTTCTCTCTGTGTGGTAATAAGTTTTACTGTTGTGAATTCTTTCTCGATGAATGGTCAGAAGGTGTCTGAACTGGAAGAAGACATTAGGACAGTCTGATGGGCCTGACTGGAGGAAGCTTACTGCTGCATTACAGAGTAGCCATGATACAGGTAGCACGTATTTCACCCAAGTTTTAGTTAGATTATACTGACAGAGCTGCTCACTTGAACTAAAAGTGTCACCAGACTAGGGATTTTTGCTGTAGGTGGTATTTTAGTAAGGGAAATTCTTTGAGATGAAGGCAAGATAATAAATGCAGATGTTAAAGTACTTCTTATCACTTGAGTAGCTGAAAGGAGCTGATTTGTGCAAGTGAGATGTCCCCCTGGTTTGTCAGTTTGAAAATTCCACGTTGATGTTTCTCATGAGTGTGGTGCTAGCACAGATCCAGTCATAATTTTATAAATTGTTATCCATGTGTGAGCTGTTAGCATCCTCATGTCTGTTGGAGTTGTTGGAAGTTCCCTTTTATCGTGGTATTTCTCTCTCTCTCATCCTGCTTAGCAGTGACACTCCAGTTTGAAAGTGTGCTGATGAGTGTGGTTTGGTTACTGCCCTCCCACACACGGCGCTCACATGAACCTTTCCAGCCCACGGCAACTTGCACTGACCTTGAGTGTGAAGCTGAGTATGAGTTTATGAATGTGAAATTGCTTGAAGGTATAGCAGCTTTATTTTGTGCTTGTGTTTGCTGTATGGATTACAGTTTACAGCAACAACCTTTTTCTAGTAGATTTTGCATTTTCAAAAGGTATAGGCTAAATCCTTGTCCCCGTGGTTACTCCGTGTGCTGCAGTATTAGAGGGAGGACAGAATCAGGGGAGAGTCTGTGCTGCAGTACCTGTTAGCTTTGAAGGGGCTGCACAGGGGATATTGGGGTGGGCACAGCACTGAGTTATTAGCATGCTGAAACCCTAGAGAGAAAGCAAATAATAGCCCCAGAGGGAAAATGTTTAAGAGTCTTATTTAGAAGGATGCTTCTGTGGAGTCAAGGAGAAGGTGGCTGATTTTGGGCAGTGGAGAGTGCTCTTGTCTTCACTGGCAGTAGTGGTGTTTGCCATCAGTCTTGCATAAACAGAAGAACTGTTACAACTAACAAAACCAACCAGGATCTAAATAAAAAAAAGGACAATAAAACTTGAACATTTGGGGGGTTGCTAATTTTGAAAGTCTCTTCCTAAGAAAAAAAAGCTTCTGCAAGAGTTGTATTTGGCTCTTGTAATTTGAATAGAGAGAAGACAGTAGTGTCTGAAATTGCTGTAGTGGTATTTTAAGGAAGGAAAAATAACTTTAAAAGTTCTGGGGCTCACTCTAAAGCTGCAGGTTTCAGGGTAAAATTGTGTAGCTTCATTGCAACACTGGTCTTGTGTAAATACTTCCTTTGGAGCATAACAACATTATAGTTCCAAAAAGTTCTTTTTTTTTAATGGAAGATTTCTGTGTATCAGTTCTACTGTTGTTTATTCCTACAGCACTTGTCCTTTATAATTTTCAACTTAATTACCCTGAGTTGTATGGTTTCCTTAGTCATTGTGTAGGTGATTTAATTATTTATATAATATAAATGAAAGCACAATTCCGTATTAAAAAGCTTCTGATCAATTCACTTATTACTCTTGTTTTTTCATGTAAGATAAATAGCTTGTTGAGTTCTCAGGTAACATAACTTGAAGGAGCTGCAAGAATTTTGGAAAACCAGTCTAGAAATAAAGTGGTAGGTTGGAGTTAGTTATGTGATGGATCTGTTTGGTTTATTTTGTAGAATGTGACTCAATGTAGACGAGTATGAATGGTAAAAATTTAGGAAGGAATTGCTGAAATGTTCAAAAGCAGAATAGGAATAAATAGCGAAGTGTCAGGCTGTCCCTAACAGGACCTGGATGACAGGATGGTGATTCATAAACCAGATGTGTGTCAGGGATACCCTGTTGCTGTGAAAAAGGCAAATGTTGCATTAGGATAAATAAAGGGGACTGTGAATCCTTATAATCTGATTATAAGGTATCACCTGCAGTGCTGTGTCTGGTTTGGGGCAATAAATTTCAAGGAAGATGTGGGCCTGCTAGAGAGATTCAGTCAGAATGGGAAGGATGTAGTTCCTAAAAGCAGGAAGTGTTTAAAGTGGGAAGATAGTGATGGACATGAATCTTCAAAGACAACCCCCCCACAGCTCTGTAGTCGGCGACTCCATCATCTGAACCTTGAAAGAGTAGGAAAAGCAGCTGGTGACCTCTGGGGTCCTGTCCTGGGGCTCTGGTTGTTCGCCTGTGATGCCCTGGGCTTGGGAACTCTTCCCTTCTTGGCTGTCTGAGTGGTGTTCAGACAGCATGAAGGCTGGGTTTAGAGGGTGGCTGGATGAAGGGGGTCGCTTGCCCTGTAGGTCTGCCCCCTTGAGGGGGCAGAAAAGACAGAAATGCTGCAGTTGGGCTGTCCAGATTCAGAGCTCTGTGAGGACTTCACCAAAAACTGGGAAGAGAAGGTTTGTCTGACAGTGTAGGTTTAGTGTTATAACTTCTTAATATTACTGTCCTACATGTTAAATAAAAAGGAATAGCTTATTCTTTTTGCATTGCGTGGGAACAAGATTAATTGCCTGGACTGACCATCCTCATTGTGAGCAAGGAGCAGGTCTTCTGATACTGTAAATCAAGTTTTTGAAGCATAGACAAGTATGAATTATGTATGGCATTTTGCATTTTGAGAAGCTTTGCATAGTAGTTCCTATATAGTCACTTCCTTTTTATTATTTTCAGCAAGCAGATACATTTAAAAAAACAAAACTTCAGTGTGACTTTGAAGGACAGATTTTAATCTGTTATCCTATTGGGATATAGTATTTTTATACCTTCATATTACCTTCTCTAGGCCTCCCTCTAGAGGCATATATCTTACCTCCAGAAAATGGGTGCATGTGCTTTGATAGGTCCCTTGGGTTCACTGGCCTTTGATTTTTCCAAATCCTCTGTTAAGCCTTCTGTCCAGTTGATGATGCATGAATGTGCTGGTGAAATACTACTATTTCTACAGTGAATCTAACCTTTTTCTGCTATGTTAGCCATCTTCCACCTCCAAAACCAACTGTCCCTCTGCCTCCTATGGCTTGACATTGCATAATTAGCCATCGTGCTAATTTTGTCTCCTTGTAGCAGAAGTCACTTGTTGGAAAGAGTAGTTATGGGTGGATTTCTCATACCTGGCTCATGCCTGCATCTCTACTTCCCAGCTGCTTCAGGGCTTGAGCTCTCCCTTGGTTCTGCATTTAATATCTGCCATAAGCCTGAGTCTAGAGTAAGCTATCTGACTTGCAGAATAAATGCAATACAGTGATGGTGTGCAGGATATCTCATTATAAAGGGAAATCAAATATTTAAGTGTAAAGAGGAGAGAAACTGCAGTGGTGGTGTGAGCGTTTTTCTAGAGTCATTCCTGGGCTGCTTGGTTTAAAAGTGAGAAATGCTGAGCTAAAACACAGCTGCACACCTGACAATTTGGAGCCTGCTGGCCATTAAGAACTGTTGCTTCTGATGCAATCTGAAACATGTCTAGAGCAGTATTTACTTTCAAATATTTAAGGGTTTTTTTAATCTGTAAAGTGTGCAAAAATAGAAGACTCTTACCTGACATTAGGCTTAATTTGCTGGATGGAGTTGCAAAGTGAGTTAACTTCCAGATGGCTTAATTTAGCCTCTCATGGTGAAACAAAGTAAGCAACTTCAAATCATGAAAGTGTACAAAGGAGCAACTTAGGAAACACAGTTACTAGAATGATGTGCTGTCTATCAAGAGGTTTGCTTTATTTTTCCCCCAAAATGTTGGTTGGTTATCTTGTTGGATTCCTGTCCTTTATCCTCCTGGATAAAGGTGGATGCTCCTTTGGAGTGAGTGCTCACTGAATGCCAGAATTGGCATGGAAATCTCTGAGTCTTGGAAGAGAGGCATGTTCAGATAAAGTAATAAAGTTTGCTCTTCCAAGGAATTTCTGTCATTCCAGATAAAAAACCCAATGCATATCATCTCTTTCTGTCCCACAACAAGAGTTAACCAGCAAACAGGTTCCAGGCAATACACGAGTACCTCACTGGACACAGAAATCTGGGTAGACACATTACAGAAGTGGCAAGTGCTTATTCTTCTTTGTATGTTGTTGTGCAGTAAGAAAAGTCTGGAGAGGTGTCTTCAACACAGTTATGTAGAGTGTTGTATTCTGTGCTTCATTAAAACATGCATCTTGTTTGCAATCTGGCAGCCCTGAAGCTGCTGGACCTGCCGTGCAGTGACAAAGAGGGAGAAGCAATACTTGCTGCTGTGCCAAGTGTTGTAGACTTCAGTAACTCAAATGAATATGTTTTAATTTAGGCAGTCAGTGTTCAAGTAAGGAAATACCATAAAATAAACAGAAGACCTAAAAGAGATTTTTTGATTGAAAAATCCAGTGTTGCAAACTTTGTGCAAATTATTTTTTAGCATAACACGATAAAGCTTTGTAGTACAGCTCATGGTAATGTTTATGATTTGACTATTTTTTTTTGATGGTTCATTAAAATGCCAAATTCCCCCCTTGCTCCCAGTTCTGAAAAGCAAGGCCCCCTTATTGGGGGTTGGTTTTCGGGGGTATGTGTTGGGTTTTCTGGTGGTGTAACAGTTACAGCTTTATCTGAGCTTAATTCCCGTCATTCTTCCTGATGCTGACCGTGACGTGCATTAATTCTTCATGTACGTTTTCTCTGCCTGTTTTCTTCATAACAATATAGATAAGAGACAGTGTTAAATGCATTTTAAATGCTGATGAAACTCCCATGTTTTCCATGGGTAGTAACTGCTGTGTTTCTAGGGTGGTGGAATCGTGACCGCTGTATTTCAAGTTCCTCTTTGCTTCTGTTTATAAGACTGTGTTTTCAGTTGCTTATCATTGTGCCAGACTTCTTCAGTTTGGACTGAAATTTCCATCCTCAGGAGGAAAAAAAAGCAGCTGAGTAAGGATTGGAGTATCTCAAATAATTTGGTAATTACTAGTTATTCTCACGTTGTATGAACAGCATCCATCTTTCAGAAGCTGCACTCTGGACTGGATGTGTTGAATGTATCTCACAAGTCAAAATTTTGACATGGATTGATTCAGGATCAGTCGTGAACTGCTGCCATTTTTGTTTTGTTCTGAATTCCAACAGAAACTTCCTGTCCTATTAAAGCACTGTTCTCCCAAAAGTGAGAGGTGCCTCTGTACAGTCTCTAGATTCATCATCATTTTGCTCTCAGAAGTGTGTTGTTCAGCTGTTTTCCTTTTGTCCTGCGGTAGAGCACATTGTAAATTTCTATGCTGGGCTTTCATTTTTAGCCTGTTCTGCTCCAAGGAAAATTGTTTTGGTTACTTCCTCCAGAAACAGCCACCTTAAAAAGGTCTGCTTGTGTGCAGACTTCATGTTAGTACCCATTGCTTTGATGTGTAGACTAAAGTCCAACACACACTACATTCCACTGTTGGCTGTTCGTCCAAGGAGCTTTCTATCTGCAGTGTTAAACTACAAAGTATTTCCATGTGTTGTTACTTTAAGCAGCATCTCATGAGCACCATGGGTGCTCCTTGCCTTCTTTAAAATCTTAGTAATTATCAATTTAGGCGAGCCAAATCCTCTCAGATGTCTGTGCTGTTGACCTTGCTTCTCCCAGCCTTCTGCTAGCCTTGGCCAAGAAGTTCCTTCAACGCAGACCCCAGCGTGGCCCAGGGATGGGTTTCACACCCATCTTCTGCTTCCTGCCTCAGCATGAACCTGTGTTGCCTGGGCAGCAAGCCAGTTTCTCTGGTGACTTGCAGGAGAATGTCAAGATGGGGACCACTTCAGCAACAGAGTGAGGGAGCAGATGGGATGGTGCACTGGCACTTATTTGAAAACAGTAAGGAGGAAGTCTTCCTTCATCTGTGTTCGTTACTTTTTTTGTAAAAAGAGTAGATTAAACCTACAATTACAACAATGGAAACTTCATGTAGAAAGAGGCAGTACTTTTAACTAAGCAATTACACTGTACTCTGCAGACTTTCACCAGTGTAGATATTTATACCCTCTTTCTCATTTTGCAAATTATTTCTGCAGTTTAAGCAACATTGGTGTCATAATTGGAAAAGAAAGCAAGACGTCTTTGCTGGAAAAAAATTAGATAAATTGATTATTTTGCATAATTTGGTTTTGCTTTTCTCTTACAGAAAAAGTACAGAAAAGGATTTGTGGATATTTCAAGAATTAAATGTGTAGAAAATGTAAAAAGTGATGGTATTATTCCTTGTCAAAACAAATATCCATTTCAGGTATGTTCCTTTTATGTAAAATTATAATGCTCTTTTCAACAGCACCAAGCCATTTGGATGTAACTTGCTTGAAATCACTGTCACTTCTAAATACTGAGCCTGTTCTCCAGCTTTCTGGGGCTGTGTGGAAGTTGGTTCAGGAGCAGTGCTTAAAAACCATGCCCAGCAAGCATGGTCCCTGCAGTCCTCTCACTTGGGAGCTGTGCCTCATACATTTTGTCCCTTTTCTTTTCCCCACTCTCTCTGTTTGGATTTTGCCTGAAAAGTGCCTTGCCATGGTCTTCCTCCTAAACAGGTTACCTGGAAGCCTGTTTTCCTTGTCTTCATTCTTTCACATTAAATTAAATTTGATTACCATTAAGTCATGTAAGAGTAAGAAAATTAAGATAAAACTTATTGCATTTTCTTCCATTGTGAACTTAATGGAAATAAACACAGAAAACAAGGTGCTCAGAGGGGAAAAAAATGTTTAGATAGGGGAGTTGGGTGCTGTGCCTCTTTATGATAGAGGAAGTGGTTGGAGTGAAGGTGGGCAAAACTTGCTTTCCACCAGTGAGGAAAAAGAAGGCAGGAATCACCCCAGAGCAGTACAGAATCACAAGGAGATATGAAATGGCCAAGAACAAAGGAAGCTGGATTATGAAATGGCTTTAGCAGTTAAATTGAACTGTTTTTAGAAAACACACAGTGAAGAATGAACAAAGCAAAGCATGAATCAAACATTTTGAAGGCATCTTCATGAGACAATGTACAAATCCATCCTTATTCTACTGAAAAGATCATATATGAATAGTAAACCCTAATAAACTTTTCACAGGTTTTGCATTTTTTGCCCAAGTAGACATTTGCCAAATGTAACAATCATTTGGCTTGTTTCTTGAAGAATAAATAAATTAATATTACCAGGTGAATGTACTTTGATTATTTCTTTTCCCCCTCTGCAGGTTGTATATGATGCTAATACGCTTTATATTTTTGCACCAAGTGCACAAAGCCGGGATCAATGGGTGAGGAATCTGAAAGAAGGTACTGGAAATTGTTCAGACTTATATACTTATGTTAGATGTTTACTTGAGCTGTCTGGCAAGGATGGAGTTTGCTGTGTTTTGGATTTGTGGCCAAGCAGTGTTGAAAACACACCAGTGTGTTAGTTTTTGCCAAGCAGTGGTTGCACAGTGTGGAGGCTTTGCCTTTTTCTCCCTCTGTCCCCACAGTGGGTTGGCTGGGGTTGGACAAGAGGCTGGGAGGGAACACACCTGGTACAGTCGACCTGAACCGACTAAAGGGATCTTCCAGGCCACGTAATGTCATGCTTGGCAATAATAAATTGGGGTAGAGGAAGATGGGGGTTGAGGTTTTCTGGCTTTGAATTGGCCATTGCTCAGAGACTGGGCACCGGTCTGCTTTGTGGGAGATGGTGAGTCATTGCCTTTACTTTGATTTGGGTTTTTTTTTCCTTCTTTTGGTTATTAAACTGTCCTTTTCTCTCCTTTTCTCAAGCCACAAGTTTTCTTCTCTTGTTCTTTTTATTCTCTGCCTCACCTCGCTGGGTTGGGGGAGTGGGCGAGTGGCTGCTGGCTGGAGTCAACCCACAACAAACTAGACAAGTAAACTGGTAGAGCTTCTGTTGCATATATCCACTGATTTTTATTTTGTGTTGGGCCAGCTCATTGTTTGCATTTACAGCATGTGATAACAGGCACTAGAAAAATCAAACACCCAGACTGATTTAATTTGATTTGTGAGGTCCAGCTGCAATCAGAATTTGACTCTATGCTTTTGCACAATGTGTAATCATCAGAAAGCTTATCCAAACTAGTTGATGGCGTCACTTAAAAGTTTTGCTTGAATGTAGCCAGACAACATTATGGGCCTTGAACTGATGTAAAATGACAGGAGGCATCTGCACTGAGATGCAATCTGATTAATGCCATCATAGGGAGTAAAGATTTTTTTTTCAAGAGCCTCTTAATGCTTTCTGCCACGATCAAATGCTCACATTAACTGCAGGTGCTCTGTAAAGTAATAAAAACTAATTCCTGGTCTGAGGACCACAGGGGAAAGAACAACTTCTGATACTCAGCAAGCCCATGGGATGGGGGTAAGGAGCCTTCCACATCAAACACAGGTGGTGTGCCATGGAACAGTGATAAATGTCAGCTATGTTTCCCTCTAGAATACTTCTTATAGGAAACACTTTTAGAGGAACACTTTTTAGGGGAAACTTTTTAGAGGCAACCAGTGACAGAACTAGAGGACATGGTCTCAAGCTTCGTCAGGGGAGGTTTAGGCTTGATATTAGGAAAAAAATTTTCACTGAAAGGGTGATTGGCCATTGGAATGCACTGCATCCCTGGAAGTGTTTAAAAACAAATTGGATGAGACAGTGCCATGGTTTAAATGACGAGTGGGTGTTGGTGTTGGGTCATAGGTTGGAATCGATGATCTCAAAGGTCGTTTCTAACCTTGTGATACTGTGATACTTGCAGCAGTAATAAAAGAAAAGGGGCAGGCAGAGCCTTAGGACCTTCACAGCTGCTGCCTGATTCAGAGGGTGCAGGCAGGCACCTGGGTCTCCTTTTGTGGGTGCACCAAATGCCTATCCCTGCTGGGGTGGCCAGTTTAGGCAGGGAATCAAGTCATGTGTTATCCTAAAAATGTCCTCTATTATAATTGTGTCACCCTTTTTATATTTGCAAGAAGGTCCTTTAGAGAAGCAATGCTAAAGTAAAGACAAATGAAGATTATGGCTCGTGTCAAAGATGATGTAACATTTATTAAAAATGACCCTCTTGCAGATTTTTGTTGTCTCGTTCAATATATGCTCTTTTTATTTTTGTAGAAATAAAGAACAACAGCAATATAATGGTAAAATATCATCCCAAATTTTGGACAGAGGGAATTTATCAGTGCTGTAGACAAACAGAAAAATTAGCACCTGGCTGTGAAAAATACAATCTTTTTGAAAACAGTAAGTACATATTTTTTTTGCACAAAGTTGTTTTCGCGTAGATTTCTGCTTTGTTATATGATCCAGTCATCATACTGAATGCTCTAGATATTCAGCAGAGAAAAATGAATCATTGACACTGTACCTTAAGGAAATGGAAGTGTTTGTTTCGTTTCCAAGCATTTTGTAAAAAAAATAAAAGCTAGTGAATTGTCCTTACAAAATATGTTTAAAAAAGCTGCAAGGAATCATTGAGGTTGCTGATTTTATTTTTCACTCAGTTCATTTTTCCCGTCTGAAACTTATTCAACCAAGTGTTTATCTCAGACTAAGTATGAAACCTGATGGCAAAAAAGATTCAGCTAGAAATCCTTGCCAGCTCTTCAGCTTTATTAAACAACTTCTACACACCCGTGTAAAAGAATAACAACTGTTTTGCATTTGATGTTACTACACCAGTGTAAAAATGATACAAGGAGGCTTGATGTATCTACAGATAGAGGACTGAAATTTTCTTAGAGGTCTGTAAATGTCCATATTCTGGGCCTGGATGAACCATGACCTCTGTAGGCATTTGCATCGTCCAGCATCTGCATCCCAGGTTCTGCTTCTTTAGCAGCAGGTGCCGTGGCGTGCAGAGATGTGCAAGTGTGACTCTCGGTGCAGTATTGTCCTGCATAAGGATACAGTAATTATTTAGTCCTCAATTTAAGAAAAATTCCTTAGTAGGAGAAGAAATTGAGCCATTGCTTACCTGCAAGTGACATCTGTTGTGTCCAGGTGATTTCCTATATCAGCACCTTAAATGGCAGTCGTGGGGACCTGTGGATTTAGTTGCATTAAGAGATTTGAAGAGTAGGCAGTGGCTTGTGACTGGGCTTATTCAGCAAGATGCAAAACATAACATACAACTCAACTTTTTAAGTGCAGGGGTGTGGGGAAAGCAGAGCAGGAGGGGAAAATACTTTTAGATCTGAGAGAAGTAATGAAAAATCCAACTTTTATGCCTTATTTAGCAAAGCAAGGGTCAGGGGGTGTTATTTCTTTAGAAGAGCAGATGTTAATAGGAACAGACCTTTAAAGTATCATGATGATAAGACAACTGCTTCCTTTTTTATACCTTTCTTGATCTCTTTTTTATTTCTGAAATATTTCTGCATCTGAGTGCTGACTTGGGGATCTTTATGTGGCATGCTGTGGTGTGGCACAGGCTTTATCAGATCTGTGGTGAATGTAGCCCACTGGCTGATTTAGGATGTTTTTGCAAGAATATCCAGTCCACGTTTTCCTAATGCTTAATGGGAGCTGTCTTTGCTTTCTGACTTACTAAGACTCGTTGAGATATTAAAACCTTACCTGAATTTTAAAGGTTTTGTTCAGTTTCTAAATTTATAGTTAAATGGACAGACACAAATCCTTCCCTGTGCTTTGTTTCTAGGTGTCATGAGATTGCCCTCTCCAATGCCAGAAAAAAGTGTGGTAGGTAGAGTCTTTAAAATATTAAATACATAATTGCTGCTTTTTGAAATGGCATTTAAATTTGTGGAGATCATTTGTGCCAAGATACAGAAAGATCTATTTCTGCACGTGTCAATGGGCATCGTGCTCTGTCCCAGGGGTGGAAATCATCCCACTGAAATGTAGTTGTACCTGTTAGCTGGATCAGTACTGCTGGTGGGAGAGGCAGTCAATAAGCAAACACCAGGCGGTGTTGCCCTTTACTGGCAGCTGTGTGGCTGCAGCAGCAGCCAGATCCATGGGTGGCAGCCGGGGTGATCGTCTGCCATGCACCCCCTCTGCCACTGCAGCTCGTTTCTGGGGTAACCACAACTAGCCCAGCTTGTGCCTCTGGGATGCCCAGGCTGGTTTGCACTGGTGTGACAGTAGCGGTGGATGGGGTGGAATGATGGAGCAGAGTGGAGTGATAATTGTGTTGGGTTATTTCCAGCGAAGGCCTCCGCCACCTACTCCTCCAATTGAAGAAAATGGCAATGAAGAGGAGGAGGTAGTGGTAGCAATGTATGACTTTGAGCCTACAGAACATCATGATTTAAGATTAGAGAAAGGAGAAGAATATACAGTGATTGAGAAGAACGACATTCACTGGTGGAAGGCGAGAGACAAATATGGGTAAACATGAGTTCCTTATTTTTCATTATGAAGCTCATAAAGCTATTGCCATGTTGTAGCTGTTTATATTGACTATGTGTCAACAGATAACTGTATTAGACCCCACTTTGGATCCCCACCCTGAAATCTCATCCCTATCTTTATCCTCACATAGAAACCAATTTTTAAAAGCACAGTTCTCAATAGATTGTGGGACTTGAATGCAAAGATGGTTGCAGAGCTGGAAGCTCTTCCAGTTTTATTTCTGTCAGGTTTTATGGTTTCCAAATCAAAGCATCAACCAGCCTGTAAAACCTCACTAGGCTGATACAGTACTCCCACTTCTCTGGGGAATGGCTCATTAGAGAGCAATATGGTTAACATTCAGCTCAGCAGGCTCAGACTTAAAAACTTGAATAATCATCATCTTATGGAATAGCTGGATCATCAGGGGCAATCTTTGAATAAGTTGAGAGTTGCAGTGGGATGACTTAATGACTACAACTTTACATTCCTTGTATTAAATTTTTTCCTCATGGTTTTAAAGGTGGAAGTTCCCATACTTCAGTATTTATCAGGTCCTGTTGCAGTGTGTTAGGGGTAATTGCAAGTTATCAGACTGTAGCAGGCTCTGAATGTGTTTCCAGTGACTGACTGGGACCTCGAAGCACAGAAGTGACAGAGCAGCAGAGGGTTCTTCACCCCTTCTGCTGGTCTTTGTGGACACTTCTGCTGCCTGTGTTGCTTCTCTAGCTGTGATGAAAATTAATGTGGAAATGTTGACACAGAAAATTAGTTTCTGTATAATCAGCATTAGCGTGGATGGGTCATTAATAAATGAACTACAGCAAGGAACCTCTGCTAATTAGCAGAATGAAACACTGCCTTATAGGCTTGCAATTCTATGTGTTTTCATTCAGACTATGTTTTATATATATTTATAGAAAACAAGGATATATTCCAAGCAACTACGTAACAGGAAAGAAGTCCAACAACCTCGATCAATATGAGTAAGTGAATATTTGAGTTAAAATCTGGAAGATCATAAAATGAAACCTATGCTTTAAGAATGACAATGTATTTTTAAAGTTTTGAAAGCCATTATTTACACACAGAAACACTGATCTCGGTGATGAAACTTCAATATTTGAAATAGACATATATCTGTTGATTCTCCTCATTGATTTTACTCTGATTTATAATGTAGAGTCAAGTCAGTGAGATGGCCATCAGGCACGTAGTTTTTTAGGCTATTACCATTAAAGCAAAAATCCCTCTCCCAGTTTCCTGATAGGCAAAGGAAAATCTTAAAGGAAATTTACACATTATAAGTTGGCTGAATGTGTTTTTAATATTAAAGCCACCTGTCTATGTAAAGTGTGCAGCAGTAAGATGGCAGAGTAGAAAACAGTGGAAATCATTCAAAATAAACATAACAGATCAGACATTTTGGAAAGCAGCTCTAATTTTCAAGAAAATATATCAGTGCATTTTAAGTCTCAGTATATGCATGTAACTTATAATTTATAAAAGAATAGCTTTGAAAACCCCACATTTTCCTGTTTATGTTTAATTATAGAGTACTTATTTAAGAACATCAGGATAAAATTTAACACTGTAGTCTTCAAGCTTGTTTTTCTTGATATTCAGATTTCGGTACGGCGTAAACTGTTGTGCCTGAGAACTTAAGACATATTTCATGCCTTTTAGAAAACTGGAGGTGTAAGGATTAAAACCTGTTTATGAAACCATATTAGTACCTTCAAAACTCTTCTCTCAGCCACCTATGGCTCCTATTGCTGTGTTTTGACGAGAAGTAGAATTTCTTCTGGGATGTTGCCGTCAGTTTTACTGGAGGGAATTGTTCTTTGTTGCTTTCTCATCTTTGAGGCTTTTGTTAAGAGCCCTGCCCTGCTCTGGGCTGGGTTGTGGGGCTGCAGAAAGGGAAGGAAGGAGCTAAGCTGCCTTATCAGGTCCAGCCACTTCGTGCCTTACCACCTTGGGGCTGTAATTCTGAGTCACTTTGTAGTCCAGGGAGGATTTCTCCAGATCATCTACCAACTGCAAGAAACCACCATCTCCGGAATGGCAGAACTTGATTAGAGGCTGCTGTGCCACTTCCCTGCTTGGTTCCTGCCATGACAGCATAACTCAAAACAATTGCACCACACCATTTGCAAGCTGTGTGGTTTTCTTTGCACGTTGTTTGCTGCAGCTGGCCGAAATGTCAGTATTTCCATGGCTGATCTAAGCTGCCCATGCAGCACCAAGCCTGGGGATGTGCAACTGCGACGTTTAATTCATGTTCAACCTCCTCTTTGGTAGGTTGGTCCTCCCTGGAATATCAGAACCGTGAAGTAGTTAAATAAATAGCAGTCTAGCAGCCAGCCCTGTAGGTGACTGTTGGGCAGGTGACTGCTTCCCCAGGGCTGCCAGTCTGCCCTCGGGCTGTGGTTCAGAGCAACGACTGCCATCAGCCTGTGCGTTTTTGAGAAGTGTTTTCCTGAAAAATTAGTTCCACTGCCTGAACTTTATTTGCTCCTGTGGGATCCCCCTGTGTTGGTTTCAGGGGATTTTTGTGGGATAACTGCACAATGTAACGGAGACTGATTTTTGTACATTAACTAAAGATCAGTTGTTGACCTTTGTTATCATAAAACTATTGAATCTGTAGCTTTGTAATACTTTTCTTTAAGCATCATAGGGAAATCACTCACTGTGGAGAAGTTTTGGTGACTGATGTTGTGTTGCAGGTGGTACAGCAGAAACCTGAACAGAAGCAAGGCAGAGCAGCTCCTCAGGAATGAGGTGAGCACAGCAGTCTTGCAGTATTAACCATGAAACACACGTGAAATATCTTCTTTTATTAAAACAAATGCATATTTTGGCAAGCACAAATCACAGAGCAAATAGAAGAGACGTGTGGCTTAAAATTGCTTGAACAAAACTCTTAATGTGCTTCCATTTTAGGATAAAGAAGGTGGTTTTGTGGTGAGAGACTCGAGCCAGCCTGGCCTGTATACAGTTTCCCTTTATACAAAATTTGGAGGGTGAGTTTCTGTGGCTGCTCCGCACACCTTGTCTTGTCCAAATCCATTTGCATCCATCTCCATTCCATGTGTTGGAGGAAAGCCCAGGAGAGAGTTCAACAAAGGAAGATGGGTGACTAAAATGAGCTTTTCAGCTCCGTGGCTAGGTCATGTTTGTTTTAATCCACTGCAGACCTGAACCTCCACCCAAAGAAAAAGGTTTTGCTCTCCCAACCTGTTTGGTCTCTCCTGCCAGCCCAGGTGTTTTCATCAGCATGTGGTGAGCTGGATCAGGGAGCTTACTGGGCTGAAAATTAACCTTTTATGGGTTAATCTTCAGCTTGGTCTGAATACTGAGATGAAGTGGAGTCACCAGTGCTTGGGTTTTTTGATATTCAAGCTGTTCCTGAAGCATATGACGTTGGGCAACCTTGACAGCCCTTTTGGTTTTCTTTTCGTAATCCCTCTGCGCCTCTTAAAAGAATCACAACAAATGACACTGTTATTATTACTAATTGTTATCATTACTGATTGTTATTATAATTATTGTTATTATTTTTCCAGAGAAGGTTCATCAGGAATAAGACACTACCATATAAAAGAAACAGTGACATCACCAAAGCAGTACTACCTTGCAGAAAAACATCTCTTTAACTCCATTCCAGAAATAATTGAGTATCATAAGCATAATGCAGCAGGTAGATGAATTGGATTTTTTTATGTCACTTAGAGCTGATTTGAAAAGGAGTGTAAGATGTTTAAGGGGTTTAATTAATTTTTTTTTAGGTTTTTATAGATCCTTCTTTTTTCAGGGAAGTCATGAGACACTGCATTTTCACATTTTTTCAATATAGGTAATAATTTGAAAAGTTTTGTGTAAAAATAAATTAAAAAAAATATTTAAAAGGAGAACAGTTGTATTGAGTCAGGAAGAATCATTCATTTAGCTCCACATAGCATCTCCAACAGCTGCTTGTAACCCACAGGAGATGGATAGGGGTGGTACTTCCCCAGAGTGTTCTCTAGGCACTGGTTTATTTTACCTGCAAGTCACTACCACTTAAAATAATCTTACCTTTCCATGCAGCAAATGGATGAGGAGAATAGCAATGTGTTGTTGAGGAAATCCCTAAAGATGAGTCTTTATAAAGGTTAGACACTTCAGATCTATAGCTGATATGTCCTTCTACTGCATGATAGGAGAGAATTTATATAGAATTTATATATAGGCATATATCTGTATCCATCTCTCAGCAGTAAAGAAGCATCAACAAGGGAGCTGCAGTGAGCGCTCCTGTGTAACTCTCGTAGCAGCTTTGGGTAACCAAAACAACAATACAGAAAGCGTGGTCAAAGCTATATATAATGTTAAGCTTATTGTTACTCAGTGTTGAAATCTGCAGTGAACAAGTGATTTGCTGCCTGGTGCTATTTCAGAAGTAAGCTGTGTCTCTTGAATTATCTTTCAACATCAGGTCTTGTTACCAGGCTGCGCTACCCGGTGACCCCAAAGAAGACAACAGCACCGACAACAGCAGGATTCAGCTATGGTAATTGTGTGTTATATTAACTACACATCTATTTTCTCATTATTTTGTACAAGTCAGTGGCTACACTATTTTCTAAAAATTTTGATTGAATTTTGATTTCTAAAAATCTGTGATTGCCTTACGTGGGTCTGAGTTCTACCCTGGAGACCCTTGCTCAGAGGACTGGCGTGCAAAGGCATCACAGCTGCTGGTAGGCACGTGGTGCCATGGGCAGCAGTGAGGAGAGGCAGGACGTGTCTCTGGTGCTCCAGGGGAATTTGCCATGTTCCTTTTGTGGACACCTTGAGCTCTGCCCAATTGAAGAGCTGTGCTTTCGGCTCCGTCATAAGCCTCCAGACTTCTGACTCAGCCGTGGCCCTTTGATCTTTATGGAGAGTTTGATTTTTGGGTTTTTTTTTAAATAAATTTGGAATAACCTGTTTTAAGCCTGGCACATCAGGTGGGGTGAGCAGCTGCTGTGCATTACTGCAGCTTTCTATGATGGCAGCTTGTTGAAATCAGTCTGATAACAGCAGTATGTAATTACTCCACTCAGGAGAGCTTGATTTTTGCCTTCTGTGTTGATCAGGAGCTGCTGGAAGGTCTTGTCTACTTAGAAGTTTGTTTTGTGAGTTATAGAAATGCTCAACTTTCGAGTTATTTCTAAGATATTTTCTCCCTAAATTCCCTAATTTGCTAGTAATCCAGTTTCCCTTTCCTCCTTGTCACCTACCTATTTAGTGTGTTCCTTAATACAGGAGTCATGGGCTGTCATTTCTTTCTCTTATAGAGAAATGGGAAATCAATCCCTCAGAACTGACATTCATGAGAGAGCTGGGGAGTGGTCTGTTTGGTGTGGTGCGCCTTGGGAAATGGAGGGCACAGTATAAAGTGGCCATCAAGGCAATTCGAGAAGGTGCAATGTATGAAGAGGATTTCATTGAGGAAGCCAAAGTAATGATGTGAGTTGTGTGCTTGGCATTTTTAATGCAAGTTCTAGGACTCTGCTGCCATTTACTGAGTATAAATAAAACACTTCAGGCAGGTGGTATTTTTGCAGTTTTGTGGGTGGAGAGCTAGCAGTGGGCAGAGGAAGTAATAACAACATGATCTCAACCTTTTCAGGAAGCTAACACATCCTAAATTAGTTCAGCTGTATGGTGTGTGCACACAACAGAGACCTATTTACATCGTGACAGAGTTCATGGAGCATGGCTGCCTTCTCAACTACCTGAGACAAAAACGAGGAGTTTTGAGTAAAGACATCCTGCTCACCATGTGCCAAGATGTGTGTGAGGGAATGGAGTACCTGGAGAGAAACAGCTTTATCCACAGAGACCTGGTAACAACCCTTTAGGCAATACACTCCTCTCTGAATTTTTCATTTTTGAACTTACCTATTCCTTTTTGAAACAGCCTATTTGTAAAGCTCTTGTTCATGGAGAAAATTATAAGTAGTTGAAGTTGACTCCTCAGGTTCTAATTCAGCCTCTAAAACTGCCCTGTATAGAACAGGACAAGAGGTTTTGCTCTGCCAAGAAAATGGAATAAAATTTTTATAAAGAGTTCATAGATATTTGTGCTGTTATGATAGCATTTCTCTGTTCTGTATTATTGGTGCCATTTTCACCACTGGTGAATCCCTTCAGGTGATAATTTTTTCTGGTGTTTTTTTACAAAATGGTTTAGTTGCCAAAATGCAAATGCACAGGTACCTTTTATAATGAGAATGCACCACTGAACTTGGTAAACTGGTGAAATTGCTAAGTAAGGAGGACCAAGTCCTCGTTAGACTTGTAATTTGTCTGCAAGAGACTGCAAGTTTTTCACCCAAATCTAACCATGCTCTTTGCAGGCTGCCAGGAACTGCTTGGTGAGTGACTCAGGAGTGGTCAAAGTGTCAGATTTTGGAATGACAAGGTATGGCTGAGTGTGCAGACCATTTGTGGGGATCTGGGAAAATTCACCTAACCCTGGTACTTCACCATAAGGCAACGCAGGCCCAGAAAAATTACAGGCAAAAATGGTCTTTTTTTGACCTATTTAGGGAACATCCTTTTGTTAATTTGCCCCCCCCCCAGTGCCTTTAAATCTTGTTTGTTATTTGGTCATGTATCAATTTCCTTTCTCATTTTAATTCTGGAAAATCAAAACTAGGCAGTTTATTCTGTAGGGGAGTGTGTCTAGCACTTACCATGAGAGGCCAAGGTTTGAAATGACTCTTCTTCTGTCTGTCTGGTCTTCTATTAGCAAATTTCTGTGAAAATCTTACAAATCTTCCTCTTGTGATGCAGGAGGTATATTAGAGCTTGTGGCTCAGACAGCAAGGATCATGCTGTAGAGATAATAGTAATTAATCTGTAATAAATAATAGAAAGAAGCTGTTCAGTGAGTTTGGCTCCTCTTGGGGTAGATGGTTCAGAGTTGCATCTTGCTAACAGAAGTGCTGAAAGCTGGAAGAGGGGTTAATTTCCTGCCCTTTTAGTACCTGTGGGTGCTACATCAGGTGGGTGTTGTGTGGGTAAGGCAGGGAGTGGGGACCAGTGCCTACAAGGACAATGTTAAAACACCATGGCTTGACCATGCTTTTCTCAGCTTTTGCCACCTTTCTGTGCTACTGAGCTTGCACATCCTCTGACATCTGAGTTCAGCCCAGAGGGGGAGAAACAGCAAGAAATATTATGTTTCCTCATCATTTTGTCTCATAATACAGACATTTAACTTGCAGGTGCCCTAGACCTGTGTGTATAGCTGATGATCACAAGAGAAGACTCTGAGGTCATAACTAAAATGAACTGGATCTTGACTGAAACCTTAGTACTGCCCCAGAGAAGCTGTTATTGTGTGATGCTAACAGTCATGGCCATTAGGTGGCAATATGAGCTTCTAATATTCAAATCCAAATTATAATTTGCAGTCTTGGAGGCTGCCTGAAGGATATAATTTCTCTCTTTTTTTCTTTTGTTATTTTGGGTTTTTTTAGGTATGTCCTTGATGATCAGTACACAAGCTCCTCGGGGGCTAAATTTCCTGTGAAGTGGTGTCCTCCAGAAGTTTTTAATTACAGCCGATTCAGCAGCAAGTCAGACGTCTGGTCATTCGGTAAGATGTTCATCATTGAAAGAAAACACTGCTTCTTAAATAGCAGCTAAGTACCAGTTAGAGAGAGTAATTCAGACACAGGGAAAGTAGCTCTGAGAAGAAGCTCAGAGTAACCATTTGCCTGTTTTGTGCTTGCATAAAATTGCACAGAGACCTTTAGAACTGCTATTTGTCAAAGCCAGTGCTGATAGAATAAGACGGTTTTCAGCAATGATGCATGTGAACACTTTGCAGAATATGAATCTTAAACTGTTTATCAGAAAGTCTGAGCCTAATAAACATAAATAAACATGTATTTTTAATAAGTTATTTGCTTATTTTCTTAATGTTTATTTTCTTTTTTTTTTTAAGGTGTTTTAATGTGGGAAGTGTTTACGGAGGGAAAAATGCCATTTGAAAAAAGCTCCAACTATGAAGTGGTAACGATGGTCAGCCAAGGGCATCGTTTGTATCGGCCCAAACTAGCCTGTAAGCAGGTGTATGAAATGATGATGATGTGCTGGCAGGAGGTATGTGCTTTTATAAAAAAATATTCTAATTTTTGTCTTTGAATTTAAAACCAGGTTAATCAGCAACAGCAATTAATCCCTGTTGCAGCATTCTCACTGTATCCAGCTCTGTCAACTATTCCTGTGTTTGTTGCTAAGTCAAAGATCTCCCCCTGGTTTGCAACTGAACTAGAGGAAGATAAGAACCCCCCCTGAGGAAATTTCTATGAAGTAAATGGACTGTGGGGTTAAGTATGCAAAGGCATTTAATAACAAAATGAGATAATTGCTAAATCTGTGCTGGTCATGATTATATCTGTGTACAGACACCGCTAACGAAAAGAAATCAGTCAGAATGGCCCAGAGGTGGAGAATCTGATTTTATATTTCCCCAGTTTATTAATCGTTATGGAAACATTCCAGAGTGGCCAAGGATATTTTTAAAGAAATACCTCATTACCTGATAATAAATTATAAAGGAAATACAGATTAACTTGCAATTGAATCTGAATAGAAATCCCCAAATTTATAAAGAAAGACAAAAATACTCAGTACTATTAATCCTCCCAACCCAGAAAGAAACTGACTGTATGATTTTCACAGAGGTCAAAGGGGCAGGAAAGCAAAATGTATTACTTTATCAACTATATCAGTATAAAGCATTTCTTGTACTATTAAAGCAGAAGGTCTCTAGGAGGACAGGTGCCTTTAATGAGACACCTCTAATTTTGAAAGAACAATTGAGAAAACCAAGAATGGAAAGAGCTATGTGATTTATTTCTAGTTAGTCTTTAACACAGGGGGTCCTGGGAAAAAATTGCTCCCTTCCAGTAGTAAAGATGACGTACTGACTCTTGGAGAAGGTGCTGGAACAGGGAGTGAATAGTCATCAAACCAACTGGTGGAGATCTAAAGCTTACAAACCAGTTGGTTTATGCAGCAAAGAACACACTAAAACCCACAGTGCCCTGGAGGGCCACAGAATGACAACTATGTTTGTAGTTCAGAAAAGCTGTTCAGAGGAGCCAGAAAACTACAAATCATTAGATTTTGTTTGTACTTGGTAACCTACTTGAAATGGTCATTAAAATGGAATAACAAATTACCTGGAACGTAATGGTAAGTTATTTTTAGTGCTCTTTTAATATCATTTTGTATTTGTAGGATTTATATGAACATCAATGAATCGATCAAAAAATTCTTGAGTTCATCAGGGTTTATAAACAATAAAATCTAAGCAGTCATCATGTGAGAGAGAAAATCCTTGTGAATCACAAGTGAGACACAAGTAATGGAAAGATACTGTTGACTTTTGTCAGGAAACGGAGGAAAAGTGCAAGTTACCCAGGCAGAATATTCTAAATTAACTGTGTCAGCCAGGTCAACAAAGAGCCTGCCTCAGTGTTTTGCCATAGTTAAACAAAACAAACAGGATGTTATGACACATAAGGAATTGTGTGCAAAATAAATAGAGCAGATGAAGGATGCCATTGCATAAGTCTATGGTGCAGTCTCATTCTGGAGTCCAAAAATAACGTTGGAGTGAAAGAGGCTTTAGAGGATGACACTCAAAATTCTTAGGATCATAAACAACTTGTGTAAAGAAAGATTGGAGCAGTTCATTGGGGCAGGTGGGGATGGGGAAGAAAAATGAAAAAGTGTAGCAGTATGCAAAATAATGAATTATATGAAGAGTGTAGTCCAGCAACACCTCTTTATGCTTTTCCAGAGCATAAAAACCAGTTGATGCTTACTGAGATTAAGCGACACGTCCAGTAATCCACACAAGGAGATATTTTTGCATATCACATCTAACAAAATGGTAAATTAGTTTCCACAGAATGATATCCAGACTAGTAATTTATAAAAATCAACACAACTTCATTGCTTTCTGATCACAGCTGCGTGTGCTTTTATTTTTAGAAACCAGAGGGACGCCCGACTTTTGAAGACTTGCTCCACACAATCATTGACATTGCAGAGGGTGAAGATGCTTTCTGAAAAAAGACAACAGCAGCACGAGTGCAGGGAAGAAGTCACTTTCCAGAGATGTGGCCTTGCTGTTTCTTTTTAAAGGCTTCATCCTGTAAGCTGCTGGATGCTGCTAAAGAGTGAGGGAACCTGTAAGATCTGATCTGCTCCAGCACAAGGAGATCTGATCTGCTCCAGCACATGGTGCTGGGAAATGAGCAATACTGGTATTCTCTGTATTTCCCCTGAAAAGTCACCATTGCATATATGGCAAGTTCAGCTTTTTATGGAGGAAGAGAGAGGCCCATCAGCCTAATTTGCATTTACTGGGTTGGGTTTGTGTACATACAGTCCACATTTCTGAGTTTCACTTTACACAGGCAGTAGCATTAGTAGTGATTTGCATGCTTAAAAATTGAAAGTATCTATAAATGGCTATTTACTGACATTGAAATGTTTCTAGAGATTCTCCAGAAACATTATTTCTCTTGGTTGATGGGGTGTTTTATGACACTTCAAGAACACAAAACGTGCCTCTTTCATTTGCACATTGCAGGTTGTTAACAGTGCAGTCTTCAGTTTGGTGCAGCACTCAAAAAGCTTTGCTTCAGAACCGAGCTGTGATATGCCCCAAGCCATTCTAGGCTGTTTGGTCAACCAGAGACCTCCCACGGTTGGTCTTGATGTAACTTGTGACAAATAACTCCAAGATTCAGCACAAATGGCTGTCAGTGTACCTTAGTACCTTGTTTTGGATTAATTATTTTATAATTTATATGCTGTATGTACTGTGTATATATACATTCCATGCATTTATTTATACAAAGTGTGTTTTCCTCTTGAAATTTTCAAGCACAAGTTTGTCCTGCCTTCAGTCATAATACATCCACAACTCTTTATGGGGTTGTAAATGAAAGAAACTACACTCTCAGGTGTGTTTAGGGGGGCTTCTCTTTCTGTCTGTCATCTGTACAGTGATCTAACCTTTCTGTTCAGAAAATAAAATGTCATGCTACACGTGTATGTAAATAAATTGAGTGATAACTGTTGTTTGGAACCAACTGATGTGTGGCAATAATTTACTGTCAGTGCATCATAAGCCAAACTCATTGTTCATGTGAATATGGTGTTATGATAGTCCATGTATCTACATATCTATCTGTGTGTATGCACACTCAACACTAAAAATATATGTATATAGTAGTATGAATGTGTATTTAAATGAATTTGGCCATGATGAAGTGTTTGGTGCAGAAATGCCTGAACTCCCTTTAGCAGTTACATGCCCTTTTCCCTCTACTTGTGCCATGTGGAAGAGAAAACAGACTGCAGAAAACCTCTTTTTTAATTTTATTTTTTGCAGACAGACAGGAGTCCAGTGAAGTTTATTTCTAATCAAATTATTAAAGATAACCATAGCTACTGGTTATATTCCATCATTGCTGCCTTTTTCTGTAATCAGTTTTGGAGATACTTTGTCTAAACTTGTATGTTCAAATGCAGGAAGCCTCTTTTTCTTGGAAGAGACATTTTCCTTTTCTCGTGCTGTTCCATTGAAGAGTTACAAACTGTCAGAAAAGATTTAAATCTCCATTTCTTAATTTCTTAATGACAAATTTCTTAATGACAATATCTTGGAAGATTATCACAGCTATGCAAACAAACCTGTTAAAATGTTGAGTCCAGACCACTACCCACTCACTACCAACTGAATATATTGTTAAAGGGTTTCTAGGTTTTTCTGTCTGTATTAGAAAAAGGAACATGGATGATCTAAGGTAAGCCCAGCTCATCTTTCCTTCCTTAACTCTTCTTTGCACTCCTTTCTCAGTGGAGACCCTGCAAAGTGTGGCATTGCCAACAGTTTCAACTATATCATGGGCAATTTTACAGCAATAAGTAATGTTTCCCTTAAAACCCAAATGAAGCATAGGAAAATCAGGAGATCAGTAGTTTCCAGTGAACCTTAAGCCTATTTATATTCAATAATTGTGTATTTATTATTAATTTATATGGTAAAAAACATCCTAACTGTTGATTTTTGGCAGAAGTTTCCTTATTGGAGTGAGTGCTTTGAATCTGACCCCTTTGCTTGCCTCTTCCCAGTACCTGAGGATGATTTCTGCATACCTGCCATTGAGTTTGGCACTCAGGATGCCAGGAACTGAGAGGTACCCAGCTATTAGATGGAAGCATTTTGTAAGTTGAATGTAGCCTTGGATGGTTAATTTTGGAAAGGACCAGCACACCTCCAGAGGCAGCTGAATTACTGACGGTGTCTGCAAAGGCAGGCTGAAATGTTTCACCACCCTTTTTCCTTAAGCAACCTGTCCTCCTTTCCCTTTTTATTATAACTGAATTTTTTCAAATGTTGGGATCAAAAGTTCATCTGCATGGAACCAAATGCTGTGATTTACATCTGCTGGGGTTTTTTTTAAGAAATACTTAATCTTATTGATTACAGTTTAATATTTTTTCTGTAAAATGTGTGTTTGATTCTAGAAAGCAGATACTTTCTTTTCACCTTTTTTTTTAACAGATGGATATCCAGTCTGGGGCTCCTTTTTTTAAAAAAAAGGACAAGTAGGTGGGGTCAAGTAGTGCTTGTGGTTAACGTTGTTTCATATCACAGCACTCAGGTCTGTTTTACTGGTGCAGTTGATGAAGAGAAGTTTACATTTTCGTTTGAATACAAGCAACCAACCAGACATGATTCTCTCTACCTGTAAGTAAACTGGGCCACATCTTTTCATCTTGTGGTTTTGTTTTGTGCAGTAGCAGTGTACTTAGCAAATGAGCTATTTAATTATTGCCATAAAAATACCTGTGTAAGCTTTCTCTCGTGCTGCTCCGGTGATCTCTGTTCAGACTGCTTATCTTGACTTTCAGAATTGCTGCACAACTATGAATCCATTGTGTGATGGATTCAGCAAAGCAACTGCTTTTACACACAAGTAGGGAGATATTATGGCACATACAGCATGGACATGACTAAAATTTTGCTAGGATTAGAGCTGTCTTTCCTCCAGAGCAGAATTAACTTCCTGGGAAGACAGAAAGCCTCAGCTTGCACATATGAAAAGCTGAAAGCTTGTTGTGTAAAGTATTTCTAGAAGCAAACTATACTGTGGTTTTCTACTGGATTATTGATTTTCTAGTGCTGTTGAAAGCTGACAGACATAGATCAGGAGACATGCCATGTGTAACAGTAAAGATCTGGGTTTGATGGGCCTCGGTTTGTAGTACTGAACAGTTAACTTGCTGCCCCTACCTCAAGAGCAAGAACTGTGCAAAACGTGCTAGAAGAGGGCAAATCTTAGACATGGACTACACTTTCAAAATTGCCAGTGCTTTGAGAAACAATGAATCAGACAAGGAAGCTCAAGCCAAGAAACCTATGAAATAATAAAATAATAAAATACACATTATAAAAATTTATCTCTAACTTCTTGCTTGTACCTTTGATGCTCCTTCCTCAAGGCTGCAAATTAGTGTTATATGAGGAAGATGGCACTTATACAGGTGTGTGAATTTGTCATCTGTAAAGACAATATGACTCTCAAGCATCCTGTGAGACTTTATCAGCTAATGGCAGCAGCTGACCATCTTAAAGGACTTGGTGTTTTCACTCTCCCTTTCCTGTTTTCATGGGACCATCTTTCATCTTCTCAAGCAAACAGCTGTTCCTGACAGCTGACCAGTCTTTTTCTCCTTTCTCTACATCCCATTTGCTCCATTGTGCAGAGATAAATTTGTTTTCAGGCATCTAAGCTGCTATTCAAAATGTCAGCTGCAAATTTTCAAGCTGAGCATTTGTCAGGCCAGCTTCAACACCAGGTTCCTAGTATTTCTGCTTCATCCACATGCTTCTCTTGCCAAGTTATCTTTCCTCAAAACTGTGCATGCTAAAAGGTCTGATTTGGGGCATCACAATTAGATAGGCTGTCACAGCTCTGTGATAGTGTTGGGATTCCTATTTGTTAATCCCTCACCAAGGAGAGAATATGACACTGTTTTAAAAACAAGTGTCTTCATCCTAATATAGTTCCCAGAAAGAAAAAGACATGAGTAGTGAAATGGGCTGCATCTTTTGCTCTTGTGTTAAATTATCTGTAGAATTGGCTGAACTTTGCCTGAGGTGGCAAGCTTTCACCACACCTTAGAGAAATTAAATTCTCCACACGACTGAAGAAGGAAAATTCAGCAAATTATAAATGAAACAGCTCAAACACTCATCTTGTTTCCCTTACCTTGGGGATCAAAGCCAAATGTGTTTTGGTAGCTTATGTTTTGATAGAACTCAGGAAATTGTGGGCTGAGAGGTCTAGTGGGGCTGTGGATGCTGGAGAAACCTTCCTTCCTGTGGATTACAAGAAGCAAAATTTTGCCACTTTTTCTGGAAGTCTGGGGAAAATTTTTGGTTATGTAGGAAACAGGGAAGTGGGGCCTGAAAATTATGATAGGTCCATAAATAACTTATTTTAACAGACTTCAAAACATAATTAAAAATTATGAGACAGTTCTTTCTATTTAGCCTATATTTCCTTCCTGTGTCCTGTCCAAGCAGTCTGTGACTCATAATATGGTAAATCTTACTGGTGTCTCTATTCCCTTCAAGATATGGAATCCAAAAGATTTCTTTATTGAAGCACAGCTGTCACTGATGCCATCACTGATTCATTTTTACTTTATGAACTCTTCAATGTGGTTACTTGAGTTAGGGACCAGGGGTCAAGGCCTGCTAATACATGTGGGACAAATCAAAAGTGTTTTGCTTTAGAAAAGGTCTTTGATCTGAAATGGAAGGAAATCAGGTAGAATAATTCTATTTATTTCAGTGATTTGAATTAAAGTGTAGCAGAAAGGAAATCAAGAAGAGTTATTGAGCCAACTGTACCCTGGGCTGCATCAAAAGAAGTGAGACCAGCAGGTCAAGGGAGGTAGGGAGGTGATTCTCTCCCTCTACTCTGCTCTTTTGAGACCTCACCTGGAGCACTGCGTTCAGTTCTGGACTCCTCAGCCCAGGAAGGACATGGATCTGTTAGAGTGAGTCCAGAGGAGGCTGTGGAGATGGTCCAAGGGCTGGAGGATCTCTCTGTAAGGACAGTCTGAGAGAGTTGGGATTGTTCAGCCTGGAGAAGAGAAGGCTCTGGAGAGAACTTAGAGCATCTTCAAGTACTCAGAGGGAGCTACAGGAAAGCTGGGGAGGGGCTCTTTGTCAGGGAGTGCAGGGATAGGATGAGGGGTAATGGTTTTAAGCTGAAAAGGGGGGGATTTAGATGAGATATTAGGAAGAAATTTTTTACTATGAGGGTAGTGAGACCCTGGAATGGGTTCCCCAGAGAAGTCGTGGATGTCCCATTGCTGGAGGTGTTCAAGGCCAGGCTGGATGGGGCCTTGAGCAACCTGACCTGGTGGGAGGTGTCCCTGCCCATGGCAGGGGGCTTGGAACTGGATAATCAACAAGGTCCCTTCCAATCTAAACCATTCTATGATTCTGTTTAAGACAATGAGTAAATTCTAAGAATCTATTTTCAAATTCTTATTTGCATTTTAAAAGACAGTGTTGGGGGTTTTTTTTGCATTAAAATGCAGGATTTAAAAAGTTATTGTTTCTTAGTTTGTCTAATGGCTGTTGAACAGAAGAAAAGAGAAAGGAAGTAAGGGGTCACAGGAGGGTGTGTGTAGCTGTGAGAACCTTTAGGCAGGAAACCCAGGCTTCCTGTAGCACTGCAGTGAGCATTGCTCTGGCACCTGTAGGCAGCCCTCAGCTTAAACATCTTCTGTGGCCTCTAGAAGGAGGTGGAGAGCCAAACCAGTTTAATAAAATTATTAAATTGCATTAAAGCTTTCAGCATTTGCAGTGTTAGCCACGTCTTACTAAAACAGCATCACAGAGCAGATTTGGGCCTTTCTGTAGTGATTTGTTAACTCAAAAAATACTATTTTAATCAAGGGGAGAAAAAGCATTATGCAAGAAGCTTATCTGACTAGAGAGGACATAAAATGCATAGATCAATGCGTAGAACTTAGCTTGAGATGCTGAAATTCCAATCCATCAGGTTAAAACTGCCTGACTTAATTCAATTTAACTAAAGCAGGACTTAGCTCTCTGTGTTCCTTGATAATGCTTCTTGCAGACTTGAATTTCCAAACAGAAGCTCACAGTTTGTGCTGCTGTAATTTATACTTTGATTCATTTCTACTGAGTTGGTTCCACAAGTGCTCTAGGAGTAATATGTGAACAAGTGAAGTTCAGACACAATGAAGTCGCTGAGCAGTTATGTAAAGACAGGTTTGTTTTCAAAGAGCCTGCAAATGCTCTTCTTTAGGATGATAAATATCTGCTGGATTGATAGGCTGTGATTTTACACTTAAGAGAATCCAGGAAGGAGAATGAGGAGAAGCAAACTTTGCAGAACCCAGCAATTCAGTTCAGCACGGGCTTATCTGGCCCATGGCCTTTGTCAAATGGGAGCCTTCACTTTTTGCCTGCAGAACTTGGTCATTTTTTGTGATCTTCAATTGATTAAACACTCTGACCTTGGAAAAATTCCTCACTGAATGAAGCACATGTCCCAGGAAACACTGTAATTAAAGCTTTTATTTACACCTTTTCTGGGGTGCTATGGACAGGCCAAGAAACTAAATACTTAACACCATATCTGCTTGGGAAGTTTTAAAAAACATTATATATATTCATTTATTGCTAATTGCTTTCAGCACAGTAAAGGGGGAGTCACACATGAAAAGCATCTATTAACAGAGCAGGTAGGCTCTGAATTTATGCAAATCACTGGGGTCATAAAGAAAAGCAAGACAGAATTATATGTCATTAACATCAGTCTGAACCCCTCACTTCCAAGCTGACAGCCAAATCTTTGAAGTCTTATTAGAAGATGATTTTCTTTGTCGTGTTGAATCTCTGCAGTGCTGCTTCTAAATATTTCTGGCACGTGTTCTATAAGGAGAAAAACTTGTTTAATGAGAAATATGTTTAATTAGACAAGATGGTTCAATCAGAAGAAGCAGACAAGTTTTTAAATGTCATATTCCTTTTTGCACATCACCAAATACTTTATAAACATTGCTTAAACTTCATTGCATTGGCTGAAGTAAAGAAACCCAAGAATTTTTTCACCCGTGATGTTCACTAATTATGAAATACAGAAGTGATTATAAAAAGAAATGGCAACGTAACACAGCCTGGGTCAGGGAAGGAAAATAGTTTCTTCACAAGATATTGGGAAGGTTTGATAAGAATGGAATTTTAAACAACCCTTTTTCTAATGAAATTGCCATAAGTTCCTCAAATGACAGTACTAGCAAGACCATGCTGCAACATATTTCCAAGGCACTAATTAATATTGCTTTAGAGACACTCCTTAGCATCACAACACTACTTTAATCTTGAATTTTGGGGGAGGGTGAACAAAAAAGCAATGATAAACCAGAAATAATCCCCAGCTGGCATTTTCATTCCAAGCTTACCTAGAACATTAAAAATCTCAACCCTGTAGTAAAACAATGCTACAGGCCACGTTCAGACAAATTATGGAAAATACTGGAAAATTATGCAGCAAATAAATTGCATTGCCTATATCTTTTCAGAAAATTGTCAGTGTCAGCTGGCTTGGGGATTTGTAATTGCTGCATTTTGCATAGCTGTCAGTGGAAAATATATCAAACAGTCGAGAGTGTCTTCTGATTGCTGCAGGCTCACCAGTCTCACATGGTAGGTTCTTCACAGGATGCAACAGTCCAAGGGAAATTGCCCCATGTCTTTCAAAATAAATACCCTAACCAGAACATATGAGACAGGTAAGAACGAGTTTTGGTCGTATCCTTCTGGCATCTGACTCTCTCCCTTCTTTCATTAGTGCAAGATTTTCTAGATTAGGCACATTTGTAGAGAAAATAGTTACATTTTCATCATGTATTAAGGTTGCTTAATGTTTTGATGCATGTTTCAGCGCACTTGGCTGAAACTCTGGTAAACAGGCGTTGGCAAAAAGTCTTACAGAATGCCAGAAGGGACATCCTGTTTATTCCAGGCTGGATTAAGTCATTAGGAGCCAAAAATGCCATGAGAGAAAAGCAAATAAAGGGAAAAACTCTCGTAGGAGAAAGATATTCCTTGTGAAAGATAACAAAATTCTGAGACCTCAGATGTTCTGTTTCAAATAGTGTTCTGAGGGCTATTTTGTACTATGGCCTCTGTGGCAGAGGAAACTCAGGGATTATCGGAGTGGGATGTGAAGTTTATTTTCTGTCAGTGCAGCTGAATATGTCTCGTGCTTCCTAGGAGAGTGTGCACTGCCCACGAGAGCCTGAGCCTGGCCTGCTGGTGCTACCCTCCCACCTGCCCACTGGTGAGGCACTGGTCAGCCAGTTGAGTGAACTGACCCAGCAGAGAGCCCTTCCCCACTGGTTTAGCATCCTGTATCTCTCCGTTGCAGATGAGATGAGCAGCACTGCAGAGGGAAAGGGAATGGGACCATAGCTGAGCTGCCACTGCTGTGGGAACACAAGTTAGTGAAAGCAGGTCTCAGCCTGAGCAGAAGTAGACCAGAGCAGATATCAACCATTTATTTACCTTGTTCAAGCCTTCTTAATGCCTTTTGACCTATTTAACCCTTCTGCTGCTCATAAAACATATACAATGGATTTCTCTGTAAATGTATTATGGATGTGGTGATGATGTGTCCTACTCTTTTTTTTTCTCAGGATTATCAACCACTTGGCACATAAATGCAAAGCACATCTTTGGTAGCATTTAAACCTGGGCTAATGCATATATTATATAAATGGCTTAAGCAGAAACAGCAAAAAACAGTACTCAAAGAAGTGAATGTAGCTTGACTTCTTTAATAATCCTTACAGTAAGAAAAAACTTGTTGTGTAAGTGTGGTTGTGTAGTTGGCTTAAATGACCCAAAAATTATGTTGTTGAAAGGGACAGTTCTCCCCCTCTTGTCCCTGATGATGTTCTCATCCTCTTTATTGCACTGGTTTGGGCTTGCATGGGATGGTGTGATCAGTCAGATTGGTACTGATCAGGTTGACAAGGTTTTTGTCTTTCTTATTTAACTCATCACACGGCCTCATAATTGCAGAGACATCGTAAGGGAGATAGTGGGAGCAAGTAGCTGAGGCAGCAGGAAAGATCTGCTCTAACAGAAAATTCAGCTCTAGTGATTTGCTAGATATTTCACAGCAAGACAGACCTAACAATGGTGCTAAGCACATATGGTAGTCCTTAAATCTGTAAGTTTTGTAAACAAACAGGAGCACTGCAAATATAGGAAATGTTCTTGTTCACAGATCACACCATCCAGTCTGTTTGCTGCTGCTGCTGCTGCTGCTTCACAGTGCAGAAAAGGTATGTAAATGCTTAAACTCTTCAGCAATTAGGATGACCAAAATACCTACACACAAAGGACTTTTTAAAAATCCCTTTATTTTCAGTAGAACTGCTAATTGTACAGAAGTCTAAGGAAGCTCTATCCTGCATTTCCCTAATATGAAGAAAGACATATATATCCACGAGTCAATACCTTTATGTGAATATTTATAGGTAGGTATTCACACAAACACTTCATGTTTTTCAAAATCAGAGCAATGAGAACAAGAATGAACCTGGACCCTGATACAGGCCTGGTGACCCAGTACTCAGCCTCACAACCAGATGTGTCCTTTGCACCTACTTGGAAGTGCAAGGTAAGCAACATTTTGGCAGGTGAAAAGAGAAAACTGAGGCCGTGTGGCTCAGCACTAGAATATGCAGAGGAGTAACTTCTTCCTGAGCATGCAAGGTCCTTCATTGCATAAAATTTATGGATAAAGATACCTGAAGATTCACAATGATGTAAATTCAGGGCCACAGTGAGGTTTCCCAAGCATTCTGTCACGGACAAGGTGGTTCTTCTCCCACTTCTGGATTTGGGTGGTGGAGGTGGGAAGGGTGGGACTGTCCTGTTGGGCATGTGAAACATCCACCTCAGTTTTACTGGATCTTAGTTGAATAATCTGAGCTTTCAAAACATAACCAAGTGCAAAGCTAGAACCTAACCTGAGGCAAAAGAAAATGATTATATTCCTGCAGATCTAAGAAAGTCTGCAGAACTCTCCATGTTAATTCTCTAGATAAATGACCACATTCCCAGACACTGTAACTCCCTAATTTCAATGCTTCTCTGCTTTTACACCAGCTGAGTTATCCCAGCATTCATACCACGTAGAAGTCACCTCAGCTAAGCAGATGGCTTGTTTATAATTCACTGTATATTCCATTGTCATTTTGGCCTCTACACCAAACTACTCAAATGTAAGTCTGGCTGTTTTACAAACAATGTGATAGTTCTTAACAAGGGGAAGTAATTACCACAATGAGTTCCTTTTAGTTACTGAGATAGTACAATAGCAGGGGAATTGAGCAAGCAATAATAGGGAGAAAAGACTAATTATGAAAGGTACCTTTTTTTCACTAGGGTAAGAGGCAACTGCAGTTAAAAAACAAGCCATTACCTCCTCTACCTGCTGAGGCCTTGGAGGACCACACAAAAAAACCCACAGTTATTGCACTCTATGACTTTTTTGCTAGAGGACCCTTGGATTTACCACTCAAGAAGTCAGAAGAATACATTATCCTTGAACAGGATGATCCCCACTGGTGGAAGGCAAGAGACCAACATGGGTAAGAGAGTTGGGCATCTTATTTAAAAAAAAACCCTAAAACAACCCCTGCAAAAGCAGGCAGGTGGAAGGAGACGTGCAACAATTTAGGGGCAGGTTGGAAAGTGTTCAGCTCTGTAGCAGGCACGTGGGGTTGACTGGGCAGACTTTCAGCAGGAAATCTAGAATCTGTTGGGAATTCAGATTTAAGTCCAAAACTCATTAATTTCCTGAGCAACGTGAGGTCATCTGAGGACCACATGAATCACTGGGCTCTGAGCTATGTGCAAATCCAGCTTTCCATACTTCAGGTGCTTTACAATGCAGTGTAGATGTGTAAGCACTTCATAAAAACCAGAGAGATTATTAAGACATAGCCTGAAACAAAATCCCTGATCCAAAATTCCTTGATGTTTTAGAGAACTAGATAATTTCACTTAGGATCCTTCCCACGTTTGTTTGTTTCATGTCATCTGCCTTTCTCCTTTACATTTTCTTCAGCTTATCCTATACTGTCATGCTGGAAAATGGTTTTATGGTGTATAACTCTCTCATTTCCTTTCCTTTGAATATTATAAAATGCTTCTCAACCCCTATTTTTAGTGAAAGTCTGCTCAATTACTATTTTGTATATACATGCAAGATTGCTCCTGGAAGGAAAGGACTCAGACTTCAATTGTCACTTTGAGATTCAGTATCTCATGGCACAGCCAGTAATAAGTAATGTTTATAATTCAACAAAAGGAAGCTACATATCTTAATCCTATTAATATTTTACACTGTACTATGACAGAATCACAGGATCATTTAAGTTGGAAAAGACCTTTAAAATCATCGAGTCCAACCCTTAACCTATCACTGCCAAGCCCATCACTAACCAAGCCATCTTTCTAAGCCCCACATCTACGTGTCTTGTAAGACCTCCAGGGCTGGTGACTCAACCACTTCCCTGAGCACCCATTCCAATGCTTGACAATCCTTTTTGGTGAAGAGATTTTTCCTGGTATCCAAGCTAAACTATCCTCAATATGTCATTTCAGGAATGAAGGTCTAATTCCCAGCAACTATGTTACTGAGAACAAGAAAAGTAACTTAGAAACATACGAGTAAGTACCCTTGAAAATTATAATTGTGACTTCTTTTCTAAAAATGGATTAGAATGATACATTTTAGTGTTTGATCCTTCAGTCTTTATTAGAAATGAACAGATGTTTATTGAAAGCTCTATTTTTTTGTTACACTACTCTCAGAATGAAATAACTTTTGATTTGGAACCATTTGCTCAGAGAGTGTAACATGAGGTTACAAATACCAGGTGCTTCAACAACATTCACTTGCATAAAACAGAATGTTAGAATCTAAATGTTTCCTATTTCTGTAGTCTCACTACATAACGTTTCTATATTCTGATCTCTTCCTGATGTGAACTTGTAATCAACTGACTGGAAGTTAATTCTAATTTCTTCAATGTGATTTACTGGAGGGAAGAGTAAAATTCTGCAAAATTCTAGAGAAGAGAGGCTTTTTGCAATCATCAGGACTGTAAACTGTAAACTTCACTTTCTTTTGTTTAAGGGCATATTTAATCACAGTGAATGGGAAAAAAGTCAACATATTTACAGTGGTCTGATAACATCATTACGAATTAAGAGTTTTTTATTTACAACAGTACTTTTATTTTGGTTTTTGGACTGGTAATATTGCAACTATTAGGATAGATTACTTTTGTGAAACAGAGAAAACATTAATTTTTACTGGCTGAAATTAAAGGATAGCTTGTGTCCTTGTTGCAGGTGGTACTGCAAAAACATAAACAGAAGCCAGGCAGAACTTCTCTTGCTCCAGAAGGTAACTCACCTTACACAAAGAGCTAATGGTATCTAGAAAGATCTATCAGTAGAGGCATCAAGAGTGTTACCACAGTCAAATCCATTGGTGTGCAGTAAGAGAGAGAGTACTTTAAAATAAAAAGGCTTTCTTGGGTGATCATACAGTGCAGACTATCCAGACTTCACAGAGTTTTAAAATGTAGCCCCAGAAAATTCTATGTAGATTTTCCCCACTAGATAAATCAAATTACATGTAGTTTGCTGTGCTTTTGTACGAAACATTGAAGACTGAAATCCATATATCAGTAAGTAAGTGAGGTTAGCAGAGCATAACAAACCTCCTGTGTTTTCCTTATTTATAGACCAAAAAATCCATATTGCATTCTACCTCCTCTTAACTCATGAGGTCTTTGCTCAAGGAGTAACAGAGGGCTTGGGCAAGACAGATCAGAGAACAACATCTCAGATGGAATTGTTTCACAGTATTTTATTCTACTGATTTGTACAATTTGATTTTTTTAATAAATCAAAGCATTTTCACTACTTCAGACTGAAGAGTGTTATTCACCAAAGTGATTTAACTCCAAGATATTGCCTAGCACTTAGTTTTTTTCCCGTGGTTAATTTTACTCTGCTATCTACCTGGCTATCAGTTCCCATCCTCCACTGCTTTATCCCCTCCTCAAGTAACCATAGGTATTCCACAGAATCTGGCAATCAGCTGCAAGTCATATCTCAAGGGAGGATTGTTCAAAAGCAGAAAATAACTCTACTTGGATTTATTTTCAGCCCAAAGAAGGTGCATTTGTTGTCAGAGATTCAAGCCAACAAGGACTTCTTACGCTGTCCGTGTACTCGCGGGCTAAAGGGTGAGTTGTTCGGAATGGTTAGGGTTTGAATCAAGAGGTGATGGAAGAGCTTCCCCTAAACATTCGGGATAAGTGTGTAGGTTGCATGTGCAGTGCACAGGAGCTGGAACCACTGAGGTGCTGTTCACACAGAGTTCATTACCCCACGTGCAGAAATGTTGATAACGGGCAGTGGATCTGGGAGCCAGGATGCAAATGTCCTGCCAAGATTTTTGCATAACCTGCACTCATTGAAATCCTCAAATAATGTGCTGTCGAAGCTGTGCATCCCACCCACCTAAAGTAGGAAATAAGACTTTACATCTGCATCTTCTTGCCTCTCTGTCTACATGAAGAGCCACGGCTCCCACACCACACTGCCAGCGCCTTCAGCCGCTGCGCCGAACGCTTCCCTTCTCTGCAGACTCCGCACACTGCAAACTCCTCCCACACTCTGCTCTCCCCAAACTCTTCTTTTTCTCACTCTGCAGGACTGCCACAGGACTCACTTTCCCCCTACATCAGCAGCAACTTACAGCACTTACTTAGCCCTTCTTGAGCTGCCTTACACCCTCCTCCCTCAGCACTCCTACATCCTCCTTCATCAGCGGCTTCTGCTTTCCTTATCTTCCTCTTAGAGCAATCCAGAGGTGAGAGGAGCAAGGAAAAGGCATTGCTGCTTCACTGTGCTCCTCCTCTCTCCCTCCTCTCCTCAGAAATGTGGGGAGAGCCCTCCCTGCCACCTTGTGTGCTGGGCACACAGGTTCACATTTGCACTAGAGTTACCAGCCTTCAGCAACCTGAAGTTTCCAGATTTTTCTGTGCTTTCTTTCAAAGTGAAATTTAACCAGACTTCTAGTATAAATAATTTTTACTGAAAATAATAATCCTTTGTTGATTTCAGAAGTCCTAGTGGAGTTATTCGACATTATCAAATCAAGAAAAACCACTTGGGACAATATTATGTAGCAGAAAAATATCTCTTTTCATCTGTTCCTGAACTCATTGAGTATCACCAACACAACGCTGCAGGTAATGTCTGCAAGCTGATAGGGTTTTACAACTGATTTGAGGCTCCTCAGGTCTTTCAGAGATTGGAAATCACACTTGCTCTAATGCTTCAGTTACAAAAACAGACACATGTTTTTCTGTTGCTAATGAATTCCAATATGTGTGAACCTTTAAGCCAAAGTCATAGCAGCAGTGTGCATATAATAGGGGGGAAGTGAAGCTACCAAACTTATCTACCTCTATTAAATAAACTTTACAAAGCCAGAAGCCTAATGTATTTACCTGCTCTGTATTCTCTTGGTTCATATTTGACTTGTAAGAAATGGGACTCTAAGAAATTTGATGGTAATTCTTTCCTTGTCTACCACAAGGAATTGGATGCATGCATGCAATTTAAAAAAAGCAGGAGCTATGCTGTGCATCACTAGGTAGTATTCCACTGATTTTGGATAAACACCCCACCCCACAAACAATTAAAGGCAGAATTAGGGAGCAGAAGGACTCTCTACTGCTGATTTATCAGAGTTAGCTACCTCTAATTGTTGCCTGATGGCAGCCTTTTGTAATTTTTAGCATTAAAACATGTCCTTCACCTTGGTTCTGCCCATCATTTTAAAACAATATAAAATGTTTTGACTCTGAATGAGTGGAAATGTTTGACAAGAGGTAGGATATAGTGTACTTTAAAATGGAGTAATTGGTCACACAATATTGTTGGTTTGTTCCCAACAGGTCTTATCACTCGTCTCCGACATCCAGCTGGATGTTCTTCACCAGCAACAGCAGCATTAAATTATGGTAAAGTTTTGGTCTTCTTTTGGTGAAGATTTAGGTATCTGCCTAGGCAAGAATTTAGATCACATTCACCCAGCTAATAATTAAGTTGTACCTGTGAAATTTCCCAGTAATAAGAAACACACAAACAGCTGCATATTCTCCAGAAACAGACACTGATTTCTTCCTGAGGCATCAGTACCAAATGAGGCACCTGACTCGAGTCAGGTGACCATTACCCTTCTGTTAAAACCACCAGTGCATTTCAGAGGTGCTTTCCTAAGCAGGCCTTAAGATGCAAATATACATCTAATAGCTTTTCAAAGACTATATGGTTTATTAAAATGCTTAGGAAATAAAAATTAATATTATTTATAAGGAAGATTTTCCTTGTCAGTTCTGTAAGTTTTAGGAATAAGAATTAAATCTTATAGAGTATTAGAAAACAAGCAATAAATGCCAGTTCTGTGTGTACAGATCAGTGAGTTCATATAATCTGGCTGATGATAGGAATCTCCAAAATCATGCATCTTTCCTGCAAGTGTTCCCATTAATCTCAAGGCCTGTTATTCCTGAAGAATATTGTGACTATTACAATAGAGACAGCCAGTAACTTGTAGCAATACTCTCCATCCAGAACTGGGTCAGAGTTCAACATCACATGTGATAATGCCAAAAAAGTTTTCATATGTAATCAAAGCTAAACACTTGTTTTATCTTCAAGCCTCAGACATTCCTAGATTAGGCAATTTAAACACTGATCACATTCTGTGAGTTGTAAAATAACATTTTCATATAAAGCTTTATAAGCCTATGGAAATTTTCAGATATTTAAAATCCATGCTATAGCTGGGGAACAGTTGTGATGTTTTGCTGCATGCATTAATGGCACAGCTCAGGGAAGCCAAGCTGACTTTTGTACCATATTGGATTGCTTTTATAGAGGAGTGGGAATTAAACCCCTCTGAACTGACATTCATGAAAGAACTTGGGCGTGGGCAGTTTGGAGTCGTTCAGCTGGGTAAATGGAAAGCAATCATCAAGGTTGCCATCAAAACAATCAATGAAGGAGCAATGTCTGAAGATGATTTCATCGAGGAGGCCAAGGTGATGATGTAAGTACAAGAGCTCTTATATCTGACAGCTGGCATTGAGATGACCAAGGAATAAATGTAACATAAATCCATTTGAAACAAACAGACAAATGAGTTTGGTGGGGGTGGTGGATGTGCAGGACAGAAAGGCTGATACAAAGGTCTGAATCAGACTGATGCAGATACTTGCTGCACCCATTATCAGACTCTTTCTTTAGGGCATGCACTGCTTTGTGGTCTGGAGCAAAATGGGGAGTAATTGTGCCCGTAAATAAATGTACTCTTACAACTGTTCTTTCACCCATAATTGAGTGCCTCCAGGACCACTGGCAGAGCTCATACCTAACTAAAGCTTTCAAGAAACTATTAGTCCTGGACAGACTGGAGAGATGGGCTGATTCTAATGGGATGATGTTTAATAAGTCCAAATGTCGGGTACTTCATTTTGGACACAACAATCCCATGCAGAGCTACAGACTGGGGACAGAGTGGCTGGAGAGGAGTCAGGCAGAAAAGGACCTGGGAGTGCTGGTTGACAGGAAGCTCAACATGAGCCAGCAGTGTGCCCAGGTGGCCAAGAAGGCCAATGGCATTCTGGCCTGCATCAGGAATAGTGTGGCCAGCAGGACCAGAGAAGTTATCATCCCCCTGCACTCGGCACTGGTCAGGCCTCACCTTGAATATTGTGTACAGTTCTGGGCCCCCCAGTTTGGGAAAGATGTCAGGATACTGGAGTGTGTCCAGAGGGGGGCAACAAAGATGGTGAAGGGGCTGGAGCACAAGCCCTATGAGGAGCGACTGAGGGAGTTGGGGCTGTTTAGTCTGAAGAAGAGGAGGCTCAGGGGAGACCTCATTGCTCTCTACAACTGCCTAAAAGGAGGTTGTAGTCGGGCAGGGGTTGGTCTCTTCTCTCAGGTGACCAGTGACAGAACTAGAGGGCATGGACTCAAGCTTCATCAGGGGAGGTTTAGGCTTGATGTGAGGAAGAAGTTCTTCACTGAAAGGGTGATTGGCCATTGGAATACGCTGCCCAGGGAGGGGGTGGAGTCGCTGACCCTGGAGGTGTTTAAGGGGAGACTGGATGAGGAACTGAGTGCCATGGTTTAGATGATGGGTTGGTGTTAGTGTTGGTGTTGGTGTTAGTGTTGGGTTATAGGTTGGACTTGATGATCTCAGAGGTCCTTTCCAACCTTAGGATACTGTGATACTGTGATTACCACTTCTGGGAATTTTCTAAATTAGGCAAGTATCCAGTCTGGATCTTGATACAGCCCAGAAGAGAAGAACCCTTTCAGGGTCACGTCTCCTGCCTGAAAGTCAGGCATAACTAGACCTTTCCATTTCACATCATCTAAATCAAACTTTGCATTCACTGCATTTATATAACCTATGAGCAATTCCAACAAAGAGTACTTTTTGGAGGAAATTGTAGGCAGAAATGTGTTAGACAGTGGGACATCTCCGAGGCTGGTTGTATTGAATGCTGTTTATCAAGTACTGAAAGTATTTTTAAAAACTATTAACCTGTCTAAAATGTGATTTTAAACAGGAAACTCTCCCACCCAAAGCTGGTCCAGCTTTATGGAGTGTGCACACACCACAAGCCTCTCTGTGTTGTGAGTGAATTCATGGAAAACGGCTGCCTGCTCCGTTACCTTCAGGAAAGGCGAGGGAAACTCGGTCGAGACGTGCTGCTGAGCATGTGCCAGGATGTGTGCGAAGGGATGGAATACCTAGAAAGAAATTGCTTTATTCACCGTGATTTAGTAAGTACAGTAGGTTTTCTGAAGTTCTTGGTAAATGTTGGCAGTACAGAGCGTGCCACTGCATTTTACTGAACACTAACCTGTCCCGTAAGACTTGAGCACTGCCGGATCTAACAGGGCAATAGCATTTTACTGCCTGTAAAACAAAACTTTCCAGCTGTTCTTTTGTCTGTGGGCAGCTGGAAAAACTACTTGATAATTGAGAGAAGTGAGACAAAATTGGGATTTAGCATGGAGTGGGCCTGTGTTAGGATATCCAAATATGAAAGTATCATGGAGTGGTGACAAAAAAACCAAACCCACAGCAATACAAAAGGTCAGCAACAATGAGGATTTTTTTTTTAAACAAAATCTTTCTCTATTTACATTCTTTTGCTCCCTCCTGCCTTACCTTCTTGCTGGGATATCTGGGTGGCTTTTCTGCCGTACCCCTCGTACACAGGGAACTACAGGAGAGGAGCTTGTTTCCTTCCTTTCTGCTTTTGTTCAATGCTCACATCCGGATGCAGAGAGGAAATCCTCACACTCTCCTCCCTTGTTGCCTGTAGAAATGCAAAATCTTGAAAATTTCCACAAGTTCCTGACTTCTGTAATGAAAAAGTCACCAACTTGAAAATTTCCATGAGTTCCTGATTACTGTAATGAAAAAATCACCAAACCTTATTTTAAAAACACACTTTGAGCATCCTAATGCTAGTGTTCAGGAAAATGTCTGCTCAGATAACATTCTACAGCCTAAAATTTCTTTCACCACACAGGAATATGTTAAAATATTGCAACTCACATGACAAGCATTTAAATTGATATATGCTATGGGTACTCAGAGCCAGAAATTCACTTGTGTTTTTGAGCAAGACACTCATCTCCTTTTAGAACATAAACAGTATGAGCTGAAACAAAACCAATCTGCTGTTGTATTTTTCTTAAAATGCTTTAGCACAGATTTCAGCTATGTTTCTCTCATTTTTGCCAGGCTGCAAGAAACTGTTTAGTCAACGCTGAGCACATCATTAAAGTATCTGACTTTGGCATGGCAAGGTACGAGGCCATTGACACAGGTTTAGTGAGTACCCCTTCTCAGTTGGCTGCAGCATGACCTTGAGTTCACCTCATTGCTTGCTTCACTGATTTGGGGAATCCCACTGCAGTCAATTTTTGAATTCTGATGAAAATCATAAAGTTGTTTATCTGTTGGACCGTGAACTGGATGTTGTGTCTTCCCCTTCCTATTGGTGAATGTAAAAGACAGGTAAACAAAGTGCCTGGTAAACTTCAGAAGTTCATGGGCAGAGAAACACCTGGCACTCCCAGGGCTGCCAGAAGGTTGAAGAGACAAGTTCTCTGACTTTTCTGAGCAACAAGGAGGACAGAAAGTCCCTAGGGACAGTCTGGGTGCTGGTGTTGACCTTTAGAGGCGGCAGCAGCTGAAGTAGGTCAGGCTGGAGGCAGGGAGCTGGGTGGGCAGGGAGCGTGATGTGCACTGCTCTAGCAGGGAAGTGGTTTTTCTGCTTACTGAGAGGACCAACCAAACATGAAGAAAGAGAGCAAACCCCTCTGACACGCACAGGACACAGAAGTGTAGCTCTGCTCTCACTCACAGGCTTCCACCAGAGGATGTGTTATATTTTATAGCTGAGCTGACAAAATGACTGGGCTGCTGCCCAAAGGGGTTGTCTCACTCCATCCTCCACCTTGTGTTTTACGGGCTGTTTATTCTGTTGGATTAGTGGACTGAATTGGCTCACTTGGAGGCGGATGAGCTCGAAAGGCAGTGGGTGGCTCTGAGCAGGAGGTGGTGGTGCCATTCACCTTGCAGCTGGGAGTCATTAGATCAGCACAGCCATGCTGTTTACCTCTCCCTGAGGTTTTGCTTCCTATTTCTAACCTAAGGATTACAACAGCTCATAACTAAATGCTTGTTTTCCAAAAGGTGTCCTATACCATGTCAGTGCCCACTGGTTTCATTGGTCCTCAGTAGGGTAAGGTCATTATCAGGGGTCTGGACTCAGAAAACACAGTAAGCCTAATAGGCTTTTAAAATGTTTCCCTATAAATGCCTGCATCAGGGACATAATTAGGCAAAGAAAACTACTTTTTCAGTGCAGCTGCAAGAGCTCTTGCCTTATATGTGATGAACAGTTCTTTCTGTGGTGCTTGTGTAACAATGTGCCAGAAATTACATCCATGAAGTTGGACAGTCATGAAGTGTAGCCCTCTACCAGCAGCATTTGGGTACAAGAAGTTCAAACACAAAGGTGGTTTCATTTAAAAAGAGATAATTATTGCTACTGCTGGTTTTCCTGCCCACAGCATAGGGATCTTTCCTATTAAGACCCAGAAGATAGCAATGCAACTGTTCTGTCAGTCAGTTCTATGGGTGGTATTAAAATGTTCTATTCCAACATACTTCTCAGGAACAATTTACATCATTAATTTAAATAGAAATCTCTTTAAGTGCGTAGCTTCCAGTGGGGTATCTGTGTGCATTTTATACTAAATTAGTGATACCATTTATTTATTTCTAAATTGACACAATATTTTAACAGAATTAGAGCCCTCCTGTGGAAATGTCATCAGAACTTCCTGCCCTTTAACTATCACTAAAATATGTGCTGTTTCGTATTACTCTTCAGGTATGTCATTGACGACGAATATATCAGCTCTTCAGGTGCCAAGTTTCCAGTCAAATGGTCAGCTCCTGAAGTCTTTCATTTCAAAAAATATAGCAGCAAATCAGATGTCTGGTCATTTGGTGAGTTGATTGGGTGAATATGCAACATACTGCACTTCCCTGAGACAGGTGATGTAATTTAGGAGAGTGTAACTTTATATCAACGCTACCATCTTTAGCTTTAGTGCTTCCCATTTGCCAAATCTTGCCAATATTGGACAAGTGTGTCACTAAATAGAAAGGCACTGTGCCTAAAAATTTGGGTTTGCCTAGTATGTCCAGTCTTGGTATGTCTCTGTTAGCCAAAGGTTCGTTCATTTCAATTTCATGGACCACCATCTTAGCTGACTTAAAAGAGAGCAGAATTGTATCAGTTGAAAATGTTTTTGGTAGCATCTCTTTATTCATTGCCCATATTGATTCATTCTCTTTATTCATTGCCCATATTGATTCACTCTCTTTATTCATTGCCCATATTCATTCATTCATTCTCTTCATTCATTGCCCATATTTTCATGCAATGCACAAAAATCAAGTGCAACTTCTGTGCTTTTAAAGTCATTAAATAGCTTCTGGGTTTGGGGTTTTTGTTTTGTCCTAAATATTTTGGTTCAATTCTAGGTGTACTGATGTGGGAAGTTTTCACAGAAGGCAAAATGCCTTTTGAAAATAAGTCAAATTCTGAAGTTGTCCGTGAGATTTCTCAGGGTAATCGACTTTATCGACCGCATTTGGCATCACACGCTGTGTACAAAGTCATGTACAGCTGCTGGCATGAGGTTTGTTGCCTTTTTTTCCCCTTGTGATATTACTTTATGTTATTATTTGTTTGTAATATGGATATAAAGGCAATCTGCAAAAACTGAGGCACTAAATCATTGTTTCACATCTGTGGCATCCTCAGGATCTCTCATCATGCTTTTTGCAAACCATAGCTAAGTTTACAAGCCTCTGTTTCTTTTGACTGCTACATCTAATAAATACAAGGCACATCATCAATACAACAGGTCTCCATCATCCCTGGTTTTGAATATGCCACGGTTGTCTCAAATATAATACCTTTTTCACACCTCCATCAGGCATAGCTTTACCTCTTTTCTGAATGATAACCCAAAGACATTCATATACAAAGCAGGAGTGCCCACTAAATGTGGATTAGAAATCATGTTTCAGGGTATGTCTTACCTCACCACAGTTCCTAGGCTACACTCCTTTCACTCTCTCCACTCTGATTTAGTACTTGTTGTTCTTTATTTCTCCAGCTACTATTCTTTCTGTGTTGGTATCCAAACATTGATTTCATCAGTGTCTCCATCTGAGCAATCCCTTAAGGTCCCTTCTTCTTTAGTGTCTCAGGAAGTGAATCTTGAATTAAAAACTGTTTTCAGAAGAGCTTTGTGTGCAATGCTTTCATGTAAATAGGCAGGTATATGCTGAGATAGCTGGGGAACCTTGTTGCTACAACTGTCTACTTTATCCTCTCTCCCCTTTCTTGCTCATCTTTTAACTCTACATGGAATTTTAGACCCTCAGTAAAAAACCCTTAAGCAGCTGAAATCTAAACTGCATCCAACTTGCTTGCCCACTGCAAACACCCATCGATGTGCCAGCCTACAGAGAGAACGGGTAAGAAGTTCTCTCTTCTGCCTGCCATTAGCCAGGTCTTTGTGCCAATTATCAAATGATATAGTGGGGATGTTCCTTTTTCAACAGCCCAGGAAACATTCCTGAGTACCACGTTTTCCTGAGAGGTAAGTGCTTTCCAATCAGCTGTTGCAGTGGAGAAATCCTATAGGAATTCTGGTCCAGAATTGAAATAAATAGAAATTTTAGGAATGTTTGGAAAAGTGGCTCTGCTCATGCTGCTGGTGTCATGAAGAACAAATGATTTTTTCCCCTCAAACGATAAAATTTGATTTTTCCTTCTGTATTAATAAAATAGAATGTAATTTTTAAGAAGTAGTTCCTATGTAGTAACAACCTTCCGAACTCTGATACTATAATCGATCCATCTGCTGACACAAAGGTATCCTCTGCTTTGCTTTTCAGAAACCAGGTGGACGTCCTACTTTTGCAGAATTAATAGAGACCCTCACAAGTATAACACAGATGTGATAACTTCAGATTCTACCTGAATGTATTTACTGAAAGGTTAGCATTAGACTTGTCAATAATGTAGCTGATTACAGAAAACCTCAGCCTTTTACAGCAGTCTCCCCTTGAACTGCAGTATCAGCATCCCATGTATTTGAAGCAGCTGTTCAGGCTTGGCCTAATTTTTAATCATTTGAGAAGGATGCCTCAGGAGACTGGTTCAGGACTCTCAAGACTTTGTTCTCATGATTAGGGAGAAAAATCTGTCTGGAAAGAAGTAACAAAGCTTGCTCACCTTATAGGCCTTTTCAGAGCTACTCTAATTCCTGTAACAATATTATTAAATTATTTGGTTCTTAATATAATTCATGCTCTGGGGAATACTGATTGGCAGCAGCAAAAATGATGGAAGAACCTCTGCCTACTCAAGTACCCACGCCTTGCCTTAGTCCTGCCCTTGCAAGTGCCCAGAATGGTTAATGGACAAGTTAAAGCTGGAACCTGACAGTAAAACAAAGTGCTTTGGATTAGTCTGTTTAGATGTATCCTGTAACACCTGAAATGGACAGTCTGTAACCCTCCTTGTTATGTTATTATTCACTTCTAATTTTAAAACTTCATTTTGGTCGCTACAAATATATTACAGAAAAGAAAAGGCAGATGAAGTTAATTATTGCTTAATATAGAAGAGAGTCAGACTGCTACAAATAATTATTTTTTTAAAAATATGTGATTGAATTGTGAATTTATAAATAAATATATTGTACTTCATTTCCATAGAATTATAGAATCATGGAATGGTTTGGGTTGGAAGGGGCCTTAAAGACCATCCAGTTCCAATGCCCCTGCCATGGGCACGGACACCTCCCACCAGACCAGGCTGCTCAAGGCCCCATCCAACCTGGTCTTGAACACCTCCAGGGAGGGGGCACCCACAGCTTCCCTGGGCAACCTGTGCCATTGTCACCACCCTCATTGTGAAGAATTTCTTCCTAATGTCTAATCTAAATCTTCCCCCTTCCAATTTAAAGCAGTTCCCCCTTGCCCCAGCACTACTTGCTCTTGTATAAAGCCCCTCCCCAGCTTTCCTGCAGCCCCTTCAGGTACCGGGAGGCTGCTCTAAGGTCTCCCCAAAACCTCTTCTCCAGCCTGAACAAGCCCAACTCTCTCAGCCTGTCCTCATTACATTCACCCTGCAGCCCTCTCCCAGAGGAGGGTTAGTGTACATAAGCAGAGTGCAAGCAAATCAAACCAGTATTGTCACAATTAATGGAAAATGCTGACTGTACTTTTCTCCAGCTTGAATTCTGCTGTGGCTTATGGTACAACTGTGAAAATGGAATGCAGGATAGCTTATGTTCTTTAAGCCATCTGTCAAAAATGACAAGGAAAACACAAAATGTGTCTAAATAAAGTGATTAGAAGTCTTCTATTTGTTTGAATACGCTGTTATGTATAATTACAGTGCTTTTACTTTGAATGTATATTTCATTTCATTGCACTTTGTACTCAAAATACTTAAAACCTACTAGCCAGAGCATGACTGAGTTCTGTACAACTTAATTCTTCCTTTCTCAATTGAAAAATGTCTGCAATAAGAAAATTATATCTGTCAGTTATCCCAAGTTTTGAATTTCCAGAAGACAACAGCCTCTTTGGGTCGCATCCATTCCTGGCATTAATCACTCAACTGTACTGCAGTAGTATTTTGATAGTTATCAGCCCTTGGGAAAGGAAATTCCTAGTCCTACTGTTTGAACATTAGGGAGTACCTTCAAACACATTTTTAGGGCATTTATGTTTCAAGTGAAGCATGATAACTTTTTCATTTCATATAATCTGCTAGAAGAATTCCCACCAACTGATGTCACTATCTACTTTTACAATCGACTCATTTATGATCATTCAGTTCCTTATAAGACCTATGACTAAATACAGTTCTGCACAACACAGTATCACACATTGAGCCCATCACAACGTTGTGCCCAGGCCACAAAAGTGCAAGGCTTTTTAGCAGATGCAAAATTCAAACTGTCTCTGTAATATATAAGTACACAGGACTCTGAATAACGTATGAGACATCTTTTTTAATAGCTCTTGTAAAACTGGTTTTGCCACATTTATTACTGCAAGTTAATATGTAATTCACTAAAGTACTGTACAATAAAAAGCTCTGGTAATTTATGTACTCAAAGCACCTTGCTCATTCTCCTTTCACTGTGTTGTCCCATGGTGACTATGCATCCATCCTTGAAACATGTTTATTTAATACACAGAGCCAATAATGCCTGCCCACCAAGCCTTCAACTTCTCAATGCAATCTTTCTGAAGGCTGCTTTGGGAAAATGATGAGCAGCCTGTTATTAACACTCTGATGCAGATAAATTCAACAGCTGCTATCATCAGACTGACAGTAAATAAATGAAAAAGCACTAGAACATGCTTGAGAGTCAGTGAAACCAGTGCTTGATGAGCAACAAAAAGGTCTACAGGACAAAGGTTAATCTACAGTGTATTTACTTACCAGAACAGCTACACCCATATATAAAGACTAAGTAGGCACCACCTTAGTCCTCACATTGTCTCTGAGCTTAGCTCAAGCTCTAACCATATTCAAACAGGTAAAAATGAAAATACTTATCCTTGTGAACAGGTAATGTCACCCACGTCACTGAACATAGAGGCACATGTGGGCAAACAGATGTCTGTTAGCTTTTTCTTTTAAAACCTGTGTGTGATAAAAGAGAGACCTGGAAGAGCAGTAAAGTTTAGAAAGAGGCACCATACCACACACATACAGTGAAGGTCTAGTCAAAGGCTGGATGAGTGCTCAGCATCTGTAAAAATATAAATCTCATTTGTTGTTTCAACATAAGAAAACTTGTGGCAAGTCAGTGTTATGGAAAAATGCAGAATTGCCAATCTCTATGCACTGGCTGCTTAGGATACATCTCTCTTCTATAAGAAAATCTGCACTGTTAACAAAGTAGAACGTATTTTCAGAAAATAAAATTACTTCCCACATCAAAAGTATTCCTGATAAGCAATGGAGATGAATTCCTTGTGTGTACAAGTCTGGTACAAGTCTGGTGAAGTTTACCTCCAGTGCCACTTGGTTTTCAGAGCAACATTTTTACCCTCTCTGTAAAGTTTCCCAAACACGGAGGCATTGCAGACACATTAATGCCCATCACCAGGTGCCACTGCTCCCTCATGCATCACCAGTGCTCAGCCTCCTCATCTTGTCCTCAACACCACTTTAAAACCTGCCAGAAAGGAGTCAGCTATGGGAAACCCACTCTGATAAAAAAGTGTTTCCTAACACACTTGGTAGTTTTGTTCTGCTGGAATTGAAACAGTAAGAGAACGGTGTTTGCTAGGAGTATGTAACTCCTCATATAGTTCCAGGATGCAACCACAATGAGTACAGAGAATGAAGTTTTGATTTAGTACTCTCTGAGATGAGGATTTTTTTTATAGCATGGCTGTTTTAAGCATGACTGAGAAGGCAGATAAAGGAAGATGGTAGAGCAGATTTCTATAGACACTAATAACCTATGTACTTCCTTCCAAACTCCCTGCAGGTTGTTCAACCTATCCAAGTCTTCTTGACCTACCTACATTTAATCAGCACAATTATGTAATGAGTTTAATTGCCCACTAATTTGCCCCGAGGTACAATACTAATGGGTAGCTGCCAGGATTCGTTTTGTATCAGCATTTAAAAGCCATCATTTGGTTAGCAACAAATTGCCTCTGAGGTTTCCCTTCTTCTAGTTCTTAACCATTTCCCCAGCTTTCCAAAACATTTCAGATTACTTTAGATAATATCCTTCACTTCACTGCCTGGAAAACCTGACAACCCACTCAAATATCATCCATTAACACAGGCCATAAGAAAGAGTTCCTTAATACATCAGCTTTAGCTTTCCTGGTTTAGAAAGGAAGGCACTTTCACTTACCTATTGTTTATGTGCCCCCCAAATCCATGTTTTTGACAACTAATCAGCATTAAATATTCCTTGCTGATGCCTTCTACACAACACCAGGGTAAAAATAACACATTTGAATAAAATGGCTAATTCTATAAGAGAGGATAAAACCTCTTGATCTCCCCATACTCTTCCCTCCAGCTCCATCATAACATTACAGACTTTTCAGCTCAAGGTGAATATACAGTAGTTTCACATGTGGCTTTTCTAGGGCAGTAGAAGATTTTCTTTGCTATTAGAAAATCTAGCAAAAGTCCAGGCTACTAAAAGAAGGTCATGATCAGGTCAGATGCATATGAACTGCAAGGATATCAGCCAGACCTTCATCTAGAATCCATTCATGTGCATAGGACCAGCTGCTAAACCCAACATTATATATTTTGAATCTATCAGATAGTGTTTAAATGCTTACCAGAAATACAAATTACACTCCTTTATATTCCTTGTTTAAAAAAACACAGAGCATTTAGTACATAATCCATTAATAATTTATTACAAGAGAAATATCAGCACAATTTCACTAAAATTTAAAATTATTCCAAATTAATAGCTAAATATAAACCTTTTCAAAAATAACATCTCTTGTAGCAAATGTTTTTTATAAAAAAGATAATCAATAATTTACTTTTTAACATGATAGACCTACTGCACACCTTGAATATAAGCGTTAACTTTGGTTTTCTGCTATTTTAAGAAAATAACATTATTTTCCTACTAGATGTTGTTTATGAATAAAAGCAGATATGCAGGTTCAGTAGAAAATACAGAGTTTTTGCTTTGTACAAGTTAATTGACTGTGAGGACCTGCTATAAAAAGAGTCTGGCCTTGGTGTAAAAGGAGTCCAGACCCTTCTAAAAGAAAGTGTTACTACATATCTTAAAAAATGTCAGCACCCACCCATTCAAGAATTGGAGTGGTTGCCTTTTCATACAAACAAACCATTTAGCCACACTACAGCAATGACCATATAAACAAATACAGGGGTCACCAGCTACGCAAAAGGATCTCTTTCCCTTTTCAGGGTCAACCAATATTTTCTTCATCCTTTAAATTATGCACAATTCACAGTGAAAAGCGATGCAAGTTTTTGTTAAAAAGGCAAACTAAAAACCACACCATCTTTAGTATTTTTTTTGTTTGTATTATTTGGTTTTAACTATAAAGATTTTGTAGCTTGAACCTGGCCAATAAAGCTAAAGCATCCTCCACATGGCCCAAGAAGTAATGAAAATCTGCTTATGTATTTTCTTTTCTGAAGTTTTTAACACATGCATCTTAACAGCAAAGAATTGCTGCAAGTCTCATCGCTTGGAAAGGTGAAAAATATTCCAAAGCTGTACACACTGTCATTATATTTTCTTTGCAAGTACAGGTTTTGTGAAAATACCTCTTTTCCTGGGGTAACACTGCTGCCACCTCCTGCACTATTGAAGGTACTTCTCAGATTAAGTAATTGGGTGACAACGTGAATGCCCATAGCCAAATGACATCTTCTGGCTTCTCTTTACATCAGCAAGATTACCTGCAATCTTTTACAAACTACTGTGAGTAGAAGAACCTGAAACACCGTTGTGTCGCATTTTTCAGATACATTTTTCAATGAGACAATGAAGGTTTAGAAATAAGGTGGAGATAATTGATATCTACATGGAGAGGTAGAAATTGTACATCAACAACGAGCCTGAGTGGAAATGAAAAAGTGCTCGTAATACAGAAATAACTTCAAGCTAGAGTCTCCAATGTTACTTTCTATAATGGTTGTTCATAGCTTCTAAAGCATCATTAAAAGTCATTGACAAGTGAGATATTTCATAAATGCCTTTCAAAAAGGGAGTACTTTGCACCACACAAATATCTGTAGCAACACTTTTGTTATTATAGCTGAAGTACGAGCTCTCTTTCATGGAACAATTCACTACACATCCAAAGTGTCCGCCTTTACCACACTCTTTGCACATTAGAGAATACAGAGCCTTCTTCATGAGGAGGTTCTCCTTGGCATGTAAATCTCAGCTGATTAAAATTCATTTTTTAATTGCTGAAATGCAAGCATCCTCTGGAAAGGGTTCTTGACTTAAGACAATAACCCAAGAACTGGGTTACTACCTTTCTGATGAGCTTGTCATGAACACACATCTGAGTGCTGCAGCTACTTTCTTGATCACCAAGTGGCAACAAAGGGGATTGTAATGAGTAAATCATGGACTGTGCAAGCTGATTTTGTGAGATAAAGATCAGCGACCACAACTGAAGAGCGTACTGTGGTACAGATACTCATCTTCAAGGACCATGGTAGGTTAATATTTGAAACATCTGATAGAGGTGAGTAGTCATTTTTAGAAAAGATGGAAATGCCAAACTAAACCAGAAGATGTTTTGATGTTTCTCACCCCTTGTTTACAGCCCTTTCTTTATGTAGTATTTTTAGAAAAAGTACACAGATTGGAAAATGGATTTTGCTTTTTTAACATAATTTAAAATAATAGGACTGTTTTGCTACTAAGAAACAATGATCTCTCAACGAGAAAGGATTTTGAAAATCTTAAATGAGCTTTGATGAATAGAGGGCATTATTAGGAAGAAGTACAGAAATAAGTAAAGCCCATTCTTAAACCACAAAGTAGTATAAACAGTGCAAATTCTTAGATGGACATTTGGTTTTCTTCTGCCTCCGAATAATTTGCTCCACTTTGTGGTGCAGCTGACACACTGGAAGGAAGGGATGTCATCTAAAGGGACCCTGACAGGTTTGAGAGGAGGGACCAGCTGAACTTCATGAAGTTCAACAAGGCCAAGTGCAAGCTCCTGCGCATGGATTGGGGCAATCCCAAGCGCAATTACAGGCTGGATTGAGAGCAGCCCTGAAAAGAAAGGCATGGGGTGCTGTTGGATGAGAAGCTCAACATGTGCACTTACAGCCCAGAAAGCCAACCAAATCCTGGGCCTCATCAAAAGAAGAGGGACCAGCAGAGTGGAGCAGCTGATTCTCCCCCCCTACTCTGCTCTCATGAGACCCCAACTGCAGTAGTGTGTTCAGTTCTGGAGTTCCCAGCACAGGAAGGACAAGGATCTGTTAGAGTGAGCCCAAAGGAGAGCCACAAAGTTGATCCGAGGGCTGGAACACCTCCCATAGGAGGATAGGCTGAGAGGGTTGGGCTTGTTCAGCCTAAGCTCTAAGGAAACCTTATTGCAGCCTTCCAGTACTGAAAGGGAGCCCACAAAAAAGATGGAGAGGGGCTCTTTATCGGGGAGTGTCGTGATAGGAAAAAGGGTAACAGCTTTAAAGTGAAAGAGGATAGATTTAGATTAGATGTAAGGAAGAAATTCTGCACTATGAGGCTGATGAAGCAGTGGAACAGGTTGCTGAGAGAAGTTGTGGATGCCCATCCCTGTTCAAGGCCAGGTTATATGGGAGTTTGAGGCCTGTATGGTGGAAGGTGTCCCTGCTCATGGCAGGGGGGGCTAGAACTAAATGATATTTAGGGTCTTTTCCAACACTAACTGTTCCATGCTTTCTCTAATTCTTTTATCTCACGTATTTTTTTAAGCCAACAGCCACTGTGTTCAATCCTCTAATTAATTTGCCTTTTCTTAAAATATAAGTTGGTCATAATTTTGAGATAAAAAGATACAAGGACATCCAGGGATTTTCAACCCATTCAGGACTACTAAGGTAGAAGAGCTAAGACTTTGCTGTTCAAAAATGGATTTTGAAGTAGAGTGGTTAGCAAGAACCACATTTCATAATTTTTTTTTTGTGACTTCTAATCAAGATTCATTGGTAGGTCATCAAAAATGAAGAGAACTTACAAAAAAATAATATTAAAAGCTAAACGAATTAAATAACATTTTCTTCATATTATATCTCTGATGAATATCCTTCAGGAAGACTATCTAAAAATTTGCTTGGTAATAAATTATAGAAATATAAAGAAAGTCTGAAATATGAAGGCCACCACCAAGGTAACAGCAGAGTGCTTGTCACTTCAGCAAGGATTATACTTTATCATGATGGGAAAATTGCACTTTGTAAACATAGCTTAAAAAGACCATCCTCTTCTGCTAAAATTCTCCAGTAGGAGATGCTGCATAAAACAAGGACAATGACACAAATTTACCATCAGGTCTCTGTCTGTCCTGTTAGTTAATGAACATTTTCATTCATTACTACAAACAGCTGGCACAGAGGAGTGGTCCACACTTAACTGGCCTTACAGATGGCTTTCCAGAGGATTGCAGAAAAGAGCATTCTGGCAGATGCAGGTGGGCTGAGTCTACAATTCATGATACTTCAATGATAAACATCACTTGAGAATTTCATTGACTGAATAAAATATTGTCCTCATCATATGCCAAAGTTGGGTCTTCCATGCTCTCCAGCAGAGTGTGGCAGGTTTCATATTCGTGGTGTGGTAACGATGGTTCTTTGGCAACAGTAGACATCAGCTGACTCCAGGTGATATTAGTATTTTTGAAAGCATGCAATAGAAAAATGCCTATGATGACACTGCAGAATCCACTCAGGGTTCCAATGATATCACCCAGGTCCATACTACTCCACTCCTTGAACAGGATGATGGAGCACGTCACAACCGTCGTGGTGAAACACACGTAATAAATAGGTGTCACTAGAGATGTATTGAACACATCCAGTGCTTTGTTGAGATAGTTGATCTGAGTGCTGACTGAGAGCACCAAGGTGCCCACCAAGACGTAGACCAACGGATGTCGATAAACGGGCTTCCGGTCCAGCATTTGTTTAATGGCAATGCCCAGGCCCTTCACAGACGAGACAGAGAAGGCACCAATGAGTGAGCAAATTAAAATATAGATCAGTATATTTGTCTGACCTCTCCTTGGAGCCACGACAAAGATCAGCATGAGGGTGACAAATGTTAGGAGAACTGCAAACGCAACAAATGCTGTAAAAGAGGAAAAGGAAGAAGAGAAAACATGAGAGAAAACACCAGACTATATCCAAGTACATGCTGAAAGTTATTCAGTGTCCCAAATGCTTCTCTATAAACTGCAGCACAAGTTCAGTGCAATTGTATACACACCTGGATCTTGCAGCTTTCTTTCCATCTCATCTAGTGAGGTGACCTCCTCCTCCTCAGGGGCATGAATAACCATGACCGTTGACCCCAAAATGCTAAGCACACAGCCCAGCTTTCCATGAATATTCAGCTTCTCATTTAAAAAATAGGATGACAATATAGCACTGTTTAGCAAAATATAAATAAAAGGTACAGCTCCATCAGCCACGAGACATTCAGAATCTTTCTGTGTAACACGACAAAACCTCTTTTGAACTTGAATATATGGAAAACCAGCATGAAACAATCAAATTTAAGGAGTTTTGCAGGAAGGCTGGTCAGGACCAAGAAGATGAGGTCAGGTTTTAGAGGGGTTAACAACCCTGATCCCTCTCTTCCATGTGGGAAAGGGTCTGAATTGCCCAGGGAACTTCTCATTACTGATTGTCTGTGTTGGGGTATGCACTCTCACACATCTGCAGATTGACCACAAAAGCTGTTATTTTCTTCCATAAATGGTTTAAAACACTTCATTTGCCATTAAAACAAACACACACAAGTTTTGGAAACTGTTCCTCCTCATCCCTCCCCCAGCTCTCCCACCCAGGCAAAGTTTCTCCCTGGCTTGCCAGGACTCCCTCCAAAACACAGAGAGGACACATCTCCCCCTTCAAAGAGGACTGTTCCTATAAAAAAGAAATGTTTTTGAAAATATGGAGGAATGCTGTAGTTTTGTGTAAGAGTTTTTTCACAACTGAAAAACAGGATAAGGTTTTTTAAGAAAGCTTCAGTTCTCCAGGAAGAGATGAATTACAGCCTTGCAGCACTGTGCATCAGCAGCATACCTGGTATATGCTGATGAGAAATTCTTTATAGTATAGGTGGAAGGTTGTTGGGAAAGCATTTATTAGTCTTTGGAACAAGACTTCTCATTCCCTCTACCCAGAAAATCCAGTACTAAATAAGCAATGGATCTTTCCACCAAGGAAAAAAAAAAATGGCATGTTTTGTCAATATGTTGCTTTTCAGTTTTCTTACTAAAGTTCTTTATCTTCAGCCAAAGACATTGTTTTCTCCTCACACAGTGACTGGTTCATTTATCAAAGTTTGCTTCCAGTTTGTACTGACCTTATGAGAACACTCAGTGCACCCAAGGGGGTAACTAAGGTTGCAGGTGCAAAGACATAGGCAGCAAAGTTTGCAGCTTCTCCCAAGCCCACTGCAGAAGAAAGAACATTTGGATCAGGTTGAAGCAGGGGGGCAAATAAAAGGCATGCTATTATAAATATTTTATATGATAGTTATGGTAGCAAATATAAACCAAAATCTTTTTTTCTACACTACATATGGAAATTTTCCTTTCAAAATTATCTAACCTCCTCTGGACATAAGAAAGGCTGAAGAAAGTTAAATACTTCCCCCCCAAGTACTCCTAGAAGCTGGATAGATTAAATCAAATCACTTAGATTAGATATTAAAGAAAAGGTTGGTATTCTCCTACAAAAAGCAAACAACAGCTCCAAAAAAAAAGCAAACACAAGAGTTCCAAAGAGTAAACACAATATTTGAGAAATGGGGTATCAGAATGGCTTCTGTCATAAAGGTGACTGCAAAGTCATTTCTTCTAAGTGCACAGTGTGAAAAATGAGGAAATAAAATTATTAAAAACAATCTGCTCCATTTAGCATTTAAATAGAGGCTGAGAGGAAAGAGGCAACTTACTTGACAGTAATCCAGCCCACCAAAGCCATTCCTTCAAATAAGAATATCCACCTTGTCCTGAAAGCAGAAAAAATAATATCAAGGTATTACCTTATTATAAAAAGCAAATCAACAGCAAATCATATAAAGTACTGAAAGAGCATGTTATCTTGATGCAACATAAAGAATATTTTATTTGATTATGATTGACATTTTTATTAATATCTCTCTACTGCTTTGTGACTCAGACTTCTGAAAAAATTATACGTGACTAAAGGGAAAATTCCAAGCAAAAGCAAAATGTCCATGAAGATTTTTGACGAGATTAAGCAATGCTTCAAAGTGCTTTCCCAGGTCAGATCCAATATATTCATACACAGTCAGCTGCATTTGGATTCTGCTTATACTTTAAATTGAGAGAAATTAGAAAGAAAACTGCCCCTTCCTGCTTTAGGTTTTCTTACATAGAATGTAACAACAGTGAACACTCAGTAACACATTTTTTTCTCAAACAGCCAAACTTTTTGGAAGAGTATATTGCAAAAACCACAACAACCAAGAGAAAACCTGCTAACACCATATAATTAAATGCACGCAAAGGGAATTATGACATGGGTTTTTTAAAAGTTCTCCATATTTTTTAGCTCTTCACCTGTTGACTTTGATATAAGAATAGCTGTACTAACTGTAGAAGCCTTTGCAGTAAATAGCCTTTCTACAGCTCATTGCACTTCTGTTTTTTAAAAAAAGAGAACTAAACCTAGCAACCTAAGTTAAGGTCTTCAGCCCTTCCGTCTCAAATGAAGCGGAAAAAGAGAGACAGAAAAGTGTTTTGAAGTGTAAGACAAAAGTGAGAACTTTATTTAGTAAGGAAACAGCACCAGCTCACTAGATTTAATACCAACTGCTGCCACCATAGCTCGAAGAAATCTGAAGTCTCAGTCCCTGTGGTCACACTCTGTTTCCATCCCTAGCCAAGACAGGACTTCTGATCACCATTCAAGTATGACGGTTTTCAAGACGGTTTTAAACGTGTGATCTGTGACTCAGACCTTGATTTTGCCAAGTTATAAAAGAGGCCTTTGTGTCACCAGCACCCCTGCTTACCGGCTCTGGGGACTCCTTTGTCTGCCACTTTCAAAAGTCCTTTCTTCTTCAGTATGAAACTAGAACCAATAAATACACTGGAACCTATTGCCAAAGCCAAGCCCAGGTAGAGGTGATATTTGCTTCCAGCAGGCGTGGCAATGCTCTGGTTTGTTTCATTGAGAGTTCCGTCCACAGGGGCCAGGAGAGAAGAGTGGGATTCAGAGACATTGATGATCTGGCACCATGCTTGGCAGGAGTCACGGCAAGCAAAAGAGAGCACAGCACCTGGGACAAGAAATAGGAAAACAAATGACTCATGAACCAGGCACAGCTCTGAAGGAGCTCCATGCTCGCTCTACTCGTTCCTTCCCACATCTTCCCTGACCACTTGTAATTTCTGACTGTGCAAATAACTCACTAAATCCACAGAACAGAACATACACAGTGCTGTCCCAGGTCATTACCCACCCCCTGTAATTCACAGGTGCATGCCTTGTTTTACATATATTTTTTGCACTACATGGGCTCAGTCAAGCAATTACGGCAACACCAAGGAATGCAGCAATAAAACGTTATCTTCAATGTAAAACTCAACTTGAACTCATAAAAGCTAACTTTATACCTCAAGAGAGGCCACATCCCCAAAACACAAACATATAGCCAAATCCATGATTTCAGACCTTGCCTGCTACAGTAAGTCTGCTGTTATTCCAGGCTTCTGCTTCCACATTTGTAGTTGAGATTTGGAAACAACAAATGAAAAAGAGAAGGAAAAAAATCTATATAAGTAGAAAACTCTTGCTGCAAATGGGTACAAATATGTTTTGTTAAGATTGTTCATTGAGTACTGCGTGAGTCAGATCTTTAACAAATCATAAAATTTTGAGGTGGAGGCCTCATTACAGCTCACAGTCATTTCCATCTAACCCTCAACAACTGCTGGCTGGAGTAAGACCACAGCCTGCAAGGGACAGTCCTCCCGGAAATCCCTGCAACACAGACACAGAGCCAGAGGATCCTGAACTAAGACTGAAGCTTCACACTCTCCACCAGCACACCCTTATCAGCATCACTATGATGACAGCCCGAGGGAATGACATCATGCCCATCAGCCTAGACATGTTTCTAAAGGATGAAGAGGTATATTGCATTTCCAAGAATAAAAGGAATCATTATTTCCCATGGAGAAGCAAGGGACAGGCAACAATGCTGCAACAGGGTTTAACAGTAGTCTAGGTAGATGTTTCGCAGTTCCTCGTGGTAGACCACAGCATGCAAACAGTGTGGATCAGAGAACCAAGCCTGGAATAGCTTTTAAGGACAGCCTTTTTGTAATGAAAGGTTTTTTTGCAAAGATATGTTAAAATATGAAACAGCAGATGCAGAAGTAGAAAACCTCAGCCCAGCGTGATTCATATAAAGCATTGGATGCAAAAAATAATTTTGCTTTCCATATTTCCCCTGTAATTAAAGTGACACATGAAGGACTCATCCTGCTGAGCGGCACCATCAGTAATACACTCACTTTTCTTTTGTTGTCCCAACTGAAAAAAAACACTTGGAGACTTGTTAGAAAAGGATGTGCCTCTCTGTCTATTCATACCTATGCTCTGCCAGAATTACTTCACTGCACAATTAACAATAAACAGCCTTGGATAATTCACCTAATACAGTTTAGGAAGGCATTTTTAAACTATGAGAAGTATTAAGCAGCTGACAATACTGATACAAACACTGGGAGACACCATCCTTTACAAGTAAAGAACTGAGAATGAACACTTGCTTCCTTTGCTATGCAGTACAACAAACACACTACAGTAAGTTATCATCTGATTTTTGGGCTGTGCAATCACATTTCCTTGTTTGCCAAGACAGCTTCTATTTAACAGGAGTTGTTTTGTATAGCTAAGCCAGACTTCCTAAAAATGGTGTTGTAATATGGGTACGTCCACATTCTGCAGCTGAAGATTAAAATCTTTATTTCCCACTGTGATCAGTCTGAAGATTACCTGGAAGGACTGAGGAAGGTGGCAAACCTCTGAGGCTGCCTGTCTTGCTCAGCACCCACTTTCTGTAGCTAAGCTAGTTTCACCTCCCATTTCCAAACGTCAACAAACATGAACCTGTCAGCAGAACCCCTCCTTGCAGAAATAAACTCTGCGAGCTCTGTCTCCGGGCTCAGAGCAACCGGAAACCAGTCTGAGTTTAGGCGGGTACTGTGGTAACTTCTAAAGTGTTTTAACAATTCAGCTGAATCTGAAAATGTTTTCTGAAACACCTAAATACTATCTGAGTCAGGCAGATCAGACAGCCTGGTACTACACACTCCTTACAGGAACTCTAACTTACAGTCACTCAAAAGCCAAGGACCAACATACCCTGCAGTTCGTTAGTGACAGCCAGCTTAGTGTTCACCCTGCTACTGAAGTCATCTGGAAAACTATTTGCTTTGATTAGAAATGTAATTTGACCATTTTTTTTATTGTGCTCATGAGTCAGCTCACACCTGGCTGGGCCAGGAAATGCCTTTTCTCCGGCTCCCGGGAAATACCAAGCCCACTTTCATCAAGGTCTGGCTACTGAGGCTGAAAAGTCGCGGCACTGCGAAGCAGCAAGGATTCATTCCACGGCACCCACCAACCCACAAAAATGCACAAAGGATGCTGAAAAGCAGTTTTCCACACCAGCCGACCACGGGAGAAGAAGCGCAGGAGCCTCCGCGCTGCCGGCAGTGCCACACTCCTTGGAAAACACCTGCGTGAGTCACGGCGGAGCGAGGTCTTACATAGACTGGTGTCATCCCACCTGCAGCGCGGGGGCTGCACGAACCGCGCCCGGCTCCGCGCTGACACCGCACCCTCACAGAGCCACAGAATGACGGAGCTGGAAGGAATCCGCAAGGCTCATCGGGTCCAACTCCTGTCCCTGCACAGGACACCCCCAACACTCACCCCGTGTGTCTGAGGGCATTGTCCAAACGCTTCTTGAACGTCGTCCGGATTGGTTCCGCGACTGCTTCCCCGGGGAAGCTGTCCAAGTGCTCCATCACCCTCTGGGTGACCTCCATCACCCTCTGGGTGACCACCCTCACCTCCGCCCATTGCCGCTCTGCCCCCACGCAGCGCCTCTTCCCCAGCGCCGCGCACTCTGCGCGCAGTACCGTGCACACCCTGCACCCGCACCACCCCCCAGCCCAGCGCAGCCCCGCTCCCTGCTCCCCCTCCGCGCCCGCGCAGCCACCGACCCGTGCGGCAGGAAGGGCGAGCGGGCGGCGGCTCTCGGTGCCCCATGGCTGCCCGGAGACCCCTCCGCGGCGTTGCGGGCGGCGGCGGCTCCGCCCGCCCGGGCTGGGTCCGGCGCACCTGGGCGCGCCCCGCTTAGCCCGTCCCGGGGGGTGGCATCCCCGCCCCGCCTGTGGGCGCGTCCCGGCGGGACTCCGGGAGCGACCCCGAGCCGTTTTGAGTTTGTGTAAATCACAGAACCATAGGATGGTTTGGGTTGGAAGGGACCTAAAAGATCATCCAGTTCCAACCCCCCTGCCATGGGCACGGACACCTCCCACCAGACCAGGCTGCTCGAGACCCCATCCAACCTGGCCTTGAACACCTCCAGGGAGGGGGCATCCACAGCTTCCCTGGGCAACCTGTGCCAGGGCATCACTGTCCTCGTTGTGAAGAACTCCTTCCTAATGTCTAATCTAAATCTTCCTTCAATTTAAAGCCATTCCCCCTCGTCCTATTATTGCACGTCCTTGTAAATCGCGATGAAGTCGCAGTTCTCACTTGGGGACTTTCGCCACCTCATCTGGATACTGAATCCAAAGGAAAGGGGTTCCTGGGCAGGATCAGTGTCTACTGGAAGCTTCTTTTCTCCCCTTCCCACCTGGCGGAAGAGGTGCACATTTTCAATGTGCCACCAAGTGAAGTGTGTGATGCACTGCGTGTGCCAGCCTGGACCCCTGGCTCTGCGGGCAGGCAGGGGATCCCCATGGCCAGACTGCCCCAGCTACGCAGAACTAGGACAGCACCTGGGGATGTTTTGCTTGCTCTGTGATGACTCTGGGTGGTTGAACAGGCTCCAGGGACTGTCATAAGAAACAATTATCTTTATTACCCAATCAATAGTTTCAAGGTAGAAGTCCAAGCGCTTGTTTTTAACATGGTTAAGTGAAACACGTTTACAAAATATATGATTACTAAGCCATTATATGCTAACCTAGGGTTACCCAGCAAACTTTTGGGAGTCTGAGGACCTTTAGCATTCACAAGAGCTCCCCAAACTGGAGCCTAACTGAGCAATGGATGTAAGACACCTCCACACGTCATCATAGGGACATGCTGACTTGAGTTTCACAGAGCTGTAATCAGCCTTTGCGGCACCTAAATTAATCATCTTTGGTTTTGCATATTTTATTAGCTCTGGTGCAGACTGGTGAAATATTGTGATAGCGTCAGCAAAATAACTTAGTTCCCAGCCTTAGGCATTCTTGGCTTTGCAGTCCTGAGGTTAAACAGAGATCAGTTTTGATATCTTAGTCTCATTTTTTAATTCCTGTATTTCTTCTGAATATAAGCAGCGCTGTCTATGTTAGGGAAAAAAGGAGTGTAGTGTTTGGTTTTGTGCATTTAATTACCTATCCATTCACCTTTACAATGTCTACATTATAAGAACTTCTGTAGAAGGTGACCTGAACCAAGTGCAGGCTGCCTCACAAAAGGAGTTTGACATCTGTGCTTCAGCATTTATAAACCACAGATTACTTTTATCATGCTGTGTGGTGCTGTGCTGTGTGCCTGTTAGTGCTCATGCCCAAAGAAGTCAGTCCAGTGTTTTCTGTTTTCAGCCTCGTCTGCATATGGGAATCTAAGACACTAACAGAGTTCTTAAACTGCTTCTGCATCTTCCCTCTCCACCAAGCAGCCACTTAACTCTACAGTAAAAATACAGTACCACCTACTGGTTGAGATACTGTTTGTGCTGATGGTTTTCAAGTCACCAAGTCTCGTTGGGGCTGATTTTGCTTCACAGATTCATAGAATAAAATCATAGAATCATCTGGTTGGAAAAGACCTCTGAGATCATCCAGTCCAGCCGTCACTGTCCCCTCACTAAACCATGTCCCCAAGAAACTTATCCACCTGCCTTTTAAACCCCTCCAGGGATGGGGACTCAACCCCCTCCCTGGGCAGCCCTTTCAGGGCCTGAGAACCCTTTCAGTGAAGAAATTTTTCCTGATGTCTCATCTGAACTTCCCCTGGTGCAACTTGAGGCCATTTCCTCTTGTCCCATCACCTGTCACTTGGGAGAAGAGACCAACACCTCCCTCACCACAGCCTCCTTTCAGGCAGTTGCAGACAGGGATGAGGTCTCCCCTCAGCCTCCTCCTCTCCAGGCCAAACACCCCCAGGTCCCTCAGCCTCTCCTCGTAGGCCTTGTTCTCCAGCCCCTTCCCCAGCCTCGTTCCCTTCTCTGGACGCGCTCCAGCCCCTCAATGTCCTTCTTGGAGTGAGGGGCCCAGAACTGACCCCAGTGCTCGAGGTGTGGCCTCCCCAGTGCTGAGTGCAGGGGCACAATCCCTGCCCTGCTCCTGCTGCCCACGCTGTGTCTGACACAGTGGCCCAAGATGCCATTGGCCCTCTTGGCCCCCTGGGCCACTGCTGGCCCATGTTCAGCCGCTGCCAACCAACACCCCCAGGTCCTTCTCCTCCAGGCAGCTCTCCAGACACTCTTCCCCAGCCTGGAACGCTGCTCAGGGTTGTTGTGTCCCAAGTGCAGGACTTGGCACTTGGTCTTGTTGAACCTCATCCTGTTGTTCTCAGCCCATGGATCCAGCCTGTCCAGATCCCTCTGCAGGGATCATAATACTGAATTCCCTGTAACACTGGTCTACACAAAAGGGTACCAAATAAGCCAAAAGTCCTGGAGCCTTCTCAGCTATAGCACTTCTGGTGTGACATTCATTGCTGAAATTGCATCAGCACTAGGAAAGGCAGAATGGTATTTGCAGAAAATAAGCCTGCCAAAACCATGTTCCTAATCCAAACACCCACCTGTGTACACAGCTACAACCTGAAAGTCAATGTTGTGCCATTAAAACCTGCTTATTTATAAAAAAATACATAGGTATAACCTATCTGGTGTTTTGGTTAAGGGTGTCTGGAGCTAGAGGTAGCTTTAATGGGATTGAGAAGAATTACAGATGATGACAAAGCAAGATACAAGAACAGATTAAAGGTGGCCTACTAAAACAATAATCCCTTAGTGCGGTCATTCTCCCATCAGTCAAGGTTACTTCACTGGAATATGAAATGACAGGAAAAATATCCATTAAAAAATATTGTCAGAGAAGTCAATAACAACTATGTAATTGGCTCTTAAAGGAGGACAGAATTAAGACCACTGTGTTGAGCCCACCCAGAACTTGTCCTGAAAGCCGTTTTGCAGGTAATTGAGGTCCTGGCCACTGTTAGACAAGGAAGTGGTCTGGCCCAGTATGACTCATCTTCCTCTGTTTGAGAACTTCTTCAAAAAACTCCATGGTAAAACAGTTAAGAAAAAATAAATTAGAGTTGCTTTACAGGACTACTTATTTTAAAAGAAAACTGACTGTTCTTCAGCAGAGTAAAAAGTTGTATCTCCTTTGTAGTTTGTAGTGGCTTGAGAGACACAATATGGACTTTTCTAGCTTGGTTGATCATCTAAAACTTTTGGACAAAGGTGTACACCAAACACAGGAGTTCACAATTAGTTTGATGTCCCAGACACTCGATGCCACCACAAAAATCACTTTATTTACAAAATAAAGTTCATCATCAAACAGTGAGATCTTTCAGACTCCAAAGCAGATAAAAACCCGTGAGAATGAGAGAGGTAAAACTGATCTGAGAGGTTGTAACTGGATGCAGTGACCTTCTGAGATTCCTTTCATATCTATGATTTTAGGATAGGAATTGTATTTCAGCCCTTCAAAGTCATCATTGCAACATATGCCAGAATTTAGATTATTCACTTCTTTGTCCATTTGTTATGTTGGATACCTTACAGTAGATTTCTATATCTGGCTTCCACTGGGCATAGAGTTATGCATTTCCTTGTTGCCTATTACTGAATATACAAAACAAGTGATGCACAGTACAATTTCTTACCACCCAATGACTGATGCCCATCCCATCCCCACGCAGTGAACCCTGGCCCCCAGCCAACTTCCCATTCATATGCTGAGCATGATGTTATATGGTATTCAACATGTCTTTGGCCAGCGTGGGTCAACTGCCTGTCCATGCTTTGTCCCAGCTTCTTGTGCACCTGCTCAGTAGCAGAGCATGGGAAATGAAAACATCCTTGATTTCTTAGCAAGGACTAAAAACATTGGTGTATTATCAACATTCTTCTCATACTAAATCCAAAACACAGCAGCTACGGGGAAGAAAAATAACTCCATCCCAGTCAAAACCAGGACAGAATGCTTCCTCCTGCTCTTGGTTAAGGAAACAAGTGTGTCTTAATCTGAGGTACCAAGGGCTGCACTGATTTCCTACATCCTGCTTGTTGTGAAGCAAAGTTTAAAAGTAATTCCGTAACGTATAGGTTGGACTCGATGACCTCGGAGGTCCTTTCCAACCTTATGATACTGGGATACTGTAACTTTAGCTATGTCTCCAGTTGTGACAAAGATACCATTTCAAATTTGAACACTCTTTTTGCTGCCTGAAAGGTTTTCTGCACAGGATTTCATGCTCAGCAATGCTTTTCATTTTTTCTTTTTCTTTCTTTTTTTCCTTTCTTTTCCTTTCCTTTCTTTTCTTTTCTTTTCTTTTCTTTTCTTTTCTTTTCTTTTCTTTTCTTTTCTTTTCTTTTCTTTTCTTTTCTTTTCTTTTCTTTTCTTTTCTTTTCTTTTCTTTTCTTTTCTTTTCTTTTCTTTTCTTTTCTTTTCTTTTCTTTTCTTTTCTTTTCTTTTCTTTTCTTTTCTTTTCTCTCTTCCTTTCCTTTCCTTTCCTTTCCTTTCCTTTCCTTTCCTTTCCTTTCCTTTCCTTTCCTTTCCTTTCCTTTCCTTTCCTTTCCTTTCCTTTCCTTTCCTTTCCTTTCCTTTCCTTTCCTTTCCTTTCCTTTCCTTTCCTTTCCTTTCCTTTCCTTCCCTTCCCTTCCCTTCCCTTCCCTTCCCTTCCCTTCCCTTCCCTTCCCTTCCCTTCCCTTCCCTTCCCTTCCCTTCCCTTCCCTTCCCTTCCCTTCCCTTCCCTTCCCTTCCCTTCCCTTCCCTTCCCTTCCCTTCCCTTCCCTTCCCTTCCCTTCCCTTCCCTTCCCTTCCCTTCCCTTCCCTTCCCTTCCCTTCCCTTCCCTTCCCTTCCCTTCCCTTCCCTTCCCTTCTTTTTTCTTTTTTCTTTTTTTCTTTTTTTCTTTTTTCTTTTTTTTTCTTTTTTCTTTTTTTTTTCTTTTTTCTTTTATTAATTTTCTTTCTTTTCTTTCTTTTATTCTTTTCTACTTCCCCCCCCCCCCCCCAAATAGTCCACATAAAACATGCCAGTTTTAAAAAAATCAATCATTTAAGCTCCGGAGAACTTAATTTTCCTCATTCTCAGCAGTGAAACGAGAAATCTGAGGTATGCACATGCTTCCACATTTTCTCCTTCAAAGTATGCCAAGATCCTCTTGGGGACTTTGTTGATTGTGTGGCCACAACAGATGAACTCTTGCACATTTCTAATGGAGAAGGACTGCAGCTACTTTACAAACCATTTTGCAAGGTTATAATCCATACCAAACTTGAATGTTAGTTCAGTGTCTCAAATTTCATCATCATGGCATTTTCCACTAAATACATGTCCACTATACATGGGCTTTTTAAAGCATTAAATAGGAATGTAAGCATTATGTTAGATTACTTAAGAGCAGTCAGTATTTTAAAATTGTATTTCGTGTTATTCAGCACATTAAAATAAACATGAAATTTCCATTTATGGTATTTTATCTATTCTAGTAAAGACCTCTTACTCCAGTAAAAAAAAAAGCCTCTCCAATATTAAGGAAACGGGCAGCAAATACTGAATATACAGTAATTTACAATAATATAGTTTTCTAGTTTCTAGACAGAGTACACTCCAATATTTGCCACTTCTTGTGCATGTTGATAGGGCTAGTAAGCTGCTCAGTTGAGGGATAATAGTGACTGCCAGTGTCACTTTCATCTCTCTCTAAATCTCAAAATCCATTATCAGGTCAAGGAAATCCTCCTCTAATATCTATGTCCTTCCTTGGGAATAATTCAGAGAACTGCATTTGGGACCGACTGTTTGATAAATTGATCAATAAGGGATTTATTTATGAAATGTTGATTATATTTAGACTTTCACAGTGGCTCTGCTTCTGTAGTAAGGAAATGTGGCTGATTTAAAGGACTGAAATCACTATTAGAAGCAACAGATTATATTCCTAAGGTAAGCACGCACACTGATGAAATTGCTTAGTGCAGAACTGCTAAGAACTCTTTGCATATTAGAAAAAGAGAGATTTTGCTGTGACACACTGTGTATTTTAATGTTAATGAAGATTTTTTTATGCTTTTTGTAAAGAAAATAAAGTAGATCTTTATAGGACATCAAATTCTATCTTAGGATATCCTTACTCAGAGCATTTGCTCTCTAAAAATAAGTGAATATGGTGGTACAGTAAGAAAGTGAGAAATAAATAAAATAAAAGAGCAGAAGAGATGGAAGCTGATCTTTCATTCACAAATTATCCTGTAAAAGGATAATACTGTCTTCATTTTATTGCAGCCTTAAAGCTTTTGATGTATATTAATATAATTAGATTTTAGGTTCTGATGTTTAAAAAGTCGGTTGTTTATCAGAATAGTCACATTTAAAAATCCAAGATAGTAAAAGCTAATTACTTGTGATGATACAGTAAAAACAATATGGTAAAAATATAAAAGACCTCTAAAGCAAGCATTTATTGTATTATCTTTCAGATTTAGTGCCTAAATGTGATAATGTGAAACTGAGCATTGGACTGTAAAAATAAAATAACTGTAATAATTTATCAGTTTAAGAAAAATCTGTGACTACAGAGCAAGAAACTTGGTAGACAAACAATTTAGTAAAAAGCCTCTGAATTATTTTGTTTGGAAAACCTCTATAATACAATAAAAAATGCATTAAGGTGAGTTCTGGACCCACTGGGTTTACCAGGAAATGTTCTTGTGCTATATATCCTGGTTGAACAGCAAAGGAAATAACCTGGTGCAGCCCCACATTCAGATTTAGAATTTTGAGACCACAAGGTAGCAAATATTTCTGATTTCCACGTGCAGATGATTTTTAGGTACACTTAATGCTCTCTAAATGCTTCCAGCATCTCAGTAAGATGAAATCTTCAGTCCTGTCCTAAGTGGCAGCTCTTCTTTCCCAGCAAGTCCTACACATGGCTGCTACAGCTCCTTCGGCAGAACACAAAACACCCCATAAACAGGAACTAAAGGAACTGGAGGAATCTGTTTATTTGCAAAACAGATACAGAATATTGCTCAGACACCAGGCTAAGTAGTCTGGAAGGGTGTAGATTTTTCTACATCCTATTTTACCACACTTCCAATCACCTTTAACCTCTAGTATATCTGAAAATCAGGATGTCTGGATAGCACAATGTCAAAGATTTTATTTTTTTCCCTCTGGAAATTAAAGAAGACTCAAAGAGCAAAGATAAACCTAAAAAAATGAGTTCCTATGTAGAAATGGTGGGAGTCCTAATGTGAACTGACTGATTTAGAGCCTACTCTGTTGGAGGAATGATTTCCCTTGAGATGAATACATTTGCATTTTTCTGGTACTGAGTGATTGGAAGTGGTTGGATACATCTCCATTTTGCACCATTATTTGTGAGCTGTGTGAACTCCAGTGTGGCTCTGTGGATTAGCATTACAAGAGCTTTCAGAGCACCTGTAAGCAGATATAAAGCTACTTAATTCAACCTGGCACACTTTCAATCTCCACAATTTCAAATACAATTTATCCTTGAAGTAAGTCAGTGGAAACCCTGTTACAGCTTTTAGGCTCCTGGTGAATCTAAACTTATTTTTACTATGTCTTAGAAACTTAAAGTTTTTTCATGTGACATCTTAGACCTGATCCTTGCTCTTAAGAATTTCAAGACTGCCCAGAAATGTTGGACTACATTTAGAACTATTTATGGAAGAACACACCTTAATTTTCAATCTTTATCTTGCTGTTTTGTAGGAATATTTTTTGTATTGTTATATTATGTTTTGCAACGTGTTATTCATATCTGATGACTGCTGAAAACATGGTTTTCACCTCCTATTTCCTCTACAGGAATATTTTTCATTTCATGGGCTAATAAGGAAAGTCAGGTAAAGTGTGACAGTAATGTGGCAGCTGTATCATCCTGCACCTCTTTTGCAGTGTGCTTGACTCTAGAATGAAGTACTTTCTTTAAGGTTGATTCATGCTGTGGAATTTGTCTTCATTTATCAATGGTACAACCACTCATGTCAATTGGTTGCTTAGAGACATCTCTATACACTGATTTTATATGGGCAGGGATGCTGTTGCTGCAGTGGGTAGCATCTGGTTTATAATCTTATCTAAATGGCTCTGCGAAGAGCAGATCACACTTGTAGATAAAATTCATGCCCAAAGAGTTGGCAGTCTCACTGATGCCAAGATATAACTGGCAAAATTGTAAAAATAGTGGCAAAAAGGGAGAGCAGAAGTTAATTACTCCAGTGCTGGAAAGATTGTGCACTAGAATGAACTGTATTAGTTATGTATTATACAACATTTTCAGGTTTTTAAAATTGAGATACACAAACCAGACATGAACCAACATTTCTATTTAGGTGTTTATATACTACTTGCTATATGACTAAGGAGACTCTACTACATCAGTCTTAACTTCCTAAATACAGAACCTACTCTTGCTCTCAACAGAGTGTAACTCTCAGCTATCAGACATACTGAGATTTCTTTGCACATGCAACCTGTGGATGCTTCCTAGCCTGGTTTTCAGGATGTCACCTGTGCATGAATCTGTTTATCCATCTTGATACAGTAAGTTTTGAGCTTTTGGTTCACAAGCAAATGGAACAGTGGCAGATGTTTCAAACACAATTGACTAAACATTTTCAAGTATATGATTGGGCTCAGGAGAAAGACCTAAATTAACAGTTCCTCTAAGAGAAAGATGTGCTGAACAGTCTCTTTAGCAGTGATTCCCCGGTGGGAATGTCATGGAAGAAAAGAAACTGAAAATACTGTTCTTGGTTTTGGGGGAAGCAAGGATATAAAGGATACACCTTTAGAAAAAAAACCCCCTTGTTACTTCTGCTAGTTGTGAAATGACTCAATTCTTTTTAAAATCAATATTCCTCAGTTATCCAAGGTAAGAAAAATTTCACCATGAAGGTAGGAGTGATTGAGACCCATCACTCCCATACAATTGTTCCCAGCGTTGTAGTGCAAGACACCAGTCAGGACCCTGGACCAACGGACAAAGGTGAAAACAGGTATGTCAAATTTATCATTTTGTGTCTGTTTGGGTTTTTTCTTTGATAATTTGCATAAGATTAAATAAGTACAGACACTTGCCATCATCTAGCTTGCTTCACCCTCTATTAATAAATTAGAATTTTAAAATTATGATAGGTTGCTTATTGTAAAAAATTCAGGAGATTAAAATCCGTGCTCTTTCAAGCTCCTTAGATAACTTAGCCCATGGTTAAACAGTCCATGAAAATTTAGATTAAATATGGGCTTGTATTTCAACAGATGATAGGATATAACTGTGTGGTTTTGCTGTTCCCCAGGCAAAGATATCTACCTGGTGCATTTGCATGCTACAATATTAACAACAATAGTAATAAAGATGAGTAAGTATTTTTGCCATTATAAAATGTGAGTACTACAGTATTGGTTGTTTAAGCAGCAATGAAGAAGAATTGTATATATACATATATGTGTGTGCATGGTGCTTTCTTTATAAACAGTTACATCATTCAAATAATCCCAAAAGAGACTGCAGGTATGTTTTAACTTTATGAACATCAATTATGATGATCAATCTCAATACTAAAGTTATCAGTGTTGTATCTATTAATTTAAAACTACTGCTAGATGAGTAAAATAAAGAAAACACTTTTAAAGCCAAACACCTTACTGAATTAAAGATGATTTTAATACTAAATAAATGTGGAAGCAAGGGCTTGTGCAACCCCTGAGCCTATCATGTGTTTTCTTTTCCTTAGAGAGAAGAAAAAGAAAAAAGAAAAGAAGAGGTAAGACAAAGAGTAATAATACTACTATTTCTAAGACATTTCATTTATTTCCAAATATGTTTTAAATTAGTATGCAACAACTAAAAATGTAAATCTATTTCTTAGCAAATCAGAAAGAAAAAAAGATGGAGAAACACAAAAGAACAAGGAAAAAAAGGAGAAAAACAAAAATAAAGATAAGTCCAAGAAGAAAGAAAACAACGAAGAGTAAGTATTTTTCATTTTGGTCTAATAAAATTGCTTTTGAAGTAAAACCAAACCCATTCCTGGACATCCTGTAAACAAGATGCTTATACTCTAATGAATGAGTGTACAGACTGCTGTTGTTCTCCCTAGACTAGAGTTGTTCTCATTTAACTTTATATGTGGACAACAAAAATATGCACGCATGGAATTGATCTGAAAAAAATAATCAAGAAATCTCCTTTGGAGTGTGATTATCCAAAGATTTTTTGGAGACCACTCTACAACGAAAGATGTGCCAGTGCAAAGCAATCTCTTACGCACACAGAACACCTACAAGCAAAAAACCACCTCTTCTATGATCTAAAAGTTCTTGCTTTACCTTTTCCTTGGTAGATTCATAATTTTCTGGCCAAGGAAGATAAAATTAAAACAGTGCAGGCGAAATTTGTGTTGTATGATTTCATCTTCTTTGGTTTCTTTATGTAAACTATGCCAATGTTTTGTCTTTCTCAGAGCTATAATCTTCCCAGTGAGAAAGGCATGATGTATCTCATTTATTTACACATAAGCAGTCACATAATCATTTTATTTTTTGAAAGATGATCAAATCAACTTTCAGACAAGACAGTTAAATGGGTAGGAAAATAATTAATTTTAGAAGATTGAAATTACCTGTGCCACCCTAAACTGAAGTGGGACTGCCAGGCTGATTTTTTATTAAATTTAGATTCTAAAATTTGCATCCCAAGTCACTCCTAACCAGCAGCTTCATGTTCTCCATGCATTCAAGCAAGGAAGCGTAACTTTAATAAAGACCATTTATTTTACAATAACAATTTCTGGAATGTTTCATTCCTCAAAAATCATTATGTGTATTTTAAGCCTATCATTAAATCTCCTTTTTTTCTCTACCTATCAAATAGGAAGAAGAAAGATATTTTCATTATTGATCCAGCAGGAAATATGTATTACAACTGGTTGTTTTGCATCACAATGCCTGTCATGTACAACTGGACCATGATCATCGCTAGGTGATGTACTCCTTTAATTACTATATAAAACTTCCAGTAAACTGCAATATCCCTGAATAGATTAAAAACATACCTTATTCATCACTGATTTCATGCAAGCATTTTAAGTTTCATTTCATGGTACTTTACTTTTGTCTTTTCCAATTCAGAGCCTGTTTTGATGAGCTTCAGCATGACTACTTAGCAATATGGTTTATTATTGATTACATCTCTGATGCCATCTATGCTGTTGACATGTTTGTACGGACAAGAACAGGTTAAGTATACTCAATGATTAATTATTCCTCATATATTTGTGTCAGAATATTCAGAATACTACTATAACCTGTGCACTCTTGATGAGGTGCGATAGTGAAAAAGATATTGAGACAGATTTCTGAAAGACTGTAATCTGTAACTTGTAAACCCAGGAAAAACTCTGAGGTATTACTCCAAGAACACATAAAGCCTGAGGTAAGCTAGGCAGAGGTAAGCTAGATACAAGCTGTGTGCCTGCAGCTGACTCAACAAGACAAAATAAACATGCAATGTGGCCAAATGAGGATGAGGTATTCTGAAAAATTAGCACCTAAATCTGGATTTTGTATCTAAGGAGATTCAAGTATTTGCAAGCAAGACATTCAACTGACTTCAGCTGAACCTGCTTCTTTTAAAATCTTATCCTACATGCAGAGCTGTTGAGTAGATGCACTCAACAGGGAACTAAAAATCCCATGTTCAAAATTCTTTCCCCCGTTAATCACCCTTCCTACAACCTGTAGAGTTTTTAGGAGGTTTGAGGGTTTTTTTTCCCCAGATGTTCACCATAATGGAAAAGTGGATGGAAAAAGTTAGAGCTCGAAATGTTTACTTTTCAAAGCTGTATAGTTTAGCTCAAGCTGAACAACATAATACTAAGTTGAATAGTTGGAAATAAGAAATTGCTTATTAAAAAGTAAGGGATGTTATATACCACCTGGAACTCACACTCAAACCAGTTTCCAAAGCAGATTTGGATTGATATTAAACACAACACAATTGAAATCTTAACATTTTTTTTATAATTGACAATTTGATTTTAGGTTACTTGGAGCAAGGTCTTCTGGTGAAAGAAGAACAAAAGCTTCGAGAGAAATATAAGTCATCTTTTCAATTCAAATTAGATTTTCTGTCGATGATACCAACTGATCTCTTATACTTTAAGTTAGGACTGAATTACCCAGAATTAAGAATAAACAGGCTACTCAGAGTAGCTCGGATGTTTGAATTCTTCCAGCGAACAGAAACAAGGACAAACTACCCAAATATCTTCAGGATCTCTAACCTTGTCATGTACATTGTGATTATTATTCACTGGAACGCCTGTGTCTACTACTCGATCTCAAAAGCCATTGGATTTGGGGCTGACACATGGGTCTACCCCAACACCTCTGATCCTGAATTTGCCCGTCTGACTAGAAAGTATGTCTACAGCCTCTACTGGTCAACACTGACCCTGACTACTATTGGTGAAACACCCCCTCCCGTGAGAGATTCTGAGTATTTCTTTGTGGTCGTTGACTTCTTGGTTGGAGTCTTGATTTTTGCTACCATCGTTGGTAATGTGGGCTCTATGATCTCCAACATGAACGCTGCCAGGGCAGAGTTTCAAGCAAGGATTGATGCTATCAAGCAGTATATGCACTTTCGGAATGTGAGTAAAGACATGGAAAAAAGAGTTATAAAGTGGTTTGACTACCTGTGGACAAACAAAAAGGCAGTGGATGAAAGGGAGGTCTTGAAGTATCTGCCAGATAAACTAAGAGCAGAGATTGCAATCAATGTTCACCTGGAAACACTCAAAAAAGTTCGGATTTTTGCAGACTGCGAAGCCGGTCTCTTGGTTGAATTGGTTTTGAAGCTCCAGCCACAAGTATACAGTCCTGGAGATTATATTTGCAGAAAAGGAGATATTGGACGAGAAATGTACATTATCAAAGAAGGCAAGCTGGCAGTAGTTGCTGATGATGGAATTACCCAATTTGTGGTCCTAAGTGATGGCAGCTATTTTGGAGAAATCAGCATTCTTAATATCAAAGGTAGCAAAGCTGGCAATCGAAGAACAGCCAATATTAGAAGTATTGGATACTCAGACCTGTTTTGTCTGTCTAAAGATGATCTCATGGAGGCTTTAACAGAGTATCCAGATGCAAAAGCTATGCTGGAAGAAAAAGGTAAGCAAATCCTAATGAAAGACGGGTTGCTGGACATTGAAGTTGCAAATTTAGGAAGTGATCCTAAAGATCTGGAAGAGAAGGTCACCTACATGGAGAGAGCCATGGACAGATTACAAACAAAGTTTGCCAGGTTGGTGGCTGAGTATGAAGCTGCACAACAGAAACTGAAAAAAAGACTCACACAAATCGAGAAAATATTGAAGCCAGTTATAGAGGAAGAATTCGCAAGCTTAGAAGAAGGAGATCCATCCACAGATAAACCAGTAGCATCAAAAGCGGAATAAAACAGTGGAGGTTGCCAATAAGACAAATCAGAGTCAAATCCTGCATGGGGCTGAGTACATTAATTTCTAATCTTTGTAAGACCTGACTATTCATAATGAAAAATTATTCGTTGAGGTAACGCCACTAACTTAGTACAAGCAGCACCTATTTGGCAGGTTTCAGGAAGGAGAAAGAAATTGAGATTGAGGATGGAAGATAACACCTTGCTCTCACACAAACAGGTGGTATTATTTGCTAATGCATTGTGTAATCTTTATGTAACACCACTTTATAGCATTCAGTCTCTATACAGTCATATACTGGAAAATATTGAATGTTTTGCTGACTGTGTAAAAATGATTTCTTTGTGTCTACTCATGGAAAGAACGAAAGGTTTGGTAACAATTATATCATTTGAAGTCAATATAGGCATGAACTATATTAAATTTGTGTATAAAAACACATCTTAATATCTATTGATTAACATAAGATAAATTGACTATGAGACATTATATAAATAAGTAGATATATCTACAATGCAGATGTGAGTAATGAAGGCTGTAAGATTTGGAAAAGATTATTACTTCATTACTTCATCACCTTGGCTGATTTTTTGAAATGTAAGTGAGCAGTTTTAAATGGTCCTTTTTTGGGGGGCTATTATATGGAAAGGCAGGAATAGAAAGGAGAGAAAAATTGGTATGACAATTACAGACGTCTCAAAATCTAGCTCTTCTTTCCACAACAATAACAAATGCATAATATTGAAGACTCTTCTGCTCCACGTAACCACATGGCTGCTGAACAATCATGTTTTTAAGATCTGTGCTTAAAAATTTTGATGCCCTTAATTTAACAATTGTGGGTGTTGGCCAAGTGCAAAGGGCAGACAGAGGCCAAACTCAACCTACAGCATCTTCTGTTGCTCCTGTTGGGAAAAGCATACGATGACTAAATTGGTTATTTTTTCATTGTTAGGCTAGTTCTTTCTTTTCGTAACTACTCCTAAGATAGTAAAATCTACTGTTTCACGTTAGATATATTTTCAAGTGCTTTAAGAATCCTTTTCTCCTTGGATTTTTCCCCCCGATTTATGTATTTTTCCACTGTTTTTATTAGTTGTGGTCTCAGCTGAGTATTTTCATCTGGGTATTTTCAATAGACTTTGATCATAGCCACTTAATGTTGGAAAAGTTCGATAATGAGGAGCGAAGAAAGGGACTGCAAGGAGAGAATGTAACTTGGATCTTCTGTAAAGTGCATTAATTTCTGGTTGTTTTATTTTTTGTAACGTTGATAGATTTCAGAATGCCAGAGATCTAGAAATAACTCCTAATTTCACTGCGAGTATTAAATACCATGAAAAATTTAGGCATAGGAAATATACGGAACAAGGATAAATGCAAATATGAAACGGCTGTTCACTCACTGTTGATCCTGCACTTCAAATGACAAATGGCATGATGTACTGGTGAGAGGAAAGAGTATGCCATCATTTCATTAAAGACTCTGTCCGTGTACACAAGAACAAGCATTATTCTGGCATTTAACCGTGTTGTGAATGATGGACTTTGCAATCAGTGTTCTTCCAGTTCAGGTCTTGAACACAACGCAGTCTCTATGGGAGTAGCATCCTACAGGCTGCAGCATATTTCATTAGGCACTTTTCTCCTTTCTCTAAGAGTTTAAGACTGTGTATTAGAAAAAAGCACAATATGATAATGAGATTTAATTAATAAAGACAAACATCTACTGTTCATGTTTTTCTTTTATTGATCATTCAGTCTACAACACAAATTGAGTCATTATCTGCCTCTTTCTGGAGAATAAAAATTCCTTGATTTATAATAAAACAGAAAACCAGATTTGACCTCCAACAATTTTACTATTTTCAGACATTTTATGATTGTAAATCTTATGCTATATAACATTTATAAACATGAGTTTGCTAAAAAAAACCCACAAACGCTAAATGCAGAGTTTTCTCCTGGTACAAGAGAGAACATAAGTGCTATAAGGAAATGCCAATGAAATTAAAACTATTTCAACCTGCATTTATTTGTCAGAATTACACAGGTTCCTCAATATGTATTTCTGTGCAATAAAACCTTCCGGATATATTTCAGTGAAGTTTCTAAACATGCTTTGTGGCTGGTTTTAAACTCTTATACTCTTAAGAGGATTACGTGAAGAAAAGACACCCAAGGGCTGCGCACTGCCAGAAATTTAATCAGGGGAAAAGGAGGCTGCGGGGGACCTTAATGTTCTACAACTGCCTGAAAGGAGGCTGCAGCGAGGCAGGTGTCGGGCTCTTCTCCCAGGTGACAAGCGACAGGGCGAGAGGTATTTAAAAGCCGCACAGATGCGGTGCTGAGGGACACGGGTTGGCAGTTCGGTTTACGGCCGGACTCGACGGTCTTAAAGGTCTTTTCCAACCCAAACGGTTCCGGGACAGATGGGCGAAGCCACCCCTCCCGGGCCACAGCGGCAGGCAGGGACGAACGCAAGCGTTAACTAACGAGATGCCAGCCTGGAGAGCAGCAAAGCCCGCTCCGAGCACCGAGCGCAGCCGCGCGCCCTCCCCTCGGAGCGCTCCCGGAACCGCTCCGCGAGCGCCGCAGCTCGCACCCCGCCCGCGCGGGGAGCGCCGGGAGCCGTGGCCGCGCTGCACGCCGTCTCCTCTGCGAGCTCCCAGCAGCGGCCGCTGCGCTCTGGAGCTCCCGCCCCCACCGCGCGGAGGGCGCCGGGAGCTGTAGTCGCGCTGCTGCGGCACCGCGCCGCCGCCTGCCAGACGGAGGGGCCGAGCCGGCGGGTGCAGCCGAGGGCGTGAGGAGGGCTCGCCTCTCCCCGCCGTTCCTCGCTCGCTGGCGGAGGAGCGATGGAGGCGCCGTGGCGCCAGGGCGGCCGGGGCCGGGGCCGCGCCAGGCCCGGAGACGCTCCTCGCGCTGGGGCGGCCGTCCGAGCCCCGGCGCCGCGGGCCCGAGGCGGAGCCGGCGTTGCGGCCGCGGGGACCGGTGGCGACGGGGCCGGCGGTGAGTGCCGTGTCCCTGTACCCCGGGGAGCCCGGGTCGGGGCTGAACGCAAGGGGGGGGGGGGTGGCGGGGCCGAGCGCTCAGCTCTGGAGAGTGACCGTAGTCTGCTCTGGAGAGCCCTAAAACTCCTTCACTGGGGTCCGCCAGTGTTGGGTGCAATAGTCGGATACGGAGAACCAGGAGGTATCTAAGGCTGGGATCAAAAAAATCACAGAATGGTTTGGGTTGGAGAGAACCTTAAAGATCATCCAGTTCCAACCCCCCCGGCATGGGCAGGGACACCTCCCACCAGAGCAGGCTGCTCGGGACCACATCCAGCCTGGCCTGGAACACTGATGGATCTCCAGGGTGTGTTGTCTTAAAGGCGCTTGGGTTTATTGCAAACTCTTTTTTTTTCCTCCACGTGAGTCTTTCTCTATTTTACATGCCCTAACTTTAAAAAAATCCTTTGTATTCATAGAATCGTAGAATTATCTGGGTTGGAAGAGACCTCCAAGATCATCAAGTCCAACCCTTAATCCAACACTATCATGATTTCTAGATCATGGCACTAAGTGCCACATCCAGTCTTATTTTAAAAACCTCCAGGGATGGTGAATCCACCCCCTCTCTGGGCAGGCCATTCCAATGCCTGATTACTCGCTCTGTGAAGAACTTTGTTCTGATATCCAGCCTAACCCTTCCCTGGCAGAGTCTGAGCTCGTGCCCTCTTGTTGCTGGTTCCTGGGAGAAGAGTCCGACCCCCACCTGTCTACAACCTCCTTTCAGATCGTTGTAGAGAGTGATGAGGTCACCCCTGAGCCTCCTCTTCTCCAGGCTAAACAACCCCAGCTCCCTCAGCCTCTCTTCACAGGACTTGTGCTCCAGTCCCTTCACCCTGTCACTTTTATGTGAAATAATATGAACCCACTGTTGCAATAAACACTTGTTGAACGAAGGGAGATCAGTAAAAGTCATAATTTAAAAAATACCAAATGCTAGGAAGGTACCTGTAGGGTATCAGCAGATTGTATAAACTGCTCCTGTCAAGAACTGCCTGATTTATTTTTTTAATTTTTTAGTTTTTCCTCATGCAATGGAAGCTGTGTTTATGTGGGATGTGTATATGAGGGTTTTTAAGTATCCTTTTTTTGGAAAGCAGCATTATAGATGCATATACTGCAGTATATTTGGTTGCATTTGTCAGCAGTAATTGACGAATAATAATTCCTGCTGTGAATTTTATGCATAATGCACAGTAATGGAGAAAATAAAATTTATCTCTTCTTGTCTAGTATTGAAAATGTAGCAATGTGCTACCTTTAAAAATATAAAATCAGCAAGCTCTTTAAAGAAAAGGACAGTTGAAAGTATGTGGAACTGAATGTGTTGTTACAATTAACTCTCATGCTATTAATAATAATTAATCTGTTCTCTTAACAGAATTATCTTCACAGAAGAAATTTGATGAAATTAAGAAGGCTAATCAAGCTGCAGCAAAAAAGCTCGTTGAGGACCAATTTAGCTCCTCTTCTGAAGATGATGATGAAGATGAAGTAAAACAAGGAAAGATTTTGGCCAAAACATTTACCATTTATGCGAGTCACACTGGTAAATTTTTTTCATTTATTTACTTTTATTTTGGTATGAAAGCATAGACAATGCTGTTATTACTGTCTATGTATTAGAATTTTTCAGTAATTGGAGGGAAAGCACTTTATTTTGATGTCTTGTATTAAAAACATTTGCTCCCAGCAACGCATGCTGGTGGTCCTCTTTATGCAAAATCAATGGTGTAGTTTTGTAACTGTTTTGAGTACTTCTAATAATGTGGCTTTGTAATAATATATTACTGGCCTCTGTTCAAAAAAAAAGTATATATAGTTTTACAGCAGTCTCAACATGTACAGAACAGCAGATCAAACATTACTGATTGCTTTAAAAATCTTTATACATTAAAGATGGAGGTGCAAATGAACTGGAACGTACGAGACAGTACATGAATGAAGCTTTTCAGTCAGGGGCTATGACATGTCTGATCTGCATTGCTTCAGTTAAAAGGAACCAAGCTGTAAGTATTTTACAGTAGTCTTTTAGAATAAAGCAAACAACTGTCTGAATAACTTATGTTTAATTATATTACTAAGATAATTCTTGGTATTGATCATTTTAAAAGAGTACTAAATGCAACATATGGCATCTTTGAATTTTTCACATGCTTGAAGAAATAATTGGTTATATGTGCATAGCTTGTTATCAGGATATGTTTGTTTTGACATATGTCTGTTACTGCAGTGTAAAATAGTTATTTTTAAATTTAGAGAGTAGAAGATGAACAAAAAGAGTTGCAGGAAAGCCAGTGCTTGCTATGGTGTAATCAGTAAGCTGTGTTGTAGCAAACACCAAAGAAAGAAACACTAGGAAGTTAAGAAATATTTCTGTTAGATTTATAGCAGGGGAGCAAAGATAAACTTTACTGCTCCAAATGCTGATCAGGTGAAAGAGAAGGATGGCACCTCTGAGGAGATTGTCTTATTTCATATATGTACGTTTTTCATGGAAGAGATTTCAAGACAAATCTTTTTTCACTTTTATTATGTATCAGTTCACAGGCCCAACTCTGTTTCTGTACCTGAATCGAAAACTGTGTGTTTGGTTAAAAGAAACAAAGTGCAAAAAAACTTTTAACTGCTTTTGCTGGATGTAGATGGACTACAAGTATCCAAAGAAACTCTTTTTTTAGAAAGAAATGCAATATGATTTGTATGAGATCTTAGCATATTTAATCCATATTTTTTCAGATCGTACCATATATGTTTAGCTTGATATTAAAGTCTTTTGATAGAGAAGTGAGAAGAGATAACAGAAGTGAGATGATTTGACAACTTGGAAATCTTTTATAACTCAGTGGTTTGTTAGTTATCTTGAATCTGTAGTGTTTTGCCCAAGTGTTTTTGTTTACTTAATGTCTCCTGTTTAGCTTTAGTTCTGGGAAGTTACTGTACTTTTAGAAACTTACGTCATTAACTTTGTTCTCCATAAGTTAGTGGGGATATTCTCATTGTTTTCACAGTATAATTTTATAACAATGTCATAAGTTAAAACAAATTTTCTGCTGCATTTCTCTTAATAAATTGTTACTCTAAGCTGACATTTTAAGATATCAATATGTGGAAAGTCATTAAAACTACATTTCTATTATTTAAATTGCTTTTCAGCAGTGGGCTGATATTCTAAGTGAAGAATTGTGATTTCATTCCAGAACTGACAAAGAAGTACACTGGGAACAAGCACGTAAAAGTTTAGTGATGGAGACAGTATACTGGCACAATCAACTCTATCTTAAACACATTTGCTTTTAATTCTGTTCCATTTTATACTACTTTTGCTCTTTGACCAAAAGACATCCTGTTAAAAGCGACACTTTTAAAGAAATCTTTTTCTTACTTGCATTGGATATAAATCCTGAGGTTTGAAAGGGGTAAAAGTCTTTTTTAGTACTTTTACTACCCACATATCTAGAGACCAAGAGTGTGTTCAGCCTAGCACAGCCTAGCACAGAGGAGTCTAAGGGATGGTTTGATTTCAGCCTCTTGTCTACTTGGAGCTGTGAAAGCGGCTAAAGCTGAAGTCATCTTTGTGGTGACAGGGGGTGTAATAAGGGGCAATAGCACAAACTGGGGCTTGGGAGGTGCAGGTTGGGTACTAGGAAGGTAATATGACACTTCAAGCAGCTTGCCCAGGATGACTGTGGAGTCCCCATCCTTCAAGATTTTCCAACTTTATTACACAAGGCTGTGACTGACCTGAGCTCAGTTGACAACAATCCTACTTTGGTCATGGGATTGTGCTACGTGACCTCCAACAGTGTCTTTAAATCAAAATTTCTATGATTATATAGAGCGTTTTGGGCTCCATACTCCTTGGCAAAGCTTCCCACAGCAGCAGGAAAAAAGCTTGTAGGTATGAACCTCTAACAGTAAAACTGCCTGTATTAATCCAACAGTAAACATAATGTCCCTTTGGAAATGCATTTCTTAAGTGGACTTACATTTCTTTACATATTATGGATGCTCATCAATGAAAACAAAAAGAAACCTAATGTAAAGCACTTGGCACTCACATCTGCTCTTTAGGTCTGGAGCTGCTGTGGATGCTTTTGTATATTTCACCTGGTGTGTATCCAAAAGTGGGCCAAGGACAGCCTTTTTCTTGTGTCTTCGCCCTTGACGGATGATGATTTTGGGAAGAAGGATTATCCCTGGCCATGGTGAGCGCTTCGTAGTACGATTACAAAGCTACTTTTGTGGTGAAACATATGTGAACTGCAGTTGCTTTAGAAGGGAATAGTATTTGTGAATAACTTGCACACCAAAAAGAGTTTAGAAAACTGACTTTTCTATTCCTTTTCTGAATTTTTAAGTTTTCATTAGTGTGACTCAGGAATATTTCCCAGTGATATTAAAAACAATGCATCTAATTTGCTTTAACCTCTGAGAAGGTAACTTACTATGTATCTCAGCTTCTAATATTTATTTTTGAATGGCTTTATGTATTTGTCACTTTTTAAACTGGTACCATGAAATAAATTTTTGAAAAAGTTCTAAAATAGGAAGATATAGGGAGGTTTTTTATAACTCATGCATTAAAACCATTCTTGCAGTTTTACGTGAGATTGTATAAAGAAGATGGCTGCATAAGTAATGAAGTAGGATTGTGTCTGAAAGTTGGGTCAAGGTTTCTTTGTGCATGTTTGTTCCGTGCCTTATTTGCCCACCTGCTTGTATGTGGAAACTTGTAGTGTGATCTTTGAGACACAATTCTCTGTCAGATTTGGTTGATAGTGCCTGGTGGAGTCAAAAGCTCTATTAATGTGAGATCTCAGAGAGCAGATTTGCTTAGGAAATAAGGTCTAAAATTGTTGGCTTGCAGCATCTCAAGTTGATAATGCTTATTCAACTATAAACTTGTTTTGTGCTTAAGCATAATGTTTATTATGATAAAGTTTCAAAGCAAACAGTATTTCATTTAATGTATAAGCATATGATGAAACTGCAGACATTATGGAGAAATGGTTTATGGCCTGTTATGTATTATATAGAGGCAAATTGATGTTTAATTTTATAAAAATGAGTTCTCCTAAACCTTTTTTCCTCTGTTGGGGAGCTCCTTGTGTATTGTCTTTTGCCAGGGTAGCCAGAAATGGGAGCTGCTTGCTTCTCCTTCCTTACGTTGCCTCTCTCATCCATGGCTTGCACCTAAAAGCCTGTAGGATCTGTGGCACTAACAATTTCCAGACCTTTTGTGCCTAACTACCTTTAGGAATAATGTATTTTTTAATATCAGATGCCATCAAGAATGACAAAGATGTGCGTCTTATAATATTTAAAATGCTAAATGACACAATCTAAAATCTTTCAGATAAAATTTTAATTATTTTGCATAGCTTTAATAGCATCACCAGATCTTCTTTTACATGGTTTATAAATAGCTACTGGTAAAACCCTGTTTTTAATTTCTTTGACTGGTTCTGTTTAAATAGGTGAACAATTTGTTGCAGGCATTCCTTTGGTATTAGTTAGCATAAAAATTATTTGGTATGGTTACTACACTGATTTTTTTATATATATTCTTACAGAAAAAAGATTGCAGTTCTAGGACAATTCCTTAGGCATTCTAATGAATGTATTGCAGAATCTGACATATAGCAATTGTATATTGTAAATTTAATTATGTTATTATGTGCTACAGTAGTTGTAAAAGTGTCAGTTGGTAGCCTGGTAACAATCTTGGGAAACTGAAAAGAACTGCTTTTCTTAATAAAAATATCTTCAAAAATTGCTTTTCTTTTCACTCCTTTTTTCTTTCGTTGTAGTCCAAAATGTAGGTTTGAATACAAACGATCTGAAACTCCCAGTAGGTATTACTGTTACTGTGGAAAAGTGGAGAATCCACCACTGGACCCGTGGCTGGTACCTCACTCCTGTGGTCAGACGTGTGAGAAGGAATTCAAACCTCCTTGTGGTCATAAATGTTTGCTGCTTTGTCATCCAGGTAAATACATCGTGTCTCTTGGTCATATGACACGTATTCGTGTGACTGTTAAACAGTTTTATCCAAAATCTGGTATTTAGAATTCTCAGAACAAAACAGATTTAGTCCAGGCTGCATCTGCAGAATGGCTGTTAGCAAGGTGTTCTTTTTCCTCTACTTAGGACCCTGTCCACCTTGCCCAAAGATGGTGACAACAACCTGTCACTGCAAGAAGGCTAAGCCGGTGCCCCGAAGGTGCAGTGCCAAGGAGTGGTCCTGTTGCCTGCCATGTGGACGAACGTTGCTGTGTGGACAACACAATTGTGAGAATCCCTGTCATGCAGGTAGACCTGGCTTCTTAAAATTCAGAGGAGCAGTTGTTTTAGTTTCTAAGATACATCATTTTGCAATTTCTACACTCAATGTCCCTTGGCGATTACATACAGGAGATTGCCAGCCTTGTCCACGAGTCAGCAAACAACGGTGCATCTGTGGAAGGCAGACGGCAGAAAGACTCTGTGCAAGTCCTCAGTGGCAGTGTGAACAGGTATGTTGAAGCTGGCCATTTTAGCTTGTTTCTACTTTTTATAAGTTCTGATTACTTGGTGAATTACGGATTGTAAAAAATAAGTCAGTAGAAAAATAATGGTATTTTTTAGGTTTTGAAAGTGCAATTAAGAAGCAGCGATATTTGAGGAGGGATTTACTTAGAGGCTCAGTTACTTTCTGACAGTATTTAAAATGTCACTGTTCTGGGAATTGTGCTAGCAGTGAATTTGACCTTTTATACTGTTTTCTTGAAGTTGAAATTTCAGCTGCTATCTTAAAAAACAAGCATGAAGTCACAGCTTAGTCGATGGGAGTTTCATGCTTCTTTACTTCTAATGACTGTAATAGAGTGAAAGCTTTGTGATTCATTCTTTTAAGTATATTTACAGCTCATTGTTAGGATCAGGGCTATGAATTGACAGACTGTAAAAAATAAAAATAATTCAAAAAATTATCAGGAGGAGATTGCACCAAGAGGTACTCGGTCATTGTGATCCCAGTGAGAAAGGCACTCAGCCTCTATAAAGTATCAGTAAAAATGTGATTTATTTCAGCTAACGCTATAGAGAAAGGGAATATAATATAAACAATAGAATGGTGTTTGGTGCTGGGAACCCCAAGGCATGCAGCACTGAATGGGCCTCTCATCCCTGGGCAGCATGCAGTGCAGACCCCATCTGTAGAAAGGGTTACCTCGTTTTGGTCATCAAAGCTATTGTAAGATTTTATTACAAGAAAGCAACTCTGTTAATCACTTCTACTGTAAACAGAAAGGATGTTCACGTGAGAACTTCTTACTGCGCTTTTGTCAAGGCAAGGGTGTGCAGGTGGCATAATCACTGGTACCAAGTGGGAGCTGTCTCTGCTACAATGATTTTATCCTGTGGCCAAGAGATACGTGCAGCACACTCCCAGGACTGCTCAGGTTAACTGTTATGTGAACCACTAACTCCTCGATCATACTGTGATCTTCCAGTCAGGATCATTGCAGGAATGATCAGTTGTACTTGGCAAACTCAGTGAATATGACATTTGTTAACAAAACTCAGAAAAAGTTAAATTCAATCCAGACATCTGGCACCCCTAGATTTTCCCCTTGGCTTGCTTTGTCTTGGTATGTAGTTGGGTTACATTGCATTCACTCAGTCTCTCTGAGTTTTCCAGGTGTGTGGGAAACCTTTGCCTTGTGGCAATCATGTATGTGAACGAGTTTGTCATGCTGGTCCCTGTGGAGACTGTCCTCGTTCTGGGAAAAGGTCCTGTCCGTGTGAAAAAACAAGTAAGCTGCATTAAAAAAAAAAGTAATAGAAATAAGGAGATAAATTTAAGAAATAAAATCATCCACTCTTTGACAGTCACTTTAGGTTAATTTTGCAGGGCAGTGTCCATAAAAAGTTCTTACAAACAGCAAACTGTGACAGCTTATATTAGCTTTTTTGCTTAATTCTCTCAAAGCTTTATTTAGCACGAGGGGTTTAATTGGTGATACAACTAATGAGTAGTTCTACAGAAGCTTTTAAAAAATTAAAGAGAATTGGGATTTGAAGTCATATTACACTGCATTTTTTTTTTCTAAATATTTTCCCTTTTTTTCTAAATGTTTGCTTGTTCTTCTCTCTCCTCATCTAGAGTTTACGTTGCCTTGTACAGAAGATGTGCCCACCTGTGGCGATAGTTGTGACAAAGTTCTGGAATGTGGCATTCATAAATGTTCACAGCGCTGTCATCGGGGTCCCTGTGAAATATGCAGACAGGTTAGTCTTACTGTAGCAGGTCCACACTCTGTGAGGGTTTTTAACCACTCTGTGCCTGGGACAGTGCAAGTCTCTTAACGAACAAAAAGTCATAGATTCTGCGATAGACGTGACTTGGTTTTCCTTAAGAGCAACACATCTTCTCCATGTTACCCTCCTCGCTCCCACACAATTCTGAATTAAGAATTGAGCATTATGTATATGAATTGAGGCGTGAATGAGGTTGGTGTGGGTTGCTTTTCTTTTGTTTGCTTGTTTTTAAATTAATTATGCCCTAAAAGGGACTTAATTTTTCCCCAGCTCTTCTAGTTTCCTTGCTGCTTTGTCTTGCTGTGCTATTTCTTCATTAGTTAAATGGAAAATGCTGTAACATAACATTATTTCCATGGTAGTAAGCAAATAATATTTTGCTCTGCTCTAAATATCTATGGAGCTTCTGTGATCTGGCCCACAAAGCTATTGTGCTCTTTGCTTTCAGTTATTTATTCCTGAACCAGCTTTAGCTACGAGGTCTATGGTGGAGGTAGTTAGCACATGATAGCTAGGATGAAGGTCAGATAAACCTGCTCACCTACTTCTTACATCATCCTTATACACGATGGGTGAATCTGGTTTACTACATCTTTTTTGTGTGAATTTGATTTGCATTTACACTTAACATCTTGTGCTGCACAACAGCCCTTGAAGTGACTTCCCTCTCAGTGAGACCAAGGCTACAGTGAGGTGTGAAGTCAAGCACATACTGAACAAGTTCCCCAACTACAGAGAGCGAGTCCGCTCCAAGCATGTGATATATTTCCTGTTGTGAAAGAGCATTGTTGTGTTTTTATTCTTTACAGCTAGTAGTAGAACATTTTATTCTGCACTTCTTTTGTTGGTACAAAACATATCCTGCTTTTTTCCTTTTCTTGCTGTCCAGGAAGTTGAAAAACAGTGTCGCTGTGGAAAGCACACTAAACGCATGCCGTGTCATAAGCCATATCTGTGTGAAACAAAGTGTACTAAAATTCGTGATTGCCAAAAGCACCAGTGTAGGAGAAAGGTAAGTGTACAGAGATGATTTTTCTCAAGTGAGTTGTTTAGATAACTTCTTAAAAAATTGGATATAATCTTTTGTGTTCTGTATAAATCGCATCAATCTGTTGCTCCACTTCATATTATTGTACAGGGAGAGGAGTTTTCTTTAACATCATTCAAATTAATTTGCAGTGTACCAAGAAAAACTCGGTGTCCTTAAAACCTAGGACTAGCTTTTGACAACTTCATACTTCCAGAAGGCAGTTTTGCTTTCAGATACTTGATTACTTACTGATGTTTTATGCAATCTGGAGTAGTTAAGTCTATTTCTTTCCTTACTTTGTTGGAAGTGTTTTAAGGGATGTACTCATTTTTGACAGTGCAGTGTTCCACCCCACCTTCTAATAGGCATCACTGCGAAGAGCAGTGGTCTGACGATTAGGAATTTGAGTATTGTGTCCCTTCTTCTTTGAAGTCAAAGGAATGATTGATAGCTCAGACCTATATTTTCAGTTTATAAATCTGAGAAGACCTGAATGTTGCTTGCTGTGTGTGAATTAGGGCATTACAAATGTTGGACTTTTTACTGCAAAGAAGCACGAAAAATACACTTTTATTCTTGTATATTTTTGACTATTATCATCATTACAGTGAATTCACTGTATGTGAGAAGATGGCAAAACAAACAGCTTTAATTTATGCTAAAACCCCCAAGTTTCTCTTTCTAATTGCCATCCTTCCTTATATAGTTTGGAATGAGGGTACCTTTCAAGTTAATAGAAAAAAGGGGGTCCTCTCCTGACCTGTTATCTGCCAGTGTGGTGCTATGTTATGGTTCTTCATCATTACTGCTTTATTTAGGAACAGAAAGTAGATAACTGATCCTAGAGTTATATGACCTTTGCTACACAGGTAAAAGGTATTTAGGACTTTTTTGAGCCAGGGATTATATAATATAAAAGTGGAAGAAATTGTGGACAAAATGTTGGATGTCCTTCCTGTAATCTCTTGAAGTTATTTTGGATTAAAGTATTTTAAGAATTCAAACTTTTTAAATGTTCCTATGCTTTTTTGGAGCCCTCTGTTGAAATGATTCTTTCAAATACATGTTTTTTCTTGTTGTTTTATAATTTGAAATTTTTAAAACCACATTACAGATGACTTCCTTATTATACCTGTCATGAATCTGAGCAAATTTGACTAAATTGCATGAAAATTTTTTAAAGAAGTATTGAAATAATGAGATAGTAGCAAATTTATATGAGAAATAACTAAGTTTTCAGTTATATAGAGTTTATATGTTTTATAATAGTGCTGTCCTGGAAACTGTCCACCTTGTGATCAAGTCTGTGGGCGGACTCTGGGTTGCAGAAATCACAAATGTCCTTCAGGCTGCCATAGAGGTAAGAATAGGTGAAGGATCCCTGTAGTGATGTAGTATTGTTTGTTTTTGCCAAACTTAATGCTTGCATGACTCTGGTCCTTAGTGAATTCCCTCCCTTGTTGCATGTGGGCTTTTTGTGGGGGCAGTGTGTTTGAAAGGTTTTTAGTTACATAATGACAGCCTGAATTTTTATGTGGTAATTTTGCTTAGCATTGTTCCTCTGAAAACGCTTTGTCCCCTTTCCAGCTGCTTAATTCAAAATCCATAGCTTGACTTTTTGCAAAAGAATTCTGTTCACTGGTTATGCATAACAAAGACCAACCACATATTGAAATAACTGTGCTGGGTTGAGCCTGGATTGTTTTTAAAAATCCTAGAACACAACATGTGATACGAGTCGGCTTAAAAAAAGAAGTTGATGGAATTTGAGTGTATATTGTAGAAGAGAAAATAAGAACTTGTTACTGATTATGTGAAAGGTAACAAAAAAAGTTTACTTCTGCATCCAGTGACCTTGGTTACAAAGATGTTGAAAATGTCCAAAACTACACGGCAGCTTTTATCCTGGCCAATTGCTTTGACGTTTGCTTGGTGGGGGATCAAATTGGATTAACTGAACAAGTGGCTGCCCTCTCAGCAATTTTCCCCACAGAAACTGCTGCCCTGCTTAAACAGCAACTGGGTAGCCTACGTAGTTTCCCTTAGTATTCTGGACTATAAATTGCAACAACTCATGAAATAATTCCCAACTTGTTCAGCCAATCTTGCTTTTGAGGCAGTGATTCTTAAGAGGACGGGTATATGTGGTGGTTGTCCCAGTTCACCTGCTATTAAATGTCACTACAAACCAGTAGTTTGTTTTTCCTGTTAACTGTGCCCCTTCCCTGCATTTCTTCTCTCTTCTTCTCCCCTTGCCCTTCCAAAATCCTGGAAATATATGTATATTTTTTTGTGCTATTAGAAGAAAGCTGGAAAATTGTTTTTTGATAACAGAGTGATAGAAAAAGAAGTCTGACTGGAAACTAAGGAGATAATGCTGCATTGTGGACTAGACTTTTACATTGAATAGCTGTTTGATAACTGCTTGCATCTTACAGCCTGGCTAAAAGTGACAACTCACAGCAGTATAAAAATAACAAAACAGTGCCTATAAGAGAACATAAGTGAACTTTGAGAATATATATATCAAATATATCCACTTTGAAGTATGTGTAATTTATTGATTGTCAATACTTAAGTGCTAACTCTTGCCAAAAGTTGCTTTTAATGACGCCAATACCTATGATATCAGATGATAAATATAGAAAAGAAAATAACTTCTGCGTGCTTTAATGAATTACAGTCCAGTACAATTTCCAATATCTTGTCAGAATGTTTGAAAATATCCCCGGTAAAGTAAATTTTTAAATTTAAAAGTATTTATGTTCGTGTGTTTCTGCTTATACACCAATATTTTAGTAGCTGCTGAAAGTTACGAGTACTTCATCTGCAGTAATACCAGGCCAAGTTAATTTTGCAGTGAGCTGCCAGATCTCAGTGACCAGTAATTTATAAGGAAATAGTATGCCTCCTAGAAAGTAACTTGCCAGATCAGGTCTTTTTAAAAGGTACCTGATTTCAGAATTATTAGAAGTTGCTGATAATAAGCACTTGGGCTTTAGCAGGGGTTCCTGAAAAAAAAAAAGGTAACAATTTATTCTGTTTGTGGTTTGATTTTTACATATATTTTTTTTTTTATTTAAGTGTTTAATCATGCTTCATTAAATTTAGAATGTATTGCCAGGGAATAGAAGTGGACTACAGTAGGAAGCAAAATATTATAACGCTCTCACCTTAATTTCAGGCTTATATGTGATCTCTGCCCTTTCATCTTTTTGAGAATGTAGGTGGTTGTCTTTGTGAATAGAAATTGTGAAGTAAATTGTACACATTAGCCACTCTGGATAGCATAGCTATAGACCTTTAGTTTATCTTGTAAAAGCAGCTGTTTGTATGCTGGTAGTATATTACAATTTAATTTACATTGCAGTGTAAAGATTGTATACTTCCATCCTTTTTTTTTCAGTAGCCTTTTGTCATTGAGAGATCTGCTTTTGGAAATGTAGCTTCTCAGATTCTGCTAACGAGTCAGAATTGCTTAAAAGGTTGTGCTGTCGATAACCCTTTCAAAGCATTGCTTTCTTTGAAGTTTCAGAATGCAACGTGTTCAGTAAGCTAAAATCCCACATCTATGTTTGCATTTTTTTAGAAGATGCATATTCTTACTGTTAATTACTCAGTAATAAAACTTGGCATTTGATGCTTGAAGAAATAGCGTGGGAGAGATATAAATTAAAACATAGGTATTTCACAGATCTTTTTGAAAATATATCAGTATATATATATAGTAGCATGAGTAATTTTTTTATAAAGGAGGATCTTTTAAAAAAGTGTTAATTATATACAGAAAATGAACATTAATGTTGTACAAAATCTGTAAAACTTTACTAGTTTTTCAGTGTTTCTTTTCTATCTTTTGAATATAGATGAAAGATGACGTGCCTTCATGTGTGTCTAAGACTGAAATATAAACAGTAAATATTTAAGTGTTGGGTGATCCAAATGGCTGTGCTTTAATATTGCTGACTTCTTTTTAAAATATGAGAGGGGGTTTATTTAGAGGACTTATTTCTAACTTGATACCAGTTAACAACCGTAGAATAATCAGGATTATTATTATTACTGTTCTTTAAGAATGGTGAAACTCTTTCCTGAGATTGAATTGAAACTAAGCAGAAATAAAAAATTAAGAGCCATCTGTTATTTAGATCAAACAGGGCAATTATACCATGTACATACTCAGAGTCATGTTAGTTACTGTTTTTTATAATGAGGAGTTGATGCAGATTATCTTATTGTTGACATATTTATTTTTAGGTAGTTGTAATCCATGTCCAGAGACTGTAGATGTGAAATGCAATTGTGGACAAACTGTAATTAAGGTGCCCTGTGGCAGAGAGCGCACCATCAAACCTCCCAAATGCAAACAGCTCTGCAGGTCAGTATAGAAAGAGTGTGTGTTTCTAGTGCTTCAGTGGAGGTTAAGATGTCCTTGAAGGAAGTAGTAGAATATAACTTTAAAAGGTAAAAATTATTCCATTAATATTATTACAGATATGACTTCCAGTTTTCTGTAGACTGATGGACATTAGGAATAGTCCTTCCTATCAAACACCTCTGATGCTGTGGTTTCAGGAGCAGCTTGTTGCTGTCAAGGGGGAGATTCTATCCCACCAAGCACTTCTAATTCTGTAGTCCCACTCCCTTCTTCAAGTCACCTCTGGTACGTTTTGAAGTACCTCCATGAGGCAGTTTACCTGGACTACGTGACTAACTGGAGTGTAGCAGGACTACTTATGCAGAGTAGAATTAGGATTCAAAAAGCTGTTTGAGTATACATACGTTCATCTCAGTTCTTTGTATTTTGGGCATAATTGTACATTTCATACTTGTTGCTGACATATGGATTCATTCTTGCATTTGACTTCAGTCGACCACCCACCTGTCACCACTCAACCCAGGAGAAACACTACTGTCACTTTGGGCGGTGTCCCCCGTGCCGTCAGCCCTGCCAGAAAACATTGGCCTGCGGTCATCTGTGCCCTGTTCCCTGCCACGATGAAGCACTTGTGAAACAAGCTGGCTTAGTAAGTAAAAAATGATGTATTATTTGTGTTCTGAAGAATGGGCAACAGCTGTTAGACCTTAATCTTATGTTGGAGATTTTTGGAGTTCAAAGTAAATAAAGAATCGAGCACAGGGGTGTGCTTACTGCTTAACCAAAAAACTAAGTGGTTCTGGCTGCTTTGTTGCAGTCTCATTCATTTGGTAGTACATATAATTGATGTGCAGTTTTCAGCAGTTGTAATGACTCAAGAAATTGTAAGATTTCTGTTAGAGTTGTATTACAAATGTTTAACTTAAAATTTAAGCATTGCTTTTAATATAAGAGCAAAAAATAAATTTGAAATCTGTCATTTACTAAACCATTGAAATTTGGACAAGTTAGAAGTGAGAAATTGTTTGACACCTTTAAACATGACACGTGTATGCATGACAATTTCACTTGTTTAGTAATTGAAATATTTTTATATTTTAATCTCTATGAAATACTTAGAATTGTATTGCTGTTTCTTTTGTTTGGCTTAGTGCTTGATTTTTAGCAGTAGGGCCACAGGTCTTTGTTTTCCTATCCCTAACCTTGCTAAGGATGAAATTATAATTTTTTCGAGTGGAGGAGGTGTTGAGATTTGTTAGTAAAAAGTTAGTTGCTACAAAGTGGATTTGTTAGAACTGCTGTCTCTTAAGATGATACATTTATTTATGGTCAAGCAGATAGTTCCAGTTGTGTTTTGTATTCAACTAGAGTTGTCTTTTGCTCTCAGCATCAGTCTGCAGGTCCTTGGGAACAGCCATCTGAGCCAGCTTTTATTCAAACTGCATTGCCGTGCCCTCCCTGTGAGGTTCCTATACCAGTGTAAGTTTTAAAAAAGAAAACAAATGAAGTTTTGGTATGGAAAGAGATTTTTTTCTTTTTATACTGTTATGGAGATGGACATGAAAATAACTGTATCAAAAAGCCTATGTGAACACCACTGTTGGAAAACTAGGAGCACTGGTGGTTGGTTATTTGATATTTTTGTAGTGTATGCTTGCTGTATGAAAGGACAGTGTTAGGAAAGACTGGTTGTTTCTAATGCACGTTGTGCACAGTGCTTAAAAGAAAAATATGAAAATTGGAGAGGCAGCCATTGGAATTTGGTAGTCTTCAGTAACATACAACTTTTTCCATATAGTTTCCGTCTTATTTGGTTTATGGGATTGTAATTTTCTGTGTAATGATTTGCTATTTTGTTTCTCAGTTGTTCAGTTGTTATATGATAATGAATGGCAGGTGGATGACCTTCATTCCATCTCCTTGTCTCCTTTCTACTTTTGACTTGTCCAGAAGGTTCTGCTCCCTGATGAGAGCTAAACACTCTTTCTGTGATGATGCTGAGGAGACAAGGGAAGATATTAGGACGAATTTTTTTCTCACCATTCTTTTCCAGTTTGGTAGAACTTCTGTTTACATTGTGGAATGAGAACTCAGAATTCAACATTTATCTGAAAAAGGAAATACTTTGGTTTTTTGGTCTGTTTCTATGTTGTAGTCTCCTACTGTTTTAAACCCTTGTATACTTCACAGGCATTACTGCCTATTTGGTTTTTTTAACATCCTTCCTTAGTGAGAGAACATTAATGAAGTAAAAAGTAGTCAGATGATGATAAATATCCGTCTGACTGCCTGTGTAGATATATTTAGAACTTAATTTCTCAAATATAGTACTATGATAGGTTGTACTTCTGTTCAAAACTATGACCACTCAGTACTTCTGAAACTTGGGCTCAAAGTTCAAAGCCAGACTCCCACAAAGTGAAGAATGTGTAGTTATGAACAGTTTGGTTTCGGTGTTTGGGTAAATGGCTTGTAGAAATTCTCATGTAGGTGTTCAGGAGAGGTCATTGTGTTACAGCATGCATTATGTAGGGCAAAATCTAGTTGCTCTGAGTTCCAACCTCAAAATCATCTCCTGTAGTCTGAAGACTCCTCCCCAGAGGAGGTAACTCTGCTGAGAAGGAAACCGTACTGGAAAAGTTGTACTTTCTAACTGGAGGAAGCATCATTACATTTCATAGTGTTTGGGGTAAATTAGGGTTCTATTAGCATTAGATCACATTAATTCTGGATCCTAACTCTCTTTATTGATCTTTGCAACTGTAATTCTCCTTTTTTTAAAAGAAACTGATGTGAGAGAAGTTTCCTGAATTGACGAAATAATAATAGTAAACAAACCCATAGATACAAATAAATGTGTAGCTACAAAGCAATAGATCTGACACCTTCTTAGATCATTAGTTGAGCTTTTAGAATCATTGCTGGAATGCTGACATTTAAACAAATATGATCATGAGGAATAGTTTTAGTAACCTATTCTGGGTGGATTGATGTTAGTGGGGATTCCATCCTTCACCACTGAGGTTTTGCAATACTTTTTGATGGGTTTTCTAATAATTTGGTGTCCTTGAACATGAGCAGTCAGATATTTGGAATGGAATGTATTTGGTATCTGTATCTGTAAATAGTTAAAAGGGAATTTCTGAAAAATTATTTGCTCTATTTATTTCACAGAACTATTGAGGCTGGGGGATATCTTCGGGTGGGGTCATCTAGTCCAGTCTCCTGCTAAAAACAGATCATGACTGAATTCAGACCAGTTTGCTCCAGTTTTGTTCCGCTGGACTTTGAAAAATTCCCAAGTACATTGATTGTGCAACCCCTCTGGACAACCTCTTTCAGTGCTTAATTATAGTTACTCTGACGTCTGTCTGTCTATTCCTACACTGTGTATCCAGTCAGAACCTTCTTTGTTTAAGAGTATGATTGTTGTCTCTTGCCTCCCAGCTATGAACCTCAGTAAGGAGCCCACCTTTATCTTCTTGATAACTTCCCCTCCTGTTGGTCCCTAACCTGCAGTGTTGCTGGGATTTAGTCAGTCCCAGGACACTTCCTCTCCATTTCATGAATTGTCCTTCAGCCAATTTGTCCAATCTATCTAGAGCCTTCCAAATGGCATCCCTGCCCTCAAAGATGTTGATTTTACCACCCTGTAGTGTCGTCTGCAAAGTTCTGATGTGTTTTGATGGGTCCCAGTCTGAAGAATTCCACCTGTAACTGGTGTCTAGCTGGGTTACAAACAACTAGTCACTGCACTTTAAGCCCAGTGATCCTGCCAGTTTTTGATGCATGTGGTAGTTATCTGACTCTGTTACATCTCAGTTGCTGTGGGGAGCCTCTCATCCCTGGATTTAGTAGAAGGCAATCAGGCTGGTTAAGCAGTTTCCCCTTGCAGTGGAGTAGAAGCATGCTACAAAGGAATTCAGAGGTTTTAGAAGCCAGATTAACTGGTTATGGGAAGGTTATATTGGATATAAAGCAATTAAGCTGTAGGTAAATATAGATATAAATATAGCTATAAGACAAATAAGCTGTATGTAAGAATAGGTGTTAGACCTGCTTCTTAGTATATTATGTGAAAGATGCTCCTGTTGATATCCTGCTGTCCTGAAGAGCTATTGGTAGTTGCATTGTGTTAAAGAAGTTATTAGGGATACTTTTTTTTAAATACTCTTCTACAAATTTTTAAGAACTGAATTACAAATATTTTAGCTTGAATATTAATGATGTGTTCATTACTTTCCGTTATGAGATTTCATTAGAGAAATCAAAATAATATTTGGGAAGGAGATGACAGATATGGAATCAGAGGTGAGAAGAAAAAGATACATTTCAAAAGAAATTGAGCAGTTTTTTTCCCTGGAGGTGGTAGGTCATTTTAAAAGAGACAGAGTACACTAGATAGTTCTCAGAAATAACTGGAAAACATCAAGTAATATATTAGTAGAACCAAGGAGAAGGTTTTTTGGAAGCAACTAATGTAATTTTCTAAATAGATTTTCTGAAATAAAAATGATACAGCTATAATTAATCCACACATGAAACACTGATTTGAGTATTGCTGCCATAAAATACAGCAATCCAAATGAGTGTTGAAAAAAACAAGGCATTGATCTACATAGATGTTTTTCTCTTAGTTTGCGCTTTTAAAAAATAATTGCATTATTTGTATGTGAAAAGCACTGTCACTGTTTCAAGTCACTGTTTTAAGTCTCTTATTAAAGAAATACGTGTTTTCTAAGTGTTTGATTTTTCTCTCTCTAACAGGGAGTGTCTTGGGCAGCATGAGGTGAGTCGTGGAAACTGCCTTTTCAAGTGGAATATGAAATACATCTCGCTGTCAGTCTGCAAAAGAAAAATATGAAAGGGAAATATTGTATGACTTCTTTATATTTTAATGCCAGTGGAGTATCTTAGCGAAAGGGCTTCCATATCAGAGGGTATTTTAGTTCCTTTTTGTAGAATATATAGCTACTTGACTTTTTAGAGTTCTTGGACAAAAATTTAAACTCACGATTTATGAAGCTATTTGTGTATTCTTGCAGTTGTTTAAATAGTGGTTTTGTGGAGATCTTTTTATATTATGTACTTCTGGGATTTTTATTCCCCTTATTCTATAGTAATTCTCTCCCAGTCCCACCCTCTCCTCAGTTCTAGAAACTGCTGTGTTTATTTTAAAAGAATAAGGGACATGGCGTTATACAGGGAATTTCTCATGTGGCTTGGATCTAAGCATGCATGGATGAAATTGGACAATGTAGTGGAAACTTCTTTAGTTACTTACTGGGTTTTCTTTTTGGTGTGAGGCCTTCTCCAGTTTTGGATGAAGTTGTGTATTTTGGCTTACACAAGAAGAAAATCTAACTGGTGCTTGAAGCTAAATAACCATCATAGTTAGTCACAGTCATTTCTAAAATAATGACATTTAAGATCAGCTCATTTTTCATGCATTTTAAGAGATGATTGCTAAACTAATCTTTAAGACAAAATGTTGCTGTTATAGCTCCATCTGGGAGTATCTCTGCTAGTAAGTTTGGCCTAAATTCACTATCAAAGTGCAGCTAATAAATGAAACTATAGTTTGTTATAGTATTTAGGTGAGTAAAAATTCTAGAAAACAGTAAACACTTAAAATTTAAACACTTTTTTTTCCTTTTACCTTTTTTAGTAGTCTTTTGGTATGTGTTGTAATGGTGGCTTGATGGTGTGGTTGCAACATTTGCAAATATCTCTGTTACATCTGCAGTCTGCTTGTGCAGCATGATGAGTCCACCCAAGCTGTGAATACAGCTTCCATAGAGCTACTTTGCAGCTTGTTGCTTGCTAAAGAAAAATGTACTGTGAAAATGGATGAAAAGAATAACTGTGGCTATTTGTTTGTTGTTGAGATAGCTGCTTTTTGGTTTTGTTTTCCACAGTAAAACTTGCAGGTATTATCAACCAGTGCTCTACTTAGTCATGTTGTGTGATAGGACTTAGGAATATCATCATGACTTTCATGAATTTGGGTGTAAACAAAGTATCAGCTGTGGTCAATTAGCCCAAGGTGTAACTTGCTCTGGGCATAGTTACTGGGTTTGGTACTGTTCAGATGTACATGGTAGTGAAGATTGTGTGCCTTGCCATAACAGAATATGGCTCTTTTTAATTTAAAAAAAATAAATGGTTACAACTATTACATATTGATAACTATTTATTTTAGAATAATTTTAAAAATCCCTTCTCTGCTGCACTCCAGTCTTAGCAGAATCAGGCAATGGCTTTGGGTCATGTTTACTTTATGGCTTAGTATAGAAAATGTGGAAAAATCCCAGGGAGTCTATTACTAACATGAATTTTTTAGAATTATTGATGCTATATGATATTGTAGATGAAACATTCCTTCTCTCAGCCAGCAGAGTGCAGTGCTTCCTCCTGAAGTCTAGCAATTTCTGGAGTGTAATGAAGTGTCCTGATCTTTGAGACTTGTAATAGCAGTCAAGGAAAATAATGATTTGTTAATACGCCTGTGTGCGTGAGATGTTTACAGTGTATTTTATGTGCATTGTACATCTTTATGTTGAACTGAGATCTCTAAAGAAAAAAATCCTAAGCTTATAATGTCTGTTCAGTATTTTCCAGCCACATTGGCTCTTAACAAATAATTTTTCCTCAAACTAATTTTGTTAACAAGAGAAAAACACTTGCATGTATTTACAAACACTTCTCTCCTAAAGTAGTTTCCAGCCCCTGAGAGGATTTTCACTGGGAAATATCAATTTTTTGGAAGTGATGAAAGTAGCAATTTTCTCAAGGAAAGTTTTGCTGTGAAGAGGGGTTCATTGCTGTACCATGTTACTAATTATGTTAGACTGTTGTTATACCCCCTGTAAGGGAGAATTAGTAGAAGAAACACACTAGCAATGAAACAAGTTATAAGGACGTACTGTATTTTACTAGGTTGCTTGCAAGTAGGAAAGAGAACAAAACCAAACAGCTTAAGAGTTCTATAATAAGCAAATTTACTATCTTTACATTTTAACTTGGACAGTAATTGTAGTATGTGTAGGTGTTAAATTTGGTTGTTTTGTTGGGATTTTTGGTGGTTGCTTGGTATTTTCTTCCCTAATTTCATTTTGGCATTTAGTTTAAAAGTATTTTTAAGGGATTGATTGCCAGTTGATTCCAGAAGATTCTTGTCTTTTATTGGACTCAAGACTCAGGGAGGTCAGTGAGCGGGGCAGGCTGAAGCTATGCTGCGTGCATCAGGGGGCTGGGATGTTCTCTGCAGTTGGCTGTCTGAAAGCTGCTCCTGTTGCCGACTGGCTCGTGTGTTTCCCTGGCTTCAATCAAGATTGCATCTCCTCTGGTGTGTTTGAAGGGATGCTGCCAGAAGGGATGCTTCACTTCTGCCTGTGTGCTTCTGCTAATTCTTTTTAACTGGGGCCGGTGGCTGTGCCCTTATCTAATCATAGAATTGCAAAGTGATTTTGGTTGGAAAGGACCTTTAAGGTCGTCGAGTCCATCCATTTATCCAGCCCTGCTAAGTCTGCCACTAGACGATGTCCCCAAGTGTGACAGCTGCTTGTCTTTTAAACGCTTTCAGGGATGGAGACTCAGCCACCTCCCTGGGCAGCCTATTTCAATGTTTGACAATCCTTTCAGTAAAGAAATTCCTCCTAATATCCAATCTAAATCTCCCCTGATGCATCTTGAGGCCATTTCTCTTTGTCGTTTCGCTAGCTACCAGTGTGAAGAGACCAACACCCCCCTCCCCACAGCCTCCTTTCAGGCAGTTGCAGACAGGGATGAGGTCTCCCCTCAGCCTACTCTTCTCCAGGCCAAACACCCCCAGGTCCCTCAGCCTCTCCTCGTAGGCCTTGTTCTCCAGCCCCTTCCCCGGCCTCGTTCCCTTCTCTGGACGCGCTCCAGCCCCTCAATGTCCTTCTTGGAGTGAGGGGCCCAGAACTGACCCCAGTGCTCGAGGTGTGGCCTCCCCAGTGCTGAGTGCAGGGGCACAATCCCTGCCCTGCTCCTGCTGCCCACGCTGTGTCTGACACAGCCCAGGATGCCATTGGCCCTCTTGGCCCCCTGGGCCACTGCTGGCTCATGTTCAGCCGCTGCCAACCAACACCCCCAGGTCCTTCTCCTCCAGGCAGCTCTCCAGGCACTCCTTTCCAAGCCTGTAGTGTTGCATGGGACGAATGAAAGTCTAACTCTTGGTAAAAGAATGCTCATCAGGATGAGAAGGGATGGAATGTTAGGAACAATAAAATCTTTGGTAATTGGTGTGTGTTTGCTGTGTGTAGTACTAATTTCCACTTCAGACCCTTTTTTTTGTTAGGCATGTTGCTGACTTTTGTTCATTTGGTCAACAGAAACATAAGCCATCAGAGACTGAGTTGTGGGATGTTTGCAGGGGGAGTATGAACCAGGCATTCAGACTGCTTGCTGTGATTTAAGTGCATTAGCCAGCATACTGAGCTTCAGCTCTGACTTAAGGATGGGAGAATAGGTGGACATGATAGCCTCAGGTTTTTCTTTTGTGTATTCTATCCTTGATGTTCAGCCTGCCTCACAAAGTCTTGATGAGTCAGGATGAGAGGAGTTCAGAAACCCTGTGAATTAATTGCTTATTGCAGTGACTTGATGTGGAGTCATTGGGTGGAGACTGGAAAACATTTCTATAGGCAAATAGATTCAAATCCTACTTTGTGTGTTTTTGCTCTAGGATTGAGGGAAATCAACATGGACAATGTTGAAGGGAGAACACCCCTCACTCTGCTCTGTGGGGGACCTTCCTCTCTTCCCTTCTTTCAGTCTCAGTGCTCAATGGGCAAACCTAGCAAAAGACAAGGAACTTTTTTGTATTAATTCCTGTTCTTCCATTGTGAGTAGTTGAATTGTCTTGCTCCAAAGATGGATGTGGGGTAGGACTTGTTTAAAATAAATACTGGGATTGTGCCATTAGGATTGTAGAGTTGGAAGAGAGAAAAGGAAGAGGTACAGTGCAAAGCTGTTCAGTCAGCTTAAGCCCTAGAACAAAATCACTCTCTTAGTCTAGTCAAAGTAAGTTATGTCACTTTAGCCTATTGTGTAATAACATCAAAAAAAGTTACTGGTTTTCTCAGCAAAATGATCATATTAAAAAAAAAGGCTATTTATCTTGACAGTGTCACAGAAACTAATTTTTTTCATGTGACCATTACATAATTGATGGAAGATGGGAACATTGAGTTTCCTCTAATAGTTGTGATATGAAGGGACTTGTACTATTCAACTACAGGAAAGTAACCCAGTTTAACCAAGTTAGGAGTTTACACTCCATTTCAGTACCAATGAAGATTAAAGGATTTTAAATAGATGCTCTGAATAGGACTACAAATCTCTGTTAACTGGAGTGTTAGTACAAATATATTATAAGACATTAAAATCCTACTCTTGTCATAGAGCCATTTTTTCTTCTCCTTCCTCCTGGGAGTTATATTTGATATGGTCAGTATTTGGTTTTTAACATTTCTCGCTTGCAGGTTGGTTTCTGTTTGTAGAATTGTAAAATGATTTGGTTTTATGATGATCTTAACACAATTTGCCCTGTGAAAACAAACTGCAACTGTCTTCTGCAATTATTGTAAAGCAGTTTAGGAACCTTGAATGGAAGGCAGGAGTGTAGTTCAGAAAGAAGGAATAAATTACACTAATATTCTAGAAAATGATTTTCTTGTATTTTAAAAAAAGGGAACTGTGTTACAAAAGTCAGGCAGCTTGTTTAAGTAATTAAGTAGGCTTTTTTTACCTGGTATAATAAGTATAAAACAAATTTGTGTGGTTATGCTGGAATGGGAACCTGAAGTCTATTAAAAAAAAAAAGGTCAAGCAGGCACTGCACTACTTTTCTTTTAACGAACATACTAAAGAGCACAATTTTCTCTGTAGTGGTGCTGTGCCTCTGTGTGTGTTTATCTCTTTGTATCACACTGAACACATGTGCAGTGTACAAACTATCTGCATGTATATTTATATTTACTTACTTTTAACTTTCAGGTTAGTCCATTACCATGTCACTCTGCGAGCCCTTACTCATGTAAAAGATTTTGTGGGCGCCTTCTCGACTGTCAGAATCACACCTGTATGAAAGAGTGTCATCATGTTACAAAATTGACCAGCAGTGAGGATGGAAAGAAGGTAGGCTGATTTTCCATTGTGGTTTTGTGTATTTTATACATTGTCCTCAGTTTTAACTGGAAAATAAAGAATTTGCAGCTGGAAGGCGCAGGATCTATTCCAGATTCCACTGGGAGGCTGGCATGAGTCTTGTTCCCGTTGATGCTTTGACATTTAGCTAATCCATACTTTAGACTTGGGACTGGTTTTGTTTAACATCTTTGTGGTTGACATGGAGAGTGGGATTGAGGGCACCCTCAGCAAGTTTGCCAACAACACCAAGCTGTGTGGTGCAGCCGACACACTGGGGACAAGGGAGGCCATCCAGAGGGGCCTTGTCAGGCTGGAGAGGTGGCCTGTGCTAGATTCATGAAGTTCAACAAGGCCAAGTGCAAGGTCCTGCACCTGGGTCGGGGCAATGCCAAGCACAGTTATGGACTGGGTGGAGAATGGATTGAGAGTAGCCCTGAAGAGAAGGACTTGGGGGTGCTGATGGATGAGAAGCTCAACATCAGCCAGGAATGTGTGCTTGCAGCCCAGAAAGCCAACGGTATCCTGGGCTGCATCAGAAGTGTGACCAGCAGAGTGGAGGAGGTGATTCTCCTCCTCTTAAATGGGGTTCTGGTTAAGTTATTAAGATAAGAATATGAATAAAAAATCGAGCTTAGTTTACTGTGCTGATATTCATCACGTCGTATGTCGTACACATGTGGAGATGGAATGACTTAAAATTTGCTTCTTATCAAGCAAATAAACCTTCCCACCCCTGTATCACAGAACAATATGTCATGACTAAAGTATTACAGTAATATGGTGGGTGGGAGAAGTTAGTTCTGAATACAAAATTACTTCTTTTTCTAAGAGTTTTCCATAGAGATTTAACAGGCTTAATGACAATTTTTCAATGTACTTGTATTAAGAGGTCGTTTTAGGCCCAGGAAGCAAAATAGAACTCTGTCTCTTTGACCAACAAACACTGGCATTTCTGCTTTTCTTTTAAAAGCATATTTTAATAATTATTTTTGCTTGAGGGATATCTTAGTGAATAGCTGGATTCCCTTAGCCCAAACACCCCGACTCTTTCTTCTGTATTAAAGCTTGTTAATGGCATCTAACGAACAAAAATTTGGCATTTTCTTTAGCCCTTTGCTTTTATTTTGTTAGGCAGGTCCAGAATGTTCACAGTGTGAAGAGGAGTGTACCAAGCCCCGGCCACCTGGCTGTCCTCACCGATGTGTTTTGCCCTGTCATCCCGGGGACTGCCCGTCGTGTCTCCAGATGCTTAAAATAAAGTGTCACTGCAAACTATCAATGCTGTACATTGAATGCTTGTAAGTGTTGGAACTGAACCCAGATTTTCATTTGAAGGCTACTAACTGGAAGCCTTTTGAAAGGGAGCTGCTTTTGTGGCAAGTTATACAATTTCTCTTGAAGGTTATAATTTCTAATATAATGGATTTTTTTCTATTTAAAAATTTGCCAGTGTTTTATTTGAAATTACTGCTAAAATTATTATAAAAGCAAAGAGTCTCGTAAGCAGAAATGTTTTTTATAGTCCATAAAGTTTATATAGTAATAAAATATATAGTAATGTATATAATGTTGGATCCATATGTTGTACTTTTACAGTGTGTAAAGAAGAATTTAATAACAGGAATTAGAATTAATGTAGTTAGTGTAAAAGGTTTTTACAACTAATATCCTTCACACTCAAGCTGTTTTATTTGGAAGGCTTAGTAATAATTTGTACTCCATTTTAATCATTTGTATGTTTGTGCACAAAGGGTTAGCTAGGCTTTACTAAATAAGATGGGACTTGTGGATTTAAGCATTATCCTCTGTGCATTGCTCTGAAAACATTAATCCCATCGATCTCTGTTATTTGTGCATTTTCTTTAAAGTACCTCAAATCCTCCAAATTTATGGTTTTTGTCTACAAAATACTGTAGTTTATATTAGCCCCACAGGATATGGACAAATGAGCCCACTTTTCTTTACAGTGAGATATACTTCAAATATACCCCTAATTGTATCTATTTCATTGTTTTTAATTTGGAGTTTATCATCTTTTACAGGAAACTAACGTGTGCTGATTTAAAAGAAAAGGAGCTTCTTATTTCCTGCAAAAATCAGTGTCCAAAAGAGGTGAGCCATATTAACAAAGAAATACTTGATTGGGTGGATGTGTGGAATTTTGTGGATTTTACTTTTTGGTAAGGTTTTTGGTGCTGTTTGATAGGCAAACTAGAGATGCTTAGTCTAAACTAATGTGCCCAATGAAAGTTGTGAAGGTCGTTGGTGAACTGTACTCACAGGAGCAGCCTGGTCTGGTAGGAGGCGTCCCTGCCCGTGCAGAGAGGTTGGAACTGGATGATCTTTAAGGTCCTTCCCAACCTAAATCATTCTGTGATTCTATTCTGTGATTCTATGGTTATTAATGTCTAACTGGAAAGTTATATTGAAGGATCAGATTTGTCTCCAATGGCTTCAACGTTTAACCCTGCAGGTGAGGTTGAATGTGGAAGAATGTGTCCTCTAACATGGTTAAAAACTGGTCTTGAATTTATATCTCCAGTGAAATATATGTTGTCACATGAAATAGAAGAGAAGCCAGTTAATCTTTCTACTGTATCTGGGTATATCCACAGGGTTGCTGTAAAGAAGAGAAGAATAATATCCTAATTGCATGATGCTTAGACTATGAACCAGTGTATATAGGCATCAGTTAGGAAGATTGATGTTAAATACAACTTTTGAGCAGTAAAGCTTGTGCAACAGGGGAAGAACTGGTTGGAGAAGCTACTAAATTTTCACAGCATGGATTAGGATTTGTCCACTGCTGGATAGTACTGCTTTAAGACATGAGGGGTGGGCCAAATGACTTCTGCCTCGTTGCTGCTAGTGCTTTTGTGATGTGCAGCGTGTGGGGTTTCAGAAACCTATGCATTACTTACTGTTGTATTTTTGTTCTGTGGTTGTCATTAATTGTGGTGAGTGTGACAGCCCTTTCTTCACCCCATTCCTTGCTGTAGGGTTAGAAAATTTATGAAGTGGAAAAACAGGAATGTCATTTATGTCATTTCTTGTAGTTCTGAATTCTGCCTCGACCTAATAAATGTAGGTTCACAACTTTTCCTTTGTTTCATTATTTTCCAGTGTCAAACATCAAATTTGAATCCTTTATTAGCAAACTTTTTTTGGTTTTGAGTAAATGCAAAAATCCCTGCTTGTTTCCCAACAGTCTCTGTTCCTCTGTTTTTCAGACAGGATTGTATAACACCCGACAGGAAAGTTGTGCTGTGTGCGTTCTTGTATCTTCTGCTTTTTGCCCTTGTAGATGCCTTTCTGATGTCTTTTTTTTCTTTAAATAAATGTGCCTGTCACAATTTTCTCATCTGGGTGTCTGAAAGCCCTCTTCCTGGCGGGGGAACACTTTTGGATATTATTTCATTGTCCATTTATCTTTTAATTTAGTCCTTTCAGTTCCCTCCGTTACTTTGGTTTTGTTTGCTCCTAGGCTTCCTCCTCTTTATTTTTAAGAGTGCTTATAATCTCTTAACATGAACTGTGTGTTCCTGTACTTCAGCTTCTCTTCAAAGATTTTTTTTCCATATCTCATCTTTGACTTTGATTAATGTAACTGCTGTGATTTTCCTGGACATATGCCCAAGGCTCAGCCTGGGATTAAAAATCCATCTAGTAGCGGTCCTGTATTCTAGCTTGCAGTTCAGAATTGCCCTGTTACACAGTTTAAGTCTTTTTTACTTAATTCAGTGGGATGTGAAAGGAAGCCTAGGACAACGGAGTCTGCCTTAGTTTTATAAAGCTTTTATTTAACTCAGAAACTCTCATTCCTGTAGATACCTCGAAAAATAAGGTTTCTTGCAGCTTCCGGTGTCCAGAGGATCTTTTTAGTGTAGAAGATGATGCAAAAATGCATGTTCTTCCCTCCCTGTAATTCTAGCTCTAGCTCATGCTGGCTTCAATGAAATGTTGAAGTATAGTACAGTCCTGCTTCGGGTAGTTCATATCTTTGTGTGACAGTTCATCCTACTTTCCTCAGATCCTACTGTGGTAACTTCCTGTGTACTGTATGGATGTTTTACCAGTTTTGTCTAAAAAATTTGTTCCTGTTTTTCTGAATAGTGAACAGTGTTAGGGGTATTTGGTTGGTTTTATGAGTGTACAATATTTGCCTGCAACTTTGGGAGTATTAGCTAGCTGTGTATACTACAAACTGCACTGATAGATGTCTTTAAATGATTCATTGGTAAACACAATTTGAAGGAGCAGCTTTAACAGACATCAACCTGCTACTACCACCACTCCTCAGCAAATATAGATCAAACCCATTGAGGAGACCTCATGACAAGAACTTACAAACAACTTGACCAAAAGACAAGATGGGTAAGACTAACAAATTTAGAACATTTCAGGTTTACAAATTAAATATGTCAAAACTAAACTCGAAGTGTTTTGTGCGTAGTCGTGATAGCCTGAAGTAAATTTCAATTTTTGCCTCACCACCCTGGGCCAAATTCCCATTTTTATACTGAGCACAATGTTATGGTATGGAATATTCTATTGGACAGTGTGGGTTAGCTGTCCTGGCTCTGCACCTGTATACTAGCAAAACATGGGAAACTGAAAAATCTAAGGATTTCTTAGCACAGCTAAAAAACATCAGTGTATTTTTCCACATTCTTCTCATGCTAAATTTAAAAACTAGCAGCTGCTGGGAAAAAAATTAACTCGATCCCAGCTGGACATTAATATTACCTGGCAACAACTAAAACAATACGTGTTATCAACATTAGTCTCATACTAAATCCAGAACACAGTAGCTACTGGGAAGAAAATTAGATCCATCCCAGCTGAAACCAGGACAATATTTTATGAGAATTTTCTTATTCAGTATCAGAGGTTGACCTTGGGTCATTAGCAGAGCCCAGTGAAGTTGTTCTTTGCTACAAATCAGTGTGCACTGAAACTCCATCAAGGTTAGCATAGTGCAGCTTAGGTGCAATAGAGTACAGTATTTTACTGAAGTTTGTTTTGAGATGGTTTTGTTTTGGTTAATGGAGACTGTGGTAGGCAGTGTACTGCCATGTTTGGATTACAAGTAGCATTGTACATTTGGGGTTTGTGAAATTCAATTATATTGCCTAGTGCCTTGCAAAATACAACAGGAACCTGAAATGTTTGAAAGGTTTCATGCTTTTGTTTTGGCAATGGCAATATAAAACTATAGAAATTTACTTCTGGTATTATCCAGTACGGCTCACATTTCCTTTCTGCTTTAGGGAGAAGCAAAATTTTTGATACTGCCACAGCTGTTAGATGAGAAGCTTTAATTAAAACTTTGTTCTCTTGTTTAGTAGCAATAACAAGATATCCTGTTGAAGGAAATATAGCTTTTTCTGCAATAAGGAGTGATTAAATTCTTATGACCATGATTGCAGATGTTTTGGGACAATTCTTATGTAGAAGCTTTAACAGTCCATCAGTTTTCATTGTTTGTATGTTCATATCAGTGGATCTGTTTAACACTTTATTCTGTATAATCAGTGTTTTCTGACAAAGCAACAGTACTTTGTACTTACAGTGTGCACTCTGCTGCTGCCCTGATGCAGTGCAGTAGAGACATTGTCATCAATTTTAAAGTGTGCTTATTTTTTAATAAATGAAATACATTGTATTTCTTGAATGCTTAATGAAATTCTCTAATCACCCCTTGAAAATATACATGGGTTGCAAAAAATTAATTTTAGAAGGCAAATGCACTGCTTTGGTCCATAATGAGAGGATTTTCCTCAATGTCTGGCTTAAACAGTGGAGGTTTCTGTAAGATCTCTGGAAGCAGGACCGTGCTTTAGACTGGAGAATCTGCACCTGTGGACGTGTTAAACTTATCTTTTGTACTTAACTTTTAGGGTTGCTTCTCAAAAGCGCTGTTTTCTTTATTAACAGGTCATTTTCTTGATTCCCAGCTGTGTATTAACAGGTTGTATTTATTACCTTCTGGTGGAGATCACGTAAACCTCTGTAAATGTGGATGTGTTTTGTCATCATGACACATAACATTAAGATTTAAATGCATTGCCTACGGGGAAAATACTTGTAGGGTTTTGTTTTGTTTTCAGAGCTATGACTTAAATCCCCTTCTTTTAAAGGCCTTGCCATGTCAAACATAAAGCCTGTTCATTTTGGCCTTTAGCCCACAAGCTATAGACAAGACATCTTACATGGTTAAAAAGGTCTAAAGGGGCACTTGCTTTCCATTTTAGCACCAAGTAGCTCAGCACTGATGCTTAAAAACAAGCAAAAAATATCCTTTCCCCCTACATTATTTATCCAGTAGAAGCAGTGGTAGGTTTGCTTTTGTTTTGAGATGATGGGGAAATGTTTTGCCACTGTCACGGGTCCTCTTGTTTGTTTTTTTTTTTAAATGTTGGTTTTGCATTAGAGGGAGTAAAAAGAAAGTTACATTGCCAGCTTCACTCTTGTCCTACATCCCTGTCCATGTTAGCTGTGTAGCTCCATGCAGAGAACTACACGTGTAAATGTGCATTTCAGCATTGGATTAAACATGTTTCTGTGCTATGCAAATTTTGCTCTAATGATGTGTAAGGTGAGAATTTTATTGCAGTAGCACCTGGAAGTTGAGATGAGGGCTACTGTCTTGAATTCACAGCTCTGATGTGTTACTTATAAGGCTGTTTGTTTGGGCTTTGAAGACTATTAATGGAAATTTGCCTAATTCGAATCTGGTTGAAAAAGAGATCATCCAGTCCAACCGTCCCTGTCCCCTCACTAAACCCTGTCCCTAAGAAACTCATCCACCTGCCTTTTAAACACCTCCAGGGATGGGGACTCAGCCCCCTCCCTGGGCAGCCCTTCCAGGGCCTGAGAGCCCTTTCAGGGAAGAAATTTTTCCTGATGTCCAGTCTGAACCTCCCCTGGTGCAACTTGAGGCCGTTTGCTCTTGTCCTGTCACTTGGGAGAAGAGACCAACACCCCCCTCCCCACAGCCTCCTTTCAGGCAGTTGCAGACAGGGATGAGGTCTCCCCTCAGCCTCCTCTTCTCCAGGCCAAACACCCCCAGGTCCCTCAGCCTCTCCTCGTAGGCCTTGTTCTCCAGCCCCTTCCCCAGCCTCGTTCCCTTCTCTGGAAGAGCAAGCTGGAGGTAATAGTTCTAGCCATGGATTTTTCTGGCCAGCACGTGATGACTTGCAGGTGAGACTCAACCATGTTACTGTGTATGATGCCCTTGGGTAGGGAGCCAGGAGAAGGACCCTCTTACTGCACAGAGGTCGTGTGGTAGCGACTCTGCTTTGCAAACATCGTGTTTGCCAGTGAGCAGATTCAGTGGGTGGATGGTCCTGCCTGGTACGCTGACCTCAGAAGTGTATAAGACCTAAACACAAGTTCCTTCTGTCATCTTTTCAAAGTGAGTCAAAATACAAGACAGATTTGCAGATAGATTTGGCAGCCCTGAACAAACCTAAATTCCATCTTCAATAAGATTTCCCTCCAGATGAAGCAAATAGATTAGGTCTGCTACATAAGGCAGCAGCAGAGCCATTGAGTGCCACTCAGTGAACAGCTGGTTCAGATACAGAAGAGGGTTAATACAAGCATGAAAGTGGGCTAAAGAAAACAACTGCTTGTGTGTATGTGATTTGTTTTTTTTAAACACCCCCTGGAGAACCTCAAAACAATGACAAAAAAAAGTTGGAGCAGGAGATGATAACATAAAGGACGTTTTTCTCAAGGAGTGGATTGATGCCTGACCTTACATTCATTTTCTATAACAACCATGGCCCAAAAAAAATTGGAATTATCTGATTAAAGCTTGTGTAGTGCTATCAGTACATGACTGTTGGGGAGATGCATCTCCAGAATGTATTTATTTGGGACATGTTATTAGATGCAGAAGAAGCAGAAAGACTCTGCATGTTGAGCCTCATAATAAGCTCCCAGGAAAGTGCAGAAATTCCTATTGTCACAGCATGATTATCTGGAGAGAAATGCAAATGAGAGCTGAAGATGTATTAAGGAAGATATTCTATTAAGAATAAGGTGCAGTTAAGGCATTGTACAAAGTCCTTCCTGCTGAGATGTCATTTGGAATATTACATGAACTTCTGGCTACTGTATTCAAGAAGCACTGATTTAAGTTTGTTGAAATTCAATGAAGGGAATACTATGAGAATAAAGAGCTTTTTATGGAAGGACAGTAGAGGAGTAGTTCAACATGAGGATAAGAACTAGGGGATCCAGACTGGCTAGAATACATGCAGGAAATTCCAAAAAAGCTCTTGCATCTTGTAGTGAGCTCCTTGAACAGCCTCCTTAGTGAAACAAAAAACTGAGCCTAAACTGCAAAGTGTCTGTCAGTCTAAGAATAGCTTGTAACTGGTGTGGGTGTGAAAATATGTATGTCTGTTCCATAATCAGGAAGTTTTGCATTCAGTTCAGGTGTGTGTTTTGTGATGCTGGCTCAGGAGTCAGGCCAGTTCCAATGGACTCCTGGAATCCACATTTACTGATCAAGAAGTGTATACACCTGGGGTTTATAATGATCTTACGTAGTATCTTCATTCTCATGGATGAAGTGAGGTATTATATAGATATGTTTTCAATTTTTAATAAATGTGAAAAAAATATGTCTTAAAATTATATGTCTTACAGCATTTTCCAAGTTGTGTTAATCCCTTGATGACAGTGAAGAGGTGAAATTTCACTTTTAATAACGAACACTAACGCTGTTTTAAATAGTCTGGGGATTTAAAGCTACTGCTATAAATAAATCAGCTGGATGTTTTATGTGAGATTCCACCTGCAGTTATTAATAGTATTGGGCTATGTAATTGAAAATGAAAAATCATTGCTGTGAGGATTTATAGTGGGTATCTGTATGAGCAAGGTGTATTTTCAGTCAAGTTCTTAACATAAAGTGAAATAATTGGTTTTCTTGTCATTTTTATCTAATATAATGCTGGGAGCACTGCTACATTCCTAACAGCATATTTAAATTAGCATCTCAGCTCTTAACACAGTAATTGAATTATAATATTTTTGTTGTAAATATTATAAATTACACTGACAGTAAAAAAAAGTGTCTTATAGATGTCAGAAATGGGATAATCTGCCAAATGGAGAAAATGAGGATATTTTGAAATTATTTCATACATGATAAGGACATTAGTGACCTGTATGGGACTTGCATGGTTCAGACAGCTCTTGCATGCAAAATTCTCTTCTGTGATATTTTCCTTTCTGATTCTTCCTTCTTTCTTTTCTTGACTCTAACCTATGAGCTGATACAGTACAGTTAATTTCTGGTTTTTGTTTCTTTTTTCCTTATCTACTCATATTCCCCCAAAATACAGATAGCTGGGATAATCATATAAATTACTGTGGAGAATTCTTGAAGTGTTTGAAAGGAGAAATAGGTTTTTAATCAAGCTGTGCCAGTAAAAGATAAATCTTCTACAAGGACTGAAATACAGTACATAGGCAAACATTTGCAAAAAAAACCTCTTTCACAAGTGGAAAAGCTGATAATCTGAATGAGTTTTCTGTTAAGCTGCTATGTCTAAAATAAAAGTTTATAAATTCTTTTTGTACCATCATTTATTGGTGGGGGGGTTTGTTTGTGTGTTTTGTTCTTTATAGCTGCCCTGTGGTCACCGGTGTAAGGAGATTTGCCATTCTGGTAGCTGCCCTCTGAACTGCAACCAGAAAGTTAAACTCAGATGTCTCTGTAAGAGACTGAAAAAGGTAAATTTCTAAGTTACAATTTTGAGAATGATGTGTTTTCTCTATATGTTCCTAGGCTTGTATGGATGGATCATCTCTGGTGCAGGTTGGAATGGGTCCAGTTAATCAAACAAACCTTATAAAAATTCATAGCAGCTGAAGATCTGGGCTGCAATATCAAAAAGATTTACTGAATAATGTAAAATCCTGTTAGTTCTAGAATATGTTAGCTGCCTGACTTAAAATTGCTGTATCTTCAAGCACTCTTGAATTTTTGTAGCTCCATTGGGAGAACAGGCAGATGACCTGGAGTGATTTGAGAAAAGATACAGTTTTCTGATGATATTGGGAAAGTTTATAATAGCAGAAGTTGGAACAAGCATAGATGTTGTGAATGCCTAACTAATGTAATCACTTGTGGTTCCCTGCATCAGCATCCTTAGCTGCTGATAAAGGGACTAATTAATGTAACAGGTTTATTATAAGTATGTCATATTTTGGGAGGAAGAAGAGAAATCAATGTGAAGGCTTGGCAAATAATAATGGCAATGGAAAAAAATAATTATCTGGCTTAATTAAAAGGTGCTTAGATTATTTTTCTGGACCCAGTTAACTTCTGAGTCTTCCAAACAGGCTGCAGCTCCACAGAGTTCTCAGCTGTGCAGCCAGAAGTCTTGCAGGTGGAGTGTTCAGCAGGAGAAAGGATAACATGTACAGAACGAGTGCTTCAGACTGAACTCTAAGCACCTTTTCCTTCAATACTGGGAGGAGTGGAGGAAGTGTAGTAATTATTTTGTTCCCTGTGACTAGACCTTGCCCTGAATCTATCAGTTAAGAGAATGTATATGAAATTCCTGAGATCTGAATGCTAGTTCTTCCTGCCACAGTTTGGAAGGTTATCTTACTTTGTCTTAGACAAAAAAGAGAGAAAAGAGAAGACAGGAGAAATTACACTGGGCTGTGTGATTGATTCTTGCTTTCAGCTTAGCTTATCAGAAAGAGGGAAAAGAGAAAATGACAATTTAACACAGAATTAGAGGTTCAAATAGCATTTAATCATTATTTTCTGTGTAACCAATGTTTTACTGAGGAAGCATGGTTTATAATTATTTTCATAAAGAAACAAAACCTAAAATTTTCTATACAGAAATGATAATAAAAGACTCAAATTATACTTAACAGGAAATACAGTGCAGCAAGATACAAGAAGGCCAAGTTTTGCTGGAATGCAATGCATTATGCAAGGAAATGAAACGGAAAGAATCTGAGGTAATGTATCCATTGTAGCTGTAATTTCTTCTCAGCGCTTCAAGAAAAGTAGGAAAAAATGAACACAGAATTAGTTTTCAAAGCAATACCAGCAAATAATACAACATAAGTCAATGTGCTGTTAGTAGCAGCTACTTTTCCAGGCTTGCATTTGGCCTAGTGGAGAGAACTACAGTGTTAGTAGACTTGATTTTATTTTTTTTGGATTGTTAGCACTGATTCTTTTCCACTGAGAACAGGTGATGATCAGTGGTAAAATCATCATTGCTGATGAGCAGTGCAGTAGGATTAAGGCCAGGCCATGTCACAGGGCATTATTAGACCTGCTGAAAGTTTTGCAGCCATTGAATGCTCATCTTGTCCAGCACAAAGAGTATAATCCTGACATATTGCATTAATTACCTTCTAGCAGAAGAATGGAGAGTTTTCAGCAATTGCAGTATGCTTTTTACCCTGCTGTAAAGGTGACTTCTGCCTGGTTCTGCTGTTGTATGAACTAAAACTGCTGTATGCAGTCACCCAGAGAGACCAAATATCAACCTTGCCCTTGTAAGCCTTTTGTAAAAACATAAGCAAAAAGAATTGGTGCATCACTTGCTCGTGTTTTATTAGGTGAGTGTTGGATGTAATATGTGCACAGCTCAGAAAATCAAAGGGTAAAGCTGACTTTTGTCAGCTTCTGCTCAGATTTTCAGGATTGATTGGCAAGTTCTAGCAGGTACCACCTAGACCAAATCCTGCAAGTTTGCAAACAGGTCAAATGCTAAGACTCTTGGGATGTGCCTTTAGAAAATCCCAGCCATACAAATAATTCCAGTAAGAGTAGAAGATAAGGTTCATAGGACATGGAGTGCTCTAAAGCAAGGTGTGAGCACCTTCCTCACAGAAGAACATGGATTTAGGGTTTTTTTGTCTTTTTTAAATGAAGTTATAAAGTTCTACTGAAATTCTTGCTAGGCACCTTTTTGTAGCCTGTCTTGACTTGTAAATGACGTACTGGAATGATCCTCTATTATATGCACTTGACAAAAATAGTTTATTATATCAATTACTGTTTAATGTGTCATGACTGGAGAAAGTCTGTTAAAACCTGCAGACATTTACAAAGATAATTTAGTTTACACAGCTGCAAAACAACCATCAATTTCCAAAAGGAAGGTGTATTAACTCTTAAAACTCTTCATGTATAGCAGCTGGTGAGCAGGCACTTCTGAGGAACTGAGTGCATCTTTAACTGTACATTTTATTGAAGAAATAGTTCTAGAAGTGTTTTTCCATACTGTGGGATATAATGGTTAAGTGTCTTTCTACCTATGTGTATTTTACCTGTGTGTGCCATACAAATTATGACCACCTCAGTGTTGCTTTATTGCCTGTTGTTTTTTTCCACATTTGTGGGTCAGTTTTTCTTTTGGAGCTCAAGTTCTCCATTAGATGGCAGTGAGATACCTGGAGGCTGCTTGTGCAGTTTTTTCCACTCCAGACTGCGATTTTGGATGTGCATGGATGAAAAGGTCTTTTCTATGCTTTTCTAAAGAAAGACTCTGCCATTGTGTCTAGATTAATGAAATTCTCAGTCGTGCTTTTGTTTGATACACAGTTTAGCAATTTAAAAAATTGTCTGAAAACCTGCAAATAGGACTGTTCTATTGACCCTGTCCTCAGTGCACGCTGTTTGAACTACAGCGTGGAAAGCATGGGCTTCCTCCTTAGCTGTGAAGAGCTCTTCAATTGAAAATTGTTTGAAACAAATTCCACCTGCATAAACCATATTTAGTAAATTATCATCACTGTTTGGATGCAATTCATCCAGTTATTGGGATCAAGACTCTGGTTTTCATTTCAAGTTACTGATCAGATTTTTACATCTAGTGTTTCTAAGCTAATGATTCAGTGGCTGTGATGCTATAAGTCCAGGGAATCCCCATAAGAAGGCAGATCCCTATACTTCCCCAGTATATTCTTCCTGTTACTTCTGTTACTGTAGTGATCTCTGACTATGGGAATTTTAGAGATCAAACTAGTACATTTATGTCTTTGTTGGATTTATCTCCTGTTAAGATGCCTAATTGTTTTTCAGTTGACATAAACTTTTGGCATCTATAAACATCCTGTAGCACTGAATTTCTAGATTTAGCCAAATCCTACGAGGAGGTAGAATACACCCTCTGTTATAAACCAGCCTCCTGGTAATTTCATTTGATGCCTTTGCTTTTATAGTATTAAAAATATTTGGCATCTTCACAGTCTTCAGGATTTTGTGCCCTGGTAGTCACCTGATGAATGGCAGTTATGCATCTCTTTAGAAGGAAGCCACTCCATCCTGTTGTCTGTTGTGGGCTGCATCAGAAGTGTAACCAGCAGGTAGAGGAAGGTGTTTCCCCGACTGCTCTGCTCTTGTGAGACCTCACCTGAAGCACTGCATTCAGTTCTGGAGTCCTCAACTCAGGAAAGGCCTGGATCTGTTAGAGTGAGTCCAGAGGAGGGCTGTGAATATGATCCAAGAGCTGGAGCACCTCCCATACACAGGCTGAGAGAGTTGGGCTTGTTCTACATAGAGAAGAGAAGGCTCCAGGGAGACCTTAGAGCAGCTTCCAGTACTTAAAGGGAGCCTACAGGAAAGCTGGAGATGGGGCTCTTTGTCAGGGAGTGTGATGACAGGATGAGGGGTAATGGGTTTGAGCTGAAGGAGTGAAGATTTAGATCAGATACTAGGAAGAAATCTTTTACTGTGAGGATGGTGAAACACTGGCACAGGTTGCCCAGAGAAGTCGTGGATGTCCCATTCCTGGAGGTGTTCAAGACCAGACTGGATGAGGCTTTAAGCAAGCTGACCTGGTGGGAGGTGTCCCTGCCCATGGCAGGGGGTTGGAACTAGATGATCTCTAAGATCCTTTCCAACCCAAACCATTCTATGATTCTATGGTTCTATGTTCAGGCTTTACATTCTTTTGGTACTGCTGGACCAAAACTGAGTGCAAGAGCTAAGTTTCAAGTGCATCGTGTGTTTACATATTTACAATTTTTTCTGTATCGTTGTTTTCTTAATGATTTCTAGCATTTAATTTACTTTCTTGAACACTACAAACCACTTCTATTGAATTATCAATTGTAACTCCCATAACTTCTTTTCATATGACTTTCTGTTGGTGGAGCATAGGCTTGGTTTGCATTACACAAAGAGCTTTAAAGCAGTTTGCTTCTGCATTATCCAATATGTGTCATATTCAGTACAAATATAGAGGCTTACTTTTGCTGTAGGAGTCAGAGAGTATTTAAAGTCCTTAGACTGAAATGTGTGTGTGTAAATTACATACATATATAGGAATTATCTTTATGTGTAAGTATACTGAATTGAAGACAAATTTGCTGAAAACTTATAACTGTCTTTAGGAATTTTCCTGCGTGTTAGTGAACAAACTTTTCATTTTAGGTTTTATATTTGTCAGTTGAGCTTGTCAAGTTAAAGTCAGAAGTTTAATTTATAGCCTTGTAGCATTCATTGTATGTGCTGTATTTTCTAAATGTGAGATGATGCAGCTTTTTCTGAGAATATTTTGTAATCTGAATAAGTTAAGAGCGAAACCTTGATGAAGGTTTTGCTCACTTCTGCTGAGAACCATTCTATAGGAGCGACTACAATTCTATAAGAAAATAGGTTTAGCTGCTGTGTACAACAGTTTCTTACCAGTTTGTGTGTCTGGACAGATAAAAGAGGCAGAAGCCAAAGCTGCTATTGAAGAAGAGAAACGAAGACAACAGGTATCAACCTTTCTTTTTCCTCATCCACTTTCAACCCACGTTGTTCTTGTTAGTAAATCATTTAATTTACATGCAACTAAAGATGTATCATTTGTAATGTGATATGCACAGTCATTCCTGTCAGCTGTTATCTTACTCTAAGATGTGTGCTGTGACTGATTTACAATGCTTAAGAGCCCATGTTTTCCCAAATGATTTTCATGATATACAAAATGATAATCAGTTTAATCTTGCCTTACTATACCTGGTATATTTTATTTTTAAAATATTCTTGATTTTAATCAAACATTATAATGCATAAACCCCCACAGAATTTTGCTGAATAGCCTCCATAGAGATTTAAATGTTGAGTGGAGCTTCCCTCCTCCCTCTCATCATAAAAGAATGAGAAAGGTTAAATGAGCCTTTCTCCCTCAAGGTGTCTGAGAAGAGAAAAACCATGTATTTCCTGTACCTGCTGTAGCTGGTGAGTGCATGTTGTCAGCATTGTAATCAAGGAAGCTTCTGTGCCAGCTGCCTGGAGATGCCAATACTACTTGTACTTCAGACAATACCCATAAACTTGGTTGGTGGTGATGGCCAGGTCAGGTTTGTCTTCTGGAGGTGCCTTAATGCACTCCTTCCAGCCTGTGCCTGAGCGTTTGACACCAAACCATATTGTAAGTCCAGCGTGTGCTTTCTGACTCTCTTGTACCATTCTCCCAGTCTCATTAGGATAGACAGGCCACAACTTTTGTTATGCATACTTTGATTAATTGCCTAGAGAATATTAATCTACCAACCAATGATCTATCAAGGCCTGCTTTTGTTTTTCAAAGGGGAGCGTGTCTGCTTATTGTGCAGGAAAAGCCTGCAGGGAACCAGGCACTGTTTTGTGACCATTTTATAATGTTTATTGTTAGTCATGCCTCAACTGTCTACAATATTGATCACGTATTCCCTCATAAAACTCATAGATAATTCATCAAATTAGAGATCAGAAAGAATTAGACCTTGAAATGTTAGCTCTGAAACATAGGGAGCATAGCTTGCACGTAGATATCTGAAATATTTTGTTAGGCAGAGGGAATCTGTAACGGATGGTTCTGCCAGCTAAGTCCTGAAGTGTACTAATGGACATTTACCACTGTAAAGAACAGTTCTAGAGCTAGAAATTCAATGTTACTGGTGTTTGTATTGTACTGATTGTGTTTTCATGCATTCCAGAAGTCATCTGCTTCAAAATCATTGCACTTACAGTCCCTTTATTAAAGTCTCAGTATTGAGGTTCCCCTGAATCACTCCACCAGCAGAGTGTGAAACATTATTTTTGTCTTGGTTCTTCAGCAATTACTGTTTTTCCCTGCAGTCACAGCACCACTGCTTTCCAGTTGTACATTTACTGAAGTCTCACAGTTTGTCCAGCAGTGCCCTTGTGCAATATATGGCAACTCTTCAACGTGTTTTATGATGAACGCAGTTTCAGGGGTAGAAAACTTCACCTATACATAACCAAACCTATTACAAGGTTAATTAAGAATAGCCAGTTTTATAGCACAATAGAAAACTGTAGGACAACAGTGAAAAAAAAAGACAAATCAGAAAAATAGGACAACAGTAACTAAGAAATAGACTCTAGAATCACACAATTTTATCTACAATTGATTCCCTTCCCATTTGATCTCATCTGCAATCTGGGAATGCAAATTGGAGCACATCACTGTCACGGGGTGTTGGGTCACACTAACAGTATATTTATTGCATATACTCCCTTTTGACAAAGGTTTGCATCTTGTGCCACCTTCTTGATCTCATTAGCACATATTTATATAGATAGTTCATCTATTACAGCTTCTTGAGACCTGCTTTGATTAATACTTCCTTAAATCCTTTATATACAAACTAGTTAGTGCTCTGGTAAGTCTGCACATGTATTTTTTGGTATTTTCTATATTTGGTAGCAGCTTCTGCTCATGTCCTGTACAGATGGGATCACTTCTTTCTTAGGGTGAGATGGCTTCGTTAGACTTCTCATCGTGCTCCTTGCAGCTGAACTTTCCCTCTGCTTCTATTTCAGAGGCACCGAGTGAGACCAGGGTTTTCACAGTTGTCAGAGGTGGAAAAAGATCAATGCTTTGATCATTTAACAATTCAGACCAAGCTCTCTCTGTCTCCCACTGTAGTGTGAAATTTTTGGTTAAATTTTCAAGGTAACTGGTAACAGTAAAGTAAGGAGTTTTGATACTGAAAGTGAAGGTCTCAAACCTGAATTCTAATATTATAAGTTCTCTGGAAGATTTTGTTTCCTTTTTTTTTCTTAGGAAGAAAAATGTATTAACAGTTCCGTAGAAGTTATAAAAGTCAAGGGCTCCTTCTGCCCCCATAAAATACTACAAGAAAATACTACAAGACCTTTCAGGATATATGCTTTTTGTCTTATAGTCACTGTTATTTGCATTCATTTAGCTATAGTTTCATAGAACCATCAAATGGTTTGGGTTGGAAAGGACCTTGAAGATCATCCATTTCCAACCCCTCTGCCATGGGCAGGGACACCTTTTTCCCCATGGGGCTGCTACTCCTTCCAGTGCAGGCAGAATACAGAGAGTAACATATGAAGTAGCAAAATCCAGTACCTGAGCAACACAAAAATAGACATTATGTGGCATCAAATTGTTTTGAGTATACAGTTTAAATAAATGCATTTCATTTTACTTTTAATGTGTGTGTACACAAAGATGTGAGGTTCTTACTGTGAATAAAAAGCTTGAGCTCATTTAGCTTGAAAAATTAAGTTAGTTTGAAGACTGGGCACAACCACTACTTTATTGTTCAGAGATAATTGAGGTGATGCTTTGGGAATGATGACAGTTCTATAAAATCCATTGGTAGCTTTTCAAGGATAGTGGCAGCTTCCTTTTTGTATTCTGTGCCCACAGACTTTTTTTTCATTGTGTTTTATTTTTTTATGATGTATTTATTTTTGCTGGATTTTTGTAAAGATTGCTAAGAAAGCTATTCAGTACCTGTTACATAATTGTTTGAGCCCACATTTTAGTTCAGATTACTGCAATTCGTGAAGCAATCTGATTTTAAAACTTACAGATCACACACATGTAATAACTGTAGAAGCCCCAGATTTTATTTAGCACCTGTGTAACATAAAACACTGCCATATTACCTGTAAAACCTCAAGAACTCTTCACTTGCCTCCAGATTTTGGATTTTTTAAAAACTGCTTCATTAAAATAACATTCTTTCCTGAAGGAGGATTGGGTACTTGAAAGTAATCCTGTTTCGAATAGCAGGCTGCAGAACTTTGTCTGAACTTTTCTCCCATATCATCAGAGAAATGCCAAAAATTTCTGCCTTTATTAGGTACAAAGGAACAGACATCAAATGGGTCCTTTTCTCCTCTTAGCAGTGGTATCTGGCAGAAGAAGGGAAGTAAGATCCACTTTGTGAAACTCTGACGAATATTTGCTGTCAGTAGAGGAAGACCAGACATCAGGCAATCTTGAGTTCCAAAGGAAAATTATATTTACTGGACTACTTTGCTGTCCATTTCCCAAAACAGTCTTATTCTTGTTTCTTTAATGCACCTACCTTATTGTCTTAGTCCCTCTCTTCCTGGCAGCACTGCAATAGTAGTCTTGTAGATTTATTTCCTCTCGTGGCCAGGCTTTGTCTCTGTTCACTGCCCACATTTCCTCTGCTTAACTCAGTCTTGTGCCTTCTGCCCAGCCATTCCTGCCTTGCTGCACCCTGCAGCTCCCACCTCTCTCCTGTCTGCTCCCTGGCTCCTTGTCCTGTGCTTTCTCTGGTAGCCAGCAACTCTGCCCCAAAATCCAGATAATCATCGGACCGTTTCTGGTTTTAGTCTGTCTCACCTCTCATTTAGAGCATCTTTTCTGATTGTCCAAGCAATTAGGTGGCTCCTCATTGGAACCTCATGCCAGGTTTCACTCCTTGTTTCAAGCTGCCTAATTCCAGTTTTATTCCAGCTTTGTACCCTAAAATGAGTTTTGTTTCCTAAACCGATACGGGAGGGGAATATCCTACTGCTCATTCCAGGTGTCACCTTGAAATTGCTGTTCTGGAAGTCTGGCATTCTTCTTATTTTTCCAATTGTGCTTTGGTTTAGGCCTGAGAGCATGTGATTTCTTTTGAAGGATGCTGTAGATCTACTACAGTTGTATAGGAGTGACTAAATATTAAGTTACAACTCTCATCAAATGGATTTTTTTCATGCTTGTCTAAGATTATTAATTTCAATGTAGCTTAGCATGCAAAATATAAATAATTGGGTGGAAGATGACAGTTATTTATTTATTTATCTATTTTTTATTTTCAGCAAGAGAGCACATCCTTGTTACAAGGGGGAGATCTTTGAAGATTTCAGCCTGTGTTCTTACACACATTATTGCCAGCTTAAATACTTGATGAGTGCTTTTCTTTAATAGGAGAAATCATATATTTTTAACATATTTCATTTGGGCTTGACATGTTCAGCCTGAGTTAAAAATCTCATGTAAAACTTCAGTTGGGTGCATTTTTGATTTTTATAGGAAGCTAAACAGCGGTTTTAATACTTGGAGGTTAAGTGCTTTGTAACCAGGGGATATAGTTCTACCTTCTCATCTGTAAGAGATGTGTAACTTCCACTGGCTGCCAGTTATTTTTATAAAATGTTGGGGTTTGGGAATGTTATTTAAAACCTGCACGTTTTCATGGTTTTGATTCTGACACAAATGTCAACTACTTCTGGTTTTCTTTGCCTAGGCTGAACTGGAAGCTTTTGAAAACAGATTAAAGGGGCGAAGAAAGAACAAGAGAAGAAAGGATGAAGTAGAAGTTGAACAATCATCGTGGCAAAAATACAAGAACCTCATTATGCTGCCAGTGTTTGGAGTTGCTGTTGTGATGGTTGCGTGGCTCATGGTCTACAATGACTGAAACAACTCAATATTTAATATACCTCAGCTGGGCTTAGCTGTTATTCCTAGAATGTTAGTCTGTGTTTAACAGAACTTAATACACATAGGTTAGGTGGTTGTACTGTTTGCCAGGAACAATGCAGAGGAAGGAAGAAGTGTCACCTTTTTTGTTATGCATTCACAGCACAAAACTGAATTCAGACACTAAAAGTCATAGTAGATTTTAGTCTACACTGAAGTGCTGATGTAGTTCATCTGGCTGAGATCCCTTAGCATCTCTTCTATCACTGTATGGTGTTATTTTTCATTGTCTCCATAATATTAAAAATAGTTCAGTATAAAGTGATGTATTGAATATGTTTCCTGTAAAATCAATTTAGTGGTTTATTGAAGATCAGAATTCTTATGCTAGGCTTTACGTTGTCTTATTCAATTTCTGTCCTTCATGTCAGTTTTAGTTTTAACAACTAATGGGCAACTTCAGCTCACTTAGGTGAATATTCTGAGGCCTCACGTCAGAACTTTGTTAGGGAAAGGAAATCTGAACTGTTCAAGTCAACTGTATCACAAACAATAAAATGAGCCCCCTTTACAGACTGTGGGGTTTGGTTTTTGGTTGTCTGTCCGTCCCCCCCACTCCCTGCACTTGTTTCCTCAAAATCAACTCAGTTGAAAACTTCACTTAGCAGACAGATGCAAATGCTGAACGTGGATATGAGGTAGTTTAAGGGTACAGGGATGTGTTCTCATTGCTGCCCCTATCACCAACAGCAGGAAAGCAATTGGAAATTGAATTTAGAGCATCACTTGACTGTTTGCATAGATACATGTCACATTGAATATTTGCATAGGTGTGCAAAACCTTAATTGAATAGTGTAACAATATAATTATATGTTATTCTGAAGCCATCTGGATGGTGCTTGCTAATCAGATATAAACTATCTAGCTATTCTTTTAAAGGTTTAAATATTTTCTTACTGACAATTTAGAGTACTTTGCTTTTGGGGATGTCAGTGTTGGTTGATAGAACTGAAAGGTTTACATAGCTTCAAGATCATCAGAGAAGATACATCATTTCAGCTGAAGGGCTACAAGTTAAATCTGGGGGTGGGAGAATCAGAAAACTGAATTTTTAAACCTCTACTGGAAATTTTATGCTGATACTTGAGCATTGTGGGTAACTGGAAAGTCCTTAAAATAGCCTGTGAAAGACAGGTACAAAGCCAAAAGCGCGTTAGGTTGTTCTGGTAACTCAGGCATAGAAATTTCCCCACAAATCCTGCAAAAGCAGTGGGATGGCTTGTGTGAATTAGTAGGGAAGATTACAGTTTGTTTGAAAGCTCTTCTGGTTGATTGTGCCCACTTGTGAAGGGACCCAGTATTAATCTGAGCTGATACCCAACTGTAATTATAGTTCAGCAGCAGAAAAAATTAGAAAAGCTGCAAAAGATTGCATAGATTGAGAAAAGGGGGAGAAAATCACTTTCTTTGCAATTTTTCACCTTAGTTTGGTGGAAGAGAAGAGAGGTAGGAGAAATTTGGCAATACTCAGCATGGATTGGTGCTATTGGATAGTATTATATGGGGGTTTTAAACTGATTTTTAGAAATGAATCATTCTACTTCTGTCAGGCCATTAGTATGTGAAGTTGTAGAATTAACTGCAGTTACACTGGGCAATCATAGTTACATCTCTGTTGAATTCTCTTATTTTCTAATGTAAGGAATAAACTGTTTTCCATACTGTTACTTTAACTCTTTTCTATAACATTAATGCCTGGAAGATAATTCCATATATGTGTTGTTTCTTTAACCAAGTGAGGTGATGCTTTTATGGGATTGCTTATGCCAGTAACTATCCTGTCACTGAGAGAAAGACATATTTTTGTTCAGCTGAAGTATTTTCCAAGAAGATACCTTTATAGCTCAAATATGCAGATCAACGTGAATGAGACCATTGTGGAAACAGCTTTTATCTTACATGACTTTAACTCATTTTTCTGTTTACTGCTAGCATTTCCTTCAAAACAAGCACAGTGTAGTTTCTCCTTGTCTCTGTGGCAAAGAGAAGAAAACTCTCTATACAGGGTTATAGAATGAACTGCACTTTAGTTGTTTGATGTGGTTCTTAGTGTTCTTTTCTGCATATTTTGCAGCATTTGTGTGCAGCGTTGGAGAGGAAGAGTCTTGCTTCTCATTGATTACATTAAGAAAGCACACTGATCTTTAAAAATCCATTCCATTCATACAAATGTGTGTATGAGTTGGCAGATTCCCTTTCTTAAAGGGTTTGTATCTCCTGAACCTTGCATATGCAAGACAAACCTATTTTGGAAATTTTATTTAAAATACTTCTGGATATCTTATCCAACCATCTGAGTCATTTGCTGTCTGTTGGTCTGCCTGCTGAATCAGATATTTGTTTTTTGGCATAAAAACGTGTGGGGGTTCAAGCAATCTGCAGTGTAACAAATCACTGTTTTCTGTTTGGTTTTAAAAATTATTTTTACAGTTATTTTTTTTGCCTTTCTTTGGTTGGAGCTGCATGTTGCAAGCACGACAAACTTTTTATGTAAAAGGTACGGATAAAATCACTTATTATTTAGCACATGTGAAAGATGGTAATTCTAGAAAGGAAATCTTGAACTGAAGGTAGGGTTTTTTCAGCATTTTAAATATAATGTAGTGTTAGATAATGTAATGAGCAAATATTTTGAATGGTAACAGTATATATTAAAACAAATTATATAATCTGACCTGCTGTTCAAGGGAAGTTCTAGAGAGATGAGCCTGATCATGAGGATATTTAGCATGCAGAATATTTAGCTGTGTGTAAAATGAAAACACTTGTGGAGGCTTTTCCTGACTGAATGAGTGAGGGTTCATCTTTTCACTGAACCAAGGTACTTACGAGTTATCAATGTATTTTAGATTGGAAACTCCTTGGACAGGTTTGTTCCCTGTAACAACAACAAAGCCATTGTGGCTGTTAATTTAATGTAAAAACTAAGTCAGACAATAAACACATCAAAAACAACTTGAAAAATTGTTTGTTGTCAAGGACTGGTGTAGTAAACCAGCAAACTTCTCCCAGGCAGTGACAGCTGACGTACAACAGCAGAAGTTTTTAGGTGTGCTTTTTGTTCCCTTCGCTGATAACTCTTACTGCTCAGAGAATGCTGGAATTATGTAATCACGTTCCTTCATGTTACTTCTCTGACAAAATTGTGGGAATGTGTTGGGGAAATAAATTGAGATGAAACAAGTGGGAAGGGTAGATGATTTTCTTCTCTTTTTTTGCCTCATATGGGGAAATATAGCTGATTTATAAGACATTTGTCCTGACCATAACTACTAGAAAAGGAAATGTTACTGTGCAGGTAGCACCAAAATTTTTTCATGAAAGCTTCTGTGCTTGATTGTGGCTTTAAAGCACTGAACTCTGAGTTTATAATCTTGGTGGTTCTGGCTCCAAAGCGTATCTGCTGTATTCCAGATTTCCTGAGAGTGACGAGCTCGTGTTTTGTGGGCTTAGAGCACAGAAGGATGTTCCTGGGCCGGGCAGTGGAAGTTTGTGTGTGGTAACTGCTCTCTGGTGCGTGCTTTTGAGTGGAGTGTGCTTGGGGGGACAGTGTGTGGGTGACCCTGTGCACAGTTTTATTTAGTTCAGATACCTCTCTTCTGCTTTGATTTCATTCCATTATCTGTTATCTATGGGCATTTAAGTCACTCCTTTTTCTTCCTTCACGAATATAAATTAATGTCTGCCCTTCTATTATAATTAAAACAACCAATCTCTCTAAAGAATTATAAAATATTGTAGTGGTCTGTATTTACTGGGAAGGGAAACACAAGGTAAAAATGAGAGAAAAATCAGATTAAGCCAAATTAGTTATATGAGATATGCTTGCTTCTTTCCACTAATGGTTACGTGTTAACGAGTTATTTGGACTCTGCATTAAAATGTTTATCTGCCATGCAACCAGAAAACAAGTTCCTGGCACAGATAGTGTGTGAGTATGAGCTCTGTGATCTGTTAAAGTCAGTCATAAGGTAGGCTAAATGGCAGCTGTCTAGAAATACGCCATACTCTGAAGGAACTGTTGCTTAATTCAACCAAGGAGTATTTAATCTAAATAATTGTTTCTCATGCAGTGATTTCCACAAAAATGCCAACAAAACCAGAGTTGGCACTCTCTGTGCGTGGAACACTGTGGCTGAATCTTGTAGTTGTGACACTGCAATTGGAGTGGCTCCCTACTTGAGGAAATTAGTATGAGGAGTCAGAATTGATTTGGAGTTTGGAAATCAGCACTCCTGCTGAAGGAGAGACATCCTCCATGCAATGCCAGCTGGGCTTTGCAGTCTGAGCCATATATTGCACCTCTTAAATTTCAGTTTTCATTTGTTCTTACTGTTAGTTTTGACAGGGCTAACTAATCTCTGTAAAATATGTAATAAGCAATGAATTGTGGTTTGATTCCTCTTTTTATCAGCACTACACCTTGAATTGTTGTTTTACATTAAGCTTGAAGATTTTTGCATAAATACTCATTTCTGTCTCTTTCCGTGCTTCTCCTATTATTTGTGCCTTTGTTTTAAAAACAAAACCAAGACCTTGCTTAGCTGGGTGAAAAACAAAATGCAGAACTGAATTACCTGAGCAGGGTTTATGTACAGTGGCACTGCAGGAGAACAGAGCTTCCCTCTCCTCTGCCCTATAAAGTTTGAACACGAAGTCTCAGGTTTTAAAAGACAACGGCTACCTCTGCATTATGTGGGAAGAGTCAAATCCTGTCAGCGTGTCAGGTGTCCTTGGCAAGTGCTTACAAAGCCAGATGAACGCCTTGTTTCTGAATGCCATACAAAAACTATGGAAATAAAGATCCCTGGGGAAGAAACTGGAAAAAAATAGCAAGAAGTGTTTTTATTAGGCATCTATAAACCGACTCTGTATATGACAGGTTCTATCCTCGCTGATAGACAAGAGTGCTACCAGGGATAGAAGTGGTTGTACACGTTTTTGGGGTGTTTTCTGACTCACACTTTGATAGCATTTCAGGAGATCTAAAGCATACACAGTATTTTACAAACGCTCGCGGTGCCAGTAACAGCTCTCTGGCTCTTGGAAGGGTCCAGCGCTGCCCGTGAACTATGGTTTTTGTCCTGTTGGCTTTATTATTCCTGGATAGCGCTTGTGAGCATCGCTACGTACCCAGACCTGGGCTTCAGCCAGATTCGAGATTTCTCGATGCAGATAGAGGGAAGAGGGGGCAATGCATCAAAATGCAAGGCTTGAAAGCCGATGTCTCATGGAGGTGGGGCATCTGCGCTCTCATTTGCAGCTTCAAGCGCCACTTGTCTCTTGGCGTGAGAGCTTTGCTTCAAGAGCTTTGCAGCGAACGACAGCCCCCTCCGGCTCTCAGGTCGCTGGGGTGGGTCACGGCCGGGATCGGCATCCCGGGCCGCCGCTGTCCTCCCGCGCGGCGCTGCCGGGACCGCTTGGGGAAGGGCGGATGTATTGACCCGAGGGCCCGGCTCGGGCTCGCCGTGCCCCGCTCTGAACTCCGCGCCCGGCTCGGCGGCTCGGGAGCGCCGGGGGAGTCTGTGCCGCGAGTGCGTAGCGGGGCGCAGCGCGGCCGGTGCCTCGCCCACCGCACAGCCACCAGTCAAGGTGAGAGGCGCGACGGGTCCCTGCCCCGCACATCGCGCCCCGCTCGGGCTGCTCTTGCCACCCGAACCCCTTCGCGGCGTGACGAGGCGTCCCGTATCGGGGTGTGTGGGGGCAAAGGCTGTGTCCGCCTCGTCCGCCCCCTCGGGGGACGGCTTTAGGGCGAAATTAGCGAGGGGGCTGTCTCTCAGCTTGTCCCCAAGAGGTAGAGCCTTGTGTGCAAAAGGGGTGGGGATGCGGCGGCTTTCTCGCGGAGGTTTATTATTATTGGGTGGAGGAGGGGGGAGGGGGAGCCTGCCGAGCAGACAAAATGCGGAGCACCTCGCACCCCGCAAGTGTGTGTGTGCGGGAGCCGGCGGCCGCGGCTCCTCGGAGACAGGGGTAGAGAAGGGCTGGGGCACGGCGAAAGTGGAGCGGGCTGAGCGGCAGCCGGAGCATGCTCTCCATGCAACAGTTCCCATCCCTGCCTGCCGAGGAGGAGGGCTACCGGCAGGTCCTCTCCGCCAGCCGGGTAAGGCGAGCCCGACAGGGCTCCCTTCCGCGCGCGGGGCCGGGGGCGTGCGAGGGCAGCCGGCGACCACCAGGCTCAGGGGCACCTCCGGCCGCCCTCCGGTGCCGGGGCGGGCGGGTCCCGCCGGGAATCCCCGTGCGCTGCCGGTGCTGGGGCAGGCGGAGAAGCGGCGAGCCCCGCTCCGAGCCCCGCGCTCCGCCGTAGCGAGAGCCGCCCGGGGGTACCGGGGCGCGGCCGGGGAGGTCACCGCCCGCGCCCGACCTGCCGCGGCGGGGCCGTCCCGCAGCGCTCCTGTGTCAGATCTCCCATTCGTGCGGGGGGAGAAGCGGCGGGGACGGCCGGGCTGGGAGGCGTGGGATGCAGGGGCGCCCTTATTCGCGTTCCACGAAGAGCTGAGTGCGCCCTTTCGCCCGTTGCCTCGCGAAGTCAGCAGGGAATGATGTGCCCGTTAATTGCTCCGGCGCTGGAAGGAGCGGGGAGCAGTGCGGTGAACCCGACGGCAACAGGTCCGGTCGGGCTTTGCAAGAGGAAACTTTGGGCTTGACATCTCCGGGACAGCCGCGGCAGGGGGCTCCCGGGGAACCGAGGCACCGTGAGGGGCGCTTTCCCCCTTCCTACGCTGCCTGGCGGGACAGCGCTGCTGGAGGTGATCAGCAGAGGGGGGCAGTTAATCATTGCGGGGAGAAAACGTGCCTGGGTGGTTGGAAGTGTCCGCGGGGATGCTCCCAGTATCCCAGCACATCCCACGGGAGGAGGGATGAGGCGGGCGGCGGAGCGCGCTTTGCCTCCTACGAGGCGGTCGGTGCGAGGCTGCAGGGTGAGCGCCTCGGCTGTGCCCCGGGTGTTTCCCGGTGTCCCAGTGGCGCTGTCCGAGGCGGAGGCACGGCGGGGGCCGCCGGTGAACAGCGGGGCCGGGAGGCAGCGGTGCGGGGTTTGCGAGTTTGTAAATACGGCAGGGAGCGCTTCAGTGGTAGCGTCGCTCCACTTGATTTAAAATGCAGAATCCTTGGACGCGTTTCATGGCCGACGATTAATTAATTAACCTTTATTTTAAATTACTAGCAGTCTGGCTGAGTTGGTGAAACTCTTAAGAGAAATCAAGTATCCAGAATTTTTAATGCATTCATAGGGCCTCTTGGGAAGGTTTAGCTTTCAGCAGTAAAAATATGGGAATGGATTTTTCCATGTGGCCACTTACACCCTTCCTGTGTTCCTAAAAGATGGACCAGTCTGCAGGACTAAATTGTAATTCTTTAGTCTTGTTTCTGTAATAGATGCCTTAGCTAAAGCTTCTCGGATACTGTGACACAGACAGCGTTGAATTAGCATACCCTGGAGGTAATCCTAAACGACTGTAAGGGAATAATACAAGGAATTATAGAACCATTCTGCTTATGTGTCTCTCTAAAAGCTGGTGACATCTTTTGAGTGTCTTGGACACCAAGGTTCTGTAGGAAGCTGGGGGCTTCTCCGAGGGGGGCAGGGGAATCCCAAACAATGTCCAGACTTCCTTTGGAAGGGAAATGCTCATGACTTTTTTTCCCCTCCTCCATCAGCCATTTATGGGGCACCCCGACAGCCGGGTTTTCTGCCTGCGGGGAAGCCCAGTCCTTCAACCTCACATATAATCATCACTCGGCACGCATTGTTATGGAAGCCACCAGGACTCAATTTCCTGAGAAGGCTCTCGGGGTGGGGAGCCAGGCAGCACAGCTCGCTTGCTGTGAGGAATCTGCTTGTGCTCTATTAGTATCTGATGGGACCATTAGGACAAAACGTCGTTTTTCCTCAGTCTTTTTGAGTTGGGATTATAAAATACTGAGGAAAGCCTTTACTTCCTCTCCAGAAATCTTTGCTGGCACTCGACTGCGTGCCTGCGGTAGATAACTTCAGTGTGCAGTGAACTAAAAGTATAAGATGGATTGAAATCTGTCACTATTGAAGGCATTCTATAAAACGTGCAATGCAGACAGGAGCAATTTAATATTTCTGTATTACTGTTTAGCTGTTAATTATGTAGTAGATGATATCTGCAGATACAAATGAAAGCCAGGACTGTTAGCAATGCCAATAATTATTTAAAAATGCAGGCTTTCTTGAACGTAGGAACTTCTTTTTTTGAGTTTTTTTTTTTTGCTAAGCTGATATACATGGTTAGGTCTTATCACTCTGCACCCTCGAGGAACAATTCTGTCCTGCCGTTACACTACGAAGTCCATGTGTTGCCAGACACATAATTTCTTGTCATTACTTTCATGGCCAAGCAAGGAGTGTGTGCAGAGGCTGAGGTGGATAAGCATCCAGACAGAAACCTCATTTACCAGGAAGGGAATGGTCCTTCCAAGAGAAGGCAAAACTGGCAAGGGAACGTTGGGATGGTTTCACCCAGCAGAGAAATGCAGCAGCTCCAGCTCTTACTGCTCATCTGCTCTAACCAATAAATGCTGAACTGTAAATAAGACCATTGCACACAAGCTTCCATCAGTGTGGCCAAGTGTCTGTTTGGGCTCTGTGAGTCTTTGCCACACCGAGGCCCAGCAGATTCAGGCCATCCCAATACAGCCTCCATCCCAATAACTCTAGCAGGCACAATATAAGCACTACAGGCACTTCTGTAAGAGGTGGGAGCTGCAGCTTTGACCCCACCTCAACCAGGTGGCTGTGGATTCCAGACCATCTGTCTTCAGGTGGAACAGCATGAGCTGTGAGGCACTTACACACTATGGCACTATCTCCTGGTGTGATCAGGTTTTAAAAGATGATGGCTACCCTTACATTATGCGGGAAGAGTCAAATCCTGTCTGCGTGTCAGGTATCCTCTGCAAGTGTTTACAAGACCAGATGAATGACTTGTTTCTGAATGCCAGCCAGGGTTTTGCAAGGGAGGGTGTCAGGCCACTTGCAGCAGGGCAGTTCTAGGCTTGCTCATGCAGCTTAGGCCATTCCAAATGTGACCTCCTGATTTTTAAATGCCTTCAGGATGAAACAGCTAAGCAGCAGGGCTTGACGGGGGCAGTCTGATGGCAGTTGGAAATACTCATGTTTCTACTCTGTCCCAGTTTCTTTCCCTCCCAAACAGAAACAGCCTTTATAAATGGCAGGCTGGGTAAGTACAATTCTCCAGTGCTGGGGGAGAGAGATAGATGATATCCCCTTGTGAAATGATGGGGTTGTCACGGTAGGACAAGGTAAGCTTAAATCCTCGTTGAAAATGTTTTCACACAGAATGACTTCTGAAGACAGTGGCCAGATAGGCTTCAAGTTGCCTGCCCTGGTTGCCTCTGTATTTTTAATTCCTAGTGACCCTCTACAGTCAATTTTTGTGATGTGAGAGTGTGCAGTTTCATCTGGAACTGTCTCCTTGGAACTGGGGGAGTTAACGTGCATGTGAAGTGGGTCTTCATTTCCTAAGAGGCCACATGAGGAAAAAAGGGGGGAAAGGAGGCAAGGAGGAGTGCCTGGGCCTTGCCTAGGTGGATGCTTTCTTGGCTCTCAGGTTGCAGGTCCTGTGTCATAGAATCATAGAACGGTTTGGGCTGGAAGGGATTTAAAGCCCATCCAGTTCTATCTCCTGCCATGGGCAGGGACACCTCCCACCAGACCAGGCTGCTCAACGCCCCATCCAACTTGGCCTTGAACACCTCCAGGGAGGGGACATCCACAGCTTCCCTGGGCAACCTGTGCCAGTGTCTCACCACCCTCATCGGGAAGAATTTTTTCCTAATGTCTAATCTTCTCAAATCCAGTTTAAAGCCATTCCCCCTCGCCCTATCACTACTTGCCCTTGTAAAAAGCCCCTCCCCAGCTTTCCTGTAGCCCCTTCAGGTACTGGGAGGCTGCTCTCAGGTCTCCCTGGAGCCTTCTCCAGGCTGAACACCCCCAGCTCTCTCAGCCTGTCCTCACAGCAGAGGTGCTCCAGCCCTCAGATCATCTTCGTGGCCTCCTCTGGAGCCTTTCCAACAGTTCCATATCCTTATGCTGAGGATTCCAGAACTGGACACAGCGCTCCCGGTGGGCTCTTCCGGCTGGCCCCGACTGCCCCCTCGCCCCGGGGTTTCCCCGGCTGCGCTGAGGGACGGGATGGGACGGGACGGGCTCGTTCGTGGGCGACTCTCCCAGCCCGCAGCCAACGCACCAGAAGAATGTGATGCCGATCGCATCCGTCCCCTCTGCCCCCCGCCCCTCTATAAATAGCTCCCGCTGGGCTGACTGGTCAGATTCCCCCGGCAGCGCGGATCCCCTGACCCGGGCCGCCTGCAGTGGAAAGTCTGAATGCGAAAAATACCGTGGTAAAAATAGAGCGGCCGGGGAGCCGCACCGGCCCTGGCTCCCACCGCCACCTTCCGATAACGGGTGTCCCGGGTCCCCTCGTGCTAACACCCCCCCCCCGCTAAGGGCTGCCCTCGCCTCGGCATCCAAAGCGATGTGCGCTTTCCTACCCCGATGCTGAATTCTTCTCTCCTTTTTTATTTTTACCTGTCAGACGGAAGCATAACTGATTTCTGCTCTTCTGCTGCGGAACAGATGGTTCCCTTGCAAGCAGTATTTTAAATTTCTGCTTGTCTTGCTAATCAGCAAACACGAAAGAGGTAGGAATAATAGTTTAATATCCTAAATGCAAAAATAATATTGAGGCAACAGTCAAGCTTCCTGTTCCTAAAAGAGGTGAGAATCTTGCTACCTCTGAAGCCCAAATTAGATTCCATCCTATGCCTCCCTTGCACAGGAGACTGCTCCCCTGAAGGGACAGGTTCTCAGCTGTGTTTTCAAGCCACTGTAATTTAAAATGATGCTTGTAGTTATTTATGCATGCGTATGCTGTTATTTCTGGTTACTTTATCTGTGAAATCCGAATATCTGGAGGTTAAAACCGGTGACAGATACTGGAAAGTGCTGGCTGATTGCTGCTGGTCACCTTCTCCTTCTGGTGGATCTACTTTGCAGCTCCTGGCCCTCAGTGCCCGTGGAGCACCGCCTGCTCTGGGTGCAGCGGTGGGGTGGCCAAGCACCCACACAGCTACTTGATAATCCCCTCTCTGTCCTGTGTGGCAGGGGAGAAAACAGGGAGAACGAGAGTGAAAAAGCTCATGGGTGAAGGCAAAGGCTGGGAGATTGCTTACCATTACTGTTGTGGGCTAAGCAGACTTGATTTGAGGAAATAACTTTATTACTTCTTAATATAAATATTTAATTGGTGATTCAGGTATTGTGAAGCAAAAACTGAAAAAAGAGGCAAGCTTTAAATCACTTGGGGGAACACATCTCCTCCACTGTTCCCAGGCTCAGCTTCACTCCAGACTCCTCTCCTCCCACAGGTGGAACTCAGTCTGTTCAGTCAAGTAGCAGGCAGCAGGGGAGGACTCTCTTCTTTGCTGCTCCTTCGTTCTCACTCCTCCTCTGCTGTGATGTGGATTGTCCATGGGCTGCAGTCCTTTTGGGAATACCTGCTCTGCCAGAGAGCACCTGCTTCTGCTCTGCTCTTGGTGTTTGCACTGCTGTTTCTCACTCGTTTTCCACTTCTCCGTGTGGTGTTGTTTGTTTGGTTTTGGTGGGTTTTTTCTTAAATATGTTTTCACAGAGGTACCACCTACTTGGCTGATGGACTCAGCTGTGTCCTGTGATGCAGACCCAGCTGGAACTGGCCGTGTCCTTCATGAGACAGCCCCGTGTTTCTTCACTTGAAGGCCACCCCTGCAGTCCCCCCACTGCCAGCAGCCACCTACCCCCATGTACAGATGTCCACGTACTGGACTGTGTTGTTCAAGTCTATGTAATCAGAGCAGAATTATCTAGAAGTGGTGGCCACTTTATCATAGCATCAGTTTGGGAATGGATGTTTGCTCACAACTGACCAAAGTTGGCAGTGTTACCTCCATGGCATACCATGTTACCTCATAGAATAGTCCATGGGGGGACAGCTCCTATGAACCTGTGGGAAAGAAGACTGTCAGGTTGCATCATTGCAGGTGCTCCTGTATGCTACTGCTCTTCCTGATTTCCAAGGCTTACTTTGTCTTGCAAAAGAAGCATTTTCTATATTAAATATTTAAGTCATCTTCACCCCATCCTTAGAGAAAAGGAAGTGAAGGTAGACAGGAGTTTGCTTCTTTGAGACTGCATCAGACTGCAGCTATTCTGATTCATGGGCCGTAGTTCAGAGAAGGTTCAAGATCAGTGCTCAGTGGATGGTGCTTGTGCTTTGGGACTGGCTGGTCAGTGATTGTCAAAACCTGTCTTTCCTTCTTCTCTTCATCAAATATGTAACACTGTTCTGCCGTACACAGAACCTAGTGTTTTAAAAACTAATGTGCTAGAATCTTCCATGTCTGATCTGTTTGAAACCAGAGAGATTTAACTTAACAGTGATTTAGCAGTAATAGTAATTGCCCAAAGCAATTGCCATTGCCTATTGCCTCTAAGGGCTCTTATTTTCAAAATAGCCTATACTGTAAATAATTACTGAGAGTGTCTCAGACTCAGGAAGCATTTCTTAGGAAAAGACTCTCATTTTTTCCACTTGCTTCCTCTGAATGAAGCAGCAAGGAATCACTTATGTGTTCCTTGCATTGTTTATCTCACTAGATTTCAGAAAGCAGTCAGGGCATTTTATTGGAAATAAAACCACTGGTAGCATTGAGGACCTTTCCATCCCAGGTCTTCCAGACCTGCAGCTCTGCATTCATGTAATAACACAGATGATATCTGCAATACACACTTTATATCTGCTCTGGACTTCCATGGGTCAGGGATGTGACGTGGAGATTTCTTCCATTGCTCCTGTTTCCAATGTCAAATCTTTTGCTGGTTGAATTATTTTGCCTATTGTTGTTAAAGTTGTCCCAGACCCAGTGGGACCTGGAGATTATAGAACATGCTACAGCTGTTAGGCTTCCCCAGCCCTCTGCATTTTCACATCTTCAGGAAGAAACAGAGACAGCTGAGCCCACCTTGCTTTAACAACCTGTGTGTTTTTGCCATCACACAAGGACAGACATCGCTGGGAGACAGCTTATTGTTTGAAAGATGCTAGTTCTGTGCATGTACAAATATTGTCTGAATGGATAATATATCTGATGGAATATGAAAGCATATCTGGAACTGTAGAGTAAGTAGCTATCTTTTTTTTTTCTTTGCTATTTGATTTGTAGCAACCATGTAACAAAACAATTAAGTAGTAAGTGCCTTTTTTAAGCTCTGGTTTGTCCCTGCTCTGTCATTTTAAAGGTGTGGGTTTAAATAATTTGTAGTGCCTGTAGACAAGTCTGGAAAGGAAGGCTGAAATGACAATTGAGTGTGTTTAGAAGTTATTAAAAATTCTCATTTTCCCTATTAAGTCAGAGCATATGGAATAGTGTTGATAGTGGTCTGAGGGGGCTAAGAACCCAGGTGGTTTCCATTTGCTTTTTCCTCATCATAGATGGGATTACTGTGTGACTCTTGAAGATTTCTAAAGAAAATGTGAATGAGAGGAAAGCTGGCATCTGTTCTAGGGATGACAATTAAATTGAATAGCCCTAGCCATAAATTTTTCTTATTTGACAAAATAATTCACCAGGTTGTTATTGTTTCAGTGACTTAGATGGAAGTTTTTATCCTACAGATCCCTATGTGGTCTATAAACCTTTGGTGCTATATCCCTCATGTATTGCATACACCAAGGTAAGTGCCTTGCTAACCCACTCAATCTTGAGTTTTCTGTATCAGCTCATTGTTTCATAACTTTGACAATAATGAATAGGGTTAATCTCTAGTCACCTCTTCAGTTATTTCTGTCAAAATGTCCTGGTAGTTTGAAAGAATACTCTTCTCTTTTTTATTTTCTCCTACAGAAGCAAAATATTCAAAGATGACATGTTTCTGAACAGTGGTATCCTACTGCAAAATGAAATTTTATAGGTACTTGCTTATTGACCTGTGAGACCTTGTGTAAGTCTGTTTTCATCTTTGAGAAGAGGACAAATAAATATCCAGCTATCCTGAACAGATGAAGCTTTGCTTTGATTCCAAACCATGTCCTTTTTTTTGCCTAATGCTGCTGCTCTTATCCTTGGTCCAAAATTTAGCATCTTTTTATGAGGAAAAAGTCAGTAGTGTAAAGTTAACATTACACATTCAAATCTGGAATTTTAATTTCTTCTATGCAGATGTTTGTAGTGTAAGAATATACATTTTAGAGAAAAACTAATAAGAAATTTATGAAACATAAGGAGAAAAATGCTTCTGTGAAGATCCCTGCTGTTTGTTTATCTTGCTTTCCAGTTTAGCATCCAATTCCTGTGATTGAAAGCTTCTAATTTGAAATGGGTTAAGTAATTGTATAATCAGCAGTGCACATGGCAGATATCTGATGTACCAGTCACCTTCAAGTTCAGCAGCTTAAGCCCACTGATCAGGCACTAATAGGAGAAGAAATACATGTCCAGTTGTGAGGTCTGGGTGCCCTGTGCAGGATGGGGCTTCTTGTGGGCTTTCTGCAGAGGTGGTGATTGATAGACTGAATGGCAGCCACAGGGCAGGCAGGATTTTGGTCCCTTTTTGTTTTCCAAGATTGAAAGCTGCTTTTAAGAGAGGAGGTTTTCCTCTAAGTGTATCACTCCACCCCCTCAAAATGTTTCTTTTTTTTTCCAAATCATTTTTATTGTAAAAAATTAGACCACTTGGAATTTTTTAGGGTCTTTTGTGGTTTCCAATTTTGCTTTCTAGTGCTAATTGCTCTTGTGCAGGCATCTGCTTCTTGAATTCCCAGCAGAGCAGAAACCTGAAGCGAGTACTGTGTTTACTCTCTTGCCTGTTGAATTGTGATTCTCAGCAATGCGTAGCAAGATAATTGCCACCACGATGGTACTTGCTTAGCAAACCTCAGTGCAGTGAGCAACTGGGTATTCAGGGAGACATTAGTGTGGCTCTGGGTATGTTCAGAAAAACAGCATGGCACTGTTGAAACTTTCAGGGGTAATTTTTGCAAGCCCTAGAAACTTAAAACTAATAACCCCCAAAGCATAAATTCTGCATTAATTAAGGTTCAATTTCCTCAGAACACTTTCTGACTGCCTGCTGAGGTAGGCTGAATGGATGTTCATGTTCTGCTATTGAGAAATATCAGATAATGCCAACCATAGTCTAGTTCTTAAAATTAATGCCTTCCATAGACACTTCAGTTTTTGAAAGATCTTTGATATCTTCCATGTTTACTAAACCTTGCTCAGCTTATGAGGCGTGGCAATACCACACATCTTTGCCACCAGCTGTTAGTAATAAAGAGAGAGCTTAGAATTGTAGTGAGCTTGCCATCAGCTGAACCATTTCTTGATCTGAATGTTCTTGAAAAGTCATCAGAGTTCCATTGTAATTGGGAAGCATCCATTGCTGTGGTTGCGAGTTTACATCAGTGAAATTATAAATAATTGTAAATATGTACAATATAGAAGTAAGTAGGTTAAAAATGAACATTTATGCCAAGGTGGAATCATTATTCAGCAGCGCTTCTTTTTCAAAAGGAAGAAATTCAAGCATATTTCTATTGAAAATGTGATACTACTGTTCCCTGGTAGTGATATCCTTTTTTCACCTCTCTTCTAATTCAGATTTTGAAGACTGAACAGTATTGACCCTATATGATGGCTAAATGATGTGTCTAATTCTCATTTTAAATGAGTGGAGAGCAGTTATTGGTATCACACCATATACATGGGATCCAAGAGAATCCTTTCTGTGCCACGTCCACTCCTTTCCATGAGGTGTTAAGCACACGTTACCTGTAATGGAGAGCCAAGGTCAATAATCTGCTTGAGAATAATGTTCTGATTTCTAAATCAGATCTTCTCAGGGAGACAGATTACTGCCTTATTTATTTAGATTGATTTCAGTATCTTTTCAAAGCTCTTTTATAATCCACCACATTGCCAATATAAAACACTGGAGCCTTTCCCAGGGGAACAAGATGAAATGAGAATAAACTCCTCAGAGCTCCGAATCTCCCGGCCATAGTGGTTTTGTGTGGGTGATCAACATATTTCCACCTCTCTCAAGGCCTTCAGAAAGGGAAGAATGAATTGTGAAAGAGATGTTGCCCCAGGAGTGAGCTCTCTGAGCATATGGTGTAAGATAGTAACTTGGGCACTCTATTGGCAGCACAGCATTCCTCTGTCATCCCAGATAAAAGAGATTTGGAACTCAGTGTGTTGGTGGCTCCAATAGCTGGTCGTACCTCAGCTAGAAAGTTCAAGGTGAGGGTGGGTTCTGAGGGTCTGCATTCGCACTGTTTGGACAGCACTCTATTCCAGAGGAGGTTTAGCTTGGCAAGCAGCAGTGCAGGGTCTCAAACACACAGATAACTGGAACACCAGAGTTGTGTTAGGATTTTGGATCAGCAGGTTTTTCCCTCTCACTCTGTCTCAAGCTGGAGCAGCATCAGAACTGTTTTGTCACAGAGCTGGGTGAGACATACCTGAAGGTCACCTTGTCTCTTCTGAGCTTCTCATGCCTATCCACAATTTCTCAGTTTCAGAGTTGTCTCAAAACTGCTGAAATTAAGAACCTCAAACCTGTGTGACAGAAATAAAGAAAAGAATACCACGTAAACATTCATTTTTCTGAATTGGTGACTTTTGATGATCCCTGGTTTGGATTTTTATTACACTGTGTCTTATGCTGGATTAGTAACAGCTTGAAAGATCACCTGAAGAGAAGTGGCCACTGGGTCTCTATGATATTCTGAAAGGCAAAAAGTCACATTACTTTACAGATTGTGCCTTCTGTACACAAAAGAAACGTCACTGACACAGTTATATTCTTTTTACTTTGAGTGAAAATGTAAGTCAAGAAGATTAAACATGTTCAGGTTTCTGCTTTAGCCAAAAGAATCTGGCTGGACATGACATCTAGCACCAACCAAATATTTATTTTGGGAAGATATGCCCAGCATTATGTGATGTCTCCCTTACTCAGACACTGTGTATTTCAGATTGGTATGATGACTCAATATGTTTAGATTTCAGTTGTTAAAATAGGGGTAAATCAGAGTATTTTATTTTTCACTAAAAGGGTTCTCAGGCCCTGGAAGGGCTGCCCAGGGAGGGGGGTTGAGTCCCCATCCCTGGAGGGGTTTAAAAGGCAGGTGGATGAGTTTATTGGGGACGTTGTTTAGTGAGGGGACAGGGACGGTTGGACTGGAGGATCTCAGAAGTCTTTTCCAACCTTATGATTCTGTGATTCTATGATCATGAGAGCTGATGAAATCACAGGACATGACAACAGAGCACCGCTTCAACATTAGAAGAGGAACAATATCAAGGATGTGGAAGGAGCTGCAGATAGTTTTCATCATCTCACATATTTTCTGTACATGAACTATTGCTTGGCTGGGTAGCAGATTCCTTAACAGCATCATGAGGAGTTCTACAAGACCAACCTATTTACTGCCCCCTAATGACAGTCTTTCTGCATTTCCTGGTGATACTTTTCTTTCCACTTCTCTCCAGCATAAACACTATATAGTACTTTGTTGTATGGCTTGTTTAATATATTTTGATGCTTCTGATCCAACAGTTGTCCTCTACATTTCTTTGTAGAGACCTGTCATGCACAGAAGATGCTGACAGTAGCCTATTAGCCCTAATGATACTTCTTTATTAAGAGAACATCTTTTAAGTTTGTGGTGACAACAGCAGGAGATATTTTTGTCAAATGCTTATACCATGATTCAGGCTGTTTTATAGTAACTTAGATAAATCTTGTGCCTAAAAGGAAAATTGGATGCTGTCATAGGCTTTTCACCCATAAATCTTAACGTAGTCTGTCATTTCTGTGCTTTAAAGTGACAGGAATGTTACTGAAATGACACCCATGAGATCAAATTATTCCCACGTTTTGCAGAAGATAAACTGTGAATTTTGGTCCAATGAGTTTTTAGTCTTTCTGTAGTCAGATAGGACTGTATTTTTTTCTCCATCTTTTTCTGCCTCTAGTTTTGGAAAATCAACTGCAAGTAGTCTGATCCATCAGTTCTAGATAAGCCTAGGATTTTTTTAAAAATCTGCTCTGAAATTAGCTCAGAGTGACTTCATAGTGTATTTCTTTTATTGCAGTAACTATTGAAACAATGGCAATGGTAAGCAGTGGCTAATTGTGTTTCATTAGGGACTGAAATTATAGCTGTCAGAAGAAATTATCTGCTGTTTTTAAGCATCCTGTATTCTGACACTTCTTGTTTAATACAAAACATGATTGTATTAAAAGCAAATGACTTGTTGACTTAAAAAAACAAATACTGACTTTTCCTAGCAACGGTGCACACAGTGTTTAGTTCAAAAGAGATCTTTCTTGAATTGAGTTTTTTAACAACAGTGGTAGAAAGGAAACTTGGGGAACTTGCACCAGTATTCTTCAAGTATTGAGAATCCATTTTGGTTCAGTGCTGTGCTAGATGTCTTTTATGCCAAAATGTCCAGCATTTAGGGTTGGTTTCTTTCAGTCTGCCCTCAAGGATTTTGCTTGTAAGTCTTCTTGCCCTTCCCTTGGAAAGGGAGATAAATGTGTGTCTATGTGGTACCTCAGTCTTACAGACTCAGAGAATGATTTAAGGAAACAGGGAGTTGAAGGAGACTGTTCTCTTATTTTGGCCACTAACCTGGAAGCCTGAAGTGAGAGAAGTGAATTAGCATCTGGCACCCCTGATACCTTCTATGGGCCTGTTCTTCCCTGAAGATTCCATTATTTACGCCTTCAGTCCATCACTTATGCCTCAATGCCGTTATTTATTAGAATTGAGAGGACAGAGCATGTCTGAAGTTTCTGCAGATACCACTGGCATAACAGACCACTTAAAAGCTGGTGCATGTATTCCTTGTGTATTTCAATATTTGATGGAAAGAAGAAAAAGAAACTATCGTGGAATATATGAAGAGTAAGAACGATGCATTTGTGTTTCTCTATAGCACACTTTATTAAATTCTCATTGATGATATAATAACCGTTAGCACTGTCTCTAGGTTTATTTCATATTCACCACAAAAATTGATGGAAAAGGTTCATGTAGGTGTTCAAATGATGGAAAACAGGCAAAACTGGAAAAATGGCAAAGTTAAGTTCATGCTCGCTGAGTCACCGATGATTTTAAATAGGTGTAGTGTTCTCATGAGGTGTTTTTCTGTAGAAGGGAAAATACAAGAAGCTGTTTAGTTGTAAATATTTACTTTGCTATTATACAAAACTAGAACTCTGTGGTGTTTAGAGAAGCACGTCTTTCACAATCCAACATTCTTTGCTTGAGCAGTCATTGAAAGCAAATTTGGATACAAAAGCCCCTTTTAAAGTCTGTGGTAGTAAAAGTTGTCAGTGCAAAGACTGAGGTTTATTGTTGCTTTCAGGAGTTGACAAGAAAGAAAATGTTTGAGGTTCTCCTTTATTATTAACATTTGCCTAAAGTCTAGAGTATCCACAATACCAAGCCTTCAGAAAAATATTCTTACAGAAACACAGGATCATAAGAAGCTCATTCTTTTGATTTAATGTTTCTCCTAGATTAACTCTGAGGCATCTGTACAAGAGTGGTGGTAACTGCTCTCAGTTCTACACTTGTGCTTGGGATGATGAAGACCTCGGGTACCTCCGTAATATTCAGTTTCACCTCTTTCTTGAAAGAAGAGTAAAAAGTTGACAATGACTACTATTTGAGAATACAATTTTGTTGTTTATTGATAACATAAGTTTTTTTATCTCCTAAGACCAACTTTGTGGAGTCGTGGGTCAGCACTGACCTTGTATTACACTGGGCAGAGTTGGGCAAGTTTGCCTGGAATTTGCAAGAAGTGCATCTTGATTGAGAGTCATTCCTTTGGGAATATGAGCTGGATCTTACATTTGTTTGTTTTGAAGAAACTAAGAGACAATTCCTGGGTGCCCTAATCACTGGGCTGTGTAGCAAAGGTCCTGCTCCCTTTTAGCTGGCCCAGCAGAACTGTGCTCTTTTTCTACGGAGTATTGTCACTTCAAGGGATAGTGTGCTCTGATTCAGGAGGAGTCTATGTTCAGGTGACTGTGAAACTCCACTGAGTTGTAGATCTAATTTTTTACTCCTGAGGTTGAAGAGGGAATTGAACTGAAGTACCCAATTTCCCGTGGGAGCACTGTAACCACTGCCCTGTTAGAAAAGGCAATTTTACACAATTTTCCTCTTTTATTTCTTTTTAAAACTGTGTTTTCAGAAGTTGTTGTGACAGATTTTTGTGGGGAGATCTGTATTCATAGCAGAGCTGTATAATTCCTATGTGTTACCTGTACTCAGTCAGACCTCCCAAAGGGGCCTAATACAGGCTTTGCAAAGGAAGGTTATTGAATTTAGGGAAGCCTGCTGTGAGTAGCTGCTGAGCTGCTCTATTCCCACATGACCAGAAGCAAAATGAATGCAGATTTGAAGACTTTAAGATGAAAATGTAGGCAGGTATGGACTGTGGGAAGTTACATAGTCAAGCTATGCATAAATGTCCCTTGGATTTAGGTTCGTAAAAGTCACCTAAATGCTTATCTTGATCTATGCCTGGATATTTAAGGTGTTACTTGTGGGTGAGGGCAGTAATTTAGCTGAGTTACCCTGAATTCTTGTATTGCAGTGTTTGCAACTTCTGAATAAGCTGCTGATTAAGAAAAACAGTTAATTCTCTCCAACATTCTTTATATTTCTCCTGTTGTGGGAAATGGTGATGATTAAATTACAGACCCTGTGAACTCACCCAGGCTGTAGCTTTTCAATAGGCAGAGCTACCACTGCTGTATTCTCACCCTGAGTTTCAGGTGTTTAGATAACACCACCATCTTCAAGTTGACCATCAGCTTACATCCTGGTTGCCAGATAAGCCTAGTAGTAGGATAGTGTTGAGACAGAATCATTGGAAGAAGGTTATCAAGTGAGATACTGCCAGCAGCACACACCATACTGGTACCATATGCATTTTCTGTGTCACCTGATCTTTACTTTGAGCAGTGGAAATAGCAAAAAAAGTCATATGAGACACTGCACTGGATGGGTCTCGAGGAGTTTAGGTAACACGTGATGCTTAGCAGTATCTGAAAAGGTTCGTGTGACTTCACAAATGCAATTGTCATAATTTTTGCTGTCTGTACAGTGCCTGCAGTATCTGGTTACCAAAGGGATCATAAATAAATAATTCTAATATTATCAGCAAGAAAAGTGGCCTTACAAGTAGACTTTGTGCCATGCTGGAACAAGAGACATTGCAGAATGATGGAATATTATGCTGTAAAATACACTTACACCTATGGTCCTCTCAGTCAAGGCAGTTAAACAGGCACTGAGGTTGGGGAGGTATAAATCCAGTTTCTCTGCAGCAGTTCCTGAAGAAATAGTTCAGCTTCCATTTGTGCCAGTCAGTCTGGTAACCTGTTCTTCTGCATTTGTAGAACAGAAAATATTAGTTGCAATCGCTACAGAGTAGTGCAATAAGTTATAAAGTACTTAAAAAATGAGACAGCATTGTTGTGCATAGTGAGTGGAACAGTCCTTATTTCTTCTATTGTTACTTAAAATGAAGATAGTAGTTGCTTGATTCCTTAATAAAAGAAAATTAAGAACATGGAGCTCTTGAATAATTAGTAATGAAATATTATTAATTATAAAATAAACTGTATTTAGCCTTATCACAGTAGCACAGTATCACAAGATTGGAAAGGACCTCTGAGATCATCAAGTCCAACCTAAAACCCAACACAACACCAACCCATCATCTAAACCATGGCACTCAGTGCCTCATCCAGTCTCCCCTTAAACACCTCCAGGGTCGGCGACTCCACCCCCTCCCTGGGCAGCGCATTCCAGTGGCCAATCACCCTTTCAGTGAAGAACTTTTTCCTCACATCAAGCCTAAACCTCCCCTGATGAAGCTTGAGTCCATGCCCTCTAGTTCTGTCACTGGTCACCTGAGAGAAGAGACCAAATTATTGCTTAAATTTGTTATGTATTTTACAATTTTCAAGTGAAATGCCTGTCCAACTTCTAGGTCCTCAGAACTGCTTAGAAATTCCAGTGAAGCTGTAAGTCTGTGGATATTGGGTGAACTAAACTAAACTAAATTATGTGGATTACACTAAAGTGTCCCCCAAAAAGAAAGTTTACCTACAACTTCTCATTAAGGATCTAACAGCCATTTCTAGCTCGTATTTTGATCACACAGGTGTCCTGTGTGATGGAGAGGACTGCTACTGAAAACAATGGATAGTTACTAATTGATACCACAATGATAAAACTGTGCTCTCTTGTTTTTCAGGTCTTAGGAACAGATGAGGATAATATGGGGGATGGTTGCTCTCAGAAACTGGCTTCTGCCAAGTTCCTTCGACTTTTGCTCCTAGTACTGATTCCGTGCATCTGTGCCCTTATCCTTTTGTTGGTGATCCTGCTTACCTTTGTAGGTGAGTGCTGGTGGAGTAAATCAACACATTTGTAATTAGGAGACTAAAACTGAGACTGCATTCTCAAGTGTGAAGATAACTCAAGTGTAAAGATACATCAACCTAATGAATGAATCTGCCTGGTGACCTAATCATGTGTGTTGCAGGGACAAAAATATGCTATTTAGGTTTATGTATTTGAAAAGTATTGAAGGTACCGAGGAGGAAACCTTTTCTGATTATCTCAAAGTAGGTTTTTGAGGAGCACAGTACCTCGAGCATGTAGTGTGTTGATGATTTTCAGCAGTCACTTCACAATTATAAAAAGATAGTTATGTTAGAACGTTCGATCACAATTAATGGAATATTTATCCCTTCATATTACCCATCGATGTGCAAATCTGATTTTTATTTTCAGGTGAAAGTTAATTTATAAATAGCCACAAATCTTTCCGAATAGCCTACAAAATATTACTGTTTAACTAAGGAAAAATATGTTAATTTCTTCTAAATATGAGCTATGTATCAACGCAGAACCCCAAGTATGTTTTGTGGAAACTTGTTTCATGTCTATTAGATTTCATAATGGCTTAGTCTGTTAACTAACTCTGTGTCTGTTACAGAATTAAAAGGTAATGATTTATTATAAAAATAAAATTAAAAAGCCTTCCCTTTGTTACCTTTAGAGAAGCTGACATATTAAATTGCTTCAACTACGACATGAGAAAGACATTAATGCTAGGTTGAAGCATTACTTTTTCAGAAAAAAGGTGAAAAGTAATCTTCTTTCAGTGCTGAGGGGGTTTTATTTTTTTTGTTAATGAGAATATTTTCTAGTTGGGCTTCCTTAAGTATTTCAGAAGCACACTTGTAACAAGTAGGGTAATATGTGAAGTATACAGATATAAATCTGTGTTGCTATTTTAAAGCCCCAACTTCAATACACATCATACAATCAAACAGCCAACAAGCACGGGAAGAAACTAGACACATCTCAATTGCATCTTCAGCTCTGTCAAAGTCAAGATAACTGAAATCTGTTTTCTCAATTCAGTCTATAAAGGATTTGCAACAAGATATTGTAGGCCTGTTCTTTTCATTCCTGTTAAGCTGGGGAAGGAATAAAAAACCCCAAAGCTAGAGAAGGTTATGATTGACAAGTAAGTCTTAGGATGTATCTTTGAACTATGAACAGTCTGAAATGGATTAAGATCAACTGAGTCTGGCAATTAGGAAATATGATGCCATTCAATTTACTTTCCTTATGTTTAGCATTCTGTTTGTATCCTTCATATCCTCTGCCCCAGTTTTTCTTTCTTTGGTGAGCAAAGAGATAAGAAAGCAGGTGTATTTACGTCAGCTCTGCTCCATCTCCTCCTCTGAGGCGTGCTTGACATAACACTCATTAAAATGTATGAAAGCCTCTGGGGAGATGGGATGTGTTCGATCCTTCTTATGTAGCAAAAATCAGGAGTGTGGCCTCTTAGTCACTGTAATTACTGTAGGGTGAAGAATAAGGCATGGTGTTATTACCCAAGTCTAAAACTGGCAAAGCTCCCTTCAGCAGCTTTTGAATTAACATGATTATAATCTATCAGTCTTCTCTCTCAGCAGCTTTCATTTTACGTGCGTTGATATCCAAGAAACAAATATATCTGATGACTGAAATTAAATGAACAAATTCCATGGGCATCTTTGAAGTGCGTGTAATATTACATAGTCTGTTCTATTTATTGAGAATCCAGTATATCCAGAATAGTAGTTCATTTCAAATCAGTAATAACTGATCTCTGTTACACTCTAATATTGGTGTGATGACTTACAATGTAAGAAATTACTTGATAGTTCTGACTGGCTAACACAAATTATTGAATATTGTTTATCTCATGAAACGGAGGAGTAAATTCTATGGTTGCCATTCTTATATCTTTCACTGGTGCTTAAAACATAAATAGAGAGCTCCAGCATACTGAATAGAACCTTATGAACTGTTTTGATTTGACTTTGGTAAAGAACTCATCAGGAAATTAGGCCTTTTATATTTTGCAAGAATATTTTATTTCCCGTGGTAAATTTGTAGGTAAATATTATTTTTGTTCTGTAATTTTTTTAATTAAATGAGGTATATACATATGAAAATGCCCCTTAGAACTTTCTTATTCACTTTCCTTACGTCTATTTTGTTGCCTGCACATCATTGCAAGCTCTGATATTGAAGAAACTGAAAAGTTGGTGGAAGGAGACAGGTAGAGCAGTACAGTTATATTGCAGTAATAGAGAATATCCTACTCGATGTGTCTCATGGGGGCATATTTCCAGAATGTCATTAACCAACCTTTCAAAAGGTTACCATCAAGGTATTTAATATGCAAATTACTTATGTTACAAGTTCATCTGACCCCTAAAGACATGAAAACCCTTCTAATAAGACTGGTCCATAATTATTTTCTAGGGTTTATGGTTAGCATTGTGTAGTAAACTTTCATTACTTCCCATAAAAAGGAACAATAACTGAATCCATGGTTTGAATAGCTAAATATTTTTTTAAATGGAGTGATGGAAGATCCCCTCCAAATTAGAATCTGTAGTCTATGTCCCATTTTGCTTACATTTAAAAAAATTGCTGAAGTAATGAATAGCATGCAAACATTACAAAGGTGAAAATTAGCATGTTTCTAAGAGTGAAAACCCTCTGGCATTTTCATTCTTTTCCTTGCAGAGAGGAAGTCTTTTAAACCACTTGAAACATTGTTTTTCAAAAGTCCTTCAAGGCTGGTGAGCATTATACCAACTTAATTTATTTTTTATTCTACCACAATTGCTTAGCATTGCAGCTATTTATCTGGGAAAACAAAATGATTTATACTTACAGTTCTATAAAGGAAAATGAATTCTATTTATTTTATAGTGATAGGTGCATTCCATGCTAGATGTCCCAATCATAGAATCATAGAATGGTGTGGATTGGAAAGGATGACAATGAAAGTCACCCAGTTCATCCCCCCTATAGTGAGCAGGGACATCTTCAACTCAATCATGTTGCTCAGAGACCCATCCAACATCACCTTGAATGTTTCCAGGGATGGGGCATCTACCAGTTCTCTGGGCAACCTGTTTCAAGGTTTCGCCACCCTCAGCATAAACAATGTCTTCCTAGTACCTAGCCTAAACCTCTCCTCTTTTAGTTTAAACCCATTGCTCCTTGTCCTACTGCTACAGGCCCTGCTAAAAAGTTTCTCCCCATCTTTCTTATCAGCCCCCTTTAAGTATTGAAAGGCTGCAATAAGGTCTCGTGGGAGTCTTCTCCAGGCTGAACAACCCCAACTCTCTCAGCCTCTCTTCACAGGGGAGGTCTTCCAGGCCTTTGATCATTTTTGTGGCCCTCCTCTGGACCTGCTCTAACAGGTCCCTGTCTTCTGTTTGCTGAGGGTTCCAGAGCTGGGCACAGTATTCCAGGTGTGGTGTCACCAGCACCCCCAGGTCCTTCTGCACAGGGCTGTTCTCAATCTCTTCATCCTCCAGACTGTATGGATACTGAGGGTTTCCCCGACCCAGGTGCAGGACCTTGTGCTTTGCCTTGTTGAACGTTACGAGGTTTTCCCAAGCCTGCTTGTCAAAGTCCCTCTGGATGGCATCCCTTCCCTCAGGGGTGTCAGCCTCACCACTCAGCTTGGTCTCATCCACAAACTTGCTGAGAGTGCACTCTATCCCATCGTCTGTGTCGTTGATGAAGGTATTAAATAGCCCTGGTCCCAGCACAGACCCCTGAGGGACACCATTCATCGCTGATCTCCATCTGGACATCGAGCCATTGGCCACTGCTCTCTGAGAGTGATTGGTTCTTGCCTTTCCTTCACATCCAGTATCCTCAACTTCTGTGTTCTTCTTCTACCACCTCCTGGGAACAGCCACCCACAACTAATGCTTTGTCTATTTTTTTCTGTAGAATTCAGAACAAGTCTTGTGACACAAATAAAGAACGGTTTCACGATGTCAGACTTTTACAGTCCAGATGTAAATTTTGGGCATGGTCACACTGCAGGACCACATCAAATTAGCCTGCCTTTTGGGCAAGCAGCATACCCTCTTACCTTTGCACAGTGTTAGGCATTCATGCATTTTGCAAAATAATATTTTAAAAATCTGTTAGTCCATCCACACTGGTGGGAGTGAGGATTAAAATTAAAGTCTCAAAGATAGGTTGTTGATTATGGATATGCAAATAATTGAGGTTTTGGTTCTCTGTCTGTACATTTTCAGCAATCAGTGTTTATATTTTGGCTCTGACCTATATTTTGAGATTAATTTTTGTTCTCAGTTAGAATTATTACAAGTGTTATGTGTGATGGGTTGTATTTAACATTTTCAACTTTCCTTAAAACAAAGCTCACTCTAATAGCTGCTTTTTTTATTATCCTTGTATAAGTATAAACTAGTCTGGGAGGTTCTCAGGTCATTCTCTTGTGTGGGAAATCCGTAGCAAGATTCTGCCCACCTGAGTGATATTGTCCATGTTCTTGCACATCACTGATTGAACAATGATCATTATATTATTTGTGAGACCTGTATTCTCCTTTCCCTCCTGAGAACACAGAAGGGGCTGTGTTTCCTTCACAGAATAAACATCAGGAAAAGTAATTATAGTAAAACTGCCAAGCTTAGTTTTGTGGCTGTTGGATCTTCCACATTTGTAAGGTAACTTGCATATGTCAAGACTCCTGAGTTAATTTAGGAACCCAACTGTTCTGGCCCCATAAGGAACTTTGTTGCCACACGGAGTTACGCTCAAGTGTAAAAGGATCTTGATTATTATTTGGAGATGCTCGTGGTTCTTCAAGTGATATCAAGCCTTGAGGCATATGACATGCCCTCAGAATCTAGAGGGACTAGCAGCAAGGAGATCCCAAAGTTATAATTGTGAAAGCAACACGAAATATAAACAATTCTATTATCAATCAGTGGCATATTTACTGTAAGACAAGTGTCTAAATTTAGGAGTTTAACATTAACCAATACCTTAATAGTTTAACTAATAAACCATTTGATCCTGGGAGTTTTTCTGGTGGAAGATGTGAATCATCATCATCTGCCAGTTCTTTAATTTGATCTTGCCAATACAGCTATATTATGGGAAATGTCCAAAGGAGTGTATCCCAGAGTAGCCTGTGTTTCACCCATGCATAAGAACTAATTTAGTCTAGCAAGACTTCTTTACTGATACACCTGGAATGTTGGAAAAAAAATAGATGCTTTGAATACAACTCCAGGTCAGAATGTCTGCTAAGAGACTTCACTGAGGTCAGTGGGGAATTGCTTTTGTGATGTAGAGAATAATAATGAAAGTCTGGCAGCACAGATGGCTGAAGTATGGATTCTGGTGTGGCATAACTGCTTCCCAAGATGCCTTCCACAAAGTCTACTTTGAGTTCCATTTTATCTTGGAACTGATCCATTATTTGCATAAATGACTTGATAAACTGTTTTTTTTTTTTAAAAAATCCAAACAACAAAAAACCCAGCCCAACCTCATTTTGTCCCCTTGGGCATCTGGTGAGCAGTTTAAGGTGATGTCTTTACTTGACAGGAGGAGCAGAGTTAAGTCTATTATTGCAGCTCAGCTGATGTGCAATGGTTTGGTGTATTATTGGACTTCCATATTATGAGTGAAGATCATTTCTTCACAGTGCAGGGTCAAGGGGACAAACCCTGCAGAAGAAATCTCAGTGCTGGCTCGTTGTAGTAGTGAACCAGTGTTCGTTCCCTGTGTTGCTGCCTCATCCATTGCATATACTTTAGAAGGCTGCTTTGCTCTATTTCATAAGCTATTTAAACAAACTTTGTCTCTTTGAGATTTCCTGCTGTGGAGTGCTAGAAATCACCCACTGTATACACTGCAAAAATCTCAATTTAATAGCTTGAACAATGTGATTCTTTCTTAGATGTCATAACTGTCCATTTCAGATCTTTAAATAAAGCGTTAATTCCCCAATAGCAAAAAGCAACTGGAAAATGATCAGTAAAACTGCTGACAAAGCATTGAACTGAATGAGCCCGGTGCCAATTCCTCATTTTTCTACCAAACTCAATGAATACCAACATGTTGTCCATTTCTGTCATCTGGACATGTCCAGCTGTAGCTGGAGACACAGATCTGAAATGGTGATAGCTATTTCTCAATTAATTAACTATCTAATTTATGATTTACTGTCTGCAGCTTAGTGGTTTGCTGTCTACTGCTCTGTATGAACTCACATCTGAAGAAGAGTTGATATAGTATGAATGTAAACATCAATAATATGGATGTTCTCTGTGTGTTATGTGGCTGTTAGCAGACATTGATAGAAAATAATTCAGTTCTCATTACTGAAGAGATTAAAAAAGAACTGATTGTTTTAAAGCATCATATTGTTTTCTTAGGTATCTTAAAATCTAAATAGTTCTTTCAGGGCTTTGATGCTATAAAAAAATCTCCAGTAAACTTAATTTAAAATTGAAGGTATACAGTAGTATTTTTAGGAGGGAGAAAGGGTTAGAATCAAAACAAATGGGAGCCCAACTCAGAGAGCAGACTCTATAGCTTGGAATAAAGTGCTTGATTTCCCTACTGAAGGAAGATGAGAGGATAGGGGGAAAATACGGGAAGAGAACAAGGTGACTCAAGAAGGGGATCCAGAACCCTCACATACTAAGTGGAAACAGAGTTGTCATCTAGAGCTGGCCAGTGGAGTGTGCCAAACAGAGGTCTATGCTTGCCTCTCTCAAGGGCACACAGCACCAGAGTCCAGGCTCGTGTTGTTTTAGGAAAGAAACCCCACCCTGTTAAACAGAATTTTATTACTACTCTTTGTCAGCTGAGGTGATCCAATTGGGAAGGCCTTTTGTGTAGAAGAGGTTCATAAAGTAGTACACCCCTCAGGAGGAGAGGGGGAGTTGTTATCACTAGGAAGCTGTGAAAATAGAACAAAAAATGCTACTGTTGGAAAGATGGGTTGAAGAAGCAAACAAGCATTTGGGAATCTCCGTGAAAGAAGTAGTGATAGACACAGCTATTATTTGTAATTCTGGAAAAAGAAGGCTGAGAGGGGAGAGGATAGAATCCGGGGGGTAACTTAAATATTTTCCTTAATGGTATTTATTAGTCTACTGTATTAAACCAGCAGATTCTTTTAAAACTTTTTTTCAGGAGTTCACCTGTCTTTGTAATGTATTGCCTGCTTTTCTGCTGAGTGATATATAAGTCATAAATCATTATTCATAGCTCCTTGGGTCCAACATTTTCCAGGCTTCTTCTATTTTTGCATTGAGTGGAGGAGAAGAGCTGAGCCTTGGGAGGAGGAGAGGGAATGTGAAAAAAAATCCCCTCAGCATCATAGAGATTCAGAGCTTTGTTTGGAATTAAAGCATCCAAGTAAAGCTGTGAGTGAGCACAATTTCTGAGTGTGATCAGTCACAATTCCTTAGATTTTAGCAAATCTTATTACTACTGTTCCTGATTTGTGAAACCAGAGCACATTCATTCTTCCCGTTTGGCCTGACCAGAGGACTCAAGCAAAAAGAAACTGCTGCTGAAATAATTTGCAGGTGGGAGATTTTTAGTTTCTTCTGTAAACTGCACGCAGTAAATTCCTCCAAATCCCAATGAATTATGAACATTTGCTGGTGGAAAGACAGAAACCTTAACATGTACAAATATAAAGTTCCCCTGGGTTCTTCCAGTAGAAGTTAGACACAAAGATTTACTCACAGTTAGAGACACTGGAGCCAAAATGATGAGGCTGGATAAATGAGGATATGGTAAACCTCAAATGGTAACTGTTTCATTGAACCTCATTACATTCCAGGAATCTTACAAGTTTTTCTTGCTGGTTGGAGTTGCTATAGTTAAGGTTACTCAATGAAAAACAAAATGCTAGGGTGGCCCCTTCTCAGCTATTCTGGTTCTCCATTCTTCTTACCTATAAATCTTTCCAATCCAAAGTCACTTCAGACTGTAACTGGAAGTTGGGTTCTTCTGGCATTTATTAATTATTTGTTATTTGTGATTAAAACAGAATTCCTCCTGCTCAGTCCTTGAATTTCAGACCAGTCAACTGATGTAGTCTAGCTGCAGAGTGCAGGAAGGGGGGGTGAAGTTCAGGAACAGCAGTCGGAAGGGGCTCAGGATACCTGTCTTCTCTTCCTTCTACACAAAGCCCAGCTGGAGGAAACCACGTTTTAGGCCTTTACTATGGCTTTTGCCTAGAAAAATTTGTCCTATTGTTGAAAGGACAAATATTCTTCACTCCTTTGTTTTTACTTTATTGTCTTGAAACAATGTGAGAGGAGTGCTTAATATCACTGTTATCAGTAGACAACAAGAAAAGCTGTTAAATTATCAATTGTCAGCGTATTTAAAAACAGTTGGAAGACTATGTTTGGAGGGATTCTTTTCAATTATTTGTAATCAAGTCTAGCTGAACTGTGTTTATTATGATTGTTAAATTCTTTTGCCACAGAGTGGCAAAAATTGCTTTAGCTACTTACCAAAAATTTCTTGTATTGTGATACAGTTTTGCTTTTTATAGCATTAAGAATTTGATTAAGAAATTTGAGTTACTATTTGTAGTTTTATTATAGATAACTAAGTTACATGTCCTATAGATGTTTGAGATGCCTTCTTTATTATTTGGAATAATTAAATATTTCAGTAATAGTCACAGAGTAATTTCTTTTTAAAACTTAGTTTGAATTGCCTGGTGCTTATGGGGTGCATCTCAGTGTTACGCAGCTGGTTTGATTTGTGAACTATAATTACTTGCAATTATTCAACACATACAACTGAGCAAAGTCTGTGTTTGTCTATGATATAATAAATGACCAAAAATACTAAATGCAGGAAGTGGCTAAAATTTTGGATACAACTGTACATTTCTAAGTTCAGTATCAGAGAAGGACAAAGCACTCATGGACCTATATTTAGCAGTGGTGGTTAAATTACATAATCCTATATAGAGAAAGCAATACCTCTTCCCATTTTAATAGGTAGTGAATAGAAAATATATTAAAAATGTATTGATTCCCTTGGAGCTTCAGAATTAACTTTCTGAAGATGGTGCTATGAAAACAAGAGATGATGCAATTCAGATAGAGGGAAAAAAAGATATTCCCAATCTTGTTAACACTATGGTAGAATGAATGCACGTTTAGAGCTCTGCAAAATGACACTCTACACTCAAGAACATGTAAGAGTTCAGTGACCTACAAGTAAGGTGAAAACATTTTTAGTTCATGTAAGCCTTTATTTATATGTTTGTTTATTTATCCTTCAGCAGCCATAGCTTTTGTTTTGCTGTGCTACTGTTTTGTTGCTACTTGAAAAATCTTAAATTTAGTTCTCTTGAATTTTAAAAATGAAATAAATACTATTTTTGTAATCTGTGCTATTATATTTATTAAGCTTCCAAAATAAATTGGTAGCACTTGTCCTTCCAGGTGATGCTAATTTTGGTGCTTTTTTTTCTTTCTTCCAGGGGTGTTAGAAAAAACTTGCTTTTATTCAAATGGAAGTGAGGTCCTCACAGTTAACGGTGACACTGAAACATCTGATATTCTTCTGCCAAACATGGTTGAAAACAGTTCCAAGACTGATCCCACAATGGACCTCAGCACGAGGCCCTATTCCTGGACCACGATGCCTTTATCCCACATTGACCAAACAAACAGGAACTCGAATACATTTAGAGAGACTTTCCAGGAAAATTCATTTGCTCTCACAACTCAAGCCACAGTGCTCAATCCTCACCCTACTTATGATGTTGCTTTGGCAGAGGGCTCTGAAGACAGCACCCAGCTCTTTGCTTCTGCAGAGGAGGTGACTTCCTGGTCTACAGATGCATCCTTTAACACCACAGAGAGGATGACCACTCTGCCAGTATTAAGGCCTACCCATCCATCTGTGTCACAAAAAATGGATCAGAAACAAAGTAAGTTTACATTTTATTTGGCTCCAAAATTCTGACTCGAAAAGTACAGAACAGACTGTTGGGATGCTTCCCAATGTGCTCCCATCAGTTCTGAGGAATGTGTCCCTTTTCAGAATTTATTCTCTCGTGCACATTCCATGTTGCAATCAACTGTTTTTTTATCAGAACATTTGATTGACCTCGTTGAGGAGGATGCAGTAAGTTCTTTCAGGTATGAATACATACAATACATTTTTCAATTAGTGATAATCATGCATGCTCACCAAGGCTGAAAATGAGTTATTGCAGAGTGTGATCAGTTTGTAGATTGAATTTTCTATATTTCTTTAAAATTATGTATGTGACAAGTACTTTCCTGAACTTAGGCTGTAATTACAGTTGCAGCTTTTCCTGTGTCAATAGATTTAATTCTTCTCTAATTTGAAGCAGTTTCTCTGTGTGGCAATAAAATTCTAGTGGCATTTTTGAGGACTATAATCAAAATGTCTAGAGAGAATAATAACTATTAACTGTGATCAGTGGTGTTTTTTTTTTGGTTTGACCATAAAAATAGTTGCATTTCATTAGTGTCATAGGAATGTTATTGACTCATTATGGCAGTGGTCAGCAAAAGGTTCCCTGATATTGTTTTGCTCACAACTGAAACACTAGGGTACCATATTAAAATGAATTTGATTCTTGTGAACTGCATATCATCCTTTTGCTCTTGATGCTGCCAGAACACCAAGCAAAACTTATTCCAGGTCATAGAGAGATCTGAAGTAGCTGAGAGGAGGTAGTCAGTGACCTAAAAGTGGCACACTCTATTAAATGTATTTTTGAAATTTCTATAAAATTTCCTCCACAGGCCATTTGAACGATGCAGGCTGTCTGTAGGTTTTGTTTCCTAACTTATTTTTTTTAAATAGAACTCTTATTTCTCCCTCTGCACTCTGAACTCAGAACAAATGTATACAAATGCACGCTTGTATCCTATTAGTGATTCATTTATTTACCTCTTTTGGTAACTTGGTTAATTATCACAGCACAAGGAACAGCGTAGAAGCATAGTGTGCTACACTACAGATACTTCCAGCCCACAGGAATTTCAATAATTAGTGCAGCAAAGAACACCTTAAAGTTAGTGGCCTGATGATGTTGAGCAAAACTATAGGGCAATATACTGCCTATTTTTCTTAACGAGGTGGTCTTTGGTATAATGTGGAGTTTAACAAGACAGTGTCTTTGCATTGCAGTCTCAGTAACTGGGTAGATACAGTACAGACATATTGTGTAAGATTCTGTGTTTGTATTTGTATTCCTCTGCCTGATCATCATACTTGAGACGCCTGAAATTCTGGGAAATACAGATGAAACAGTGTAAAACTTTTTTCTCTTATCATGTTGGAAAGAACTCTTTTGACATTGGCATATGGGAGGTGATATCTTTCCCTCCTAGGATGTCGATGGAGGGACAGTGCTACAGTGGCTCAGCACAGCCTTAGGTCTGGATTTCTAAACTTTAAAATATGGGCTTTGGTATTATATAGAAAGGCACATATAGCTTCAGAAAAAATTATAATTATGTGCTCTATTCTGATAAGTGCAGTTCATTCTAACAGCAGTATGACTATGTGTATATTTAATAGGCATAAAAATTAGGGATTCTACTGTAAAGAGCTTCTTCTGTGTAAAGAGAAAAGGATAAAAATTTTTCAAATGCAAATTTCAAATACCACAGGTTTCTTTAAAAAACAACAAAATCAAAACCCCATCTCTGAGACACTCAGATACTTCAAGTTAGGTTTTCTACCAGAGGTTGTTATGTTACTAATCAATAACCTCTCTGGGGTTGATTGCACTTTGAAGTGTTTGTTTATCTATATTCATGTGGACTTTGCTTTAACTCTGTGTGTAGAGATATTAACAACATATAGGAATCCAGAAGAATTTGGCCTCAGAATAACTATGTGCTGTTCCCAAGGCATGACTAGAAAGCAGAGATTTTGAGGAGTACACAGGGCTCCTCACTGCCTTGCTTGTCCTGGCCTTTGCTCCTTTTACACTCATCCCCAACCTCTTTGATCTCTTCTTTCCCACTAAGTGTTGCTTCTTGGAGAGAACTCTAAGCTAACAGAGAACACAGCCTGATGTCCACAAGGATTTCTTACGTATTCTGATATGAAGGGAGACGAAGAATAATTGGGAGGTCAGATATGGATAAGTTCTGAAATAGTGAGACTGGAATAGCCTTTTGGAGCAAAAAGAAATTTTTTTGGATAAGTAAAACTCAATGACCACATGAGAGTGGTGGTAGTAGATCAAATTAAGTCTGTCTTGCTTAGTGTCTGGATCCAGCTGCAACCCTTAGCACATGCCTAAAGGAGAATAAACTAGGGCTTGCATGCAGAGACACTTCAGCATGGTAGCAGACTCCAGTGATCTGCAGGGAGTCCTGATGAGTGTTCTCCTATGAATTTATGTAATCACTTTTGAACCCATGTAAAATGGAGGTTTGAGTTTTTTGGCACACCTTTCAAGGAAATTAATCTCCAAATGAAGTGTGAGGCTGATGTTCCATCACCATCAATGCACACTAGCACATCATGCACCAGTATGAGTTTCATCTGGATCAAATGCAGGGAGGTGAATGCATTTCTGTTGATTTATTATAGTAAGCATGCATAACTTGGACTTTATGCTGTTTTTATGTAAGGTGTTAAAAGACAAACAATACATCATACAACATTGACAGTGCCAATGCTAAACCAACCCTATAAAAGTCTCTGAACATATTTGAACTGGGATTCATGTGGCTGTAATGTTTTTCGTCTGGTGTTACATCCCTAGCACTGGATTTGCTTTACTGGTGAACCACAACTTCAATAACAGACATTAAAGCACATCAATACCAGAAATGTTAAACATTATGACCTTATGATATTCACTCAGGACTTTAAAGCAACACAAGTAAGATGTTTCTGAGTTACTAACTGGAGAGGAATGAAATTTGGCACATATGACATCAATTGTTTAAAAAGTCCTTGAAGCAGAAGGAAGTTCTTTGGCAGAAATTCTAGTAGAGAATAGATTAGTGGGTAAATGGAAATGCATGATACAGTAAGAAAGAGATTAAGAAGTTTATTTTCATTTTACAAGGGAAAGCAATGCCTCACAATTCTATTAGAAAGTTCTTTGAAGGAGTCAGCGCTGGTTAATAGAGCAGACTTGGCTTTTCAAAATGCTGCTAACAAGAGTCTTCACTGAGAAGTCTTAAAGACCCTCTTCTCACAGACTAATTGCTCATTAAAAGACAGAAGGAAAAATCAGAATGACTACTTAGGCTCAGTGTAGAAGGTTACTGATGGGGTCTTCCAAGGTTTTCTGATTTGGGAAAAGCAGTGAATAGTCAAGTAACAACATTTATGGTAATCCAGAATTATCTGTCTAAAATAAATAGTTGGGAATCACATAAAGGTCTCAGAGTGGACAGAGTGTCTGATAAGGTGTTTAGGTGACTTTGTGCCAATAGGTGTGATGGAAAGTGGGAAACCATCCTAACTATGTGATAACAACGCTGGACTCTCAGCCAGCTTAGCCACTAAAAAAAAACCCCAACCTGACAACTTGCTGCAGGCAACACTCTGGCTCCGTGACCGTCAAGAAGCCAAACAGGGTGTTAAGTACCGTCATGAAGTGTGCGAAGAACAAAACAGAAACTGTCACTCCATCAGTGTATAAGAAAGATAATGGTAGAATTAGAAAAGGCAAATAGCAGACAACTAGATCGGTAGAGGCACGGAATGACTTAGCTGTGAGGAGGCACTGAATAGGAGGAAGACACCGTTTTCCTCCTGGAAACCAGCTAGATGAGGAATAAGTGGTTGTGGTAGCTATCCATACCATTTTGAGTGTCCTGGAGAAACAGAAACAGGGAGCAGTTCCTCACTGGTTTTTGTTATATCAGTAGGTGCTCCTTTTATTTTTTTTTATCAGACAGTGAGCTGAAACAAAAAAAAACCTGAGACATCATGGAACTCATTGCCACAGGATAATGAGAAAACCAGAAAGTATGAAAATGCTTGGAGAACTTCATGAGGGATTGGTCTGTTGGGGATTTTTAAACACAACAATGCAGTGGCAACCGCTGACTTATGAAAGCTCAAGATTTTAGATTGCCAGAAGTTGGTTTTATATTCCTAAGTGGTTGTTTCTTATATTTGCTGTAAATTCTTAGACTTTTTCTTGAACAGATAACACTGGGCCCTACCAAAGGCCAGCTTCTGAATTAAATGTATCCTGTGTTTCTTCTCTGTTGGAAAGCAAGTGAAGGAATGAGTTTTTCCTGTTGAGGGATTTGAGTTTGTGTGTCTTTATGTTTGAATGTTTTCTGAAGGTATGGGCAGTGGTTCTAAGTCACTAGGATAGCTCATTGGAGAGTTTTCTGATAGCAAAAACATGAGGGAGGGAGTCTTAGGTGAACCAGTAGGCTCAGCAGTGTATATTCATGGAATTTAGATGTATATGCAGAGATATTCTGTTCATTTGTCAACCAATGCTTGACAGAAAAAGAACCATATACAAAACAGTAATTTTTGTAGAGAATGAAGGATGCTTTTTCCAAGATAAATATCAGTACAATTTTACTGCTGCTTTTTTTCTCTTTGAAACAAAATAGTGAAGTGGGAGACTGACCAGGAGCGATCTCAAGTGTATGAGATTGAGTGGGATGTTTTCATTTCAAATGAAGCAGACTCCCTGGTTTGTAATACTGCTGATTTGGGGAGACAGGAAGGAGGAGAGAGAACGGGGGTTGACTTTCTTCCTAGAAAAACATCCTGTCAGCTAATGGAATATGCACTGAGACAAGAGGTATTAGTACCTCATTTTGTTTCTTCCACTCGCTAATTTTTATGCATATGTATAGAATCATAGAACGACCTGAGTTGGAAGGGACCCACAAGGGTCGTATTTCTGCATAGGACAATCCCAACATTCACACCGTGTGTCTGAGGGTATTGGTCAAATGCTTCTCGAATATTTTCAGGCTTGGTATCTTGACTGCTTCCCTGGGGAGCTGCTCCACCACCCGCTGGGAGAAGAACCGTTTCCTAATATCCAACCTAACCCTCCCCTGGCACATCTTCCTGCCATTCCCTCGGGTCCTGTCATTGGGCACCAGAGAGAAGGGATCAGCGCCTGCTCCTCCTCCTCCCCCTGTGAGGAAGCAGCGAACTGCTGTGAGGTCCCCCCTCAGCCTCCTGCAGGCTGAACACACATGGACTTCATCCTCTCATATGATTTCTCCTCCAGACCCTTCCCCAGCTTTGTGTTCCTCCTCTGGACACTCTCCAGCAGTTTTAGATCCTTTTCACCCTGTGGTGCCCCAAACTGCTCCCAGTGCTCGAGGTGGGGCCTCCCCAGAGCAGAGCAGAGCAGGACCATCCCCTCCCTCTCCCGGCTGGCGATGCCGTGCTGGATGATGCTCCCCAGGACACGGTGGCCCTCTTGGCTGCCAGGGCTCACCGTTGGCTCATATTTAAGTTCTCTTTTCTCTCTGCCAAATCTCCCATCCCCCTCAGGTAACCCCCCTGCCGTTTCACAAAGTTTTAGTGGAGAACAACGACAGCATTCAGATCCTAACCTGAAAAACAACGGGACCAAGCTGGATCTTCTGCCATGCCTTTCAGCGCTTGGCATCACACACACACACACACACACCCCGAACCCCATCAGGCTCCAAGGCTGCGAGCGGCCGAGCGAGCAAGCCCCGTTCCTCAGCGCAGCCCCAGGAGCCGCCGCGGGTTCTGGCGGGCTGGGGTTCCCGCTCCGCAGCACCGGCCGCGGCCCCGTTTCGCAGCCGCTCCGGACGCCAGAGGGCGCTGCTGCCGCTCGCGGGGGGCGCAGGTCTCCTGTGCTCGGAGGTGCTCGGAGGTGCTCGGAGGTGCTCGGAGGTGCTCGGAGGTGACGGGAAGCGGCAGCTGCGGAGGAGAGTGAGCGGTGTCACTGGTGGTGGAAGAGGCGGTCTGCAGAGGCAGCAGCCTGGCTGCGCAGCTCGGGCAGTCACAACATGACCCGGGCTGGAAGGGTCGTCGAGTTCAACTCCTGTCCCTGCACAGCACGCCCCCAACATTCCAACATTCACACTGTGTCTGAGGGCTTTGACTGCTTCTTTGGGGAGCTGTTCCACCACCCTCTGGGTGAAGAACCTTTTCCTAATATCCAATCTAACCCTCCCCTGGAACATCTTCCTGCCACTCCCTCGGGTCCTGTCATTGGTCACCAGAGAGATGAGCGCCTGCTTCCTTCCCCTGTGAGGAACATAACGATATTGGTAGATAATTAGTTATCAATCAAGCTAGCATTCATTTTCACTTACTGAAAATGCATTTGTTAAAAAAAAATAAAACCAACTAAAAATATATGGAAGCTTGCCTGGAAGCTGCCATTTTTTATCTTTTTATTTTAACAAAGCCTATCAAGAGTACTAAAGTCACACCCATGTTTCAAAACAATAGCAAAATCCTATCCAACCTAATATGCTGTGGAAAACAGTCTCTAACGATAGATCTAATCCTAAAATTAATTTCATTTTGTACATGTTTTTTATTTAACAGAAAGTTCTCTAGCAATATGTCTCAAATTTCACTAAAGAATCCTGTAATTAGGAAATGAGTAATCAAAATACCAGATCTGGAATATAGGCCAGCTCACACCTCGTGGGGGGTAGGTGTTCAGCCTCAGCTTTGGCTAATGAGCTTACCTGCTTTCAGCTGTGCCTGCCCAAGGGATTAAAGAAACAAGTATGTGCTTCAGACCAGAAGGGCAGTGTCTGGAAGCACCTTGGTGAAAGAAGTGGGGCTTCAGAAAATGAGGTGGCTCGATGAAGAGCCAGCCTTTTGCAATTTTCTTCGGTCAGAGAGTAGCTGAGGTGGAATTTATGACTACATTAAGCTGTGAGCAAAAAGTTCCTGGTGCAGACTGGATGTGGTGTTCCACTGTGCAGCAGCTGGTACAGATTGCCTTAAAAAAATTATAACACTTCAATTCTGATCTAAAATATGAGTTATGTTTCCTTCGTGGCTAATCCCCTCTCTGTGACCTGGGAGGTAATGAATTGTTTTTCTCTCTGCTGCAGGTGGTCAGTAGCCTTATCACCTCTCCCTTTGGTACCTGTGGAGCACAACAGGGAGTTGAGAACCACTCATTCCTTTCAAATTGTATTATTCATTAGCTGAACAAAGTTAAATGCAGAGCAATTGTTTTCAGTTAGTCTTGGAGTCTGACTTCTGTTTCAGATCTGCAGATGGGTTTGCTGTTCAAAAGCTTGTTTCCCTCTTCCCCACATAAAGCTATTTTGAGTCAGCTGGGCTTCATTTAGAAGTTAGTGGTGCTGAGAAAGTGTCCCCATGCCCTTTGGGCAGAGCCAGACAGTGCTGTGTGCTTCTATTTATGCACTGGTACTTGCTCTCTCCTCCATGAGCTGACTCGAGCCCTAACACTAAGTTAGTGCTTGGCTGGTTTGGCATCAGAGTTGTTTTAAAGGAAATGGTGAGGAAGCGTTTCTCTGGTTGTGTCAATTGACCTAAGGAAAGTCATGACCCTCTGTTAGAAGCTTACTCTGACAATACCTTCCTCCTATCTTTACTAAAACATGAGCGTGAGCTGTTGGAAGACACGAGTTTGTCAAGTGTCTACCCACATGTAAATATAACAAACTTAATACTACTCCTCTTCCCTAGGGATGTTATAAAATTGCAATATGACATGAGAAATAACATCTAGGGGGAAGGAGGTACGTGTGATAATCTGTAAAGATATGGCCTCTATTATGAAAATACTAGAAATTCTGCTCTAAGAAAGGATTTTTTAACTGTATTTTTATTATCTGTCCTATTATTTGCATACTATTCATCAGGATGGCAGGACCAAATATATTGATTACACGGGAGCTGTTAATAAAACTTCTAAATCCTGAAACTTAAGAAATAAATGCTTTTTAACAATGAGATTCTTAGGAAATAGGCTGCGTATCGACTACAATTTTTTTTTTGCATGAAATTTCTCTTAAAATTTCTCCTATCCAGATATCCTAAGATACTTTACTTATTAAATATAGTTGCAGAAATTGTGTCTTTTTTCCTAACTGAAGTTTTGAGCTAATTAAAGGCACATTACTTGTATTATGTACATGATCTTCCTTTTTAGCGTCCGTTTGAGTGGAGGTTTGAAGTAGTGTTTTAACTTTATGCAAATATACCTTGATAGATACAAAAAGAGTATGTGCAATTGAAGAGAATCCTAGCAGGAACCAGAGATGAGTAAATGGTGTTCAGCTGTTTTTGAGTCATTGTGTTTCTTCTACACCACTTTCTTTCTCGTGGAGAATTTGGAACCTGCTTCATTTACAGATGTCTCTTTAGTGAGCTTTTTATTTTTCTAGTATTATAGTGACAATGTGTCTTGACTCACATTAAATCTTAAGGAGCTACAGAGGTCAAGGGAGTGACACATGCTAAAAGGGAAGGCAACTATTTAGAACAACACTTGAGCATATGTTAATTCCTATTCAGAAAGCAGTTCAGCATATGCTTAAAAGATGCTCTTGGCAGAGAAGCTGTCTAGCCTCAAAGACTGGAATTCGAAATACCCAAGACAGTGCTTTTCAAAAAGTAGTTGGCACCTCCCCTGTTGATTTGAATGAGGTCTGTTGGTGCTCAGTAGTTTTGGAAAATGATCCATACATTCTATTGCTTTTTATCTCCACATGCAAGGATATGAAGAGTTTTAAGCAGTTTCTTACCACAGTCTTGGGCACAGTGCTAAACTTAGAAATTCTCTTAATTACCCATTCTGCTAGAGAGGATCTGCAACTTTTCACAAACTTGTGACCTCTGGTTTGGGGTATCCAGCTGATGTTTATTACAGCATGAATTACAAGTAGATGAAGCTTTAACTTAAGACTTTGTGCATTGTGAATGTTCAGTGCCTTTCAGAACTGGATGTCTCATTTTTGATATCCAATGAAAGAAGTTAAATCGTGATATGGCAGTCTCAAATCTTGAGTTTAGTGTTTTGAAATATGTAGGCGAGTCAAGTTAAGAACACTATTTGTGATGTTTTTATTACTGTATATAATTTTGAACTTCTTATGAAGCAAATATTATCCTTTCATTTAGATAATTTGCTTTTGGAAGGATTGTTGAGTACCCTGGTTACAACAGTGGTTTTGTATGTGTTTTAGATAAAAATACATCTGCAGTATTTGTATTCTGAGTGTTTCAGCATTCCACAAGGGAAAAAATAGAACTGAGGGGTAAGTGACACAGAAAAGTAATGGTTCTTCAGGCCTAAGTGACATGGTGGTTCTTCAGGCCTAAGTGACGTGGTGGTTCTTCAGGCCTAAGTGACGTGGTGGTTCTTCAGGCCTAAGTGACGTGGTGGTTCTTCAGGCCTAAGTGACGTGGTGGTTCTTCAGGCCTAAGTGACGTGGTGGTTCTTCAGGCCTAAGTGACGTGGTGGTTCTTTAGGCCTAACTAACAATGCACACACGCCTCTCCCCCCCCAATTTTAAAATTGGCACAAATGATTAGTATCCGAATAGCTTACACCCTCATAAGTACTTTTAAAATTCTTGTGTAAACAATTTGAAAAAATTCTATCTAAACCATAAGCCTTTAACTGGAGAAAAGTTGGGTGAAATCCAAGTAGAAGAAAATAACAAAGAAACAGAAGCAAGGTGGGATGTTGTGAAAGGTAAATTGCACTCAATATAATTGCACTCATCATCAAAAGGTAATATGCACTCATTATAAGTACTGACTGTCATGGCTTTGGTAGGGGAGAAAGTATATAAATAGGGACATATAAACTATCAAAAATACGAGCTCTATTGACGGTAGAAGATTGTAGAAATTATAGAATGAAGCTGACATTGTAATGTAGAAAGTGAAGGGAAGGTAAAGATGGAAAATGAAAGGGAATGTAATTACATGGGAGGTGAAATCATATAAAGAGTAATTTTCACTGCATCTAGAATAAGAGATTCTGGGGAGAAGACAACGGGGGTCTCCAATAAATGGCAAGAATCATTCAGACACTGAAGAGCTTGAAATGGCTGAAGAAATGAAATGCATTGTTTGTCTCATTATTTATAATGGCAAATTTAGGACAGATGTCTGAAAGACAAGCATTTTCAGGAGTCTTGAAGGGGAAATATTGAGGGAAAGTAGAAAAAGAAAAGAAAAAAATCTTTAACTAGCTTATTTAAAAGCCAAGTAAACTGAATCCAACCTGAAAGTGTGAAGAAGAATGTGTCTTAGTTTGACTGGTGTATTTTGAGTAGTATGGCCAAACTGTCTGTGAAGTTTCTTTTATTGATTTCAAATTGTGATTCAAAATATGTCCTGACACAAACAGTTGCGAAACAGCCAGCAGAGTACTGTTTGGAAGAATTGAGAATTTTATACTGAAGGAAGTAGTACAAATGATACAGAGATGTTGGTCAGACTTGAAAAGAACTAGAGTATTTTTTAAAAGATATTTCCTTCCAAGGCTTGGTTTTAATTTTCTGTCCATGTTATGTCTTTATCCAGTTTATACTCTTATAATCAATGGAGACTGACACAGGGACTCATCGGGATTTTATCCTGTAGTAGGAACTATCCGAAGGACCTGATTTCATTACTGTATTTTGGATGTGTCCCTGTCTCCTTTTTGCTTCTTGCTAGCCTTCTGTACAGAAAAATGACCTATAATTTCCCCTTCACTCAGGCTTCCTCTCCCAATTTCACTGAAATTTTTCCATGTGACTCTGAATCCATTGTTTCTATTTAAAGTCTGCTTGGTTGGCATGGGGTTTATCTGTCTTCCCTGTCACAAGCACCTTCGTGAAATGAGAAGGACATAAAAATTATCCAGATTTTACACGGCTAACTGGGATGTGGGCTAGCTAAAGAAAAGATTTAAAAAGACAGTTCAGCAATGCCTGAGTCAAAACTAACTCTCTTTTGTAGAACTGTTTTAGTGTTTCCAATTATTCCTTCGCGTTCCTCGAATTCGAAAAGAAAGACTGTTTTAATTAGGCTATGGTGGGTTGCTGTTGGCGGGCTGCCAGATACCCACCCAGCTGCTCTCTCAATCCCACCCCTCGTCTCTAGAGTGGGGGGAGAAAACAAGATGAAAAATATCTTGGGTTGAGTGAAAGACAATAAGTTCACTTACCAATTGCCATAAGGTGCAAAATAGACTTGACGAAAATTAATTTCATCTATTGCCAATTAAAAATAGGAGTTGAGTAGTGAGAAACAAATTCAAGAACTAAACCACCTTTCTCCCACCCCACCCTTCTTCCCAGGCTCAACTTCACTCCTTTGTTCCCATCTCCTCTACTTTCTTCCTGCTATGAGCGTCGCAGCGGGATGAGGAATGGGGTTGTGGTCAGCCCATAACAGGTCCTGTCTGCTGCTTCTTCCTCCTCGCAGCTTCCCCTGCACGGGCCCTGGAGCTGCTCCAGCACAGGTCCTCCACAGGATTCAGTTCCTTCAGGACGTATCCAGCTGATCTGTCGTGGAGTGCTCCACAGGGTGCAGAGTGGACACCTACTCCACCGGGCTCTCTTCCACGGGCTGCCAGGGAATCTCTGCTCTGGTGCCTGGAGCACCTCCTCCCCTCATGCTTCTCTCACCTCAGCGTTCACAGGATTCTCACACTTCTTTTTCCTCACTTTCACTCCCCTGTGCAGCATTTTTAAAATGTGCTTTCCCTGAGGTGCTGCCGTCGTGGCTGTGCCCTGCGGTGGGGCCGTTAGAGCTGGCTGGAGCAGGCTGTGTCCAGCACAGGGCAACCCTGGACTGTCCTCACAGAGGCTGCCCTGCAGCTCCATCCCCCCTGATACTGAGAAGGCTGGAAAAAAACAGCCAAATTTTGTTGGGCGTAATCCTCTCACTAAATCTTGTAAGAGGAAGCAAACCCCAGGGAAATAAAGAGAGAAATTATATCTAAATTTTATTTTAGTAATGAGAAATAATTACATCCATGAGAAACAAACCAGTAGTTAATACAGTGAAAGCTTTTGGCTGGTGGGTGGTTTTTACAAGATGTTTACAAGATGTTTACAAGTAGAGCCAGTCTTTACAGTGATGTGATATATTTTAGCCATTGGTGGAACCGTCAAGACCAGAAGATGCTCATCTTCTATTGGCTGAATTTTCTGTTGATGGAAATGTTAGTATGCTTTATTATGTCTGTATTAGGTGTTGTAATGAAAAATATATTACCCTTTATGAGTGTGACACCACTACTACTTTGATTTTATTGATCTTTTATCATATAATTAATTTCTTAAATTTTTTAAGGTCTGTTATCTGTTATTTTTCAAGGGGATTAGAAGAGCACCCAACAAGTGCTCTTCATAGTTGTAGAAATGTTGGCCTTCTTTCTCCAGAATGTATATGCATCCTTTTTATTTCCTTCACTAGTGTGGTATGACTACATGCTGTTCTGTAAGGATTGGTTAGTGTTTGCTGTTATGGTACAGTGTGTCCTGGAAGAGAACAAATATGCAACTTTTCTAGGTGTGTGGAAAAAATGTGAGGAAGGGTCTGAGAAAATGTTTAGAAGGGCAATAGTCACTTGGTGTACGCTCTCGGCAGCCAAGCTGTCCCTCAGGTCAGGAAATGGAGGTGGCTGTGAGTTGTGGAAATCATATTTTCAAGCCAGCATTGATGTGAGAAAATTGGAGATACTACACTTTTGTTGTGAAAAGTTGATTTTAACTCCTGATACTTGAATCAAGGAGAAAACAGTTTTCCCTGCTGGGTGGATTCCAAAGGATAGATCCTAGTTCCTGGCATCTGTTGATGTGTGACAGAAACAAATCACTTACTGGGGAGCTTTTCCTGAGTTATGGAGAAAACATCTGAAATGCAATATCAGATGTTCAGTCTCAAGTGGACTGTACATGAGAAATTCGTAGCTGGAGGGAGGCCAAGAAAATCTGTCCATCTTCTGTTTAATTGAAATGAAAAATGTAACACGATGTCATAGTAAATTAAAAAAGGTATTAAAATTTTTGGAGACAGTAATGAGTTTTGGAAAGAAGTTTTGCTGAAAAGACCAGGTGCTAGTTGGAATGACGTGCTCCTTTGTTCTGGAGCAAAAGTCCACGACAATCTAGATACTCAATAACAACGGGACAGAAGAGGTGAAAAAGGCATTCTATAGCTTCATGTGTGTTACGTGAGATTATAAAATCAGGCAGAGTCGTGGGATACTTTTGAGGTCAGGAGAACATGGCAACTTGGAATTGGTAAGAAATGGTTGGCTGAAGGTCATTCCCACGTCAAGAAACCTGGAAGTTGCTGCTCTAGGCAAGTTAGGCAAGTTCCTTAACTTAGAAAGGATGTGTTTAGTTTGGTTTTCCTCTTTTTAATGGCATTCCTAGAAATTCTCAGGACATTTTAGGTTTAAAGATGAGATTTAATTCTATGTTGGTACAGCTTTTGCTATGAATGAGACAGGTGAATGTTGCCATTTTTCCTTGGGGTGACTGATACTTTCCCAGTGAATTTACAGACTGCAGTGGTACAACTTAGTACATTCTCTATACTTGGCTAAGTTCTGCAGTGAAGACAGTGGTGATTGATTGCTGCTGTGAATTGAACTCTTTAATTTTCCATAAGCTTCTTAAAGATGTCCTGTGAAAGCTGCTCTGATTAGAAAGATTATTTTCTAATTGAAATATTGCCAAGCTTGACCTGGGATATGAAAATCACACACTTTCCTCTTCAAGCATTCTTCTATACCATGTTATTTGCTTAGAAGAGGCTTGTTTTGCAGGTCTGCTATGACAATTCTAGTAAAACTATACCCAGCTAGGATTTAGGCCAGTTCACATTGCTTTAATGGAAGACATCATTTAACTGCATTACATTTGCCAGGAGGAAAGATCCCAGATCTGCTTTTATAGCTCAAGTTAGTAAATGGATGCATTTGGAATGCAGAGTTGTACAAAATATATTAATCTATTTTTAGAGTAAAGGTATTCTTCTGTTTCTCATCAGACAGGAATTGACTCTGCTGGTACAATTCAATATTTCTAACTCTTTCAAAGTGCTTTGTGGTGCTGGGCAGTGATGACACGTTCAGCTGCTGTGAGCTGATTTTAACTGGTTCCTGTCATGGCACTGCACCTTCTTCTGTCCTAGAACACGTTTTCGCTGCCTAAAAGCTGTTCAAACCAGCGATCTGATCCAAGAGAAAAGGTTATTTTTTTCTCTCTTTCTGTCCTCCACCCTGTGCTCACCAAAAAATTAAAATTGTAGCAGTAGAGGCGAGGAAAGGCTTTGTTTTTCAGGCAGACTGATGTCCAGAGCTAGCTGATTGCATGGCTTCTACGACATCCAGAAGTGAGAGCAGCCACTGTTGGGTGAGGAATCGTGACATTATCATTACAGAGATGGTTGAGTATGATTAATGACTAATCAAGCTTAAGCTGCAGTTCTGATTACAGTATGTTGGGGCTGCCATAAACATTGTCTTTTGGAAAAGGATGTGTTTGGTTACTTTCTGTTGGCTCAGTCCTCTAGTCCAGTTCTCTTTGTGCATGTTGAGCCCATAGGTAGTGCACTCTGGGAACAATTTGAAGAGAAGACAGGGAAAGGGAAAATATGTTGTTTAAATTAGTTTCAGCAGCACTGAATACGAAGTTGTAGATTTGCATTGCAATTGTCGGAGTAGAAAGAAGCCCTTTTTACCAGTTCAGTCCATCTGGCAATAGCTGGTGATAAACAGAAAACTCTTAATTTAGATGAGTGTCAGAAATGACCCATATAATTAGGGTTCATAGTGTTCTGATCAACACCTTTTTCGCCTGTTGTTATTCCCATTCACTGCCCCTGCTCCCTGCTATTGCCAATCTGGTATGTGTCTTGTATTCTCCATAATTGGTGAATCTTTACTGGAGAAAAGAAATAGGTTGAGGCTTCTGGATGTGTATTTAGCATTTATCTTCTCTGGTCTGCTTCCTGCTTGTTTTGCAACATGTTTAGTACTAGGATGTTATACCATTAGTCAGAATAGCTTTCTGGTACTGCAGGCCCACGTAGTTTATAAAGCATTAAATCTCATTAAATCATCAGTCCTTTTTTCTTGTATTTTAAATAGCTTTTCTTCTAATTTAGTGTCCTTTTAAAAGAAATTATTCTTGCTCTGTAGAATGCTGTGTCTTTATTACTGTTTGCCTGTGTACAGAGCAATTTGGCACTGAGCAGACTTGCCTGTCTGCAAGGTATGTTCCATCTATGACGAGCTATTGGGCTTGGTATAAGAATTAATGCAGGGACCTGTTTTGTGCAAGTGATTAGAATAGAGAATCTTAGTGTTTTCTTCTGATCTCAGTTTGGGTGAAACAACCTTGCTCTGAAATAATGTGTTGCACAAAGTATGACCAACTTATGCAGTTCTGTGGAACTTGAGAGATCCTCTGCAAAGCAATAATGATACATCTGCCTGTTACTGTGTTAAAGGTCTGTAGACCAGCTTGGAGAGGGCTGATGTATCTGCTCTGCAAGCTTCGTGTGGTGTAAATGAGCCAGTGGGATGCTGTTCTCAGCTCATTAGTCCTGTGCAGAACTAAATGTGTGTGAACACAAAGTAGCTTTCCATAATTTACTGGAGAAAGTTTTTGAGACTGTAGCACTTGTTACTGGTGAAGTGAGAATCCAGAACACTGTGATACAACAATTGCTATTACCTTGCAATTATGCTTTTTGTCTCGGAGGTGTGGACAATCACCTGCTGCATTGTAATTTGCAATGAATGATGGGACAAGAAATAACAGAAGTGGATTAAGGACTCGTGTTAAAAATATAAGGTTCTAACCTAGGCACCTGCTTTCCAGAAGAGTCTTCCAGGATATGGAAGTGCCTGGGATTAAAACCAAATAGATGTCATTTTACAGGAATGAAAACATTCACAGAACTGAAGATGGATCATGTCAGAGTCTGGTGTTAAGAACAGATTGAGGTCCCCTCTATTGTACAATGCAGATGTGCTCTGAGTGTGGAAAAGACTGCTGCCAGAGTCTGACAAGGTGGCCTAGAAAGTAGGGTGCTGTCATAAATATTAGATTCTGATAGTTCTATGTGATGAAAATTCTAAATTTGATAGATGGCTTGTGAAACTCACTCCTAAGAATTTCATTTAGTAAGTTAACTTGCTGATCCATGTATAGTTGAGAGAGCCTATTGCACATAACAGGGCATGAGGAGAGAAGGTTTCTCTGGTAGGTTGAGAGTGGGACAATAGTTTTGGACAAGGGTGGGTGTTAAACCTGTAAAATCAGATAATTCTGTTTTGGTAGGATAGAGAAGAAAGACTGTGGACGTAAACCCATCATCTTTAGAAAAATAGATAAGCAAGTTGATGTTTAGGTAGGAAAGCCATTGGCCAAGTAGAGTGGTTACCAAAAGAGAAACTTTGTGGAAACACCAAAACCAGAGAAGCTTCAAAAGCCAATTAGCCTTATTTTTTTTTAATATGACTTCCATTATTAGTTTCAGCCAAAGTAGGCTGTAGCCTGGCTATTCTTATCGTATATTATCTGACCTGTGTCAGAAGGAAATTTGTTTGGGTTTCCTTCAGTGGTGTAGAAAGTCAGAGGATTGTGAAAATATCCAAGAGTTTGCTTGCTTTTCCAAACTAAGCTATCAAGCTTCTCCAGATTCTTTTTTTTCTTAAATACTTACTTTTTGTCAGTATTAGGATAGGATTATGGAATGTCATCCTCTCTGTGAGATACATGCGTTGCTTTTTTATTCTATGTACTGACTAACCAATTAGAAACATGCTTTGAACCATCTATTAAATGGTGATACTTCTGTTCTAAATATATTGTTTTGATTTCACAGGTGCCTGCATAAATATCACCAACAGCCAGTGCCAAATGCTGCCATATAACTACACTACTGTAACTTCAGTTCTTTCCATTGTCAAAAGTATTGAAATGGAAAAGTTCCTGAAGTTCTTCAGTTATCTCAGTCGTCTCAGCTGCTATCAACACATCATGCTGTTTGGCTGTAGTCTTGCTCTTCCTGAATGCATCAGTGACGGTGATGACAGGTATTTGGAAATGAAAATCAGTCAGTGACTAGAGCCAGTTGTGGTAAAATACTCTTTGTCTAATCAGACAAGGGAAGATTCAAACTCAGCCCATGACCTTCTCATTGCAAAACTCCTGTCTGTCAAAGCTGTTGACAATATTTCTGCTGTGAAGAGGCAACTCCAGTAGAGTACTCTTAGAAAAAATCTCACTGCTGTATGGATTAAAACAGTGATATGAGGGAAGTCAGGCTTATTTTCTTGAAAAAGGCTGTCTAGAACTCTTGTACCTCATTTCTCCAATCTCAGTGTGCTGCAACAATATAAACACATTGGATATTTATGGTATTGGCATAAAGTGTGGTGACTGTTAGTTAAATTGAACTTTAATTTTTTTAGTCTTTTGCTTCAGAAAAATTAATATTTTAAATATATTTGGTGGTATTGGATCAGCAGGATATAGTCAGAGTGACAAACTTTTGGAAGTATGTCTTGGTTTTCTGCATTTACATAATTACACAACATTATATCATGTGCATGCACTTTTTTCATTGTGTTTGATTTGGGAAAGGATCAGTGAGTTTAACAGTGCTAAAGTCAAAATGTGCCAGAAAAAGGAAAAAAGATTTTTTTTTTTAATATGTACACATTCTCTGATGTTTCTGAAGGGGGGAAGAGAGAGGGTAGAGTTCTTTCTCCTTATTTTTATTTCTCCTGATTTCCAATCTGTCCAACAGTGAAATTCAGTGGACGAGATTATGGGAATTGAATAAGTGATTCAGTTAACAAGAACCACGAAGCTGAAAACTGTGTAGCTTAGAAGGGACAAGATGCTTATGAAAAAAGTTGTATGAGATGAAGTAAGCTGGTCTAAAATATAGTTGCCAGTGAAAGATGCAGTCTCACTCTGGGCGCTGTATGCCTGCCATTTCCATTGCACCAGGATATTTCCCTGATAGGCCAATCACTAAACTGACAGAAAATTAGTGTGGAGAAAAAATCTACAGATGATTATATGTTTAAAACTAGGGTGGAGTTAGGCAGCATGGATAATTGTGGAACAAGAGAGACCATTAGAGTGGCTGAGCTGTTTAATCCAAAATAACCTATGTGCGTGTCTCTGTTTGACAACCAAAACCTATTTTAAATTAACCCTGTTTAATTCAGTACATGATTAATTATAGCCTCCCAGCTCCAATTCAGTAGTACAATTGTTCCAGTTAAAGAATCTGATAACATACAGCCTTGAACTACCTGCTGTCTCTAGAAATTTTAGAACAAAATAAGAAAAATGAGTTCAGGTAATAAATTGATCCATTTAAACAATCAACTAAAGAAAAGTCCCCTTCTCTGTTGCTTCACTTATTCTGTCCTTGGAATTTGACTTTCATAAACTCTTTGGGAGTGAGTGGTGCATGTTAAAAGTGCAAAGATCGTCAATCAATCAATCAAATAGAGTAGTGAAAGGATAAGATTTTTACCTTTCCTTTTCTGTTTCGTCTCTGAAGACATCATTCTTGCAGTGCTTACACTATCATAGCTACCTTGCTAATTTAAAAATAATAGATATTAAACTAAAGTTTGGAAAATGCAGATTTTTGCTCTGGTTTTGGATAGCAACCAAAATACTTGGAGATTCAAGACTCAGGGTTTTCTTTGTGTCTCTTTTCCGAATTTAAGATATTTTTTTGGTGGAAACTGTTCTGGTCCCTGCAAGCTGATGGGGAAGAAAGTCCAACGTGAGACTGAAAATGATGCAGGATTATGTTAGAATCTGTCTTCACTTTAAGTAACCATATATCTCCACAGTGTGTCAGGGTGACACTGAAGATTTAGGCTGAATGGCAACCACAGGAAGAACTGTGGTGGTGGATTAGCAAAGTGCTGGTTTGCTAAATCTAGTTTGCTAAACCTGAGTTGTTTTAGTTTGGCTTCTGCTTTCTTCTTCAAAGAGAATGTCTGTTTTTCTGTAGGCAATGGAGTGATTTTTTTGATTACTCTTTTTCTTGTAGCACCCATTTATTGCAGGCAAACAGATGTATAAGAATAATGATTTAAAGGGGGTTCATATCTGCATAAAGTAATTATTTAACACTTTCCCTTCCCCTCTCACCCCAGGTCCCCCCCCACACCACTCACTCGTCGCAGTGAGATCTGGAGAAAGCTCTTTGTTGCTATGAAAAGTCCTTGATATAATAGGAGGAAGTTACTTTGCATGTGTTGTGCAGGTATGAAAAAGAAAGAGACAGTGCTGCTTTAGGTCTGTTGAGTAGAGGAATCTGGCAAGTAGGAACTGAGGGAGAAGCAGAAGAGCCACTGTGGAATATTCTGGTGATAACAAATGGGGATATGTCCATAAGCTGTAGCCCTTGTTTAGGACTATGATTGTTTTTAACATGCAGTATCACAGTATCTGCATACACTAGCATGGAGATAAATTGTTCCTGACATAGCTCCATGAGTTTGTCTGCTCAATTTCAGCTGTTTCATCCTAATTTTTAGGGCATCTGTGATGATATATTATAATGCAATTTTTTCAAATTTATGCAAAACAATTTTACAAATGCTACTTATGCAGTAGAGAAGAAATGAAAGTCAGTTGATGCTCAGATGTCTGTTCTTAGGTATGGTCGAAGGAGTCTGTTGGCTGCTGCAGCCGTGGGAGCGATAATTATAACAATGTGTTACAAGAAGCAACAAGAAGGGAAGTTACAATCACTAATCTTTGGCATCCAATGTACTGTCATTACATAGCTTTGCTCTGATATTCAAACTTATGTCTGTTTCACATTTGTCTTCCATGTATTTATAAACATTGTGCTCATTAACACTTGAAGAAGATTAGGTTTCTAGGCAGAGAGCATCTTCAGTGTTTGTGTAATACACAGTGTAGTTAGATACTGGGATTTCTAAATACTGCTGCTCTTGGAAAAGTGTTTTTCTGTCTCTTACAGCAGTGAAAGTCATGCATGGCAGTAAAAATGTATTAATTTAGAAAGCTGTATTTAATTCTAGCAGCTGGATGTGCAATCAGCTAGCCCTGCTCTCTTAAGAAAATATGTAACAGTACATTTAAAATATTACTATCTAGTAAAGGCAAAGCTTGAATCTACAACTACAACCTGTGTGTGAATTGAAAAGTTGAAGTGTGTTAAGACTTTTTGCTTGCTTGTTACTGGCTCATAATTTGGATTGTAAGAGACTGTTTCTTTAAAGGCATTATGAAACTTCCTCCTTCTTGGGAGAATGGATGAGATCTTTCCAAAACGACTTCAAAATCAGACTTAAGAAACATGTTTTAACACAGTCCACCAGCACTCTTAAGAGAATGTGACTCAGTCCTGAAAAATAACACCAGTGATGCAAGAACTTAAACTAGTCAATGATTTCTAAAACATTCAAGGGAGTAGTATGTCCTTTTGATTAGTGTTAATCTGCAACCTGTTATCACCAAAAGCAACATTGGTATTTTATTTAGAATCATACAATCATCTGGCTGGAAAAGACCTCTGAGATCATCCAGTCCAACCATACCTGTCCCCTCACTAAACCACGTCCCTAAGAAACTCATCCACCTGCCTTTTAAACACCTCCAGGGAGGGGACTCAACCCCCTCCTTGGGCAGCCCTTCCAGGGTCTGAGAACCCTTTCAGGGAAGAAATTTTTCCTGATGTCCAACCTGAACCTTTCCTGGCACAACCTGAGGCCATTTCCTCCTGACTTTCGCTCGTCACCTGGAAGAAGAGACCAACCCCCCCCCTCCCCACAGCCTCCTTTCAGGCAGTTGCAGACAGGGATGAGGTCTCCCCTCAGCCTCCTCCTCTCCAGGCCAAACACCCCCAGGTCCCTCAGCCTCTCCTCGTAGGCCTTGTTCTCCAGCCCCTTCCCCAGCCTCGTTCCCTTCTCTGGACGCGTTCCAGCCCCTCAATGTCCTTCTTGGAGTGAGGGGCCCAGAACTGACCCCAGTGCTCGAGGTGTGGCCTCCCCAGTGGTGAGTGCAGGGGCACAATCCCTGCCCTGCTCCTGCTGCCCACGCTGTGTCTGACACAGCCCAGGATGCCTGTATCCACTGTTGGTTCATTTGTTGTAAGAAAGATCTGTCCTCAGAGCGATTGGTTGTGATGAGTCGTTTAAGCTACTGAGTTTTACTTTACCATTGTGAGAGACTAAAAATAGGCCAAAAGTCAGTTACTGAAGTGTAATGGATGTTTATTTATAGCAACTCACTTGTACTGGGTTCTGCAAGTCCTACAGGCTTCAGCTTTTGCATTCAAGACCAAAAATGACTCTTAAAGAAGTTAGTGTGCGGTGTTTTAAGATTTTTGAGACAAAAAATGTGTATTTTAAAGCCAAAATTAATAGAATTTAAAGATTGAAAATCAATAGAGAAGTTCACGGTGGGTCAGCCTGTAACTGCATAATGCAAACAGACTCGAATGATGCTTTCTAATATTTCTTGTGAAATACTCATGTTTCATTGAATAACTTGATAAAAGAGGCAACCTATATAGATTCCTGAAGGCCTATGTACATGGCTTATTTTGAACTTATGCTGGGAATAACTTTGAGGATTATGGATTTTCATAATACCTCTTGGCTGTCATGTTGTCTTCCAAAGCAGAAAATAATAGTTTAAGTGCTTCCACTAATCCTCTGTGTATTCCAGAAAGCTGAGGAAATGCCTTCCATTGATGGTTCCCCAGAGTCTCAAATCTTTGGAGGTCAAACATTTAATTTCTTTGAAAATAAAATTATGAATTGGTTTGTTCAGTTAGGGCTCAAACAGTCCCCCAGAGATTGTGGCTTTTTGTGCTGTACAAACATGCACGGAAGGGTAGCCTACTGCCTCTCAAAGTGAATAGCCCTGCTGAACAAAATGAGTAAAGGATAGGAAGAGAAAGTAATATTGACACTTTAATAGCTAGGGAAGCCAAGACCAAGCAAGAAGTTGGCATTAGAGCAGAGAACTGAACTTGTAACACTTATATCTTGTGTCATTAGGTACAACATTATTTTTTCTCTTGATTAAAGTCTGCAAATTTGTTTGACTCATCATTTATACACTTTAGTTGTGATCTAATACATTTGAATGTAAGAGGAAAAAATCTCTTTGCTCTGATTTTTGATGTTTTCAATTTTTTTTCTCTCAGTTTCATTCTAAAGGAGAAAATAATGTAATGAAGCAGAAGTACTTTCTTTGATTTTTAGGCTCTTTCTTATGAAGGAGTTTTTTGTTGTACTGTAATATCTATGGTACACATAACAGTAGCCAGATAAAAACTTGTCGAAAGACAAAGAGGTCAGAATAGGTCTATGGGGTATGTTTAGGGCAGGGGAAATTAGCTATTGAAAATTATATTAACAGGAAAAAGGTTCTAAGAAGCTGTAAACAGTTTGTATGCAGTCAAATATCCTTTGATGAGCTGCTCTGTTATGACTCATAGTGGCAAATTCAATTTTGTGGGGCTTTTTTGTTCATTGTCTTAATCTATTTTCATACAAAGGAAGAAAATAAAATGTCTCATTTGCACTATGGTCATAAACAAAGGTGAAATATTAGGTCGAAAAAATGAATCCAGAAATATGTGTGGTGTCTTTTATTATAAATTTGGGATTAGGTACAAGGAAGGAGAGGAAGAAGATTTCTTTCAAGTCTAAGAATATGGAGTAGAATCAGACTTTGCAGAGTGAGAGATCTCTGTCATGATTTGTACAACCCAAAAATGAAATCAGTGATGTGGTTATTTCCCTTTTCCTGCTTTTGTGAAGTACACTCTAAGCTCACCTACGTTCTTTGTTTCTTTTACTTACAGTGCAATTAATTTTTATTTGATATTTTATCACAGTGCACATTTAGACTTTTAAAAACAACGTTATATAAAACCTATATTTTAGGGTTGATTGAGGCTTTTTAAGGATTTAGGAAAAAAAGTTGACTGAATCATATAGATCTTGCTTACATAGCCAATGAGAATTTTAATTTTAAGACTTAGAACAGGAAGCTATCAGCATATATTTAAGTCAATATCTACTATGCAAAATCCATAATGGGCTCAATTGTATATGATGATGTATGGTATATACGAGCAATCCTCCATTGAAATATTTAAGTCTTGTTTTAATCTGCCTAATTTTGGTAACAAAAGCAGCTAAATATGCCAGGATAAAACAGCAGCAGCTAGGAACAGGTAAGGTAGGTAAGCAGTCTGATAGCCTGTGACATGGCTGCTACACAAAAAAGCACCACTTATATTTTTTTATGCCTAATATGTCTCAGGTAAAACCATAAAAAGATCCAGTTTGCTTATGAAAACCCGTTCTTGTAATCACCAAGAGTTCAGAGTGTCTCCACTGAGACTTGAAATTTAGCAGGAAGATTGCTCTGATAAGTGATAAGCTGTTTGTCGTGGCTGTTGGAAGCTAGGAGGATAAGAAAAGTAGAAGAGAAATTGTGTTTCTGTTGGGGAAACTTCTGTCTCTGAAGTTGACGTACCTATGGATATACCTACAGAAGGTAATCCCCAAATTTTGGCTTACACATCTCTGAAAATCATAGGGTCTCTGAAAGCCTCTCTGTGGCTTGGTTAGTGTGGATGGGCCTAAGAAAGTCTCTCTGTGTCATCGATAGCGTGGGCTGACACTGGAGCTGGGTACAGGCCCTTACATAAAAGGGCTTGAAATTAAGTCTCTGATACTGAACTCTTTTACAGTAACGTGCCAGTAGATGGCAGATACAGTGTAGGGGAAGGACAAACCAGATACAAAATGTAAGGAAAGCAAGACAGAGAAAGTAGATGCTGCAAAGTATATTTTTCCCCCATGCAGAGAACTGTTCTTGCCTTGCCCACATATAGAGGCTGTTTACAATTACTAGTGTGTATAGTTTGTGAAGAAGTCAATGTACAGAGGGAAGTGATTGCTTACGAAATTAATTAAAACATTTAAAGCTAGAAAAGATATAGGCAGTGGCATCCTACATTGGCCAGAATGATATCTGTGGTCCAATGGGTGTGAAGGCAGCATCAAACTTGCATGCAGGGTTTCACCCTTTCCACTGATCTAAGGTATTGTCCATGAAAACTTTTCCAAATCACAGAAGAATCTTATTTCAAAGTGTATGTGTCGGGAGGAGTCATGGATAGATCAGAGTTAAAAGGTTATCAAGCAGAGAAGTATTTTTGAGAACAATCTGGGCATGGGAACGTCCCTTTTAAAACATATTTCGTGCTACTCAGGGGAATTAAGGGAAGAGAGGGAGTCAGAAAAGAAAATCAGAAGGACTGGTTATTTTATGAATGCATATTGATTGCCTCCAGCCCTGTTGTTGTAGTGATTTGCTGTGTATTTTATCTATTATAAGTTGTGGTTTTTGGTTTCTGAGTTGGTATGTTAACTAGGGAGCACAAGTCATCCTCCCACACATGCAATATATGATTACTTACAAATACTGATCATTTAAGTGATTTAAATAATTGTTTATAACAAATAATAAAATTAATGTGGCTTTTTGCTAATATTAGTTTGGCAATTTAATATTAATCTACTAGAGAAACCCACTTTGTTTTCACAAAATAAGATATATTTAATTTACTGAATTACAGCTGTAAGGCAGGAGCTTTCAGTAAAAAGTTTTCAGAGAGGATAAGGTTTGAGAGCATCTAAGGAACCTGAAGTTCCACAAGTCCATGGGACCTGATGAGATGCATCTGTGGGTCCCGAGGGAACTGGCTGATGAAGTTGCTAAGCCTTTATCCATCATATTTGAGAAGTCATGGCAGGCCAACAAAGTCCTCTTTGACTGGGAGACAGGAAATGTAACCCCCATTTTTTTAAAAAGGTAATAAGGAAGACCCAGGGAACTACAGGCCAGTCAGTCTTACGTCTGTGCCTGGCAAGATCATGGAGCAGATCCTCCTGGAAACTCTGCTGGGGGGTGTGGAGGACAAGAAGATAATTTGAGACAACCAGTATGGCTTCACCAAGGGTAAATTCTGCCTGAACAATTTTGTGGCCTTCTACAACGGGGCATTGGTGGATAAGGGAATAGTAACTAACATCATCTACCTGCACCTGTGCAAAGTATTTGACACTGTCCCACACAGCATTCTGGTCAATAAATTGGAGAGATAGGGATTTGACAGATGGACCACTTAGAGGATAGGGAATAGGCAGATGATTGCACCCAAAGAGTTGTGTTCAATGGCTCAATGTTCAAACAGAAAAGATGTGGTTCTGTTGAAGAGAGTCCAGAGGAGGCCACAAAGATGATCACAGAGGGCTGGAGCACCTCTGCTGTGAGGACAGGCTGAGAGAGTTGGGATTGTTCAGCCTGGAGAAGAGAAGGCTCCAGGGAGACCTTAGAGCAGCCTCCCAGTACCTGAAAGGGCTGCAGGAAAGCTGGGAGCGGTTTTTTACAAGGGCAAGGATTGATAGGGCGAGGGGGAATGGCTTTAAACTGCAAGGGGGAAGATTTAGATTAGACATTAGGAAGAAATTCTTCATGATGAGGTTGGTGACACTGGCAGAGGTTGCCCAGAGAAGCTGTGGAAGCCCCCTCCCAGGTCGGATGGGGCCTTGAGCAGCCTGGTCTGGTGGGAGGTGTCCCTGCCCATGGCAGGGGGGTTGGAACTGGATGATCCTTAAGGTCCTTTCCAACCCGAACTGTTCTATGATTTTATGATTGTAATTGGAGGCTGTCCTTTAGGCACGGTTTTGGTTTGGGTGTCTTTATTATCCTGGTTGTAGAGCTAGTTAGAGCAGCTATGCAGTATGTGATTTACTCACTGTTATTCAAGAATTTCTGTGGCAGTGGTTTGGTTGAAATAGTTTTGTGGAATTCAGAAGACTTCCATTTCACTGTGAACAGATAGTATTTGCCAAGTGTGAATTATGTTTGCTAGTATTAAAAGATTGTGTAACCTGAATTCTCAGGTGTATTAGCAGCTTCCTTTTTCGCAAGACACATTTCTATAGAGTAAACTAAATCAACAATGTATGCAGCATTTGATGATAAATATCAGGCAATAGTTTTCAGAAATTTAAATTCATTTAGGAGTTTTGGCAGATGGCAGAAGATTGTAAAAATAGCTCATTATTCTAGCAGTTCTCTTAATATTTTTTAAAGCTGATTCCTGGCTTAACTGTAGATCTAATTAATTAATTTACTGCATCTCCCATTTTCACTGTGAAGTTTGACTCAAGTGATGGAATCAGTAAAAGAAACGTGGAAGGGCTGGATTCTTTAATCAGGACGGTTCCTCTCAGCTGATTATAGTTGTCACATATAACTCATTAAACCATATTGCTAGCTTTATTCATTTCTGGATGGATAAGAGAACTCTTCTTAATTTAATGTTATCTTTCAATTTGTTTCCCGTTCCGCTTTCACTGGAATAAAAAATTTCTATTTCCTTCCTCTGTCTAAATAGCTTTCAGAGTTCTGTGTGAGCTTTTTGTTCAGTATGGTGCTCTTGGATATCAGTGATCTGTTCTAAGACTTGTACAAGTGTAACTCTTTAGCTGTCTCTTTCTGTTGCCACCATATGGACCTGCAGTTTTTGGATGAAAAAATGTAAGGTATCTGCATGAACCCACAGAACAGATGCCAGTCCATTTTTTTAATCTTATTTGGTTATGAGGCTTTTGTGTTCTCATAGCCTAGAAACAGATTGCATGCTTTTCCATGCTGCAGGCAATCCATTCAGTTTCTCCATCCTTTTCATTCTCATTGTATAAACTGGGCTTTTTTCCATCTGGAGAGGGCATTCCTCTTGTGGCTCATCTGTAATTGCCACTTTTTGACAGCAGATCAAATATTCATGAATGTATGAGTGAGAAATGGCTTTCTGCACTAACATAAATCCTTATACTCAGTCCTCACAGGGTAAATGAGTGGACATCACCAGCAATTCAGCCAATTAATTGTAGACCTTAATGTCATGTAAAGAGCTGGAGCCATTCTTCATTCTCCCACCTCGAGAGAACTTGAGCCGCTGCTGCCTTTTGCCAGGATCACCTCTGTAGCCTTTTTTTTTCTCCTTTAAGATGTTGGGTGTTTCTCAGTCTGTGGGTCCTTTGTTGTACTTTTACAGGTTAATTATGCATTTTACAGGTTAATTATGCTGGGAACCTGCTTCAAGAAAAAACAGTACATGCATTTGACCTATAAACAAGATGTGAAGTCAGAGACATGCAGCTAGCTCTGCATTAAGTACTACGAGGCGTTGCATGGAATTGAGACACCCTCCCTAAATGCTGCTATATGGATTCAATATAATTTTGTCAAGTGCAATAGCCCGAGAAATCTAGATTAATCTTGCTTTCTTTTCAGATTTCGTTACTACATAAAGAAGCAAATTTCAGATTTAAACCCATCTCTGGAGAGAAAACACAAAAGAAAATGAAATCTTTCCAAATAACTTGCAAGATAAAGATGAAAACTGAACAGTGAAAGGCAAAAATACATTATTTTCTTGATTATATGAAAGTGAAACCTTGAACAGCCCATTTATTTACAAATCCATAAATGAAAAAGTAATATTGGGGGTTTTATGAGCTTACCTCAGTACAGCTCTATCCACTGGCTCTGCATGTTGGAGTACTCTAAGAGGGTGTAGAGAAAGATTTCACTATAACTATCACTCTAAAAATCTGTAGTGCTTGATGTGGGTATTTGCTATACTGTAGAAACTTCCTTCTGTGACATTTATATTCTGTGGAAGTCTTAATTGTTAGAAAGTCCTAAAAAAATATTTATGACAATTAGAATTAACAATGGCTGGTTTGTCAGCTTCTCCCTTCAACTTGTTTGATTTGCAGGACTGTAGAAACACAAAGAATAATCTCAGTTTTCTTCTTTGCGTGGTTTTTGCATGTGCCTGGGTTTTTCAGTTTGTGCCCCCAGCAATCTCTCACAATTATATTGCCAATTCCTTTATTCTGCCTCAGACCTTAGATCTCTCATCATTCTTAGCCTGTGTGTGTACGAATGATACAGTGGATTAGCCCGCAGTGTTCTATAGCAAGGCTGTAGTATGATTAATATTTCCCCTGGTAGCCATGCCAGTTTAAACTTTTCCTTAAACAGATTTGGCTGAAAAAATAACCCAGCAAAATACCCTAAAGTTGTTTTTAACTTGGCTCAATAACTGACTGTGGCTTACTGTGTGGCCACAGAAACAGTTATCCTGGACAACTGAAGGGATGGAGTTGGGGAAAGAACAGTAATGAGGACCAGTGGTAGCTGAAAATGTTCATCAGTCTGCCTGCAGTCAGGTTGTCTGCTGAACCAAAAATGTGACCTTTAGCCAGAACAGGTGCAGTCAAAAATGTTTGTTCTGAGTGGTCTTTGTGCTGTTTTTTCAGCTCTGGCATACCAACATAGTTTATAAACTTTTGAAAGTCATTTACCTCTGTTGTTTTAACCTGTAAAATTGCAATACTGAACTTCCCAGTAGGGCATGGCTGGGGCAGTGCTTTTACCAATGGAGATACTAATGTGAAGATGCAAAGAAATGCCACAGAATATAATGATCTCTAGATGTGTTCTAGAATTTACCAGGCTGCATAGAGAGTCCTTGCGGGATGGTTAGTAGTGCTTTTTATTTAATGCTTTTGTCAGCTTTAGCAATTTCTACCTCTCCCTCTCCTGTCAGCTTATTTCTGACTTGCCTGTATCCCTTTGGAGGGCCCAATTCAATTGTCAGATGAGAAGAAAGAACATATTTTTTTGTCACCCCACTTGACCTGCTTTCCTATACATCCTACAAATAGCTGTTATTGCAAAATTGAAAGCAGCACAGAAGCAGATACAGATATTTGGGAACAAGAGCTGCAAATGCTGCTTCTGCTTCCAGAAAAGAAATATCAAGAGCCGTGTCCTCAGTGGCTGCTGAGTTTGAGAGCCAGACCCTTGAGGTATCTTGAACAATTGTTCCTTAGAAGATGTGATAAATTCTGCAGCAAGAGAAAAATAGTTGCCTAAAGCATCTTCCCTCTCCTTACTGCTTCTTGTAGCATCCTTATTTGATGATTTTTAGTACTTGAAACAACACTTAAGTGACTGAGAGAGTCTGCTGATGACCTCTGTTCATGATATTGTGATTGCAAAGAGGAGAGGTCAGTGTTACAGAAGGAGTAATTTCTGAAAAGAGATAGTCTAGAAATGTAGAGTGTCTTTAATTGAGTGATAAGGACTAGATCCATGTAGAATTATAATCAGACAATTTGAATATCAATTTAAATGAAGTCTAGGCAGTCATCTGCTCTCAGGCAGTGCGTGGCCTCTTTGGAAGCTTAAAATCAATTAACGTAATAGTTTTAGAGCATACACTCTATTTTATGCATCTGATGAATATTTTATATAATACTGTTTTGATAAACAGCTTTTCTGAAAATACCTTATGCAAATTAAAAATATTTATTCTCTTTACCCTTAATATACTTTTTAATAAACTGTAAAGAACATCTTTATTTCTTTTGGTGCCATATGATTCTTAATGTTGATATTTCCATGCTGCTGAATTAACTGAAGTATGAGCTTTTAAGTGGGGGAAGCCAGCCACAGACTTAAAAATATGTTACATATCTTTTCTTTCATCAAACTCTGTCTTCAGCAAGAGTTTTTCCATGAATATCCTGAAGAGTTGCACCCTAATATCTTATAACCTGCATCTCTGGCTGCCACTGGCACCAAATGAATTATGGTAAGATTGCCACAGACCTGCCAGTTTATTTTTAAAAAGATGGGTCTCTAAGTGGCTGTTAATAAGACTAATCAAGATGGGGATTTTTAATCATGTTTTCATCCTTCAGTAGGTTAAGCAATATGTCCATACTGAACTTGATCATTATCCAGAAGCATTTAATTTATGGAGCACACGTGACTGAACATTGAAACTGGGCCAAATATTGCAGTAATTGCTGAATAATCCTGTGTTTGCTGCAAATTCTGCTTGGCATATTTAATCACTTAACGTTTGTCTTTTGAAAGTCTAGTAATTTCTGAATTATTATTGATCTGTGTATGTATCCAAATATTTCCACTGCGCTGTATTATTCAAATGGTGGACTGTATAAGCTAAAGATATTAAATTAACTTTTTATGCTTGTGATTTTTTCATATAGATGTAGACAATTTTATATGCAGATGAAAATTCTGAAAAAATCACTCATCTCCCCAAATTTTTTCCACCTTTATTATGTGTAAATGTAACTGTGCATAGTTCTGTTTTAATATAACTTGTTACTATTACTTGTAAAGTTTCCATTGAAATAAATGTTGGGAAAAAATGAACAACATATCAAACTTTGCTATAATCACATTTGAATAAATTTGCATATTCATACTACTATTACCTGATGACTGTATACCAGGCTATACCTGCAGTGTGGTGCTTCGGAAGTTAATGATTTAGGTGTGGATTGAGGAGAAGAGAGATCACATTAAATACTCCACATTTGTATGAAATTCATCTGAGAATTCATGAGGTTTGGGTTTTTTTCTGGTTTTTGTTTGTTTGTTTGTTTTTTTAATTCCAAATAGCAGTCATGTTTGTACAACTCATTAGAGCAGTATAAATTTGGTCAGCCATGGTAAACTCAAGTCAATCTCAGTTACAGACTTGTTAAATTCTGGTAATGTCCCTTCTATCATTTCTGTGGAAAAAAAGTCAACAGAATACACTACCTTCAAATTAATATTTGTGATCACCAGGTATGCTCCATTGGACTAATGGGAACCATTCAGAATTAATGAGATAGAATCACTGCTTACATTTCTTTCCACTGTAATGTAATTTCATAGTGTTATGTGTTTCCCTAAAAAATAAAACATGTACTCTAAGCATACCAGTCAATAAATTAAATGGCTAGCATCCACAAACAGATCAAATCAATACTCCATTTTTATGTGGCACCTTATTTTGTACAGATATTTTAGAACTCAGATGCCTTCCACAGTAAGCAGTGGCTTTTCTTTTGGCGTTTTCTGTATTAGGGAGCCTCTGTTAAAGCAGTGGGGCTGCTCATGTGAGTATCTCTGCCCACATGTGATTATGCTAACATATCTTTTTAGAAGTAGTAGATTAGTCAAAAATGAAAAGCTAATAAACCATCCAAAACCCTTAATCAAAGTGACTGGAGACTGTCACTGACCTTGCCAAATCCCCTTTATTTAGGGAGTTTCTCAGGCTCAAGTCAGGAGGCAGCGGTGGCTGCGGCACAGCTCTTGCTGTACCCTTGCTTTGCCTCCCTTTCAAACAGATTCTCTGAAGAGTGTTTTAGAACATCTTTATCTGAGGAGAGATTACAGGTCAAACCTTAAACTTTTAATTTGCCAGTACAATGTGCAGAACTAGTAGGTGGCAGCTTTTCTTGTCATCAGGAGGGACCATTTGTTTTGGTTTTTTCACAGCCTGATGTGAGCTTTACGATGCTGAAATGCCTTTCAACACATCACAGTCTGGTGGTGGAAAGCACTATTTTAGAATATATCTGCTTTTTTCCAGGCAACAAGTAAGCTGCTAACTAGGAAGTTGAGTTTTAATCAGTAATTATTTTTTTAATCAGTAGTTTTATAAGTGCAGATGGATTGGTGGTCAATACTCAGCTATACTTAAAGTTAGGATGGAATATAAAGATTATCGCTTAAGCTTACTATATGTATCTTAAATGTTGCTGCAGATACTTATAGTGTTAAGGGTTCATTTGTAGTCAGATTTTATGCTGTTTTAATGCATTTTCTGCTGCTTTTCAGCCTAGTCTCCAGCCAGATTGTTCTTGTGGGGTTTGGTGCCAAGTTCTCACTCATAAGCTCACATAATAGGATTAACTTTGTTCAGGTCTACTTGCTGAGCATCAGCCTGGCCCAAAGTTCAGTTAGTTCATCATTAGTGCATCCATCACACTGTTCTGAGCATGATTTGGGCTTAAATGTAGTCTGAAAGTCAGAGCTGATGACACCTTCACTGAATAATGAAAATTTTATACCTTTTTGGTGTAGCTCTGTAGAATGTAAAATTCTTCAGCAGTGTTTATGATTACCTTTTTTCTTTTAAAAAAATTTTTGCAATCTACTGGAGTAATAATCCTTCGTATTTTTGTTCTCTGTCTCTGTTCTCCAGTCGAGGACTCTTGCCCTGCAGGACATTTTGTGAGGCAGCAAAAGAAGGCTGTGAACCAGTCCTGGGTATGGTAAATGCTTCTTGGCCAGAGTTCCTGAAGTGCTCTCAGTTCCAAAACAAAACAGAAAACGACACCAGTTCAAGGGTATGCTTCTCACCACTTCAAGAGAAAGGAAAGCAGTGTATGTTTCCATTCTTATACTATGTTAATGATTCCCTATTTAATAATGTATTTTTTTATTATGTAGCAAAAGCTCTGGAGTGAAATTACTAGTTCTGGTTCTGCTGTGTTCAAGTTACTGTGATGAAGTCTGGTTGTTAGTTGGTTATAGTTTTGCTGTAATTTAATTGTTTAGGTGTTTTTTTCAGACTTGTATTGACATGAGGCTTTTTTGGTTTGCATCAAAAATTCTGAGCTCTTTCAAGGAAAGAAAGTAGGAGAAAAGTAATAAGCTCTTCAAAAATCTTCTGCTTTTTCTTTACTAAGCTGTTTTACATATATGATTGTGGCACAACTCAGGGTCGTATTCTCTTGTCCTATCACTTGTCACTTGGGAGAAGAGACCAACCCTCACCTCCCCACAGCCTCCTTTCAGGCAGTTGCAGACAGGGATGAGGTCTCCCCTCAGCCTCCTCTTCTCCAGCCCAAACACCCCCAGGTCCCTCAGCCTCTCCTCGTAGACCTTGTTCTCCAGCCCCTTCCCCAGCCTCGTTCCCTTCTCTGGACGCGCTCCAGCCCCTCAATGTCCTTCTTGGAGTGAGGGGGCCGAGAACTGACCCCAGTGCTCGAGGTGTGGCCTCCCCAGTGCTGAGTGCAGGGGCACAATCCCTGCCCTGCTCCTGCTGCCCACGTTGTGTCTGACACAGCCCAGGATGCCATTGACCCTCTTGGCCCCCTGGGCCACTGCTGGCTCATGTTCAGCCAGCACTGCTGGGTCCCTCTCTGCCAGACAGCTTTCCCACCACTCTCTAAATACAAGGCATTTCCATTCTTACTTTGGTAATGACTTCTGGGTGACAATAAACAAGAAGAAATCATATGATGAAAATTGTTTTTCAATTTTGTTTAAAAAAACCCTGACAAGTTATACACTCAAAACCACCTTAAAAGATCAATGGGGTTATACAGTATATCTTTGACTCTTAGTTAATACTACAGTTTGGATTGTTTGTATAACCTAGTTTATCTCCTTACACTTTCTGAGTACGTGTAATGACATAGCCTTAAATTACTGCATCAAATCTGTTTACCACTTGGATTCTTTCCTCTATTAGGGCATGTTTTGGGGGGGTCATGAAGTAAAGGGGGCTGTTGTCCATATTTACCTTCTTCTGTGGGAGCATTTTCAGTGGCTGAGGTGGAGAAATATGCAAAGAGGAACTGTGTCTTCTGGAAGGCATTTGAATGCTTTACAGAAAAATTGAACACTACCCAGAAGTCTTTTCTGCATGACACAACTGGAAAATAATGTTTTTATTGAAAATCAAGATCATGTGCTGCCCAACTGGAGAATGCACCTGGGAATGTAATAGAAAAGATTTTGAAATTATTAATATAAGTATTTATTACAAACACATTTTTGAGACGAGGGAGTGCATGTCAGTTGATTAAGTTTGATATTACCCTGTTTCTTGGTGATGATAAAATGATATTTCAGGCTTAGAAAAGCAAGTAAATGCGTTGAAAAAAAAGAATACCCTGCTGCCAAAAGTTAACTGTGAAAATGAAAGTGCTGAAAGAGTGTGTGTGTATCCTTTGCCATAGAACAATACTAAGGACTGCTATGCTAAGACTACAAATAGAGTTGAAAATCTGGGTAATTAATTGCACTTTCAGTCAGTGCAAGATGGAACTATTTGTCATTTTTGAAAAACACACTCTGCGTGTTTAGTCATATCTGGTGCACAGTGGTACAACTCTGTATCCACTGTTCACCACGTGGGTCAGGAAATTGTGAAGAATATTGCATTGCTATGCAGAAAGGCTGATTGTGAGCAAAAATTATTATATTTTTTGTAGTCATGTTAAAGCCTTCTTTAATCTCAAGGGCAGATTTAACAGGTGTAATAGTCTTCATGACTGCCTGTTGAGGTCTTTTAAAATGAGTCATTCGCTGATGGCAGTTTTAAATGACTCTGTTCTGTCTTAAAAAATGTAGTTTCCATTGAGATTTATCTTTCAAGTGTTCCTCTTGACCTTGTTGCATTCAGTGATGTTCCTCTAAGAGCTATCCTGATCTTTCCCAAAATGGAAATATATTTTAATCCCTTTGAGAAATCTTGAATATCAGTTAATCAGTGTGAAAATAATTTCACGTAGATCATGGAACAGATCCTCCCAGAAGTTATGCTAAAGCACATGGAGGTGGTTGGAGACAGCCAGCATGGCTTCTCCAAGGGCAAGTCCTGCCTGACCAACCCATGGGCTTTCCATGATGGAGTGACCACATCAGTGGACATGGGAAAAGCAATGGGTGTCATCTATCTGGACTTCTGTAAAGCCTTTGACACGGTCCCCGACAACATCCTTCTCTCCAAAGTGGAGGGATGTGGATTTGATGGGTTTGTTGTTGCATCAATTAAGACTCATTTTTCTAAATAGCTTTCATGTCTTCTTATTTTTTCTTACCCTGAAAAGTTTAATTCTTTCTTTTCTTCTTCTCTCCAGTGCTGTGCGGAGGAAAAGAGAGTTTCTTGTGTGCCAGTGGGATCTGCATCCCAGGGAAACTGCAGTGTAATGGCTACAATGACTGTGATGATTGGAGTGATGAGGTCCATTGCAGTAAGTTTCTTAAACCTTGCAGTGTTACGTTGAAGCCCTGAATCCATTCAGGAAAACCTAAAAACTAAATAAAGCGATCGGCACAGAACAGGACCTTTCATTTTATTTGTGTATATTGACATTTGCCATTGAATGTGTTTACCTTTGCTCATTCTGACCACAGGATGTGGGTTTGTTCTATGAAATTTTATGCCTAGAAGCAGATTCTAAGCTTTCTACAAGGAATCATGTGGAAATTAGAAGTGTTTGGGGGATTTTTTTTTTAATGGATGAATAACATGCATCAGAAGAGCAGTTCTGATAATCTAATGAAGACTGTTAGTCGTTATCTTTTTCCTAGTCCTTGGCATTGATATTACAGCAGAAACAAAATCATCAGGTTATAAAGTTCTCTGGGCTTCAACATTGAATGTGATTTATTTAAATAAATCCCAGTATATGGTGCAGTAGGAAAAAAATGGGTATTCATGCTTAACATCTTAGGTTTTTGTTTATTTACACGTGGTAATGTGCATCTTTAGAGATCCTGTGTGGTTTTCTGTGTTGACAGAAACAAACTGTCAAACATCTTTAGAAAAGCTGAGAAAACGTGCAGCAGGAAAACAATGAAAAAGAAAAAAAAAGCAAGAAAAAAGGAAAATGTGGAGCAATGACAAAATGGGGATTATAGCAGGACATGATGCCGCAGAATGGTGCTGTATATTCATTAAGACTTTGGACCTGGGGTTGAGTTCCAGACCATGCAGTTTAGACTCAAAAGATTTGTTTCTTACTAGTGGTTTAAGAGCTTGGTCATTCCAAGACACACAAATCTGCTTTTAAGGAAGTTGCTGGTAGATTTTATCTGGGATACTCCAAGGAATAAATGGTGGCTGCAGTTTCCTCCTGGTCTCAATAAGAAAGAGGTTAGAGCTTGCTTTTTCTTAAATAGACCTACAATTTATTTAATGGAGGTTGATAGAGTGCCTGTTACATAAAAAGTGTTGCATCTTTTGATGTTTTCCTGTCAATGTTAACTTCAGGTTTTAATGTAAGCTAAAAAAATTAAATTATCTGTGCTTTATTCCTGGTTTAAGTTAAACACATTTATAAATGTGTTTTAGTTTGAGGTATTTGTTTGGTTTTCATTATCTTCCCTCTTCAGAGTGCTACAAAGAAGAGGCTTTTGAACAACCTGACAGTTCATGTACTCCTTTGTGACAAAGGCCACAGCTGTGTTGGAGGGAATCTATGTGCTTAATTTCATTGGAATGAAGAAGTTTCTTCTTCTTTTAAGGAAAAAGAAAAACCACTAAACTTCCATAAATGAAAATTAAATTGCAAAAATGGTTATTAACTCTAAGAATATCGTCCAGCCAATGTATGCAAGTTTTGAGTGTATGAATAGTTTGAAGAGTCTGCCTTTTTCCTGAAGGGATCATTATAGATAATTGAAGTTTATTTTTTTTAGTGAATTCATAATTAAATTTATGAAATTATTGATTTTTTTAAAAAAATTCTTAAAGCACTTCTATCAAAGTACGTGCTATCAAACTTGTCCTACCCTAGCTTCATTATCATTGAGAGGATAACTAGATATAAACATATTGCTCACTTCTAGTCTAATTTCTGTTCCACAGATTGCTGGGGAGCTCTTTTGTCTGCATGAAAATCATAAACAAAGAGCGTGGGCAATAGAGATGGAGAAAAATATTTGGACTTTCTGTTCTAGCAGACAAACCTATGTAGCAGTAGATTGTTTGTGAGCAAAAATTACACAGAAAGGCAAGTATTTCTACTCCTGGAGTCTTGTGAAGAGGCCACGAGATTCTTTGCAGTCTTGATGAGTCAGTCCGAGCTGCGAGGAGAATCTTTTCATTACAGTTACTTCCCAAAGGACTTTAAAGGGCTTTTAAACTCACGAAAAAAAAAACCCCAAACCTTTAAAAGATAAAACTGAAAAAAACTTAGTAGAAATAAAAAGGATTTACAAACAAAACTGCCTTTGCAGACTGTGGCCTTGAAGATTGGGTGTTTGGGCTTGGGGTTCAGTCAACGGAGGAAGTTTCTTTCTCTCAGCAAATTCTGTTCTGTGTTCTTTTGTCTTTGGGAAGTTTCTTTATCACAGTGGAGCCCTGTGCAGGTGTGTATTTCCTGCTTTTTTCAGTGTTGTGTCCATGTCTCATATGCTTTAGATTGACTGCTTGTTGAATTCTCTCAGTGTCCTCCACTCTCTAAAATACGTATATATACAATAACATAGAACTGCATGCAAACAGATGGTTTTCTCTGGGATGACAATACATTTTGAGGGGAGAAGTAGATTTCTCTCAGCTGCACACTCTATTGGAGTTACACTAATTCATTTAGCTCTAGTGTGTTGATGACAAGGATGGAAAATTGAGGTGGAATGAAAAGCGCATGAATGATTTGGCCCAGAGGGTGGCGATCAGAGGCATGAAGTCTGTTTGAAGGCCAGTAACTAGACACGTACTCCATGGCCAGTAGACTCGGTTCCAAAAGTGTTCAACATCTTCATTAATGACCTGGATGGTGGGGTAGAATGCACCCTCAGTGAGTTTGTCAATGACACCAAACCGGGAGGAGTGGCTGTCACACCAGGGGGCTATGCTGCCATCCAGAGGGACCTGAATTGGCAGGAGAAATGGACTGACTGTTGAACTTCTCATGAAGTTCAACAAGGAGAAGTGCAGAATCCTGCTTCTGGGAAGGAATAATCCCCTGCACCAGTGTATGCTGGGGGCTATCCAGCTGGAAAGCAGCTTGGCAGAAAAAGACCTGAGGTTGAAGATAAGCCAGGAATTGGCCCTTGCTGCAAAGAAGACCAATGATATCTTGGACTACATGAGAAAAAGTATCCTTCCCCTCTACTCAGCACTGACCACACCTGGAGCACTATGACCAGTTCTGGGCTCTTCAGCACTACTGAGACCTGGACGTAATGGAGAGAGTCCAGAAAAGGGCTACAAATATGTTTAAGAGCTGGAGCTTTCCTGCTGTGAGGCTGAGAAAGCTGGGACTGTTTAGCCTAGAGAAGGCTCAGGAGGCATCATCAATGTATATAGATATCTGAAGGGGAGATTGTAAAGAAGATGGAGACAGGCTCTTCTCATTGGTGTCTAGTGATAGGACAAGAGTCAATAGACACAAACTGAAACACTGGAGGTTCTCTATGAACATCAGGAAACGCTTCTTCGCCGTGAGGGTGACCGAGAAATGGTACGGGTTGGCCAGAGAGGTTGTGGAGACACAAGCCATGGAGATACTCCGAAGTGGTCTGCCCATTGCCTGGGTGGCCCTGCTTGAGCAAGGAGGTTGGACCAGATGACTCCAGAGGTCCCTTCCAACCTCAGCTACTGTGTGATTCTGAGAATGAGTCCTCAGTGTGTCTAGTCAGTGGCCCTTAAAGCTTCAGAAAGCTAAAAGACAGCGTATTTTTTCATCTAGATAGTTAGAGCACTTTACAGAATTTCAAAAATGTATTCTGCAAAGTGTAACTAATTGTGTCTTTGTAAAGGTATTTGACAGATCTAGATTCAAAAGTCTGAAGTTTGCCAGTGTAATTGGATGCATTAAAAAGAAACAGGATTTTTAAAAACAACATCTGGAAGAATATTTCTGACGTATACTTTACAATTTTAATTCAAATATTCTTGTTTGTTTGGATTTGGATTTAAATGTTTTGTCTTTGTGACCTAAGTGTGACTACTATTACATTTCCTGAAATGAGAATGAGGAAGGTGAAACTGCTGCTAAATAATTCCAGAAAGATTTTGAACTTTACAAATTGTGGTATAATATGTACAACAATCTGGTGTAAGTTATTTAACTTTACACTTTTTGAAAATCAAACCATTCAAGTTAATCATTGCTTCTGTAGGATATTAAGGTAACAAAACTATGAGTGACCTCATTGAGAGGAAAGGCCCATAAGTATACTAAATAAAATCTATTTCACTCACTTGCACTCAATCTCATTAATCTACTCATCTCACCCCTAGAGTGTGCACGAGTGGTCTGGCCAGAGTCACTTGGTTTTGACAGTAAAAACCACTGGCTTTTGTTTCCTCGTAATGTCTCGGTTTCTTTTTGGTTGGCAATGATGATTTACTCTTCCACCAAGCATTTTAAAGTCTTAGTGCTGTAGCAGAATCCATCCCTCTTTTTGAAAGTATAGTTTTAAGTTACTTAGTGGCTTTTTTTACGCAGCTGCAGCCAATAACTGATACTTAGGTTTTCAATCGTGTTGTTTATACCATTTAGTTTGTGACTTTGTGCAATGGAAGGTGCAGCTGAGGAATCAGAATTCAGCTCAGCCAACCATCACATAGGAATATGGACAGGAAGGAAGCTGTAATGTTCATAAATTATCAGTGCTGAAATGTGAACTGTCAGAAGGATCCCGATGAGCAAGGTTTGTATGTAATATACCAAATGCAACAGGCTCTCTTGCATCCCTTGGCTGGACTTACACACAATTCCCTAATATGTGTACTTGTTTCCTCTTCCTCCTCATGTGACTATCTCAGTCATACTTCTCTTTCATAAAGAATGAACAAGATGAAGACCATTTTAGTAATAAAATACAAAGTATTTACACACACACCCCACTACATACCATACACCAAAATAGAATGTCTTGTTAAATTACTGTCTTATTTACTCCTAGGGGTGGCAGAATTTGTACACTGAATCTGCACATATATCTTTACATATAAATCTTTAAAATGTGGGACTCCTAGAATCACCTCTGAGTGTTGGGCTGAGGTGATTCACGATCAGAAGGACACATGGTGCGATAGTGAAGTGGCTTAAACAGAATATGCATCAACTGAGATCAAAGGATTGCTGAATGCAAAAGATTGACCAGGCTTTTTTTTTTTGTTTAGTGGAATATAAAATAGGAATTTGTATTTAATTTTAAGAAAACTTGGCTTGTCCCATCAGTAACAAAATTGAAGTTGAGCCTTTTACAAATGGCAGCTGCAAGATGCCCACTTTATTCTCATGGAAATCAGGAGCTACCCTAAACTATGTATTATTGCCAGCATCTTGAAGAAGATATCTGTTAAGACTGTTACGTTTTCATCAAATGAATCTTATTTCCTTATAAGGAAGTTTGTATTAGTTTTGTTTACCCTTTCTGTGTGGGCCTGAGCTGCCATACTCTAAAGGACACTGCTGCAGCTACAGAGGTATGAATGTAAACAAGGAATGGGGTATGGATGGAAATCAAACAGTGAACTTATCCAGAGGAAACAATGTAGAAAAAGGCAGGTTTGTTTCATTTGCATGAGGAGAAATGGAAGCTCAGAAACTGTCAAGAGTTACAAACTGAACAATAAGAGTAAACGTTGCCAAAGTACCCCATGCTGTTATATACTCAAAAAAAGTAATGTCTAGAATTGTACTCACAGCTGGCTATTGTTCTGCTTACATTAAACTAGAACTTCAATATTTTCATCTAGTTTGAGGGTTTTGATATTTACTGTTTCATGCCTTTTGTTCTGTTAAAGTGAAATTAACTATTGAGTACAGAGCTATGGGTCAACCGTATTATTTTGCTTTATGCACTGAAGGACTGTACTTCACATTCTGCTGTAGATTCTGTTTGGACTTTATAAGATGGTGTGAAACTTGTAGAAAGCATGAATACTTCTGTAGGGGAAGGAAAGATCCATATTGAAGCCTTGAGAAACTTAAAGTTAGAGCACTCATCCAGGAGGTGGAACACTTGAATGGTGTTGATTTGGAGGGATAGAAAGTATCCTACACCTTCTGGGAGCGTGCTGCACCTCTCAGTGTGTGATAATAGTTAGAATGATGCCCTTCTTTCAAAGTGGGACCACTGTGCACGTGAACACAACAGTCACACTCCAAGAGGAGGAAGGCAAATGGTAGCATGGTTCTGTTGTTTAGTGGTTGTTGTCTCGGTTGAGGAGAAAGGCTTATGTTCCAGTCCCTGCTCTAGGAGCTGTTTGTGTATGTTGTTCAGGAAAGAGCTCACCTTAAATGCCCACATAAAGGGCACGAGGAACTTCCTTATCCAGTGGCACAGCTTCACCAGGAAGGACAAACTGTCCACCCAGCTGTTCTATATCATGGCTTTCTGCTTGGAAAAGCATAGAACATAGATCACTCGCTTCCCAGCTGTGTTTGTAATAAAACATTATTACTAATGGGACCAGACATCACCAAACCTATTTTTCTCTTCTCCCTCCTTTCCCAGCTACCGTGTAGGTTCCATGTTTTTATCAAACTTGATGTTATTCAGGCATTTTGGATATTCTCAGAGAATGTCTATCAGGGCTTTACTGAAAGACTCAGCCATGGAAAGAAAGGCTAAACCAGCTTAGGGCTAACAAATGCTAAGAATTCCTTGATGAGACAGCATCAGGCCAGATTCTGAAGCTCAAAACTGCATGAAGCATAAAGCTCATTTGAAACCATTGTAAGGTCAAAAGCAGGGTCTGGGGAATCTTGATTTTGCCATTAGAAGCTTCACTTCCACCTAATAGCCACATCAGGGTTCAACACTGTCCCAGTAATCTCACCAATGAAACCCACAACCTTTCTCAAGAACATTAAGTGGATAAATTAATTAAAAATGTTGGCTGTGTGTGTAGCCAGAGCACATTGTCCTCATAGCACTGTAAATTGTAGGGTGTCTTTAGCTGATCTTGTTTTAGTTAATATCAGTGTTCACATTTTATATGAATGTTCCAAAGCTGTGTTATCACTTAACAAAAATTTGTTTTGTAGACTGCAGTGATGATGCATTTCGTTGCAACACGGGAAAATGCCTAAATTATACCTATGTTTGCGATGGATATGATGACTGTGGAGACCTTAGTGATGAACAAAACTGTGGTAAATGAAAGTTTTATGCTTTTCTAAAGTCTTTTCAGATAGTAGTATTGCCAGAGCCAGCAATTTTTTTCCTTAGACTGTTAAAAGAGTAATACACCCTTCTGTTTTTCTCTTTGGGCAACTTAAAAACACCTCACAAATTCAAAATGCAGTTTGAAAAGATTCAAAGGAGAGTTCTGGCTTAATCTAAATTTTGAAGGTAGTGGTATTTTGAAGAAATATTCTGATTTGCAATTTGTTTTAAACTAGTTCAAGATGTTATGGTTTTTTGCTAACTTAGCTGAATTTAACTGAGATTGAAGCAAACCATAAGAAGCTACACACCTGTGATGCTGTTTTATAGCTGAACTGTTTTTTCATAAGCTCCATTGAGAACTTATATGTTTTGATGATCAAATTCTATTTCTTTCAAATTCTATTTTCTGTCCACTCTGTGTGTTCTGCCTCCTTATATTTGTCTTTCTACGTACAGTTAACTTTCATAGGGGAAAAATGACACTTTGTCATAAAAAAGAATAACCTTCACATATAAATGCTGAAAATCTTTGAAAGCCTTATTTTTTTTCAACTTTTGCTCCTAGTACTACACCTGAGGATAAAAATGAATGCCATAAAATAATTCTTTAGAAGTTAAAATATTATTTCTGACCTTTTTTTTTACTTTTCTAAGGACAAGCAGAGAGAATTTTAAAACTAAAAAACTAAAAATCAAGGCACTATTTTTCGTTATGTCTCTTCTCCAAATTAAATGTACGCTAACATCTTTCACTACTTTTTGCCTGTTTTGGTTGTTTAGTGTTTCCTTTTGATAAACTGTCTTTGATTAAAAACTTTTCTAAACTTTAATCTGACTCCTGCAATTCCTATCTTGAGAGGGTGCTGTCTGTATAAAATTTAAGATCAAAAAAAAGAGCAAAAAGCTGTAGTTACACAAAATCTCTTATTGTAATTTACTACTGCAAACCAGCTCATTAGTAAGAATGATGAGCTTATAGTCATAGAGCAATCGATCAATAATATAAATTATACAAATGGTAACTTCTCATCCTTTTTTCCCCCCTCAATTTTGTATTTTATTTAGATTGTAATCCAGTGACACATCATCAGTGTGGAGATGGGAGATGTATAACAGCTGATTGGGTATGTGATGGTGACCATGACTGTATAGACAAATCAGATGAAATCAATTGCTGTAAGTTCCCTTAATCTCTAAATTAGTTTTTTCTTTCTTTAAAAATAAAACCAAAAATGTAAGATAAGCAGTATACTTATTACTTCTAAGGCAAAATTTGTGTGCTTATTTGATTTCAGAAATTCACACTTCACAAATGTCCCTCCTGGTAAGCAGCTGCAGCAACTTAAACATTTGTTCCTTCTATTGAGAAGTACAGCATTGCCTCGTGTTTCAGCCTCTTGCTAGTTACAGAATTAGCTTTTGGTTAATTTTAATGTTCCCATTAAAGAGTATGAATGCATGGATGTAACCTCTTTAAACTGTAGGCATTCAGAGTTTGTGACACCTTTCTGATGTGTCTTGATGTGACCTGTCACACCTTGTCCGAGTTTCGACTTCTGTGTGTTTCGATGATGGTGGTGTGTATCTGCAAAACAACCATAATAGAATATTATTGAGGTTGCAAAATCAAGTCTTGGAGAACTGGCAAGTGTTTTAATGTGATTAAATTCTCAAAAGACATATACTGCTTTGATTGTTGCTGCCATTCATTGCTTGACCTTGCAACCGCTATCCTATAATTTTCCCTGAAATCTGAGAATCTAATCTGAGTAAAGGAATGTAAGCAAGTGGGCAAAGGAAAAGTGACATTTTTTATATGGGTAAACATGATGAGGGTTTTTTTCCTGGAAAAGCTGAACCTTCATCTCAGCCTGTTCCTAATATCCAACATATATAGTTTCGGTCCCTGTAGTTAAAGATCAGCACAGCTTTTGAAAACATAGCCTACATATAATGAAAAATGTCTAGTGACCTTCAGCACTAAGCAGTATTATCAGATCCTCCTAAAATAACTTCAAGATGATATTGAAAAACATTTAAGACCTTCATTAACCCAAGTTGATGAGAATATCATCTTTCATTTCCTCTAGCGTGTCATAGCCAGGGTCTGGTGGAGTGCAGAAATGGGCAGTGCATTCCTAGTGCATTCCAATGTGATGGAGATAATGACTGTAAAGATGGAAGTGATGAAGAAAACTGCAGTGAAAGTAAGGATATCCCTCATTTTATCCTTCTTACTGAGCCTGTTGATTGATTTGGATGTACCTGTCAGAGACACTGAAGTTAGGGCTGAACTGATATGGAATATAGGTTTTGTTACAAACACATTAAATGTGTGAAATCAGAGAAACTGGAGGCCAAAATGTAGTAGCTTGCCACCTGCCTATGTAAGGGTACAGGGATCTTGTGTGATAGTACAAGTATGTACATATAAAGACTACAAATGACCATTTCTTCATCTATATCCAAATAAAAAAACAGTCTCTTTCACTACATACCTTAAGGAAAACTAATGTGTGACATCTGTTAACGTTACTGCTGTAATGCATTTTGAGAAAATAGAGATCTAATATAGATGTACTCATACCTGGGTCTGTGATCCCTTTAAAAAACACAGTAGATTGAGTTTGTAGAAATTCAGCATTGACTGTGCTGTGGCCAAAAGTATCTACGAAGTAGCAGAGGGATTTTTAAAAACACTCTTCCTCTGTGGGGTAAGAAGGAGTTGCAGCAAACTTTAAAAAATAATTTTAATGTAAAGATTTATGATAGCTTTAGAATTCAGAAGGTTTTACCTCCCTTTCAAGTCCATTTTGCAAGCAGATGCACTTGTAAAATAAGACAGTCAATTGCTACAACAAAATAAAGTACTTCCAATGCTTCAGTACGTAACATGTATAAAGGGAAGTAAATCCACATGATTATGAATAGCTATGACAACATCATCAGTTTTTTGGGACAAGATTGTTGTCACAGTCATTGAAACAAGGTGTTTCTTAAGGATCTCTCTATGCCCAAAATAAGGGTGCCATGACTGAATGATTAATGTTTGTGGACAGCAGTGCAATGCAAACACTAAACAATAGTGGTAATAAACTATTTGAAACAGGATGAGATAATAAAATCCACACTGCTCAGTCTCTGTGTACAGAATAGTAAATTAAATGACTGATTTTGCAAAAGTCATATGGGAGGCAGAGTTTAATAGTTTGGAAAGAAGCTGACTCCACTGTGACTCAGAGAGAAGTCTAGGGATTTGTCAGAGAAACTTAACTACCCAGGTAATGTGCTTGGAAACTGTGTGATAAAGCGCTGGTTTTAGTGATTCTGAATTCCATCTTTAGGACCGTGGCTTTTTGAGTTTCTTTTTGTTGTTTGTTTTTTAACCAGCCAAAGAAGGACAGTGAAACTTCAGCTCTGACAACCTTTTTTCAGGATGGTTTTTATTATCCACCAAAACAATCATAAAATGAGAAGCAGATCAACTGAATGGCACTGAAGAATAATTCCCAGAGGATATTTATTCTCTTTCAGCTAGGACCTATTGTTCCCTTTGAAATCTTATTTACATGACTTCTCCTACTCTGCCAGAGGATCATGGTAAATGACTTTCAGAGGTCCATACTGCTCATTCAGAAACTGGGATATAAATTCTTATATTAAACAGAGGGGTAAAGAAAAGTGACATCTGGACAGCACTGCACACTTTTCTTCCTTACAATACTTCCTTACTGCACTTCAAATGCTGCAGGGTACTTATGCAACTATGTAAAGGAAAGCCTTAATTGTAACCTCTGTATTTTCTCATCACTCCACTCCACTTGTTTTTATTAGTAATAATTAGAATAGCAATTTTCTGTTTTCCTCAGGCCAAACCCTCTGTCAGGAGGGAGACCAGAGATGTACTTCCTGTCCTGATCCCTGTGGAACTTCTCTCTGTGAGATGAGAAACAGCCAGGCAAACTGCAGTAAGTAGATCACATGGTTCATCCTGTCACTGTTTTAGGGTGGTTTAGAATTTAATGAGGGTGCAGGGTAGGACACAGTAGGTAATTATTTAATTTACTATCTAATGCACACGTGTAATGATAAAGTATTGAAAAGGACAAAGTTGAAACAAAAGTTTCATCATAACTCTTAATTATTATGTACTAAGAAAAAGTCTTAACATTTGACCTGGACATATTTTCCTTCTGTGAATTTTTGATATGTTCTTAATGGATGTTTACAGCTGCACTTTTTCTTAACATTTAATGACATTCTGTGTTTGTATAAGGTAAACAACATAGGGTGAGCGTAAAGCGGAATTTACTGGTTTGTTATCAAAATATAAGAAAATACGGTACTTTGGTATTCTGGAAAAATTTTAGCCCTTTTGTGAAGGCATAATTTGGATATTTAAACTGGCAAAACTAGTTATTTTTCTGGCTAATACATATTGTAGAGAATCAATCTTCAACACTGCATGTCTCAGTTTCTGTGTCCTGTATTCTAATAGTCCATGCAAACCTCCTGTACCCACTGTATACTTGCTTCTGAGTAGCTCTTTCTCACTTGTGCAATGCAGCACTGTGAACAGATACTCAAAAGAAATGTGTTTGCCTGGGTTTTGAAACTGGGGCAGAACTGCATTCAGAATTATTCAGAATTAATTAAAACTTGATGATGTGTTAATGCAGTCACATCACTTCAAGTCACCTCTGCACGTGGGCAGGCTTGCCTTCATTTACAAATGGATGTGGAGGCACATCCTATAATTGATTTGTGCTGAGCAGTTATCTCTGCAGGGTATGGTTTGGTACTATGTGGTACCTTGGTTAGATAATGTTATTCCATTTAGGGTGGAATGGATATGGGAGTGTCAACTAGTCCAAACACCACAGGCTCTCTAAAGTTGTGACAGTCACCCACTATTGTTTATTTAAGATGGGCATCATTCATGCTGGAGTCTTTAGGTGCTGATGAAGTAAAGATTTAAGATATTTGGACATATATGCTTTACATGTGCTTCTATCAATGCATCTTCTATATTTTTGAAGAAAGACAATCGTAAATACTGTGTTTAGCATTAGAAGGAAATTATTTCACATCTTTGGTCAACTACTCCAAATTCCTAATCAAAGCAGTGCCAGTTCACATGGACCATGACCTTGTGACACTGAGTTTTGAGTATCTCCAAGGACAGTCATTCCACAGGGTTTCTGGGAGACCTGTTCCAGTGTTAGGCCTTTCTCATGGTAAAAAACTTTTTCCATATATGTAATTGCAATTTTCTGTCTTAAGATTTATGTCTTTTGCTTCTCATCCTATCCTTGCACACTTCTAAGAGTCTGGCTCTGGCCGTTGTACACCTTCTCATTAGATAATTGTTAACAGCAATGAGAACTCCCCTTAGCCTTCCTTTTTGATGGCTGAACAAAACCTCTTTTCCCAGTTTTTGCCTGTAGATCTTATGGTCCAGTCCCCTAACCTGCTTGTGGGCCCTCCATTGACCTCATTCCAGTAAGCCAAGGACTTTCATGAACTGGGGAGTCAAAAAATAGGACACAATGTGCACCAGTGCTGAATAAAAGGGAATGACAGCCAGTTATCTTTTTCACAGACATCAATCAGATTGATCAGGCATGATTTTCCCATGATAAATCCGTACTAGCTGTTCCCACTCACTTTTTTCTCACATGTGGACATGTCTTCTGGAAGGAACTGGTCCATAATCTTCCTGTGGGCTGAGGTTAGACTGACTGAGCTGTAATCCCCTGGATCCTTCTTGGCCTTCCTGAAATTCGATGTTCTGTTTGCCTTTTTCCAGTCATCAGGTGCCAGGGTTGCTGTGACCTTTTGAAGATGGTATAAAGCAGCCTTCTAATGATATTCCTCAGTGGAAAGTGAGGCAGAAAAGGTATTGAGTACCTTGGTCTTTTCCCCTGCCCCAGTGAGACCAGACCAATGTTTTTCTTACGTTTCCTTTTGCTGCAAATGTACTCAAAAGAGCCTTCCTTCTTACCTTTACATTGCTCAGTAGTATCAACTCTGACTGAGAACTGGCTTTTCTAACTCTATTCCTGTCTGCTTATGAAATATCTCTTTGTTCCACCTAAGTGCTCCATTCCCACTTCTGTCATGGGCATTTTTTTTGATGTGTTTGAGCTCAGTCAGAAGGTCCACGTTCAGCCAAGGTGGCCTTATGCCACACTTGGTCGACTTGCTTTGCATTGCAGTGGACTCCTCCTGTGCTCTGAAGAGGCTCTGCTTTAAGACCAAGTCACTGTCCTTAAGCAGATATCAGTATGATTAAAACTCCCACAAGTACCAGGGCCTGCAATCCTGAGGCATCTTCCAGTTTTCTGAAGAAGAGTTCAACTTCCTTCTCTTTTTGCTAAGGTGGTCTGGAGAACATGCCTACTATGTACATCTCCTGTGTAAGCCTGTCCTCTAATCCATATCCATAACCAAATCATTCAGGTGAGGAGGAGTCTTCTAAGGTGATTGGAGTGGTAGGTGTTGGGGTTTTTTACTTGCCTTTGTGAAACAAATGATCATGCTGCCCTAAGAAATCATAGAATCATGGAATGATTTGGGTAGGAAGGGAGCTTAAAGATCGTATAGTTCCAACCACCCTGCCATGGACACGGACACCTGCCACTAGGTCATGTTGTTCATAGCCTCATCCAACCTGGTCTTGAACACTTCCAGGGATGGGGCATCCATCCAGTGCCTTAACACCCCCACAATAAAAAAATTCTTCCTAATATCTAATCTAAGTCTCCCCTCCTTCAACTTAGAACCATTACCTCTTATCACTGCACTCCGTGATAAAGAGCCCCTCCCCAGCTTTCCTGTAGGCTCCCTTTAAGTACTGGAAGCTGCTCTAAGGTCTCCCTGAAGCCTTTTCTTCTCCAGGCTGAAGAAGCCTAACTCTCTCAGTTTGTTCTTCTATGGGAGGTGCTCCAGCCCTCTGATCATCTTCATGGCCCTCCTCTGGACTCACTCTAACAGATCCACGTCTTTCCTGTGCTGAGGACTCCAGAAGTGAACACAGTGCTCCAGGTGAGGTCTCACAAGAGCTGAGTAGAGGAGTAGAATCACCTCTCTTGATCCCAATGCCGACTGCTGTGCAACAGCACTTGGTATCAGTCTTGAAAACTGAGCCATTCATCACAACTCTTTGAATGCAACCATCCAGCCAATTCCTTATCCACCGAGTGGTCTATCCATCAAATCCATGTCTCTCCAATTTAGAGACCAGAATGTCACGTGGGACCGTGTTGAGTGCTTTACACAAGTCCAGTTAGATGATGTCAGCTACTCTTCTCTTATTGAGCAATGCAGTAGCCCTGTTGTAGAGTATTTTGAAAGGATTATGAAATGGAAATGAAGATAACCATGTAACACCAAACTAATAACAATCCACTTCTCTTCTAAAAAAAAAACTTCTTAAAAAATTTATATTTTTAAAGTAATTTAAGTTTTGGGGGTTGGAATCTCAGATATCTTCATTGAATTATCTTAGTAATTTTTTCCTCTGTGCCTTGTGTTTCACAGTCAGATATTATTTCCCATGAGAGGCAGTCCCTCTCCTGGTGAAAAGGAAGCAATGTGTCTTGGAATACTTATGGTAATCAAGTAGAAATAAACATTAGTTATTATAACAGATCAAATTGCTTTGGTTGTTGACCACATCTGCAGTTCCTGCTGAAATCCTTTGGAACTGCAGGTACCTGGGATTTCCAAAGAAAAGAGTTCTTCAAGTAATCTCTTTTTTGTCTTTGGAGGTCATGGTGCTTTAAGGTCAGAATACACGACTATTTAGTGAGATATAATTACTGACTTTAATAACTCCCCTCTAGCTTGTCACAAGTTTAAATGTGTATGATAAGATGAATTTTCTGTGGGCTGAAGGCTCATGGGAGTGAAGGATTTTTGGTCCCTCTCTTCCTATAGGAGAAGCCACAGTTTTAGCAGACTGTGGCCCCTAAGAAGCAATTTTTCTTCTCAGTTTCTCCATTTGAAGATGTGACTTCTTTTATTCTGGCATTTATCTTTGCCCCAGAACTGTGGTTGACCTGGAAACAGGGGCTTTGGTATTCCTATCTGCTATTTCAAAGCTTCTTTAATCGTAATGCTTCCAAAACTTAACAGGATTTTGATAAACCCTTTTTTTGCATGTTTAAATATGTTATAAGTTCACATTTACTCAGGTCAAAAAAGGACAACATTTTGGAGTTTTATTTATTTTGAAATACCTATAACCTTAACTGCTTAGTAAAGAACACATCAAATGTATCTGATATGTTGTGGCAGGACCAATGCTGGACTCAGAGCTGATGATGTGCAGTCACCAGTCCTCTATTTGACTGGCAAACAAGGCACCAGCAGCAGCCTTGTCCGTCAAGTAGGAAAATATGTAAATTCCCATGTAGCCTCTAGTTCTTATATACTCAGGGAACAGTTCTCTCTTAAGCAAGTTAACTCTCATGAAGAGCAGCTACAGTCCTGTAAAAGGCAACAGTCTTTTCAAGCAGAGTGACTGCAATTCAGTCTTTCTCACAATAAGGAAGAGCTGAAAGTGTGCTTTCTTTCTTGGACTCACCTTCCCTGTGGATTAATCAGTTTGAGGTCCAAAGCAGTTTTCCCTGTAGTCCAAAATCTTTTTCTCATCAATGCAGGTTTTGGTATCCTGTTGTATGCACTGACAGCAATTCTGGAAAGATGTTGAGTGGTGAGGACTGTGTTACAGGATAGCAAAACCCACTTCCTGACCTGTGATCTTTGAGTTCCAAAACAATGTTCTTATTCCATGTCTTGAGAAACTGAAGAGGTTTCCTCCTTGTATTATGGACAGCAGTCCATAATTCTTCACAGGAGTAACCCATAATCTGAATTAGACTTCTGGATCATCTCTCTTTCTGGTCCAGTGACTATTTAATTGTTTGTACACAATGGAACAGCAAGAGAATTTGGGAGAGATCCTTCTTGCATGACATCTGGAAGCACTATTGTCTTTTTTCATATTATTTTCCCTGTTTGTAGTTTGGGCAGTTACTTCTGCTTTGGTAAGAGATGAGAATTCCCGTGGAATATTTCAGTTTTCACAAAGCAGTATTTTCTGGCCCAAATAACTCTTTGTTTGGAAAATTCCAAAGCACAGGCCACATTTTGAAATATTAAATATGGTGGATGGTTTCCACATGTGATAATATCTGATCTCTTTAGGCTGGCATTATAAAGCAGTTAAAACATATTTAGGATAACAGAACAAATACTTGAAGGGAGAGTGTAAAGAAGACAGAGCAAAGGTTAATTTGGTGCTCAGTGACAGGATCAGAGGCAATGGACACAAACTAAAAGAGGTTAAGAGGGAAAACCAGTCCAAGAAAGGCTGGCCAGGTCTGCTGATCAGCTGAATAATTGACTATTGGTTCTTCTTTCAACTTCCTCTCAAAGATCAGCTTTAGGATCTCACAGTTGCCACACTCTGTTGGCAACTGACACTAGCAACTGGCTGCCAAAGAATATTGATAATTTTAAGATACATTTGCTCCAGAATAGGCAAATAAATGCAGGGTTTTTTTGATAACAAATGACTTTTGAATAGTACACTTTTTCATGGAGAATGATCTCATATTTCAAAAGTAAATAAAATTAAATAATTTCACATTGATCTCAGTGCTAAATAAAAAGCTAAATTTCACTCTGAAGTGTAATTCTCTCTATTGTTTTGTGTTGTGGTGGAAAATTGAAAAATAAATATTTCTAACTACCAATTTGGGAAGAAATACAAAAGCTGTACAATTTCTAAAATCCAAAATGCTGCATCAGGTTGGTAAAAACCGGATGATTTTTATATATAGCTGTAGTCTGTTTAAGCATATGGACTTATAGCTGTTGTGTTTATTCTGCTATTGCTTAGCATTCTTTTTATTATCAATTATGACTTATCTGAATTAAATTATAAGCATGTAGAGTGTCTCTTACTCAGTGTTTGTGCAATACAAACATGTCCTATTTTTCAGATTGGATGCAAAAAATAAAATAACATAAAAAATAAAAATCCTGCCTTCTGTTTTCTGTACAGAAAAATTGTGCAGTCTCTATTATTAGAGATTTTTCAAGACTTGACTGAATAAAGCCTTGAGAAACCTGAGCAGACCTCAGAGTTGACCAAAGTTTGAGCAGGATGTTACAGACCTTCTGAGATCCTTTCCAACCTAACGTACTCTATAATCCCAGTTGTCTTTATTTTGACAATTGCCCTGCCTCCACGAGGTGTGTTATGATAGCATAGTACACCAGTAGGAATTGTGTTGCTGTATGGTACAGGAGCTCTTGAAAATCATCAGAAACTTGATTCAAACAGAATAAATCCAGTTTAAAGAGTATTTTTTTTGTGCCATGTTAAAGTTAAGATGTTACTTGAGAAGTTAATGCATATTGGTAAGGGAATATAAATCTGAATAGGTTATTAGGTAGGCAGAGGGCAATCCCACCTTTCTTTACTGGTGTGAACAGACTCATATGGGGGTCTTGATCTGTCAGACTTGTAGTTTCTCAAACCTGAGAGGAAATCCTCTGACTGATAAATTTGTTAAATACTTGTAATTATTTCTTTCAAATTTTGTTTAATCTCACATAATTTGTGTTTCTTTTGTTTTGTTTTTTTTTGTTTTCTTTCTGTGAAAGGTCAGTGTGAGCCAATTACTCTGGAACTCTGTATGAATTTGCCTTACAACTATACTTATTACCCAAACTACCTGGGCCACAGGACGCAGAAGGAAGCCTCTATCAGCTGGGAGTCTTCTCTTTTCCCAGCCTTGGTTCAGACCAACTGCTACAAGTACCTTATGTTTTTTGCCTGTACAATATTAGTACCAAAATGTGACCCCCATACAAATCAGCGGATCCCACCTTGCAGGTATTATATTATACTTCATTTAATACTTGACTGACATTGTCTGTCATATTAGTCTTTCCCAATTTTCTGTTTCCATTAAAATACCAGAAATTTTACTTCCATAGCAAAAGGCAGAGAACCGTTAAATGCAGTTTATTATACATGTGTGATTAGTATGTGGAGTATTCAAAACAAGGAGTGGAATAGCAGTTTAATAATTTTCAAAATGAATCTCTTAAATAGACACATTGAATAGACTGTTTCAGTTGGAAGGGACCTACAATGATCATCTGTTCCAAATGCCCTGCCAGTTCAGGGCTGACCAAGTTAAAGCACGTTATTAAGGGCATTGTCCAAATGCCTCTTAAACACTGACAGGCTTGGGACATTGACCACCTTTCCAGGGATCCTATTTCAATATTTGATCACCCTCTTGGTAAAGAAATGCTTCCTAATATCCAGTCTAAAACTCTCCTGGTGCAGCTTTGAACCATTCCTGTGTGTCCTATCACTGGATACCAGGGAGAAGAAATCAGCACCTCCCTCTCCACAGCCCCTCCTCAGGAGGCTGTAGAGAGCAACGAGGTCGCCCCTCAGCCTCCTTTACTCCAAACTACACAAGGCCAGATCTTCACCTGCTCCTCACAGGATATTCCTTCCAGCCCTTTCACCAGCTTTGTTGCCCTCCTTTGGACAAATTCATAGACTTTCACATCCTTCTTGAATTACGAGGCCCAGAGTGAACAGCACCTCCCAGTTTGGTATCATCAGCAAACTTGCTGATAGTGTATTCAACTCCTGCATCCAAATAATTGATAAATACATTGAACAGAACTGGCCCTATAATTGAGCCCTGAGAAATGCCTCTGGTGACCAATTGCCAGCCAAATGTAGCCCCATTCACTACAACCCTTCAAGCTCTACCCTTCAGCCAATTCATCACCCAGGGCACCACGAACCCACTCATCCCACAACTGGACGACTTGTCCAGAAGGATGCTGTGAGCTTTGCATGAAGCATTTTCCATTTCTGTGTGTTTGATTAGAATTGCACCACTATAGAAGGTATTTAAACTTGGAATAAATGAATTTAATTTGAAACAGCAGCATTTGTAATAGTTCCTTGCGTTTGCATATCACTTTATCTATGCAGTGAAAGAGAAGTGCCTTGAGAATTGCAGTAGCTATGCTAAGATTTCCTACCACATGACATTGGTGAAGAATAGATAGCATTTCTTTTTCTAGTGATGTGCTTCTTAGTGAAAGCTAAGAGTGAATCACAGGGTTAAGATTTCATGTAATTCTCACACAGGGACTAACAGGAAAGTTAGAATATTGTATATGAAATAGCTGTGAAGTTAGAGTGGTTTGTGCAAGCTCTGTTTCAGACTTGCTTGTTTGAAAACCAAGTCTTTGTTTTTTTTCAGAAAGAAGTATAAAGAATAAAAATGGGCCTAACTTATCTAATGTAGAAGGACAAATTTGCATTGTGGGCTTTTTGTTTCAGTATCTACATACCTAGCTAACAGATTTTAGGAAGTATCACAAGACAGTTGAATAGTCTTCAAATTTTAAATATTAAACAGACAAAGAGGAACTCATAGAAATTGTAGAATAATTTAGTTTGAAGGGGACTTGTGGAGGTTATCTGATCCAACTTCCTGCTCAAAGCAGGTTAACATCACGTTTTGATGAGATTGAGTATATGACATAAAATTTTAAAGTCTAAGGATCAGACCTCTACTTTTAAAACTGTTTTCAGGTTTCTCTCTTATGTTAGAGAGTGATTTTATCAGGAAGGGATACCTTGAAGGGTCCCACTGAGATGTGTGGTACTTGCTTTACTATAACATTTTAGGAAGAATTTCTGACACAGATAAAAATGTAAAAATGTTCTAGAAATGGAAACACATGTAGCCTTATTCAATAAACTTGAGTTAATTGGTAAATGTAGGACAGAAAAAAATGAAATACATTTGATAATCAATATAAATCTAAATCTACTTAACCACAGTTTGAAGCTCTTAGAAGGCAGAAGGTTATACTATATTTTGAGAATGTGCTGCTGCCTTTGCAAAATAACTGCCCTCTTGTTCGAGGGCATCAGTGGTTAAATGAGTGTAACAGAACATCTGTATTGTTCTGCCTGCATTTTCCTGTAAATATGAAATGGTTTTCAGCTAATGCAGTTTTTGAGTGTTATGCTTTTCAAGTCAAAGTGCACTTTCCAACCATGAATTATAAATTTGTGTTATAATTTTATACAAAATATACTTATTAGAGACATATTAGATTTTTTAATAGTGGTACAATGATCTGTTTTTTCATTCTAGGTGGTATAGCTAAACAATTTTAATTCTACTTGCTCTATATAAACATCTGTACCTGCTTTGCAAGGCTTTTCATTATCTTTGTGTTACTACTTTGACTGTCATCCTTTACTTTTTAACTAAAGCAATCTTCATGAAATTTTGTTCAAAGTAAAAAACCCAGGTGAAAATATTTTTTATGAAAGAACTAAACTTGCTGTTATTGAGGCCATTCCTTGGTCTTTCAAGCATGTTCCCAAATTCTGAACAGCATTCTTCACCTCTGATAAGGCATTTGTAGTATTAGCCCAGGTCTGGTGAAATATCTTTGAAGCTAAGTGTGTGCTGGATTCCTGCTGAAGACAATTGGAGTTTCATAGGTGAAGAACATATGGCACAAACTCAGAAATTCCTCTGTCTTTATAATTACAAACTATCTTTAGTATGAATTGATTTTCCAAGGTGCTGAGCAGCTTCTGGACATTCTGGGTCTCACAACATTACAGTAAGTTTATCAATGTCCCTTATTTTGGGACCAGTGAATGCCTTCCTTGTCATGTTATCCTGTAATGACATGGAGTTTACACTCTCTGTGTATTTAAGTAGTCTCCAATTGACTGGTGTTGTTTTAAAACTGTGACAGATACGTATGAAGAATAATCCTAGTCAAATCTCATGCCTGTTATGTGTTGACATCAATTTAGGCATCCCATTACACTGTATTTGAATTGGGAGAGTAAGGAGATATTTTAGCTAACTGCTAAATATGCTTAATGTTCTTTCAAAAGTGATAGATTGAGTTCTCTTGCAGAAAATCACACATTTCTATGCTACATCTTTTTTTTAAACCTTGTATTTCTTTCTCCTACCAAGAAGCAAGAGAATTCTCTGCTTTGTGATGCATTCTCTTGTTAACTATTAACTTGTTAAATTGATTCATAGACAGTACTACAGTTAAGATTTGACTGAGAAGTAAATAAAGGAGTCTGTTACCAAGGTATTGATACCCCAACTGTAAGATTCAGTATGGGAATGTGAGAAGGATTAAAAAACCCAAGTACCAATTACTCTACCAGTTTTCCTATCAATATTACAATAGGCTTCTGTATGCACGGTGATGGGAACTTCTTTGAAGGTCATCTACATTTTAACTCTTTCACCACAGACTGACAACTAAATGGATTGCAGTAGCTTTTGGAAAGGGTCAGCTTTGGCCAGAGATTTGAGTGTGTGGAGAACACAGGACGGATATCTCAGCCAACAAAATCAAATTTTTAAAATGTATTTGTCATGTTATCATTGTTGGTTTGGGGGTTTTGTCGCTGGTAAATACAAATTCTGACATTCAGAAAGCTGAGGTTATGAAGTGGTGAGTCCACCTTTTTGATATTGAGGAGGAGCTAAAAGGAAAGAGTCTCTAACTGTAGCATGGCTACTGTGTCAGTCCGTTCATCCATTCCTTCCAGCTGCTCAGGTCAATGGTGAATCATTTGGTGTAGAAAACATTGACTCTTCTTCATGCAATCTCCCCACCCCCCAAAAAAGAAATTTGAGCAGATTAATAATGTATTACTTCCTCAAAAGAGCATAAAATAATTGATCCTAAAAGGATCTGTTTGCTTGGGTTTGGTCACTGTATTTCTTGAAGCTTATTGGAGGAAAAAAATGGTCCATTGGTGAAAAGAGCGAAGGAAAATATGTGGAATAAAGTGCCTTCCACAAAAGGAGTCTCTGTTCCTCGAAGAAATATCTGAAAATGAAAGGTCATATTAAATAAAAGCCAAGTTAAAAGTGACACGAAGGAAACTGAAAAAAATAGAAACGAGTGGATATTTTGAATATTTTTCAACCTATAAGAACAAAGGAGAATTTTCTTTGAAATGGCAAGAAAAAGTCCAAATGATTATAGGTTCAGAAAATATGGTCTGAAAGATGCAATGAACTGAGTTGCTGAGTCTAGAAACGCTAGAAGACTTTGGAAGACATCCAAAGGCATTACCTTCAAAATAGGTAAAAGGGAGCTTCTCTGAGAAAATAAATAAATTTTGCACCTTGTTCACTGAGGTTAAACCGGGAATCAATAGATTTTAATTACATCAGGAGAGCTATAGGTCAGTTCTAAGGAAAATAATAGATACCTGCATATGAGAATGAGTGACAAGGATGTATATGAAATCCTGCTGACTGAAGAGTTTTAAAGAACAACTTGGACAAATATCTGTTAAGCACGATGCGTGATTCTCTTTAGCAGAAGAGATGAACAGGTTGTTGAGGTTCCTAATCCCACACTGAGTAGTTAATATTCCCCCCAAAAAAGAAAAAAAAAAAGAGGCAATTGAAATGACTGGAAATTTCTAAGACTTCCACTCAGTTACTTTGTGCCATTCCACTTTGTCTCCTCAGGACATTATGTGTACAGTCTAAGGAACGCTGTGAGTCTGTGCTTGGGATTGTAGGTCTGCAGTGGCCAGAAGACACCGACTGCACTCAGTTTCCAGATGAGAATTCAGACAACCAAACTTGTCTAACACCAGATGAAGATGTAGAAGGTAACTCCTGTGAATACATATAACAGGAAATTAAAGACTTAATTAGGTTCCTGAAGTCACTGATATTTTTTTTTCCCATACCTCCTCTTTAAATTATAATATTTAAACTGTGGAAATGATTCCAAACTGAGTTTCAGGGAATGTGAATACCTATAGTACTCAGATAAGAAGAAGTTACCATAAGAAATGTACCCAAAGGAAGGATCAGTCTGTGAAACTCAATGTTTGAGAGTTATTGCTGACACCACAGCTACTGCTTGCTTGTTTTTATACTTCACTTTTTAACCTATTTAGACGATATAATAATGCTTTTCGAACCACGAGGAAGACTCTTGGTAATCTCAAAAAAGCTGAACACCATGATTGCTCTGAGACAAATATTATAATGTTAATGTCTTTGCCAGCTATTGTTTGCTTTTGATTTTTGTTTGGGGAAAGTTTTGTAAAGAGTTGTGCCAAAACTTCAAAAATTTTGTGCAGAAAGCTTCAGTAGCAACCGACAAATTTCAGTTTTTGAGCTCAGCCATAAGACTGATCATTGTGGGTGTCAATATGGAGCAGAAGAATGAAATTGTCTGAAGTGCCTCTAGATGTTCTTTGCTTGCATGAAGAGAGAAGCTGTGCAGCTTTTCCTTCTGGTCATCGGATGTCAGATCAGTGGGGATTCTGAAATGCTTTTGCTTTTTCTTGCCAAACTGCCAGTAAAGCAGCTGGGAAAATAGTGAGATGGTGTGTGCTGCAGTGTTTGGTATGGGCTGATCTTGCTCAGTTCTCACTCTTCTCCTCCTACTCACCTGTATGGTGATGATGATCTTACCACAGTCTTGATCTTGCTCAGGAAAATCAGTGGGCAAAGGCTAGTTAGTCTGTAGTTCTTTTAGTGAAGATATATTGCTGTGAGTATAGGAATAATGAAAATCCAGTTAGTTTTCATACTATAGCATAGTATGAAACTATTTTTCAAGCAAAGACCATGTGCACTGTGAGGATTTTATAAAGAGGTGTAATACCATATTAATGAAATCCTCTGTCATGAGACTCTTTGAGAGACAAGGAGGTAATTTTCCTCTACAGCATTTGGCTGATGAAAAGGAATTACCACTATTGAACAGAAGTGTGTAGGAAAGGGAAAGTAAGATTTTGCATCAACAAGATGAGTTGAAGAAAAATAATGTGATTTCATTTTCTCAGATATCAAATGTCTTAACCTCCCACTCTGTCTTATTAGATCATTTGGCTTTGAAAGGTGACATAAAAATGGTTATAGTTTAAATATACTACTGCATACAGGACTAATGTGTTCCACTCGTAGAGATAAATCCTTTTTACTTATAAAACTTATAATTAAAAAAAATTTCTTACTTTAATTTGATGAACTCTGCCTAGTAAGCTAATTCACTGCCTATTGATCATCTTAGTGATGAAATAGGTATTCCTGGAAAATCAATGATAAAGGATGAGTTTTGGTATTTTTTTAGAAAGAGTGTAACTAATTAAGAGGTCTTATCAGAATTGGTTTGAGTTCGCATACTGCTGGAATTTTATGTTGATTCAGTGCTGGTTTTCTGCTGAGCACCAGTGTTGGTTGGGAAATCTTCCTTGGGAAGTTTAAAATCTTTTATAAATATTCCGGGGAAAAAAAATTGCAGAAGAAATTAAGCTTCTGAGAGCATTTAAAATGTTTATGATTGCAAAATATATGTGCTGAATTGTTGAACTTCTCTTCCAGTCAGTGCTGAATCCAAGAATCCTGGCCAGGACAGTGTGCATTGAAAACTTAAGTTCTTTTCATAATGAGTTATTCTTAAATGTTGGCAGTATCATTCACATATTTTTTATGATTAGAATGTTATTTTCCGAGGCTCCCCACTTCATTGGTGATATTTTTGGTACAGCTGTTTATTGAAACCTGAAACTTACCCACAGAACTGCATGGTATTAAATACCTGGTGGTTTTATTAATTCAAATAGCCACACAATTGCTGGGGATCTCTCATTTCAACACATCAGATGATGTATTTTGGCTTCACACAACACAGCAACAGTAAGAAAAGCAGCTAGAAAATCCATGCATCCAATCTAAACATTGTATGCCAGTTAATTGGCAAAGCTTTAAAATTTGACAGAGGGTACCATGTGAGGGAGTGCTCTGGAAAATATTGCTCCATCCCATTCATAGTGAGATTGTTAAGAGTCTTGCCTGCTGCATAGTTCTAGTTCAGTGGATTCCTGTCATTTACCCTTCTGAAACAGTCACAGTGATAAATACATGAGTATTCACCTGATGATAAAGTTTGCTTGTGATGATTAAGTCTTTGTTTCTCCCTGTTCCTTGTCATTGACAGAATGCTCACCCAGTCACTTCAAGTGCCGTTCTGGGAGGTGTGTCCTGGCATCCAGAAGATGTGATGGTCAAGCTGACTGTGATGATGACAGTGATGAGGACAGCTGTGGTAAATAAATTTGATCAGTTGGATCTTCTAAATGGAGAAAAATAGTTGAAGCATTAGAAAATTAGTTCTGTTTTTTCCTTCAGTTATTTGAACCAGAGCATGACAGAGGATAAGCCTCTTTTTCTTTAAGAAAAATATGTTTGAAAGTGAGGTTTTTTAGGACTAGTGGCAGTAAAAATACTTTAGCAAGCATTCTTCTTGATTAATGTCAACACAGTTCATGATCATTCAGTTTCTGCTAACAGTACACCAGGATGCTTGAGTGTTCCTTCAGTAATCAAGATAAAAAATGCTGCTGAGTTAATTCTTTTGATATTGCTGGAGGCTCTACTGAGGTAAAAAATGACTTACTAGCCATCTAAATCTTAAATTCATAAATACAGTTTTAAATGTATACATGGTAATATTCTCATTATGATGTATATACAAAAGATCTGTGTTGCTTAAGTGCATTCTCTTCTGCAAGGGTCAAGACTTATATGTTTTTTTCAGGCTGGTCAATATCAAGCTGTAAGTACAAGGAAAAAGTGGTAATTACAAAGTTTATTCTCCTGTATATTTCCAAGTTTGCTTATTCTAGAGATGCTCTTGATATGTAACTTAAGGAGATATATTGAGCTTGAGAATAACCATTGAATCTCTTGGTCACTGTTTATCATTGTATGTACTGGCAGGATAATTTTGAGAAGGAAAAGGGAGTTAATACTATTTCTTTATGTGACTGAGGTGTAGCCTCTGTGGAGTTCCACATACTGGCCTGGCATCCCTAGGGGCAAAGAGGATAGTTATAAATCACTAAGGATTTGGAGAAGAATTGTGAATATGAATAAAGGGTTGAAAACATTCCAGCAGAGGAGAGCCAGTAAAGAGAGCAATTAAGATGAAAGCAGTTTATTTAAGCAGCAAAACTATGACAATAAAAGACTTTCTACTCAGCTGTACAGAAATAAACCAAATCCAGTGCCTGAAGACTGCAGCTAGGTTTTTTTAATGACTGAAATAACCAAGGGGTTATTTATTGCTCAGGCATGATACATACTCAGTGTCTGGGAGTTTTAAAATCCTGCTTGTATTCTCTCTCCTCTTTCTGCCCCATTCCTCTCCCCCTCTGAAAAGAAAGCAAAAAGAAAAAATATATGCTTACTGAAACAGGATTTAATACTAGGTCCTTCTCTTTTTTGGATTATAAAGGAAAGGCAGAGCTGATGATCACAGTAACTCTTCCAGAGTTTGTAATCTCTTTACCTTTGAATCAATTGTCTCAATTGTCCTCCTTGCCAAATATTCATAGAATCATAGAATTGTTTGGTTGGAGAAGAACTTTGAGATCTTCGAGTCCAACCATACCTGTCCACTACTAACCCACGTCCCTGAGCATCTCAACTACCCGTCTTTTAAACACCTTCAGGGATGGTGACTCCCTCATCTGCCCATCTTTTAAACACCTCCAAGGATGGTGACCATCTCCCTAGGCAGCTGTGCCATTGCCTGACTACCCTTTCGGTGAAGAAATCTTTCCTCATGTCTAGTCTGAACCTCCCCTGGCACAACTTGAGGCCGTTTCCTCTTGTCCCATCACCTGTCACCTGGGAGAACAGACCAGAACCCACCTCCCCACAGCCTCCTTTCAGGCAGTTGCAGACAGTGATGAGGTCTCCCCTCAGCCTCCTCCTCTCCAGGCCAAACACCCCCAGGTCCCTCAGCCTCTCCTCGTAGGCCTTGTTCTCCAGCCCCTTCCCCGGCCTCGTTCCCTTCTCTGGACGCGCTCCAGCCCCTCAATGTCCTTCTTGGAGTGAGGGGCCCAGAACTGACCCCAGTGCTCGAGGTGTGGCCTCACCAGTGCTGAGTGCAGGGGCACAATCCCTGCCCTGCTCCTGCTGCCCACGCTGTGTCTGACACAGCCCAGGATGCCATTGGCCCTCTTGGCCCCCTGGGCCACTGCTGGCCCGTGTTCAGCCGCTGCCAACCAACACCCCCAGATCCTTCTCCTCCAGGCAGCTCTCCAGACACTCTTCCCCAGCCTGGAACGCTGCTGGGGTTGTTGTGTCCCCAGTGCAGAACCCGGCACTTGGTCGTGTTGAACCTCATCCCGTTGGTCTCGGGGTCTGCCTTGCCTCGCCCTCGTCCTCAGCTGCAGAATTTACTGTCCCTGCAGCTGATTCTTGCCAACTGAGATTCTTTGGTTGCCACCTTTGATTGCCAACTGATTCTTTGTTGCCACCTGTTCTTAACTCCTTAGAACACTAAATGCTACGTGTCTTTTAGGATAATTTTATTATCCAAGATATTAATATGTGAAATATTGCTCTAATATATAACACTCATTTCTTGAGTGGATCTCTCTCTGTCCCTACAGTCTAGACAGAATGTCACTTGCAATCAGCAGAATTCTTATCAATTTCTCTAAATATGGAAGACACTATCTGCTAGGAAATTACTGCTGTCAAGGGTGACATTACATTGACCGGGGTAATGCTGTTACTGGAATATAGAAAGTCCTTGTAGAGGTCCAGAAATAGTGAGTATGACTGATTCATATTCCATGGGTGCAAGACAAAAATCAAAACTTTCCATATGTAAATGACTAGGTCACATTTTATTAGATTTATCCTTTGAAATTGTTTTTTGTACTATTAGATAACAGTCAGCATTTATATTAAAAACCTTGTATTTGAAGTGCCTTAAATTACAGTCATAGAGCAACTTGACATTGCAAAAAGGAGAAGAGTGGAAAAGCCTAGCTACACTTTTTGGATGCTCAAGGTACTCTGGCCAAAAATGTAAAGTAGAAGAGTCCAGACAGACTAAGGTATATTCTGCACATGCAGAGCAGTGTTGCATTCAGCACCCTCTGTCTCCTCCTGATACTAATCTTTCTTATACTTTCACGTGGGCTTTGTGAGAGAAAGTTTCACCCATGCAATTGCAGTGAAATCCTGTGAGTGGTGAATAATGCCTCTGGTAGAGAGCGGAATAGGGTCCTAGCAGACTGCTAAAGGAATTAAAGACATTAACACTCAAAACCAGTATTGTCTTTCAGTCTTTCACTGTTTTCTGTAAACTGACTTCTGACTGTAGTATTTTATTTGAGGGAAAAATGGGGTGGTCATCAATGTTAATGGCTTAATAATATCATAGGGAATATATGTGTGAATATACTCAGCACTGGTGAGGCCACACCTCCAGTACTGTGTTCAGTTTTGGGCCCCTCACTGCAAGAAGGACAAGGACTATAGAGTTAGTGAGGTGGGCGTCGGTCTCTATCCAAGTGACAGGTGATAGGATGAGAAGAAATGGCCTCAAGTTGTGCCAGGGAAGGTTCAGACTAGACATGAGGAAAGATTTCTTCACTGAAGGGATGGTCAGGCACTGGAACTGCCCAGGGAGGGGGTTGTTTAAACATCCCTGGAGGTGTTTAAAAGATGGGTAGACGAGTTTCTCAGGGATGTGGTTTAGTAGTGGACAGGTTTGGTTGGACTCGATGATCTCAAAGGTCTTTTCCAATTAGGTGATTCTGTGATTCTGTAATAAATTGTAGTTTGCTTCATGTTTTGAAGAGGAATGAAGGGAAGATGATATGTGAATCCCTATCTCTTGCTGAAACAAGATTTGAGATGGGGGTAATATGGTAGATATGGGCGAGTTTTCATACCTCCATTTTCACTTCCATTTCATTGTCATTAAATTAAAAATGTATGTCACGTAACTATTTAGAGAAGAAATATAAATATATGGAACAGTAGATGGCTTCTACCAACAAAACAGTATATTTGAACACTGAATTCACTAAGTAGTGATTTTTTCCCTAGGTAACTGTTTGTTGATGTTGTACTCAAGGTAAATTTTGGAGGGTGATGGAACACTTTGCAGTGTAACATTATAATGTGGGGTGAAGGGGAAAAGCAAACATTTTATTAATTGTAAACACTGCTAAAAATTGCAACATTCAGAAAGTACAGTTTTTTAAGTCATTTACACATCAGGTTCCTAACATGACTGACTTTCTTTGTTCTTTATTAGAGTAAAGTTTTTGTTTGGTTTCATTTAATTTTTCATTAATAGTTACCACAAATATTGTCAAGAAGGAGAGCTGGAAAATTATGATATGCAAGAAAGTTCTTTGATGATGTGGAATTGTTTTCACAGTGTCAAGGCTATTTATTTACATGACTTTTTTCAATCTAAACAAAATCAAGCACTCCATACATTCAGTTACAGTTAAAACAGGAGTCAATTTTTCCAGTAATCATATGAGATAGTAGGGATTCTCTTCGTTAACTTTTGTAAAATACTCAGCTCTGAAATAACACTTCTTATAAACAACATATCTGCTTAGTAACTTATTGCTGATGTGCTACTGTAGTTCTAATTCCAAACAGAGATGCTACTTCAAGTGCAGTTTGTGAGCTTATAGCTCAACTTGGAGGGACATGAGGGCTGTCACCTGAATTTGAGATTGGATTGAATGAAAAGTAGTATTGCAACGTGTAGAACAGGCCAAACAAGGGAATCAAACCATCTGTTTTATTCAGGAGAACAGATTGTTTTTATGACTGCCTATAAAACCAGAATGTCAGCTGTGCAGGACTTTAGTATGTCAAAGTATTTAAACTGGTACCACAATGAGGTGTTGTATTAGTTGATGGAAAAAAATAGTGAAATAAAATAGAGAGAAAACACGTTTCTAAAGTGTATCTTGGGCCATTGGTAATTTCCTGAGCTGACTAACAGGAATTTTCCTGTCAAAGTACTTTGACAGTTTTAGAAGTATTTCTCTTGAAATCAGAGAGGCTGGGTAGCAGGACTTTGAAGAGACAGTAATGCTGAGTGTTCCCTGCATAATAATGAACCCTCATGAAGATCCATGAAGGTATTGGGTCTTTCTTTTTAAACCAGATTGGTCTCAGATTATGGGACAACAAAAACTGTGGTTGATACTTAGCATCTTTCTACCTTTCATTGTGATCTGCACCAGATTCTGTATCAGCACTGCCAGAAAAAATCCATTTCACATTATTATTTAAAATGCACTGAAGTATTATGAAGTGTTATATGTTTTATACCTGTTTATCAAGTGTGCACTGTGACAATCATATTTCTGTTTCTTCATTATTAGCTATTCCTGGCACCATTTAAAATTTATATTGCAAGTGAAAATGTTTTGGGTGTTCCAGGATTATTAAGGAAAAAGAAAGTGTTTGATTTGTTATTACATGCAAATGTTTCAAAACTGTTTCTCTGCCTCCAGGTTGTCAAGAAAGGGGTCTTTGGGAGTGTCCTTTGAAGAAGCTGTGCATCAAACACACAATGATCTGTGATGGTTTTCCGGACTGCCCTGACATGATGGATGAAAAGAACTGCTGTAAGGGCTTGTGCAGTTTCTTAATCCCACAAAGGGCTGATCACATTTTTTTGGGATCTTGGGATGCAAAATAAATAAAAGCAAAAATGTTTTCTAGAGACAGAAAGGCTTAGTCATTCCCTCAGTTACCTTTTCATTTTTGCTACAGCATCATTCATCTCTTTCCTCATCTTATCTTCTGTTGTTCCCTTTCGATCCTTGCTGTCTCATTCATAATTCTGGTCCTTTTTTCCCCCCCCCCCCCGCCTCCTCCTTCTTGTGTCTTTGTGCTTCTTTTCTTTATTCCTTGTAGCTTGTTGACTCTTCTTCCCAACATTTCTTAATTTCATTTTATATAGATGTAGCTGCTCACTGCTTTTTTTCCTTGATTTCCACTTAATTTTCCTTCTGACCTGTTCTTCAGTAAATTTTGTGTGTCCCTGCTTTGTTTTTCTTTTCTGCTTGACATTTCTTACACTCTGTCTCCTCCTTGGCTCCACAGGCTTCTTATATAATCTGGATTGTGATAAGTATCAGAGCTACATAATTTAGTATGATATACTGGTGATAAGGACATGCTCTCCATGCACACAGTGTAAGCTGGCTCAAAGCACTGATAGTGTGCAAGAGGCCACCTGGTCCCTTGCAGGAGCTGCCTTGTGTTCTGTTTCCATTACACAGCTGACTAGTGGGATGGGAAGAGATGGAAAACCTGTGAATGGCAGCTGCTTTGCTGCCATACAAAGCTGGGAGTGGGTGCCATGAGACGTTAGCTTCACTTTCATAAATGTATTAACAGTACTCTGAATTCTCTTGTTTTGAGAAAACATGGTGTGTGGGCATTTCCTTAAGACAAGGAACATGAAAAGACATTTTGAGTGACACAGCCTGCACATGAAAGAAGAGATACTGTTAAACTTGGTTGAAAGCTGAAGTTTTAGTTCTCTGGGCAAACCCAGTGTTCCAACACTTTTGCTGGGACTGCAGGATGTAATCATACAGTTTTAACAAAAAGTTTCTCTGGAGTTTTGTTGGTAGGGGCAGGATGGAAGGCACATTTTGTGTTGTGTGCCATTTATAAATCCATTTGCTAAAATGTTTGGCAGCCTGCATGTCTAGATCTAGCTTTACTTCTTTTTGGAAAGAGGCAACTCACAGAATGTTTCTTAATTTGCTTTTCGTTGTGGACATTATACCATTTTACTTCTGCATGGTCTGTGTGCTGTAATCTAAAAACCAGGAAGATTGTATTAAAATTATATACTCATGATCACACATTAAGATTATGGCAGAGAAAAGGTTCTCCAAGGGCTTAGGTTAAGCTAGTCTGTAATTGTCACACTATATTTCATCTCTGCTTTTGTGTTGGGGCTTTCCAAAATGGCAGCAGAATTTTCCCATCGGAGTGCTTCCAGCTTTTGACATATAGTCTCTCTGGAAGGCAGACTTAGAGAGCTTTTTCTAGTTTTGCACATTTTATTCCAGTCAGAAAGATCACTTATGTCAGAGTAGGCAGCACTCTCTGCTCTGTCTGGATGGTTTTCACTGTGCTGTAGAGTTTTTGAAGTAGTGGTGCAGATAAATGCTCGGTTCATACAGCAGTAGAGATGCTGTGAAACATCAGACATAGGCACAATGGAGTACAGCTTCCTTCCATGCATTCTCTCCCCCTCTACTCTCCTCCAGCTCTCCAAATTCCCTCATGGAGTGGTTTACAGAGGATGGAAGAGAAGTGTCTTGCTGAGGAAGTGTCTTAGAGCTGTAATGCTACACGCGTGCCTTTTGGGAAGGGGTTTGTTATAGTTGGAGGAAAGCTTAAAATCATTTGCAAATGGAAGTTCTTGTGGTTCCTGCCCTTGACAGAGATTCAGGAAATCCCTGTCTAATGCTGCCAGCTGGACTGTGAAGTGGAGCATGTCTAGCTGTCCATCAGTTCCCCATCTCTAAAGTGGAGGCAATACTGATTCCACAATTTTAAATAGCAAAGGAGGACCCCAAAGAGAATATAGAATTGCTGCGGATGAAAGGAAATACATGTGCAGTACATTAAATTAATTTTTTTTAATAACATGAAGAAATAAACAGATCTATAGCAGTCGTAAAAAGCATGGAACACAGTATTTTCACTTAAAGCATGTGAGTAGCTTAGGGAAGTTTGATAGGACAAGAACACAAATGATAATAAGTAATCACAGATCTTGCATTTCTAGACACCCTTCCTTCACTTCGAGTTGCCATGTCTTCTGCCACTGTGTGGCAGCAACCACCTTCTGCCTCAGAGACCTCCATCCTGAATTGCTTTGCAATTCCACCATCTCACCTGTTTGCTCCATAAATCTAATCCGTGCCTACCTTGACTCTCCTTCTTATTTTTTCAATCTCAATGTGAACTTCACATTGATCGTTTCTCTCTCAGAGTGAACTGTATTCTTGTCCTTGCAGCATTTTGTGAAGAGAGTGAACTTGAATGTGCCAACCATGAATGTGTGCCACGTGAGCTCTGGTGTGATGGGCAAGCAGACTGCAGTGACAGCTCAGATGAATGGGACTGTGGTAGGTTTCCACTGTGGTGCACTCTGACTGGAAGTGGTGCTGGGGTGATGTTAGTAATCACTGGTAATTTGATTGAGAACAGAGTTGCAGTGGTGAGGAGATGCTTCCTTTATTACCAGAGGGATATTGGGTTGAGAGCATAAAGTGGGCAAAAGAGAAGGGAAAGGCTCAGTATGAAGTGTCACAGTGCAAAGATAAAAGAAAAATGACGTGGCAGGAAACTTCTACAATGTGTAGATGGTGTGAAAATCTGTAAAGTGTTGTGGATAGAAGAGAGAGTAGGAAGGCATTAAAATGTAGAATTCATTAGGGCAAAATTTCTAAGCCCTGATTCTGTTCTTGTGAAAATCAATGTGAAATTCCCATTGACGGCATTGGTGCAGGCTCAGAGCTGTTGAGATGGTCCTATAGGTCCCCTTTGCACTGGCTGAAGACCTGCAGAATGATGTAACCTGCTGTTGCTGTCTATATTCAGATTAAGCCTCATGTTTTTATGTGTTGTTAAAGTATAACTCTCCAAGTATTATTCTTTAAATAAAAATGAAGATGGATTTCAAAGAGAATGCACTGAAAAGAAGCGAGTTGGTAGAAGAAGCAGCCGAAGAAAGTGGTAGTGTGTCTTCTGAGATTTCACTGAGTTAACATGAATTTCTGTATATGACTGTGGTTTATATTACCAAGTCTTGCAATGCTTTTTTTTGTAATTTTAAATACAGAAAATAGGTGTACTGTGACTTACAGAAACAAATGTTTTAGATTGATATTGAAATAGAGTGTATAAATATTTCAAAACATTTAACATTGTATGAACACTGATAAGCAAAAGCATTTTAATAAAACATGCAACAGTGGTTCTAGAAATGCATTTTGAAAAGGAGGATTCTAGGATTAATATGTACCTTTCTCATAGGGAGTGAGTCAAAATCACTTCAGCATATGGGAAAAATGCCCATGACTGGCTATGTTAAGATTGGTGCTATCAAAGCAAAAGTCAGAGGAACAGTTTAACTAAACCCAGTATGTATTTGGGGAAAAAATGCACACAACCCAACATCTTTTTAAGGATCCTAGAAAGGGAGAGATGAAAATTTCCATTTTGGCCCATTTTGAGAAGATTTTTCTGTATGGTAAAAGGAGTTCACAGTTTTATATGTGGATTAAGAGAGAAGCAGTGGTCAACAGGAGGTGTTTTTTTCTTTCTCTAATTACACTCATATGTTATTGTGACAGGAACAGTGCATATTACTCAGAGTCAAATGATGGTATCCCTCATGTCAAGCAGCATTCATGCCACAAATTACTTTAGTGATTTCAGTTGGACTGTCTGTGGGGTAAAACATCTTTTAACAGATTAAGGTTATCAGAAACTTACGTGAACCTGTGCTGGTGAGTCAAGAGTATTCTGGTTTATTCTAATCCTCAAGATGCTGTTGTTGTTTAGTGTCTCATGCTGTTCAGTGTTAGCAAGGTTCTGCCTTGGTTTTAAATTGCACAGCTAATGAGCATAGAAAGTCAGAAAAACTACCAGCATCTCAGAAAAGTCTTTTGAGCATAGTTATATATTTTCAGTATGCCATTTATATGTGAAATAATAGTTAAGTTGTTCTTCTTTTTCTTTGCAGTTTCCCTGTCTAGGAACATGAATTCCTTGATGCTCCTGACTATTCACAGGTCAGCTGCTGAAAACCATGTTTGTGCTGATGAGTGGGAAGAAAATTTAAGCCAACTGGCCTGCTATCAGATGGGTTTAGGGTAAGGTCAGTAGTTTGTAGCATTGATGAATTTCTTAGAACAATTGGAGTGCTGGAGTCAGATATAAATGATCATTCAACACTGCAACGTTAGACCTAGTATGGAAATTTTGTGAACTATGGCAGGAACAAAAACTTGCTAAAATCTAGGCACTTTCACCACTTTATAAACATTACATGGTTGTTATTAAAAGAGTGTGTTGAAAAGATAATGATGAGTTGCCAAGTCTCAGTATTTGAATTTGCAGTTTTTGCTGAGGCTCAGAATTGTTTTGCAATATGAAACTTTGTGTCTTCCTAAAGAATTAAAGCAGACTTGTTCTAGGAAACACAGGAGAATTTCTCTGCATTCATTTGTATTCTGCTAGGCAAGCAGATACATCCAACTTTGCTATTATCTGAACAATGAATTGTTAAAGATAGAGCTTTCAGAACTCAGAAATAAAAAATAGTCCCTATGAATCTTTCTTATGGCACACACACTGAAGTAATAACTGCTTTATAAAACAGTTGATGCCAAATAAGTGTTGGGGGAAGAACAAGTTCATCTGCTTTGGTAGCGAAAGCTGACTTCTACAAGGAAAAGACAAGCCTGATGGTATAGAAACCTGGGAGTGCTGGTTGACAGGAAGCTCAACACGAGCCAGCAGTGTGCCCAGGTGGCCAAGAAGGCCAATGGCATTCTGGCCTGCATCAGGAATAGTGTGGCCAGCAGGACCAGAGAAGTTATCGTCCCCCTGTACTCGGCACTGGTCAGGCCTCACCTTGAATACTCTGTACAGTTCTGGGCCCCCCAGTTTGGGAAAGATGTCAGGATGCTGGAGTGTGTCCAGAGGAGGGCAACGAAGATGGTGAAGAAGGGGCTGGAGCACAAGCCCTATGAGGAGCGACTGAGGGAGTTGGGGCTGTTTAGTCTAAAGAAGAGGAGTCTCAGGGAAGACCTCATTGCTCTCTACAACTACCTAAAAGGAGGTTGTAGTCGGGCAGGGGTTGGTCTCTTCTCTCGGGTGACCAGTGACAGAACTAGAGGGCATGGACTCAAGCTTCGTCAGGGGAGGTTTAGGCTTGATCTTAGGAAGAAGTTCTTCACTGAAAGAGTGATTGGCCATTGGAATGCGCTGCCCAGGGAGGGGGTGGAGTCACCGACCCTGGAGGTGTTTAAGGGGAGACTGGATGAGGCACTGAGTACCATGGTTTAGATGATGGGTTGGTGTTGTGTTGGGTTATAGGTTGGACTGGATGATCTCAGAGGTCCTTTCCAACCTTGTGATACTGTGAAAGGTATCTTTTGTCAGTGTCTGTTCCCTCAACTGGGATAAAAACTGTTTTTCTGCCTGAATTTTACTACTGTATATAATGACACGCAATCTTGTTCTTTGTGCCTTTCTCAAAAAATATAAGAGGCTAAAGTCCCTAAGTTACACAGACTTGCACTCCTTGGATACTTGACATCAGTTCTAACAGATGCCCTGAATCCAAGACCACTTTTACTGAGTGAACTGCCTGCCCTTCTGACTCACAACAATTCTCTTCTACCTAGTTTAGTTTATCTAAATAATACTGACATGATCTTTATGCTTTAAGTTTATATAACATCCTAATAAGCTTAAACTCCTTTGATATTTCTCTTACAGCCACTTTGTTGTCTAAAAATAAACTCATGGTCTTAACATTAAGAATACTTTTCTTAATATTTCAGTTTCGTAGTCCTAACATAAATTTGCTTAACCTATGATGCTTGCTGCTGGGAAAATGAAAATGATATTAGATTATCACAAGACCTTCTGATTTTTTCCTTTATTTCAGAGGTGTGCCTAGGCTGAAATTAGCATGAGTTAAACCTTCTACATTCTGCTTCTTCACTGAGGTTTGCTAGAAGATGTTATCAATCCTGTCACTTTTAAGAAATGTATGAGACACAAATAACTTAAATCTCATAAATCCATCTTCTAACAGGGGAGGATATTCAACAAATCATTTTTTCTAAAAATTCTTTTTTTGTAGTGACAGGTGATTGTGTGAAGGGCAGTGGGGAATTTCAGTTCAAATCTGAAGTCTACAACTTCAGTCTGACCCTAAAAATAACTTCTAATTCTTTCTAGCAGTACTTCAGAAAACCAAAGCAGTGTTTGTGTTTCCTTTCTTAATGCCTGATTTTGTCAGTCATCTAAAACTTGATTTTTTCTTAGCTGTTATAGGTTGGACTTGATGATCTCAGAGGTCCTTTCCAACCTTATGATACTGTGATACTGTTTCTAAAGCCATAACATTCATCTGTTGGCCATTATGTCCTGTGTACATTTTTTATTTGGCTTAACAATAACAAAAAAGTCTGAATGTGAAGTTGATAACATTGCTGTATTTATTGTAATAAGCTATTTTCAGTCACCATTGACAGTTAATTAGACTACATTGCATAGAGCTCAAATAATAGTGAAAAGAAATCCTTTTTATTATTATTTTTTTTAAAAAACCTATTTTAAGGAGTGCTTTTTTCAGGTATTGCCAATGGGAAATGCTTGATTTTGCTCCTTTGGAAATTTAAAGATATTGAATAAAGAATTTCACAGAATCATAGAATTGTTTGGTTGGAAAAGACCTTTGATGCAATTTGAGGCCACTTTCCTCTTGTCCTATCACATATTACTTGGAAGAAGAGAACATCACCCACCTCCCTTCAGGTAACTGAGGCAAAGAAGGCATTAAGTTCCTCAGCTTTATCCTGATCCTTTGTCACTGTTGTTCCCCCTGCATCCAGTAGATTCTGGAGATTCTCCTTGGCCCTCCTTTTGTTGTTAATATATTTGTAGAAACATTTTTTCTTATCTTTCAGAGTTGAGCAATTTAAGTTGTAGCTGGGCTTTAGCCCTTCTGATTTTCTCTCCGCATGATCTCACTTCATCCTTGTAATCCTCCCGAGATCCCTGCCCTTTCTTCTAAGGCTCATACACTGTTTTTTTCTGAGATCCACCCAAAGCTCTCTGCTCAGCCAAGTTGGATTTCTTCCCCACTGGCTCATTTTTCAGCACACAGGGATGGCCTGCTCTTGCACTGCCAGGATTTCCTTCTCACTGAGTGTCCAGGCTTCTTGTGCTCCCTTGCCCTTTGGAACTGCCTCCCAAGGAACTTTATCAAGCAGCCTTCTAAACAGTCCAAAGTCTGTCCTCTGGAGGTGGTGGCAGTTCTGTTGACCCTCTCCTCCTTACTTCTCCAAGAACTGAGAATTCTATCATTTTGTGATTGCTTCAGCACCTTGTAGCCAGCAACACACAGGGGAATTGTAGCTGATCTGCTTGTTCTTCTCTGGCAGCATCAGCATAAAATCAGAGCTGTTTAGCAAATTACTTGTTTATAAAAATCTAAAGTAAGCTTTGCTACCTCCTCCTGTTGCTTCTGTTCCCCTTCTTGAAGGCTGCACCACAGGTGATCCGCTGAAACAGCATCTTTCCTCTGCCACAGCATCTACTGTGTGTGTTTGTGGAAGGGAAAGGCCAATCTCTTACTGCTCTCTGGCCTTTTGTCTTTCCTAATGGTTCCCCACTCTCTCTCTTTGGTACAAAGTTCTTTAACAATACTTGCCAAACGAGCAGTCAAGCTGCTTGACCAATACTGTTTTGTTCTCATATGAATTATTATGCTTTCTAATTACTTTCTCACTATTTCTGCAACAGAAATAATGGAAGTTTAGGTTTTTTGCTTAAAAAACATCACAGAAACAAAAAGTGAATACTTCTGTCTTACCCTCATTAGAAATTTGTACTTTGGAATTTAACCTACTTTATTTCTCCAAGAATAATGTTGGCATTCAGTAAATCAAATTCCACACCAAAGATGATCTTGTTAATTCAATCTGTATTTCTAGATCCACTCAACAGAATGTAAAATATGCTTGACCTACCTTGAATACATTCTCATTGTCCATGGCCACAGTGTATTCTATTAAATCTATAGAAGATTTGGCAAAATAGCGAATTTTTCAGATTTCATTTATTTTTTTAAGAATGGCAGCAAAAAAACTCAGGTAAAATTTATTGAAAATAACATTATAAGCTGTGGTAGATGTGAAATACTGTTTTAGTCATTTAAGCAACCATAAATCCATGTTAAAATACATAGACTTTAATCTGTGTATTAGAGTTCTTTTAGATTAAAACATAGATTATATCTCATCTTTCATGTACATATGTAGTTGAAATTATGAGTATTTGGATATGGCTTTTTTCAAAGAAATTTTGGCTTAATTTCTTGCCAATTGTGGCAATTACTTAAGCACATGGTCACTCACCTAACACTTTTTAGCTACATGATTGGATAGTTTTCTTTCTTTAGGTAAAAAGATAATTGTTATTAGTGATTTAACATCTCCTCCAACCTTGGAGCTGTTCGAATCTGCTCGGGGCAACTGGTTGTAGGTGGCCTTGCTTGACTAAGAGGGGTTGGACTAGACAAGCTCCAGAGGTCCCTGCCAACCTCAACCATTCTGTGATTCCATGATTGGCTGCAAGAAACAGAAAGATACATGACTACTGAAACTAAAAGAAGTCTTCTTGTTCTAATGATTGATCACAACTCCCCTTTCAAACTATTTTATGTCACAACTTGTACAAATGGCATTATAAAATCCATTTTTTCCCTAGAGGCTTTTAAACCAAATTTGCTCAGTTTACTGCTAAACAGATATTAAAACTGTCAGAATTCATTCTGGAATCTGCAAGTTGAAGTGGTTTTTTTTTTCTGGCTAATGTGTTGTTACCAATAGAACTATGGGAACATTTCTTAGTAAAGAATAATTCTGTAAAGGACAATGTTGAATAAAATAACAGCGAATTTTGTTCAAATTCAGTGAACGGTTTCAGCAGGGAGGGGGAAGTTGAAATGTTGTAATTTGGTTTCAGCTTTTTAAAATGAAATGCTTACAGTTGTATTTCAAAACACTATTTTTTGCTGAAATGTGCCCTGCATTTTTTTTTTAATTAAAAATAATTAACCTTAAATGAAGGACTTGACTTTACATTAAATTTGAAGTTGAATTAATACTTCCAGCTTGGAAAAAATCTATATTTTATTTGAAGTTTTAAATTTAAATGGTCCAAAATGGGTCTTTTTAAAGTTTAACTACAAAATTATACTTTATGAATCCTGTAATGTACAGAGATTCAAATGACAGAGAAAAAGCAAGCATATAAATTTTTTTCAGCACAATAGGGTTGAGTAGTCTATCATTTAGGACATAAGACTGTAGGCATTTTGAAACCTGGAAATATCACAGTGATTATCTACTTTCCACCAAGAAATTTTAAAACTCTTTAATCATACATCTTCAGATTTCTGTCAGTGCTGTGAATTTCCTATATCTTCATTAGTTTTCACATTAAAATGGTGGATTACTCTGATTTCAATGCTGTTAAAATCAAGGTTTTGATCTCTTACTCCATATTGTATGCCACAGCCATGGATTTAGAGAATTCTGCTCAAGATCAAGAAACATCTTAACCCGTAAGTAAGTACAGACAGGAAACAGATGCTGTTCCAGCTCTGAAATAGGTCTAATCCTTATTATATTAGTGACAATTCACATGTTATTCATTATCTTCTGGCATAACACAAGGCTTCCTTTTTCAAGCCTGCTGTCACATGGGACTTAAAACAATGAAATTATAGGAACTGAAGAGAGGAATGGTATTGTTACTTTGAAGGGAGAAGGAATTCAGTTTATGGATTATATTTTATTCTAACTGAAATTTGAAAAATCAGTAAAATCTGTTAGACATTCCCACTCTGGTAGACGTAAGTGTGACTACAAATTAAAATGTCTTGCCTTTCTGGTGTTGTGAGTGACTGGTTTTGTAGAGTGATTGAATAACTTTTTTTGAAATTGCTTTAGGTTAAAGGAAACTTCTTAGATTAAGGAAATGAGATATATTAGAATTGTGTATGTCTTTTGATGTTCATTAGATCTAGCAGACATCTTTCTGTGAAGCAGCAAGGCTAATTTGGCTGGGGCACAAGCTGTACAGTGACCTGAAACTGGAAGTGGAATTGTAGACAGAGGGGAGACGCAGTTCAAATTTACAAGATCTGGTGTAGAACAACAGTAGGATGGGGGACAGAATCAAGGAAAAAAAACAGAACCTGTGAGCTGAGATAAAAAGAGTTTAATAGGACAGTGAAGGAAGAGAAAAGAACAGCATCCACAATAATACTAATAGAAAAATACAAGGTAAGTGATGCACGATGCAACTGCTCACTACCTGGTGGCTGATGCTGAGCCCATCCCTGAGCAGTGATCCTCCCCCACCAGTTCCAGCCACCTTCCCAGAGCATGGTATTATATGGTATGGAATGTACCTTTGGCCAGCTTAGATCTGCTCTCCTGGCTATGCTTCCTCCCAGCTTCTCGTGCACCTCCACGCAGACAGAGTAGGGAAGCTGAGAAGTCCTTGATGGTATAAACACAGCTTGGCAACAACTGAAAACATCAGTGTCTTATCAACATTATTCTCATACTAAATCCAAAACACAACACTGTGGGAAGAAGATTAACTCTAACCCAGCCAAAACCAGGACATCCACCTATATATGGTTTTAGTCAACAAATGTGGTTTCAATTTTGCTTGTTGTTGCAATACATTTAATAACTAAAAGCATTAGTTTAAAATCAACTCTGAGTTTCTGAAGAAAGCAGATCAGTTGTATGCAAACCAAAGCTGTGGGGGAAGGGAGAAGAAGAAAATTGCAAAGGAGTGAAAGAGCCTTCTGAAAGTGTTTCATAAAAAAGGTTCTTTATTTGGCTTTCCTGAAATCTTGAAATATATTACATATGGCCACATGCATTACTTTTGTGCAGATTGACTTAATCTAGGTCAACTTCAGCAGGCTACTTAAATGAAAAACTGGCAAGAGAGCTAATTTTGAGCTCAAAGGTACATATTGATGTCTCAAAGTAATTAGCAGCTATGGTCTTGTTGTTGGAGTGTGCAAGACCCTCAGTAAAGCGAAATATGAAGAAATTACATACACGAGTTCACATGTCTTTATTCATTGAAAGACTCTGCTTCCCTTTGCTTTAAAGTGTATCCACAGAAGAAATTGTGTGCTACTGCTCTAAGAGGGGCTGAGTAGAACCTGCTGCCTGCTGTGTTTCTGGAGCACAGGATGGGTCTGGCTAAAATGAGTCCTCATTGCTCTACCTCCCTCTTTTTCTCCGAGTGCTTTAGTGCTGTGATGTATACCCTGGCATAGCAGCTGGGATGCTGAAAGTCTCAGACCCAGACACTCAGACCAGCCTGAGTCCTTACTCTAACATTTTTAGCATTGTTCTTTCATTCTGTGACAATTCCCAGTATGCTCTGGTCTCTAAACAAATGCTAACCATCATTTCCAGCTTTCTTCAGCTAGAAATGAGGCTCTCAGGTCCCCTTTATTTCGGCTATTTCTAATTAAAATAGATGAGAGGAGACAAGTGGTGACCCTTGCCTATCTGGAAGAAAACCTTGTATGAGCACATAAAGGGGGACTGGTTTGATTCCACCACATAGCTAGCTATATAAATGTTTATAGAAGGCATTCTAAACACATCAATTAGGGCATCCTGATTTTGAGTGTATTATGTCACCCCTGAGGAAATAAGGCATAGGCACAGTTTTATTTTTACCAAATATAATATCTTGTATTAATAATTATCACATTTCATACAGGCTTAAGTGTCTTGTAGGTTGTTGCCCTGTTTTAGGAGTATAAATCTGCTTAATGATGATTATAGTACCAAAAGCTGTAATTCAGAACTTCAAGTTTTGGCTAAATGATCTCTTATTTAGAGCAATATAGAATAGGATCCGTCAGATGGCATGATATTTGAACCTTTTTATGCATTTTGGAGTTACATATTTTATAAGTCAGACATTTTTTAATGCTACACAAAATGATACCATATGCAGTTATGAAATGACTGTTCACAGAGGATCATAAGGCAAAAAGTCATCTTAAGAAAAGAAGTTTGTGTGTATTTGGTGGGAAAAAAGTGGGAAATAAGCAAATGATGGAAATGAATAGAGGAGAGTTTTATGTATTTACTATCAGCAGGCACTGAGAAAGAAAGCTCTTTTTGTAACAAACAGATTTCTATAAATAAGGAAAAAAACCTCCAGTCTTTAAAAATGCTTGTTATTACCTGCCTGCCTGTTCCAGGTAATAGATCATGGAATGATATTTGCATATAATGCCCTGAGAAGGTTCTAAAAAATAAGTCACACAACAGCAGGATGCAGGGCCGTAACCTCAAAGTCTAGTTAATTCTGCCAGCCCTGTGGAAAACGTTTCCATATGGTTGTACTGACAATTTTACCAGAAAACAGAATTCTTTGATCTTTATTAATTTATGCAATTAAGTGGGTAAAGGACACTGCAGTTTTGTGAATATTTAAAAAGAAATACAGTGAATACTTAAAATTGAATTTAAAGACTAATAACCTGTCTGGCAAATTTTAGGACACACAACAGTTTTTCTGAACTTTTCTCTTTCTGTTCTCCATGAAATTTCAATTTGAATTTGGCCTTTGACCAGTGTTCAGGAAAGCAGCTGTTGAAAGTCTTTGCCACTGGCTGGGATTGATGGCTAATCATGGATGGTTCTGTGCTCAAAAGCTGCATGACTTGTGAAGCCATTTAAAAAGATTCTGTTTTTCCATTTAGCAATTAAAATTTACTACACCAGCAATTTCTTCAGTCTATCAGGCAATATCTAAACTGAGGAACTGGATATGTGAAAACATCTCTGTGTGAACTGTTCTGATTTACTTTCATATTCCTGTTAATTTGCTGCAGGATGGGTTTGACATCATCACCTGTGGTTTGTTCTGTTTGACAAAGCAGAGAGCTTGGATTTAAAGATACTGTTAAGGTTTATTAACAAGAAACAGATTACTCTTAAATTTTAATGGATGTCCAAAAATAGGAATGTAAGAAAATAGTTTTTCTTTTACCTTTTCTACATATGAAGATCTACTTTTTTGTATTTTTTTGGAGGAAAGAAGCTGTAGAAACAGTGTCACAAGTACCACCAGAAGGCTGCTGCTGATCCCAGTTCCAATTCTGGTTCTTGTCAGGAGTATGTTGGCTGGCCTGGCTCCTTGGGGTGATTTCACTCCCCTTACTGTGATTCTGCCACGTGTGGCTTTGACACAGCATTCAGCTGTGTATCTTTGGAGTAAACAGGAGGCATTAGGGCCCCTTCACCTTCATAATTGTAATATAGACACCTACTGGAAGGTCTATGAATGTCTTTCATTTGTTTCAGAGGGCCATCCAAAACAGAAATTGTAGTACAGAATGAGGAGATGCAGCATCAAAACTGGCTGAATCTGCACTCAAACTGGAAGAATAAGACTGCGTCCACTGTACACGCGCTTCTAGTGAGTGGGTAAGTAACAGCTAAAGGAGGTTTATTTCACTGCTGTGTGCAGTCACTTATTATTGGAGGGTGACAAACTCCCTTTGATAAGCTCTTTTTTCTCAAGGTGTCTGTGTATAAATCCTGGCACGTATCCATGTGAGTTGTTAAGATACAGTCTGTAATAATTTTAGTGTCTACAACAACTGCAGTCTCTTTTGAGTCCACCTTGTGAATCCTCAGGGGCCCATTCTACTAGACTAACAGCATTTGAGTGACATAGAGGTGATGCCCTTGAAGCTCCTGGACCAGACAGCTTCATTAAATCCCTGCTGACCAGGAAAGTCCAGTAAGTACTATATAGCAAAGCCTGCAGCAACATCTTGCCACCTTCTGCAGCCCTTGTAGATTGGATTCATACAATTGAGCAGAAGCTGTATCTGCTGGAGGTTGGTTTCCTTAGCAGCTCTTCTGGCTTCTTTTTAATTAACTCGAATAAACAAATAGTTGGTGATGAGAAGCCAGGATTTCATGGTTAGGACATTCAGAGTGTGACTTTGAGACTGAAGATACAATGAATTTGAACATCCAGGACAAAACTGGGAGAGCCCCCTAATCCCTCTCTGCAACTTCATTCTTTAAAAAGCAGATTCATTGTTTCCTTGTTCTTTTTCAAATGCCTGGGAGATTTCAGAACATCCTTCTTCCACAGAAATCCCTTCTGTTTCACAAGGAAAGACTGTCTTGGCTAGATGCAGAAGACACAAAACTGAGGAATACACTTATTTTTCTTTTGCTTGGCTCCATTATTTTCCGTGGTGAAACTTTCCTGTGATGGCAAAATGACTGAAAGGATTGTCTGCAAGTGCCTACTTTTGCTTTCCTACATCTCAGCTTTGCATTAGTTCTGTATTACTTTAGTATTTGCCCCATTCATTTCAGGTCATTTTTATTTTTTCATCTAGAAGGACCATTACAGTTTAGTGTGTGATACTTGAAAATTTTCTTTTTAACACTTTTCTTTCTCACCATCTCTTGCCACTGGCCTAATGGTACCTAAATGCTTTTCTTCAGAGTAATAGAAGAATAAACACCTCAGGCTGTGGCCAGATGCAAAGGCAGGTCCCCACTCATATTCTGTTCAGTCACTGAAGTGCAAAGCAGAAATGTCAAGGTGCTTTGCCATGTTTGAAAGTGGTCTGCTAGGACGTGTGTGTAAAGGGACAGATTTGGAGCCTCTGAGTTATAAGACCTAGTAGCAAAAAATCTAGTTTTGCCCAAAGTCCAAGTTAAAGGAGAGAAAACATCAGTAATAAAGTGTTATTGATAAAGCTGTTGCAGACATAAAAGTAGATGTTCCACAATATGCCTTTAGTCCCTTCCCAGCACGAAGCCAAGACAAGCCCAGGAGTGCTGCTGGGAAGTGCTGCTGAGCCCTGCAGTCTAGGTGTGTTCGGCTGCATCAACTTCAGCATGTAAAACATCTTTGCTGTGGAGAATGTTGTGTGTTGAAGGAGCTGTCAGGCTCCTGGACTACTGGGAACTTGCACAAGAACTAACAAATGCACCACTGGTTTCATAAAGTTCTGGCAAGAGGGAGTGGCACAGTGCCAGCTATGCACAGGTGAAGGCTCTCTTCTAGAGCTGCTATCTGATAAAGAAAGGAGTCTGAAACACGAGCGTGGCTGGTCCTCAGTTATCTTCTGTATATTTTTATGGAGCACGAATGCCCCTTAAAATTGTGCATACAGTTTTCTTTCCAGACATTGGAAAAATTTCAGTCTGCCTGCTGAGATTACAGCCTTCAAAGAACTACCTGCTTTGCATCTCAGAAAAGCACATTTATGGTAGGAATGAAAAAGGGGCAGAAGTAAAAAGGCAGTGGGTTAGTTGAGCAACAAAGTTCACTGCTTTAACAAGGATCTCCTTTCCTTTGACAAAGAATCACTTCTTTCCTCTATCATATGAATATTTGCAACAGAGATGAATTTTTTTCTTGTTTTAATACTTACTTTTAAAAGCTTCCTGATTTTTTTTTGCAACACCCAAACGTTTAGGCCGTGAAAGATCATCTGTTATCAAAGGTGTTTGTGAGAAAATTCTATCCTTCAGCTGTAAAGAAGAGGAGAATGGCAATCTGTGCTTAATTCATAAATTAAGACTTGACTGAGTGTGCATCCCAGCTGACCTCAGTGCTGGGTCAGTGCCCAGAGGGCAAGGTAGTCTGCAAAATATGTAGCACCCACTCATAAAATGCATTGTAAAGCTGAACTAATATTTTGCATCTTCTCCAGGTAGACGCTGGGGACCGTGGATGGTCTGGCATAAGAAGCTCCTTGTGTTTCTTTTTAGAGTTTGGGGGAATTTTTAACAGCTGGTTCACAACAATGAGTACAATACCTGGGCTGATTTTCAAATTACCAAAAATGACACCAATTAATTGACATTTCCACCTCTTTCTTGTTTGAATATTTAGACAGATGTGTCGAAGCGGAGGCAAAGTGGCTCTCTTTTGCACTAAAGAAGGTAAGAGAGGGGTGCATGTAAAACAAAAATGTTTCTCAAGATGTGTTAAATCACTTTAACAAATGCAGGTGTTTAACATGGATTCATTCTGAAATTTTAGACTCACAACATTGAGATTGGCATTGGGTATTTTTTCCTCTACTCTGTTCAGTTTCACCTGCTTTTCTTATTCTTTTGACTACGAGGCTGTGTATTGCAGTAGCCCAGTCCTGCTCCCACAAAATGAATTTTGTCAGCAATCAGGTTCCAAAAATTAAGTTGATAAAATTTCCTGCTGAAAATGCCTTTTCACACCAGAGTGGTTATCAGGGTGTCTGCCTGGGAGCTGAAGCTGTGATCTGTTTAGTTATGAAGCTCCAGAAGAACTTGAAGTAGAAAACTACAGTCCAAGTCTACAGGCACAGCAGATTGTGCAATTTTAAGTGGTTTGAAAATGCAGAACTTCTTCATCTTTAATGAAATCATGTTCTACAGACAAGGAGAGCCTTGCTGAGGAACACTTAAATTATGAAACAGGCTGACACAGGGAAAATTAGTCACAAAGCACGTCCTAAAGTTGGGAAACTAATCAAAACATTTACTCCTCAGAAAAAAAACCCAAATAGCTCATAGGAGTCTGCCAAAGGTGTTTGCTTCTGACATTTGTTGCTTTAATTACAGTTGAAGCCTGTTGCCCTCTGAAGTTAAGTGAATACAGTAAGAATTATAATTTGCAAATAACCATTGCTCCAATTTATTTTCTCACCACTAAATTCCCACAGATCTATGCAATGGCAGCATATCCTCCCCTGGGGGGCTGATTGCAGAAACTGGTGGTGTTCTTCTGCTCTCTAAATCAGGCTGAGCGTAAACAAGATTAATAAATCTGCCACTTACAAATCCAGAACATAAAATGAAAACAATCTGAAGGGATAACTAGTTCAGAAAAGTAACTGGCAGATGGGAATCTGCTATAATTTCCAGTGGAAATGGATTATAAAGCAGAATGGACAGAGTACTGGAGTATCTTCAGATCTTTGAATATTCTCCTTTAGTGATTTCCACAGGCAAAGCAAGCTTGGTGCTGCCTCGCTGAGTAAAAAGGTGTGACATTCACCTCACGCCTGGCTTAAGAAAAGCCTTATTACTGCTGAGAAAATTTTGCAGCAGTTCTTGTGTTTAGTACAAATTAGCCCAATGTTCCTAGCTGGCAGAAAGACAGGGACACAAACCCAGGAAACCTTTCCAAGGGCAGCCTGGTAACTCCTGAGAGAAAGGAAGTCAGGAGTCAAATGTAGCTTAGTTAATATTTCAGGCTGAACTGTCAAAATTAACATCAGGTGACTAATTCCTTTGATATAAAGGAAGGATAAAAATGGCCTGATGTGTTTGATAGTGTTGTGTGGTTGTTGACCTCATCAATGTGTACAACTCCCTGAAGGGAGGCTGTGGTGAGGGGGGTGTTGGTCTCTTCTCCCAGGTGACAGGACGAGAGGAAATGGCCTCAAGTTGTGCCAGGGAAGGTTCAGATTGGACATCAAGAAAAATTTCTTCACTGAGAGGGTTCTCAGGCCCTGCAAGGGCTGCCCAGGGAGGGGGTTGAGTCCCCACCCCTGGAGGTGTTTCTTAGGGACATGGTTTAGTGAGGGGACAGGTACAGTTGGACTTGGATGATCTCAGAGGTCTTTTCCAGCCAGATGACTCTATAGCTTAATTTTCTGTATTGTTCAGTGCAGTTTCATGACTGTTAACATCATTCTGTGCCCAAGGTATCGTGTCTGCTGCCTTTGTGGTAACTCTGAACTCCCTTCTGCTTCTGTTCCTCACCAGACTGTGGCCGTCGCCCGGCTGCTCGCATGAACAAGAGGATCCTCGGTGGCAGGACCAGTCGCCCAGGCCGGTGGCCCTGGCAGTGCTCCCTGCAGAGTGAGCCAAGTGGACACATATGTGGCTGTGTTTTGATTGCAAAGAGATGGGTCTTGACGGTAGCACACTGCTTTGAAGGGTGAGAGGGCTCAGTTTGACCGCCAAATCCTCCTCTACCAGACACGTTGGGGCTGGGTGGTGACCTTTGCAGAATGGCAAAGCACAGGGGTCTGATTTTAAGAGATTAAAAAAAGAAATTAAATGATACAAACCAGCATCAGCTTAGAGTTTCACAAGCTTTATTATTCATTGCTGGCACCTCTACTGATGAAAGTTAAATGAAGATGCCCTGACTTTCAGCAGGAAATAGGAAAAAGAAGACCACCAAAACACTAATCCCATAACTGTCACAACAGAGATTGTTGAGCAACAACAGCTTAGCTCTCATACAACATAGATTAAAACAATCATTCTGGGCTCTAGAGTAGAAATGACCCTGGAAGAATGCTGTGGCCTTTAGTGAAATTAAAACCTGAGTATTTAGTCACAATGCAACTGACATATTGAGGTCACTGCCTTTTCCAATGATAAGCACTCCACTGCTTTATTAGGATTGCAATCATTAGAAGTCAGTATTAGCCACTATCGGTGCCTCCACTACCTCAGGGCCTGTGGTGGGTGCAGAGGAAGTTTATGTGTCTTAGGAATTGTCTTGTTCTTTGTCAGCCTTTTGGTGCTAACCAACACTTCTTTTCAGTGGACCTCCCTTTGAAGGGAAGTATATTACCTGTTTCTTTTGTCTTGTGTTTCTAAAGATAATTGAAATGTGGTTTTCTGCTGTAGTTAGCAGGTACTTTGCTGCTGTGTGGTTGTCTTCAGTGCTTAATCCTGCTGTGAACTGGTACTTGCTCATTGAAAATTATTTTAGACTACACTGAACACCTTTCTTTCTGTTCAAGCCAGCAGAAATATTGTGGCAAGCAAAAGTCTCTGGACTGATACTTCTTTATAACGTCAATTATTCCCTTTTTTAGTAATAATTTTGATTTTTGTCATTTTATTTCTGAAACACTGAGGTATTTGGTATCTGTTGGGCATTTTTTTTTTCCTGGGCTTTTGATGGAACTTGACATAGGGACAAAGTTTGTGGCTTTTGTGTGCACATCAGGAGATGTCAGGCAGGTGATAGTGTGAGTATCTCAAGGTATGAGGCTACTAATAGAAACATTAGAGGAAATGACATTGGAGAGATGTTCTGACTGTCACATCACATCATATCCAGCACTAAGGATGTTCAAGAACGGATTCCATTCAGATAGAAGCAGTGCAGTAACCAGAAACTTAAAAGACCACCCTAGCTACCTTCTTTCTGAACTAAGAGAGTGCTAAACCTAAATAATAAACCCAAGAATATTGTATTTATCAGATTTTTGAGTCCTGCGCAAGGAATTCCTCTTTTCTCCCCATCTATTTTTAAATAAAACTAAGCAGTATCTGGAATATTTCTTTGCCTTTGGAAGAACTTTTTCTGGTGATCTAAAATAACATTTCTACTGTGAAATTCAGTAGCAGTCCAATATTACCGAGGGATCTGCCTCTAAATCCCACCCTTTGTTAATGAAAGGCAAACAAAGAAGCTGTCAAATTTATATAGTAAAAGTTCTCCCATTTTTGTCAAGTGCAGAAAGACTGCTGCTACGTTTTGGATCTGTTCATTTACCCCTCATTTAGGGCTTTACAATATCTATGGGAGCTCAGAGTATTACTTGTGAAAGGTCTCTGTCACATTTGTATTCTAAATGCCTAAAGTACTAAGATGGTCTGGTTTAATAACTCATTGAGGAGTTTTATGAACTGTTTTCTCTTCTGCCTCTCTGAATAGATTTCAGGGTATGTTTCCAGCAGCCTGAAATCCTTAAATTCTTCATCTGTATAGCTTGGTACAGCAACAGCAAGATCATTCTTGGTTGCTATGAGGCTTTCTGGCTAGGTAGTATTTAAAAATTTACCAAACCAACCAGATAAGCCAACAATTAAAGCAGATTTTTTTAAGTGCTCTGGCACTTTGGGCAGAATGCTCCATTTAGTGAAGTATTTTTATGAAGTTCATGTGAATTTTGGGATATAAAACATGAGGACCATATAAGAATAGTGCAGCAGAAAGTATTCATATGAATACAGAGGACATAAATGGAAAGAGCTACATTAAGCATTGTGCCATTTGCTAGTTTTATTAATATATTCCCCTGAGTTTTGTCAAGATTGTTTTGAAATGCTTTACACCAAAGCATCCAAGACATTAAAGGGGTTTTTTAACTGAATCTAGCACAATACATCTGGCTGTGACTGCTCATTGCTCTGAGCAATGTTTTTTAATCATGTTCATAAACACAATAACATCTGAATATTTTTAACACCTAATCTTGTAACTTTATGGAAAAACTCACAAACTGAACATTATTGTCTGAAAGATGCAAATTTGCATACAACTCAGGATAAAAATATCCTTTATTTAGTAATAAAATCTCTTTACAAATTAGAGGATTTACAGTCCTGTTGAATACTGTGCAAAAGCTGAAATTCTGCATGCTTTGATATACAGTGCTTTGATTAAGCCCTGATCTTGTCAAAAATGCTTAGTTACACGGAACTGCCTTCCATCAGTTTTGAAAAATGCTGACATTTTTGAGGGTTTTAAGAATCACAGACTAATTGGGAACACATGACTTATCCTGTGGCCAGTTACAGTCAAGACATTACACCCTCGAAGCCTTTCATAAAGTCTGTTTTTCTCATTGTCTCAACAGACACTAATTCAGCCTTCCCCCTTGTATCATATGCATAATGGTTTTATGATCCGGGATGTGTAGCAAGAGAGTCTTAAACAACTGTAATAGTCAAGGTAACCTTTGATTTTAGGAATAGGGAATATACTTGGCGCGGACTGAATGCCCAATAAAGAAGGGATTTTTCCCATGGCTGTCATAAAAGATTTAGTTTTCATAATAGAATTGCTTCTTTGAGACTCCTGTGGGATTTCAGCTGGACTTGGTGCTGTCAGCAGCACAGTACAGAACAACAGTGTCACCCCAGAGAAATCTGTACATGCCCAGCAGCGGGCACCTAAGACTTGGGCAGGATCCAAGGGACGGGTTTGAGAGCCTTCAGCATTTAATACAGCAAGTAATAGGTGGTTGCATATTTTCTGAAGGCATGAAGTTTTAATTTGTTTGGTAACAGGCAGGAAGGAAGTGGAAGGCATTGTCCTTTGTCGCTCAGAGCTTAACTGTAAGTAATGATGCCTAAGTATTTGTTTTTTTTTCTTGTAGCATTTGTATGTGCAATGCTTTGCAAAGCACAGTGTGCAAAAAAAAGTTGGAGGAAAACTTCTTTGATATTTTAGCTTAAAAGAAATTGAAATTTTCTATATATTTTTTCTTTTCTTTTTTTCTGCAAAGGAGAGAAAATGCAGCAGTTTGGAAAGTAGTGTTTGGGATTAGCAATCTGGATCATCCCTCAGGCTTTATGCAGACCCGCCTTGTAAAGACCATTATCCTCCATCCACGCTACAACAGAGCAGTCGTAGACTATGATATCAGCATCGTGGAACTAGATGAAGATATCAAGGAGACAAGCTACGTAAGGCCTGTCTGTCTGCCCAGCAAGGACCAGTTGGTTCAGCCAGACACCTACTGCTACATCACAGGCTGGGGACACATGGGCAACAAAAGTAAGATGGGTATTTCTGGGACTCTTGGGAAAACATGTTAACTTTCAAAGTTAACTTGTCAAAGAAGTGATCCCATTACAAAGCGTTATCTGTTTGACCTTATTGGATACTAGGGACCTGTAACTACTCATGAAGGGATCTAGCTGTGACCAAAGCGTTTGGAAAACCAAATTAGCAGCCTGAATTTATGCTCCTTAATCCTTATTTAGACAAGTGGCTTGATTTTCAAAAAGGTTGAGGATCTAGAAACTCCTGTCAAGCGAAGTGACCTGAATTGGTTATAATTTTACTGGGTTAGGTTGTATTCAGAATGGTATTGAGAGGGCATCAGATCATCAGTGGATGATCAGTTCTTAGTTCAGTGGAAGCAGAAGGCATACAGGCTGGGGTCCAGAGCAGCTCTCCATGGCCAATTCTTTGCAGGGAGTCCCTAACACTAAATTTAACCCTAACCCTCACACTTTGGACTTGTGACGTGATTTTTTTTCCATCCAGGCATAATTGTGTTGGTTTTCTCTCTCTGAACAAAACCTTAGTGTGATTTCTTGTACTGCAGCCACTGCAATCCCATGACAAGAACATTTATGTAAATCTCTGTTTAGACAAAGTGATTCTGCATGCATGATGTGCAAATTATCCTGGCCCCAACCCCATTAATGCTCTCACCATTGTGTTTCTCCCTTCACTATTATAGTAATTACTTGGGAAGATTCTGTACACTGGAGAAGGAAATTTTCCTTTCAGTATTGCTTCAGGTGGGACCTCACCTCTAGTGATGAGGTCAGACATGTGACAAAAATTAAGTTGAGGGCTAGCTGTTTACTCACAGCTCTACCCATCTAGAACTATCTTTTATGTAATGGCAGGAAAAAAAACACAGAATGCTTTTGCACCAAAAGGAAAAATGTTCTTTGTTCTCTAATGTGGTTTCTGCATTGGTTTTAAAGGTTTTATGTTATGAAGCATTAAAACCCATCATGGCTATACAACATTTAGTTGGGTTGAACAATTTTCCTTAGAATTTGAGTTAGACTGGGAAGAAGCCCTTTATTATCTCCTGAATACACTAAAATAACATCAGTAACCTTGGAATGAAAGGGGATGATAACTTCTCTAGTCCTGCTGGCCACACCATTCCTGATGCAGACCAGGATACCATTGGCCCTCTTGGCCACTTGGGCACACTGCTGGCTCATGTTGAGTTTCCTGTCTACCATCACTCCCAAGTCTCTTTCCACTTGACTACTCTCCAGCCACTCTGTCCCCAGCCTATAGCTCTGCATGGGGTTGTTGTGTCCAAAGTGTAGAACCCGGCACTTGGACTTGTTAAACTTCATCCCACTGGAATCAGCCCATGGATCCAGTCTGCTTTCACCTTAGCTTTGTGTGAAAAGGGGATTCTTCCCTCCTTACATTAAATATATATTAAATATAAATAATAGATACAGTCTGGAAATATTTATCCTACCTCAAAGAGACATTGTAGCTAAGTGTTTGGGTGTGTATAGTCTAATACTTAATCCTGTTTTTCAGTGCCTTTCAAGCTTCAAGAAGGAGAGGTTCGCATCATTTCCTTGGAACAATGCCAGTCGTATTTTGACATGAAAACCATCACCAGCAGGATGCTGTGTGCTGGCTACGAGTCTGGCACTGTGGACTCCTGCATGGTAGGTCTCTCTCTGAGGAGAAATTCCCAGCTAGACTCTATTTTAGAAACCGCAGCACGATGGTGTTCATTAGGTGTGCTTTACCTCATCTACTACAGGAGTGACAACCATTAGTTTCATATTCTGACTCAAGTTTTATTAATTGGTGTAATCAACTTCACCTTATGATATTGAAATGCTGCTTGAAGACTCTAAGGTTTATCTCTATTAGTTAATTAAGACCAATTTTTTTAAAGTTTGTATGGGTCTTTTGCAGGTAGTTTTTTGTACAAATATCAGTGCTGACAGCTCAGCAGAGCAGCCACTTTTTACAGCCGAGTTACTTACTAAAGGCAAACTGGTCCAGGAACTGAGACACAGCTTTAACCATGTGACTGCTGACCACGTGCAGCTCCTACAGACTGTTTTTTTTTCACATTGCAGGGTGACAGTGGAGGGCCACTTGTGTGTGAGCAACCTGCAGGGCGCTGGACTTTGTTTGGTTTAACATCTTGGGGCTCTGTCTGCTTTTCCAAGGTTTTGGGACCTGGCGTTTACAGTAATGTGTCACATTTTATTGAGTGGATTGAAAGACAAATATACATCCACACCTTTCTGCTAAACTAACTCCAGATGGTAAGAATCGTGCTGAAAGGAATCAGCACTTCAACACTGAAGAATCTGCAGTCCAGACACTCTCTGAAAAGGAGTTTCAAGCTCTATCTCTTCTTGTTGTGGAGCTATGGAATATGCAGTGTATGTGAACGGTAAACCCTCTGCTGGTGAATATACTTTGGGGTAGAATTAATAATCCTTTTGACTTTTCTTTTAAAACTGTGTTGTGGTGCTATTCCAAACACAGCAACAGGCTTAAAAGAAAAGTATATCAGCCACCTTCTGCCTTTCAGCTATTCAAACTAAGCAGTAGCACAGACTAGAAAAACCTTTTTTAATACCTATTTTTAATACTTTTCAGTTAGTAGCATAGGCATTTTCACTTACTTCTTGTCATGAGGAATGAAATCGCTGCATTCAGATGGCACTGACAGGTCACATATTCACTTGGGGCACCCAAGAGCAAAACTTAGTTGTTCAGAATCCTTGGACAGTTTCTACCACTTAACTTTCTGAAGCTTCCAGTGTGTCAGTGTGTCCAGGAAACATCCACGTCTTGACAGCCCCACACTGATCAGCACATTCAGCAAAGCTACGCCTCACAGGCTTTTTCCCCCCCATTTTGCATAGTGTGTTCAGCCTATGACACATGCAGGGCACATCTCCAGCTGAATAAAAACATGACAGGGTTGGCAATGCCACTACAATGGTTCCTGCCTCCCCCTCCCACCCCGAGGCAGCTGGTTTGAACATCTGGTGAGATATGGAAGATGCAGATTTAAAGTGCAAAAGATGCAGTGTGGGCAGTGTCCCAAACACTGGCAAACCGTGTACTTTTTGATAGGTCTCTTCTGGTATCTGGCATTGAAAGTTTCGTTTTGCTTAGCAAGATTGAACAAGTGGGAGAAAGAAAAAGGCTGAAAGAAATGTAAACAATAGAAGACTTGGAATTCCAGCTTCTGTTCAAACAAATGTTAGAAATACATTGAGTACAAGAAGTTCATCAGCAAAGGTTCCAAGAGCTCATATGCTTGGAGCCAGATAGCAGAGTGCTCTGTGCAGTAGGTAAGAGGCTAAATCTTGACCCCAGGAGACTCTGGTTGGAAAACATGGAGCTTGACACCTCTTAGTGGTGCTGGAGGGGATGTGTGTTATCAGCTGCTGTAGGTGAGGTCCTGCGCACCTGGCAGCTTGTGGAAGGCCAGAGTAGGAGGAGTCGGGAAGCTAAGGATTACAGGATGAATTTCACCAGGGAGCAATGCAGTTGAAACTCGGGTGTTTTCAGTGCTCAGCCTGGCCCACTGTGAATCCAGCCTGAGGCACTCGATTACCCTCTCTGCTACCTCTGGCACATCCCCGTGACAGCGCGGCGCGGCGCGGCACGGCACGGCACGGCACGGCACGGCACGGCACGGCACGGCAGTACCGCGAGTGCCGAAGGCGGAAACGTGCGTTGAAAGAGCTCGCTGGAGGATTCTGCAGGTGTTGCTGAGCACGTTACAACTCATCTACATGGATCCTGCTGGTGCTTCAGTAAAGGTTTATCTCTTGACTTCCATATAATCTCCTTTAACATGCCTAACAGTAGCTACACCAGGCAGTGCTCTATTAATGAATATTCAATATTTATGTTATGGATTCTGAAACCCTATTTAAGTGACTATTGTATCACTGTTTCATGCTCAGAAAGAGAACCCTCTAGGCTTCACTAGGTTTGGGTTTGTATTTTATATATATTAAGGATTTTGTTTTTCTATAACATGTAAATGCTGTTCTTCTCCCAGCTATAAATGAGAGAAAGCAGCTGTCACCATGCTTTTCCAGTGCAAGTAGATTCCAGCTGAAGCAGGTTATCAGTGCCCTTGCCTCGAGGATAGGGAAGTGGGAGCTCAGTCTCCCACTTCAGCTTTCTCCAGGGCCAGGATTGCTGCAGCTTGCAGGGCAGAGCCAGTTACTGGGAGTTACTGGAACAGGCAGCCCAGGGGCTGTCAGGGCCAGCCTGCCCTGCCATCCATTCGAGTCTGGTGATGGATAGGTTTCAGTGAGGTCTCTTTTCCACAAGGATAAACAAGGCAAATGACCATCTCTCCACCAGATGCAGTGGTTGGTGAGCAGCTTTGAATCTTGTGAAGCGCTGGAGTACGTATAATAATTTCTTGTAGATATTAGCACTACCAAATGGTAATATGTAATTACACATTTTAATTAACTGGGTTTGGCCTGCCACCAGTTTCCAAGCAGAAACAAGGGGCAGTCCTGCTGAAACATATGGTCCAGCTCCCTCCTGAATGGGATCAGTCTGAAGAAATCACAGGCTGAGCCCCAGCCCAAATGGCTTTTAGGAGGAAGCAGTTGGGTCTTTTCCCTCCCCACCACTGTATCTGACACAACATTCCATGTAAAGAGGAAATTTGTAATTTTATAAATGTATTTTTATACTGCTTTTTTTATGTGTGCACATGAAATAGACAAACATACCCCTCCTTCCACTGTAACACACGTTTCTCTCTGTGCTGACACACTGGCTATAATCACACTTATGCTGTTTCTCTTTCAAGTGTAGCCTCACTGTAAGGTAACAATTGTTGATCTTAATTCTAGCACACCTGTAGCTCCAAAAGGCAGCACCGTCGCACAGTCAAGCAGATGTTTCTTTCTAGCTGAATTAATAAAAATTTACAATCATTTTCCAAGTAATTTCTGTGTTGAAATTGTGTTTTAATCTTCAGAGAGTCACAGACTCAATGACAATACGGAGGTGTGAAGCTATAACTAGTAGTAATGCCTAGAAATAGCCTTAAAATGTATTTGATTTTTTTAAGCAGCCCTAACAGCTCTGTTTTAGCACTCCAACACTTGTGGAGGTTCTGGCACTATCACTACTCTACAACTTTTAGTTTCTTCTGCTTCCAAGACACAGTATTACCAAGAATACCACTGCAAACAACTACTCTGGACTGAAAAATCTGAAAAACTAAAGCTGCAATCAAATTTCTCTGAACACCTTTTCTTCTGTGGCTTTTCTCAGGAATACAACTAGTTTGAAATAACCATCTCCTCTTCAGTGGTACTCAGCATTTCAACAACGTGTGCACGTGCTGAAATCAAAATAATAAGCATGCAGAAATTTAAAATAGTTCAAATATGCCTTTTCACAACCATTGACTGTAAGGTATGCAGGACCATGGGGGCAAGGGTACCATAAACAGAATGAAACAGGAATAAATAATACAAAAAAGGCCAGACTGGAAATCAGCTGTGAAGATGTTCTCACCTCAGAGAGCCAGGGCTGGTGGGAGCAGCGGGTGCTCTGTGTCAGCTGGTCCTTAGCCTTGTGCTGCAGCCACCAGGGCTGAGGAAAGAACCACAGCTTGGGTTAAACATTTGTCTCAGACTGTGCCCCAGGCACAGACCAAAGCTCACAGTGCTATGAAAACACTCCCTACAGGCTGAGGCTGACTGCCACCTGCAAATGTTTAGCACAGGTGTGGCTGCTGTGAAAAAATAAATTTTAAAAGAGTATTTTTTTTTTCCTATACATAAAAAAGTACAGCAAAAAAGTGAGTTAAAGCTGCTCTAGGTGTAGCTATAAAGTCTGGAGGAATCCAAAGTGATCGTTTTGAAGCGTAAATGCTGAGCTTTCCTTCATGACATCTGGAGGGCACCTGGGAGATGATCTGAAAAAAAATCTTGTTTCCAAAATGGAAAAGTCAGGCCATGCTGTGCCTAAGTGCAGGAGTGCAGAAGCAAACAGGGGATCCTGATGTCTCCAGTGCTAAAAAAATATATCACAAAGGCAACATTCAACTGTTGAGAAGCAAAGGGGGAGTGATTTGCTTGCACCCTTCATTTGGCATCATTTCCGATATGGCCAATTAACATTTTAAAGCTTTTATTAAAGATTCACTACACTCAACTCCCTCTCAGCAAAAAATAGTAAGTGATCACAGCAGACAGTCCTTAGACATCTCTGCTGTCTGTCCACCAAAAAAAATCAAACCAAAACCAAAACTAAGAAAGGAAAGGTCGGGTTTTACACGATGGATAATTTTATCATTTAGACTGCTTGGCAAAGTCCTCTAAAAGAACACAACTTAGAGTGGACAATTTTAGGCAACACATCAGTGAAACCACACACCAAGGGGAAAAAAGAAAAGGCAGGAGTGTGTGTGCACACGTGTGCTGTTTTGTACCACGTCCAAGTAGTACAAAAGTTCCTACAATTTCAGCACAGAGGAAACTTTTTAAAGGACATAAAGTTTCAAGGCAACCCACAGGTCCAGATGAAATAATCCTTCAACCAGCTTAAGAATCCAAACGAAAGCCTCACTGCACTGAGCAGTGAGTAGGGGGGTGACTGAACTTGTAAAAAAGCTGCATAATAGCAATGTGCAGCTGCCCCCCAGGTCCAGAGGGTGACAGCCACTCACATTGCTTTGTGTAGTGGTTTTGATGCCACAGCTTACAGTCACAGAGGGCTCTGGGAGATCTTACTCTGAATGCTTTACAGCTTTTGAGAGCCTAAACCATAGCCCCCTTTTCCAAATACACTGGTAGGTTCTGCTCCTGCACCAGAGGCAACAAGAGGTCACAGGCCAGGTCTGTCCCCCAAACTCCTTTTTACAGTGACAAAAAGGGGAGAGCACTGAGCCCTGCGCTCGCTCAGGTCACTGCAGGAATTCCAGAGCTCCTCCAGGAGAGCTGAACGTGCCTCAGCCACACAGTCACGTACCTGCAGAACCACAGAACAGAATCATCTGTTCTCCATGGCCACAGGTGAAGAGAAACCATAGATTTAAGGTGCAGAAGAAACATTCAGGTGAGACCATACAAAGAAAAAACAGGATTTGAGTTTGAGGGCAGGAAAGCTTCTCTGGAGCCCTTTACAACAGGAGGACATCTGCTGAGAATGGCAAAGGTGGGGCTGAGCCTGCCTTGGGACTGTGGAGCAGAGCAGATGACTTCACTGAGCCTCAGCAAGTCTCTTCCTGTACGATTCTGCCCTTGTACCAGCTGATCTCCCTGCACAACCTACTGGCTGTTTCTCATCTTCTCCTTGGACACCTCGCACTTCACATGGCTTGCAGAGAAAGCTGAGGTGGCAGAACCACAGAATTCTAGATGTTTCCCTCAGGAGTCCACTCCTGGCAAGGTGCCCCCCACAGCAAGGAGGATGCTACAGACAAAACACCTGAAAATCATAACTGCAAACCAATGTGCTCGACAAGATCTCTTGGAATTTGAATGTCTGCCATCACTTCAAAGGTCTCCACTTATGTTAGAACTTAGCAAAAATATTTTGTCATACGTTGAAGCAAATTAAAAAAAGTATTTGCAGAAATGGCTGTCACTGCTGCCTCCTTCCACTGTTTTGCTTTTACAGAAAATGATATTTTTCTCCTCATTAACACCAGAGATGGAATCAGCCCTAATTACATTCTACCTTTTGAAAACAGAACCATCTTAAGCTTTGGGTAACTCGTGGTGACTTGCATTTGAATGAACTTTGAACACCCTCAGTATCTGCCCTGCACAGCAGCAGCTGGCTCAGACCTCACAGCATTTGTTTAAATTCTTTCAGAGATCTTCAAAGATGTGGAATATGTAATGTTGATCACTGACATGGAAAACTCATGATTCAGTTAAAAAGCAGAGCCTTTGCCCCAAACATGGTGCCTAAAAATAAACACAGAAGTTTTGGCAATTTGAAAGCAGAAAGTTTTTGAAAGAAAAAAGAACCAAAAAATGGGCTCAGTACTAATAATTCTTTAGAAGCTACAGCTTGAGGAATCTCTTTATTTCAACAGGTGGTAGTGGATACAAATGATTTCCTATGTTCCTCCATAAATTGCCCATGTGACTTTTGAGGGAGGGAAGGGAAAAAGGAGGCAATATTTTAGGCACTCTGGAATCCTGAAATAGTCATTTGCACCTCGGGCAGCTTTTGCACAGTGTGCCAAGCAGTGGGAAACTGGCAGAGTCAGGACATCTCCAAGACAGATGAGCAACACAGCTCAAATTTTGGACATGCAACAGGCTATACCTTCTTTTGAGCAGCCTTTGTAAAGACTTAAGCTATTTCTTATAACAGTCTGAAGGAATACAAAAACACCTGAAGGAGAGCAACGTCACCAGCTAGAAGCTGCTCTTTATAAAAAGACTTGAGTGCAGCCATTCACTGCTGCTGGAAGACAAGGTTGCAGTGCAGGCATGAGGTAGAGTTTAGAGAAAAGTCAGGCAGCCAAAATCCAAGTTGGGTGAACAGGAAAAGTCCAGTCAGTGGTAAATTACATGAAATGGACCATGGAGACAAAGAGAAGGGATGCAGCAGAAGGATGAACTATCAGGGAGAACAAACAGCTGCCTGGATTTATTTTTCTTGTTGAAGAGAAAGGTGAGGGAGACGTGGCACGAGTCTCCTCTGGGCTGCTCTTCAGGTGCTTAAACTTGTGTTTGGCCAGCACTGAGATGGCCCATGCAACAGCCTGGTGAACAAACTGGACCACAATGGTTAAAACAATTGCTGGGGGAGTCTTTCAACAAGTCACCCCTTCTGCTTACTTCATTCCTCAGCAAGTGGTGAATCCCAGGGAATGCCAGGATTTTAGGGCAGCAGTGGAAGGGAGCAGGCTGGCTTACCTGAGCTGGATCCTGCAAATCTGTATTCGTGCAATGTCCTCTCCGTAACACCCCGAGGCATTGTGCTACGTTGCACAAAAGAAAGGAGCAGTATGTAAAGTCTACTGTGTGAAAAAATATAAAAAGCAACCCAGCCATTTAGATCTTGAACATATTAATAAATTATTGAAAGGCTTTATAAACAAAAGTTTTAAAGAAAATCTGTGCATTGTCTACTTTGGCTGAAGAAAACAACCACAACGTAGCATAAAGCAGTACTTATAACTCTTGGATTTTAAACAGTTGGCATTGCAATTCTGTGAAATACAATAAAGCATCTTTTCAACACAAAACAGAACTCAAACTTTCTTTGTGTGTTAGAGAAACAGCACTGCTGCCTCCTTCAGAAGCACACACAGCGAGTTTGGCACACGAGTTACTACAGCCAAATGTGTCTGAATTAGTTTCCTTTGATGAATTCAGAGATACAGTTTTTTGGAGTTCAAATCATTTGTATTCCCAGACTCATCCTGAATGTCTGGTAGGAAGGAGGTGTCCTCTACTAACCCATCTCTTGAACAGGCCTGAAAAGGTGTTTTAGTTGTTGGTGAAACCCTGGCAATGCTTTCTTCCTCTGACACAGCACCTGGGTCTGAGCTGGAAGACCCAGAAGTAGCCCTAAACTCCACTCTACAGTTGGCAATGCAGTCATCTTTCCACCTCTTAACTGCTTCCCTCTGCTCCTCAGGGGTCAGTCTGTCGAGGTGCTTGGCTCTCAACACTGGAGATGGAAACAGTGTCCCCTGGAGAACTCTCAGCAAATATCTACAGAACAAAAAAGTTTCAAATAAGCTGTATGGAAACAGGCTCAAAAATGATTCCAGCAACACTAAAAGAAAGTAAATACCAATCAAATAACCCTGAGGTTGCAGCAGTCTCTGAAACAGTTTTTGCAGTTGCTGTTGTGTGAATAAAAACTACCAATCAGCCAAGCAAATGTACCAGATCATGTTTTAAAACTCATGCAGCCTATACTGCATGATATAAATCACAAAATAGATTTTTTTGCTTACTGACATTTACTTTGAGAATGTGTCACTGAACGTGCCCTCACAGGGCTTGGTTTGGTAGTCATGAAACTTTCTTTACATCAGGGGTGGAGGGGAGGAAGAAGAGCTTCAGCCAGAGAGATTTATAGCGTAACTGACTCAAAGAAAATTCATTCTGTTAACAGCAGCGATGTGCAATTATAAATCAGAAACACACCTGGGTAGCAGAGCTACACAAGTAGTCAGGAGGCAAACTAGATAAAACATGGGGTCCAGCATGTGCTTTTCCATGATCCAATAAGGATTTGATGGTGGGTTGTGGGTTTTCCCAAAAGCCAGAGCGAAGATAAAGTAAAGGAGGATGCTGCCAGCTATAACTATTGTATGTATCCAAGTCTGCAATTCAGAAAAGGAAAGAAATCAGATTTAAGCTGTAAAATGAAAGATCCATAGCACCTGTGTGTGTACACATGCACACACCCTTCCTCCAAGGACAGAGATGTCCTTAATGTGACCTCTCCTTAATGTGACAGAGAACAGAGCTGTTCAGATAACATTCCTAATATTACACAAAACATTTTGGGAAGAACAGAGCCTTCTCCCTACAGTTCATAGGTAACCCAGCCATTTGATTTTTTTGTTTTATTTTACTAAATGCATAGCTTTTGGTTTCTTTGTAAAAGATATGTTCTGTGCCATTTGCCTTAGATGACCACCTGAAGCACTGGCAGCAGAGAAAGCCTTCTCAAATAGATGGAGGCGAGATTTTCACATCACACCACCCTTGCGACATTAATTGTTCTACATTAGAGTTTTCTGTAATGTTATATCCAAATGGCTATAATAGTTACTATTGAAATGACACAGCCATTGATCTGACAGCTTGCTAGCATTTAAAAATGCCAAATAAACCCAATTTAAATAACATTTTCTAGCCAGAGTACTGACACACTCATGCTACCGCTAGATTCTCAATAAACACATTTAATCTCTGCTGCCAAGCTCCCACAAGAACAACAAAAAGACTAAATCACAACTTGAAATTTCATGCATTATGAAACAATCCTGAAAAGTATTTTTCAAAAAAACACAGAGAAAAAAACCCACATTAATCTGTGCCCTTCTGCTGTAAATACTATTGTATTTTCTTTAAAATTATGCAAAACAGCCAAGTATTGCTCTCACAAGGGCTGTAAATTTATCCAAGCTAATGCAGATGCTTTAGCTTGTGCAGACTTTATTAAAAACTGGAATAGCATCTCTGTAGCATACCAGTTCTCTAGTTCTGGCACCAAAATGTACCTCTGAATTCTTTATGTTGGCCAACAGAGTAAAGCAACAGTTCCAAGCCTTCAAAGATAACAGTTCTCATTGCTGTCTTTGAGATGCAAGCTTTGGGAACTAGCGAAGGCTCAGCAGATCACTAGTTGGTTTTACCATCTGCAAAACTAAAGTGACATCCCCAATCCCACCCATACCCAAATGAGGCAGGATTCTTTCACTGTTCACAAACAATTCTGAGGCCAAATTTTGTTAATTTTAGTCATCCAAGTCCTTCCAGTGTCTCCACTGACAGGTGCATGAGGAGAGCTCATAAACAAAACATCTAGATTTTGGGCCATTTATACTCATTCCCTTTGGATATGAAGATCTTTATTCTCTTTAACTGTAATGAAAGCTGGATGCACTCACTCTGTTAGGAAAATGCTCTTTTGGAAACAAAGTACTCACCACAGACTTGCACTCAATGAGAAGGTGAAACAGTATCATGAAGAGTGCTGCTGTGTTTATGGGGTTTCCAAAAGAAAGAATGTCTATGTCTGAGCCACAGTAAGTCTGTAAAGGAACACAGCAGTCAGCATAACATATAATTAAATATAGTCCTAATAAACAAAGTGGCCCAAATAGTTTCAGTACCACACATATTTGCATGCACACAGTTCAGCTCAGATCCAGTGATGTTCCTCTTAGTTTGCCTTTACACAGAGAGGAAGTAAAATCAAGCAGTTCATTCTCTTCTCTAATTTTCCTGGGTTTTTAGTATGTCAAACAGTACAAATGTATTTCATACCCACGACTTACAAAGTAAGGCACAAAAAAGCAAACGAGACTTTGGTAAAAAGCATCCAGCAAGGTTATCCAGAAAGCTGAAGGCAAGTAGGCCTGCAAGAAAAACAGACAAGGCATTGAAACAAATCCTTTTAGTTGGAAATCTGATCCAACTGTTTGATCATTTCAGGGCTGACCAAAAGTTAAAGCCTGTTAGCAAAGGCATTGTCCAAATGCCTCTCAAGCACTGACAGGCTTGGGGCACTGACGACCTCTCCAGGACGCCTGTCGCAACGTTTGACCACCCTCTCTGTAAAGAAGTGCTCCCTAATGTCAAGTCTTTTATTGAAAGGCTGTGATCACAAAGGAAATGGTGAGTTTTAGGTGAATCATATGCTCAATGTTTCCTCCCTTTGGGCTGCTGGTATCTATTCTGACTCAGGCTCAGTATGTCACTGCCATCAACTTTTATAATATAAATATTATTTTAATTAATTTTAAAATTAAAAACAAATAACAAAGTTAAAATTATGCTAGAATTCATACTAAGCAAAGCAGAATCCAGGAAGTTGATAGTGATTTATGTAGTTTTTATTTAGAAACTAGCCCAAACTCCCTGAGTTTTTCTCTGCTAAATGTTTGGACAGAATTTATTTATAAAGCAGATATGATGTATTGTGTTTTCGGATGGGACAGCAGTGCTACCAGCAAGTTCCAGAACATACTCCAAAGGGGAAAAGAACCCTGAATGAGGACTGAGGATTATTTCAAAGGAATTTGCTCTGGTTCTTACCCATTCCTCATTACTTTAGCAGTTGAGCCCCTTACTTGACAGTGAAAAAACAGTGCCTAGTGCCCTTATTTTTACAAGTAAGCCCAAATGCTCAAAAGAAACCAATTTTGATGAAGCACATGGACAGCTGAGGCAGTGAAAGAAGTGAACATGCTGGTAGTGATGTTTACCTAGTACATTGCTACACCTAAAGTCCTTTATTTTTCTTGTCATCCAAGTGTCTGACACAGAAAAAGCATACAAAAAACTCTCGAATCGAAAAACCAGCTTTTATATTTGCACATAAATTTGTGCACAGGCCTAGATGTTTTTCTAATGGAGAGAGTGGTTTGCCTGATGTAAACCATTGAAGGAAAGGAAGACAAAAACGGCTCAAATGCTGACCATTTCAATTTGCTGCATGCCAAGCATTCTTTAACCTACCACAGATTTGTCGTTGATCATGTACAGCTGTGGGAGCTGCATGAGTATCTCTGCAGACACATCTTTGTCCAGAACACCATAAATGATGGGTGGCACCGATGTAAAAAGGAGATTGAAAAGAATCAAGATCCAGTGGTCAGTCATTGATGTGCCAGAAAACCCACAGAAGAACTGGTACCAGAACAGGAGGTTCACGTAGGCCTGAAAAGTCAAAGACGACACGATAAAATGTTACCCACAGACAAGTGTGTTAAAAGGCAGGAGGAAAACAGGCAGACCTTAGGTTTGGTTACAGAAATCTTTGGAAAATCAAGCATAAATGCCGTGGAGTTCATGCCAATCCCACATTTCAAAATTAGATTTGACTTGCACACAGCTTTACATTTCAAAACTGAACATGACTTGTTAATCAGTCATGCTGCCACCACATTGCTAATGCCTGTTATCCACTGTTTATCAAATCAGACAATGGCTTAGAGTGGGAAACCCAATAAAAGGAATAAATCTGTACACTCTGCAGACATAAATGGGAAAATGAATTGTCTCACATGCTTTTTGTGTCTTTTTGAAACCATTACATTCCTCAGTGCTCTCAAAGACACAAACTGTGATTTCCCTGGGCTGGGATAGGTACATACCACATTTTTGTAGAAGAAGTAAAGCACCATGTTGGTAAGTCTGGTATAACACCAGTGACCATGGACAAGCAGCAGCTTCCTGAGGTGTCTAAACTGAGAGATTGCAAAGTCACTTGCCATCACAGCCTGCAACACACATGGGAGAAAGGATATGTTATATCCAAACTGTTAAACTTCAGATACTGCCAAGTGAGCAACTTACCTACTGTTAGAAATGATGATTTCATTATTTTTATACATAGTGCTTGTGGTCTTTCTTACCCTCACTTGGTTCTGAGCCTTTCCATATAATATTTTACACCAACACACACAGCTCAGCTCAAGACAATGCAGGTAGAAACATTACTGTCTTTATTATGGCCACACAACTTCATAGAAATCACCAGTGCTTAGGCTGCTTGTTTCCGGCAGGACACGAGTAATAGGGAACTCGGTGACAGGCAGCAAGCTCTGCTGTTTGGAGTTTGAACCCCTGCAGCTTCTGAGTGCTCCTGGAAGATCACCGAGGCCTGAGTGTGAGCTCAAGTGCAACCTCTGACCTCCAACCAGTAAGGGACCTCCAGGGTAAACTCTGAACCGAATTAAAATCGAATCTGCTGTCATTTGCATCTGTCTTTGTGTACACTACCTGCATGCCTTCTTGGCCTGATATTCCCACACCAATGTCAGCCACCTGGATCATACTGACATCATTGGCACCATCACCTACAGAGAAAAGAAAAGAGGAAAAATCAAAACTAGCCTCTCTTTATTTGGAATGAATCATAGAATCATAGAATTATCTGGGTTGGAAGAGACCTCCAAGATCATCAAGTCCAACCCTTAATCCAACACTATCATTATTACTAGATCATGGCACTAAGTGCCACATCCAGTCTTATTTTAAAACCCTCCAGGGATGGTGAATCCACCCCCTCTCTGGACAGGCCATTCCAATGCCTGATTACTCGCTCTGTGAAGAACTTTTTTCTGACATCCAGCCTAACCCTTCCCTGGCAGAGTCTGAGCTCGTGCCCTCTTGTTCTGTTGCTGGTTCCTGGGAGAAGAGTCCAACCCCCACCTGTCTACAACCTCCTTTCAGATAGTTGTAGAGAGCAATGAGGTCACCCCTGAGCCTCCTCTTCTCCAGGCTAAACAACCCCAGCTCCCTCAGCCTCTCTTCACAGGACTTGTGCTCCAGTCCCTTCACCAGTTTTGTTGCTCTTCTCTGGACCCTCTCCAGCACCTCAATGTCTTTATTGAACTGAGGGGCCCAGAACTGAACACAATACTCAAGGTGTGGCCTCACCAACGCCGAGGACAGGGGAAGGATCACTTCCCTCGTCCTGCTGGCCACACTATTCTTGATACAGGCCAAGATGCCATTGGCCTTCTTGGCCACCTGGGCACACTGCTGGCTCATGTTTAGCCTCCTGTCAATCAGTACCCCCAGGTCCCTTTCCACCTGACTGCTCTAATGCAGAATGCAACCTGAAGGCAGCTTTGCTGGCTATCACTTTGCTGTGGAGAGGGCAGGAAAAGACAAATGTACAAGAACGCCAGAGAATTCAGAGAAAAACCTTTTTATGGGCAACAGTGCCGCCTATGGAGAACCCTGCAGAAAGCAGGATTAGTAGTAAGAATGCCTGACAGAACTGAGCTATGTACTCCAAATGGATGTTAGCTGTTCCTTTTGTCAGAATGGGGTTGGAATGCTGGAACAGAAAATATGGGCGTTTTAAATCACAGCCAGTCACCTCCCTTCTCCCTCCCTATTTTGGGAGGTTGTGATGGAGAACAACAAGGAAAACCCCCTTACTTGCTCCTTTGGACGTGTCACATAACACTGTGCACGACTGCTGCTGCTCTTGTTGCTTCAGATTACCATGAGTAAGTTTATGGACTAAATTTGCTAGTTCAGAAGATTAACATCATCTTATTCCAGAGACAACTACGACTGAAAGGATTTAATTTGTAAAGTTAGATTTCTTGACAAACAATACCGAAAATGTAGGAGAGGAAAAAAATGGTTTCTACTTCTTTTCAGAGAAAAGAAAGCACTGGACTCACCTACAGCCAAAGTCATTGCCTCCAGCTTATTGCGCACCAGTCGGACCAGGATGCTCTTCTGCAGGGGGGTGGCTCGGCAGCAGACCACAGCCCGGCACCTTCCTGTGAGTTCCAGGAAAGTATTCTGCAGGCTGTCGTGAAGGACATGCTCTAAAGTCCTTCCATCAATAACCAGGCCTGCACTGAGCCCTGGAGAAGCAATCTCAAGTTTCTGACTGGGTTTTTTTTTGGAAGAAGCATTCTTCTGGATGCCTTCTAAAATTTTCCTCATCACCAAGGCACAGGCATCCTAATTAAAGACAAGAGAAACACAACTTATTAAATAGTGTTTGTGTTCTGGCTCCCTTTTCAATTTATAAAATTAATATGCAGAAAAGGTCAAATGCTGCCCTTATTTAGCATTTCATTTGAATCCAGAAAGGCTCAGACATGAGGGAGAATAACCCTTTAAAATCACAAAGGATCAGTCTGTTGTTTATAAAAGGTCCTGTGATTTAACTTTAAGTAGATTGGCTTGGGTGCTGTACTAGGAGAAGGGAAAAAGATGAAGCAAATCAGAAAATGTTCACAGACTAGCAGAAAAAACAACCATTAAGGATTCTGTGACAGAAATACAGCATAGACACAACATTTTGCTCTTTACATTTCTTTTGTCTGACATGCAAAATCAAAAGTGCATTTCAAATCAGATTATGGGTGAACTGCAATGAATTACTGAAGAACTGGCCTTGCAAAATTTTTCAACTTGTCAGAGTCAATATAATAATTCTTGATATGAATATATGGAATGTGAGTGCTCTATAGAAGAAAACACATATTCTTAAATCTTCTCATTGTCTTACTTTGAAATGCAACAGTATCAAATCCTGTTTGTTCTATATCTCAAAGCCCAATTGCAGGGAAGATGAGCACTTCTGCAACTGTTCTCACTGTTGATTAAGACACTTGTTGCCCAGCAGGAAAGAAGGAAGAAAAAGTGTAAGCAAAAATCAAACCCCAAGCTTTCCTCAAAAAAATTGAACTAAAAATCCTTTCTTTTTTTACTATGTTCTCCCAACATTTACCACTTGCCATACAATATTTTATGGCAGGTACAAACTGAATTTCTAAAGTAATATATAAGCAAAGAAAAAAAGAAAAATAACAGGTCTTGGAAAAAATCTTCAGGCCCTTCAGAGATGTCTCAAATTTCATATCTCTGCTCTGTGAAGAGACATTTCATACTATAGCTTTACAATTAATAATTTCTCTCAAGAGATTCAAAATTGATAAAAAACAAGATTTGAAAACCAGCTGGTTGTAAGAATCCACAAGAGGACACAACGATCAGCTAGGATTAAACCTGCAACCCAAACCAGGAGCCTTTTTTAACCACTCCTCATTACATGACTCAGTTGCTGGGTCCTGGAGAGAAGGTGGCTTTTCCACTGATAAAACTGTTGGCAGATTAGTTTTCTTGAATATCGTCCACCATTCTCTAATAAGACAATTCTTTGTACATTTATGCAAGTCAAGCAGGGCTGAGGGAATATATTACACAAAGCAGCACAAAACATAAAAGAATATGCAAGACAATAATTCTTATATTGCTAATATGCTGTAACTCACATCTGTTTGAAATCTCTAATACCATGTGAAGTGTGTTAACTGTAACCCACCACAAAAAGAAATTTAGTCTATTTAATTAAAATATTTAATCAACATTTAGGGACTGTATATAACTAAATGTTGCATACATAGAAAGGATTTAATATTTTACCTGCAAGGAAGCAAACCAGCAGTTTTCCAGCATTTTCATCTTCCAAAATCATGCTTTGGTCAGTTGGGAAAGCAGAGAGCACTTTATTTTTCAGTGTTGCCCTGTGATACAGTCTGACTGAATTTTTCAGTAGATTAAAAAATATGAAGAAAAGTGAAATTTTCCACTCACCCTACTCTGTGGTTTGAGAGTGAAGATGGTGTCATCTGGTTCCAGCAGTTTACAAGCATAGGCAATGTTGACAGCTGTCTCACTCTTGTCACCTGTCAGCATCCATATTTTCATTCCTGCTTTCCGTAATGCCTCTATTGTGTCCGGAACACCTTCCTGCAGGCGATCTTCAATGCCAGTGGCACCTTAATTTAGACAAGCAGAAGGATTACTGCTGCTGTATTTCCAAAATGCTGCAAGAGTGACACAGATGGTCCTCTGTGTGTATCCAGATCCCAAAACAGACATTGTATGGCCATGACTGGGAATTCCTCCCCCCTTCCACATCTTTCTGTCCCAGAGCCCACCGCATGCGAGACTGTTGAACACACCCTCGTTACAGCCCCCGGGACCTTCAACCAGACCCATTTTAAGCCAACTTTTCTCATTCTCACAGTGGTTTCACCCTATAGGGGTTGTGGGACACAGACTCCCAGGCTTAGCATGCAAATACACTCCATTATTTCCACTCCCTCCTCCCTCAGACTACCCTAAATCTTCTTTCATGTATCATCCTATCTCAAGGCCCACTTCTCTTCCTTAACTGAACTCCGCTCCAGGCTGAATTCTCTGTACCTCTTGTCCCAAGCCCTCACATTTACCTCATCAAAATCCCTTCTTCTTATGTCATAATTTGAACATTGCTGCAAAGATCTGCCTCTCAAGTTTCTCAACCACTCATCTCTGCAGTACCTCCTGTCATAAGTCCTTTCATTTCATAGCACCTAAGTCTGTGCTTTGCCCTTCCTCCTGCCCACACTGCCAACCTTGACACATTCCCCAACAGGGAAGAAACACCTGCTTTAACACACACCCCATAGTGTTTCCTTACAGAAAGAATTTCAACAAAAAATTAGAGACTTTGACAGATCTGCTTTTTTTGGTGTGCACAGCAGGCAGACCTGTGTCCCTAACACCAGCTTATAAAATCTACTGAGGTAACAAAACATCAGCATAAAGCAGAATCACCTCTGAAAAGCTGCAGTGCCAGTGATTTACTATGGTATGGGACATTTTCGTGGCTTTTTCACAATACAAATGGTACTAAATCATAACCAAAGGGCATGGTTTGGCTTGTGGGATTCTCAGGCTGAGAGTTTCTCAGAAAGAAATTTCAGCCCCTTGCAGCTAAGTGCGTTCTGAAAGACAAACAATAAAGAAATTCAAGGCAAAGTTTTCCCTCCTACTATGTTTCTAGTGTGGGACTCTAGCCAGCAATTTGTACACAAAGCACTGACTGTCGTATGGGGATGGATATGAGCCAAAGGTTAGGCAAATTTCTGATGCTACAGTGATTTCTTCAGTAAGTAGCTGCCAACAGGACACAGAGCTCAAGGCCCTTGGTCACCAGGAAGATGTAAACCTCCGTGTCTTTGCTCTGCCTGCATTTTTATGCAAGTCAACAAAAGGGGAGGGAAGAAAGATGCTGGGATCTATTTGATGCAATCTTCTTCGAGAGACTCTGCCAGGTATCGAGGGGAGACAGGAAGGTGTTTCAACCTTATACACTTAACACTCCCCTTCTGAGGTACTTGATCACTTTGAAATCCAACAGAAAACACTCTCAATAGTTACACTGCTGTGGTCCAGATCTGTGCTTAGTGAAGTCCTGTACATTAGGACTGTTCCAGAAACAGATTTTGATTCAATTAAAGGCCTGGGACATGACATACAGATTTCATACTTGCCCATGCAGTGGACTACAAACCACTGCTGTCCTCCAGGGTTCTGGCAAGATTGAGATGATCTGAATTTTTGCTTGTTGTTCTTTGAGGACAAGCTTTTCAATTCTCAGCCCTGAGAGGACAGTCAGAGCTACAGCTGCAGCTACACCAGGTAACATTTATTAAGAAAGCAAAGGAAGGCTCAGAGATGTAGAATGGGAAGTGCCATAAATAGCTCTGTTTTGCAGATCACAATGCACATGTGTCCCAGGCAAGGGTGACTAAGCTAGCAGGGGTACTGAAAGCAAGCACCTTGGCACTATGAAACCGTTTACCCTTTTCTTCTCACTCTTATTTAACGTTAGGGCCAACCCATATTGCTAACTGTCCCCCCAGAAACATGAGACAAAGAAATGCCTTGGGCTAGAGGACAGCAGGTCTCCAGAGCAACCAGACTTCCCTCTGCTGACTCTAGTGAGAACATCATTCCTTGAAACTGCAGCAGCTAGCACCACTGCTCTGGCTTCTCTCCAGAAACTGAAGCCACTAATCCCACAATTCTCTTTAGTCCTAAGTTTTATGGCATTTGCTCTGAGCAGATGTGGCACAAAAAGTGGGAAGCAACACCTTTCCACACAATAGGATCTGTCTCTCTTCAGCTTCTAGCATGAGCTGCTTTTACCACCACAGCCAGCCCTTTGCACTTTGTTTTCCAAATGCTATTTGCTGGGCAGCCCAAGAAGAGCTACTGTCTCAGAATGCTTGCCTTTTACACATCTGCACCAAACACCTCTCATCTCGTTTTGGCCTTTAGATTTCCACACAGCTGAGTGGCCATCAGAAGAATGGTTCCTGCAGAATTATACCTGACTTCTTATCTCTATGTCATTACAGGAAGACACAGCACATATCTGCTGTGCCACAAATGATGGAAAACTTGGCCAGGTGTGGGATCCCTGCGAATGTTTGTCCAGGTAAGCCTCTGATTTATTGTCATTTCATGACAATGAAATGACATGTAGTGAGTATAAAAAAGAAATCCAACTAAAAAAAAATGAATCAGTAAAATGTTACCTTTTACAAACAACAGAAGAGCATCAGCTGTCTTCAGTGTGTTTTACAAGTAATACAAACTTACCAGCAAGATTTATGGAAATTCAGGAGTGACAATAAATTCTAGGTCTGCAGAAAGCTGCACATTACACAAATTGAGGTTAGCAAAGCCCTTTGCAGGTAAATTTCAATTATGAACATCATAAGCCACTTCCTGGAAGTTACAGCATTTTCCACCTACCGAGCAAAGTCAGTTCACTCTCAAGCCTGATGGCAGATTCAAGCAGCAGCTCCTCCCTATTGTCAATACTGGTCTCTGCTAAAAAATGATTATTTAACCACTCTGCATATTCTGCATCACTCATCACCTACAGAGGGAGAGAAAACATAAGGCATGTATCAATTTTGTGCTTTCATAGCCGCCTGAGAAGTGTCCTCAAGTTCCTCCTGCTGTTGACACACTGAATTTAGAAGCACAGCCCCTGGCAGTGCATTACTTGAGTGCCACAACACATCAATGGATTGAGTACGATGCTCCCAGTGTTAGGTTACTTTCCCAGGCTTCACAAGCCAGGTTACAAACCAGCACCCTGCAGGTTCCTGGAGCTGCCCGACAGATCTCCACTTAGATGGAGGGATGCAGGCCAAAACGAGCTCGCTGCTGCTCTTTAATTGCAGCATTGTCACAGTCACAGAATCACTGCACACTTGTGTACAGCTTGATGACTTACAGCTACTCCACCTGTACTTTCACTTTGCATAATGCTTTGTAAAGAGGTTTCTTGCCCGTTTCAATCCCTACGGAATTTTACCTCTGAGCAACTTTGAATTTAAAATGGAATCTCAAAACTTCTTTTAAGTTTTGCATGCAGAGCTTGCAAAACTGTTTGTGAAACCCAATAAAACTGGTCTGACTTAATTTCTTTTCTGTGTCTGGAATTGCAACCAGGTTAAACCTCACACAAGGAAACCTTCTCAGGACTCTTGAAGAAAAATCAGACTATTCGACAACCCCTGTTTTACAATTAGGTTATCAAGCTTCTAGGCAATGTAACAGAACTCAGGAATCGATCTGGGTCAACTTAAAATTCCCCCCGAAAGAACATAAGAATAAATAAAATCATGGAATGGTTTGGGTTGGAAGGTATCTTAAAGAATCCAGTTCCATCCTGCCTGTCACGGGCAGGGACACCTCCCACCACACCAGGTTGCTCAAGACCACATCCAACCTTCACTTTCAGGGAGAGGGCATCCACATCTTCCCTGGGCAACCTGTCCCAGCGTCTCACCACCCTCATCATGAAGAATTTCTTCTCATGTCTAATCTAAATCTTCCCCCTTCCAATTTAAGGCCATTCCCCCTTGTCCAATCACTCCTTGCCCTTGTAAAAAGTCCCTCCCCAGCTTTCCTGTAGCCCCTTCAGGTATTTGGAGGCTGCTCTAAAGTCTCCTGGAGCCTTCTCTTCTCCAGGCTGAACAACCCCAATTCTCACAGCCTGTCCTCACAGTGATATCTGCTCCACTGGTGATCCTGCTTAGGTCAGTCACAGAATCTAAACATTCTTGAAAATATATATGAAAATGAACACCTTCTTAGCAACACACAGAGTGCGCAGTCCTCTTCTGGCGTACTCATCCAAGTGCTTCTGAGTTCTCTCTTTAATCTTGATTTGTTCCATTGCTGAATTATTAGTACCTACTATCATACAAAAAAAGCAAATTAAATATGCATTCTTAGGTTAAATTTAGCATAAAAATCTGAAGATTTAAACACCTTTTAAAAATACTAGAAGGTTAACAGGTTTTATTTTAATTATGAACATATTTGCACAATGCACTATGGCTGCATCTACGCTGAGCTTGCAGTATGCCAGTCTGTACAAGCAGTGAGGTGGAACCCATCTGGTACTGACACATCTTTTGATGCTACTAACTAGTCACTTTTTTTTCTAAAATTAACTGGGCCACAGACATCCACTGTCATTGGTCTGCTGGGAGGGAGCCAAAAGGGCAGAAACTGAAAACCCTGTTTTAAAATGACCGTTAAGGAGCAGACAATTCAGACAGGCATTCAACTCACCTAACTTCAGACATGTAGAAGTTAGGTTCCAAGTTCACTTTGAGAATCAAAGTAAGGAGAGGCACCTCCAGACTTGAAATTAGTCCCCTATTAAGACAAGAGATTTGGGAGGTACTGTGTCTGCCCGTGGCCTACAGAGTCTTTTTGTCTGGACTTTAGATGTTGGCCAGCCATGGGACACACAAACCAAACTCCTTTGCAGAAAGCAAGCCTTTAAAAATAATTCCTTTATATTACTTTCTGAAGCATTAAAAAAAAAACCCCAACCCTTGGAACATCTTCTGAACTTAAATACATTTAGGTATTTATTTCTAACATATACAGACAATGCTTTCTCTTTGCTGTCTTTGCTTAAAAATCAATGACTGATTGCTAGAATAAATGAGTCCTTAAACAACTTGGTGCATCCCTTCTGTGGCAGATTCAAAAAATATTTACCCTTCAACAACAGGGCCCAGCAGGAGGCACCACACAACTTTACAGATGCTATTACATCTAGAAACACAGAAATAGTCAGTAGTGGAGGGAAAAAACCTCCAAAAGCACTGACAGTTGACTTCTGCCACCAATATCTCTCTCCAACAGTTCAGAACCGCTCACATAGGTAAAGGCTGGAAAGTATTCATTCGAATGAACACGTCTCACTATGTAGCAAAGCCAAGTATTCAAGCAGATGACCTTACTGGCTCCAAAGGGCCTGCTTGGACATCCTTTGAATAACAACTGCTTCTCTCAATTCACACCAGCACGTAGCACAGCCATATCTAGCTGACAAGCAATACTACCTTCTGGCTTCCCAAAAAGGAACCATGCACCATTAATAGTTCTGCTTGATTACTTGTCTCTTCTCATGAATCAGACCATCTGTCCAACTGCACTGAAGAATGACAAAGGTGAGCAAAGAACCAGAAGTTCTACAGATACCTTCAGAAGCAGTTCTCAACAAATCCATTATGACTGAGTCTGCTCCTTTTGTGTACACCACCACTTGGTTGGAGAGTGGGTGCCGAACCACCACCGACATTCTTTTCCGCACTGAATCAAAAGGCAGGATATGCAAAAGCTGAAATGTTAAAGCTCCCAGACCTGCAAAGTTCACAGTCACTTGATCTGGAGTTCTAGACTGTAAAATACATTTATAAGCCTTAGCAGCATGAACCAAGGCAGCTTCATCTGGACTCTCAGCCTCATAACATAGTTTAGGTAAGGGAGACAATTCAATAGATGACGCAGCACTGTTGTGTTCACAGCCAGCAGCTACATTCACCATTTCTAGTTCTTGAGGCACTTGGGAATTTTCTGGGCTGTCAGTATCGTGAGGCTCAGCAGCCCTTTGAGCAGCTCCATCCAAAGCAGGCGAAGCCAGTTTTGTTCTGAAAATAGACAGTTTGCTCACAAAACTATTGGGGCTTTCAGATAATGAATCTTTTGCACTTGGAAGTGGGGTAGAACTCAGTCTCCGGACTGACAACCTCTGGAACATCTGCCTGATTTCTTCAAGCGATTTAATAGGCATCCTACCCAGCGAAGAGAGTCTCATCTGGAAGAAAACAGTCAGAGCAAGCACATATGTTAAATTCTTCATGTTTTATTACATTAAAGAAGGGCAGCTTCAAACTATGCAGGTTTCTGAATGAATGTATTATTTTTAAATTTAATGAGTTTGTATTAATGATGGCCAGCTCAATTAAACATATAACCTATGTGAGTACACTAAACAGCTTTTGTAAGAGCTTCATTATTCAAACTGAAAGAACTGTAAAAACACTTCAGATCTGAAAACCGTATGCATTCCAAGTTTGCTTCATGACTCCATGCAATACTTGTCTTTAGAAGTATTTCAGTAATGAAAGAGTTAGAACAATATTGTAACTTATAAAAGTTTGTGGCAAATGGAACCAAACACCATAATTCTTGTTGTGAATAGCAAATACTTGTGAAGAATAATCCTACTCCATGCCCCTCACAGTACCTAGCTAAAAGTACTGTTAAAAATACAGTACCTAGCTAAAAGTACTGTTAAAAATACAGTACCTTATCAATGCTTTTTTAATGTCCAAATTTAAAACAAAAGACAGTTTCCTTCTCATCAATGTTACAAAATAAGTTGGCTCACTGTTACTCAGAACAGTTAGGCACTTAATAACTTATACACAAGGAACAAGGCATGCAAGGCTGACATTCATTTCTCATTGCTGGTGAATAGTTCAGAATGAGTTCTCCTTTGCCACTGAATAGCAGAAAGTAAGGACAGACTCTGGCTTCAGTTCTACTGCAACTGCACGTGAGTTGGAGAGTGTCTCCACTCAACATCCTGGAAACAGAGACTTGAAATAAGGCAACACTGAAACTTTCCATTACCTTGAGCACTTCCATGCCATTCCTTAACGCTGAACTCAGAAAACTCATGCCACGTTGCCCCTCCCAACCTACCTACTAGCAAGCTGGAGATTTTCCCCTCCTCCTGCTAGCAAGTTATCCAGAAATATTATTCTCAAAAAAAAGAGAACCCTGCCTGTATATTTTTTTATACCACCTTTAAGGAATGGCTGATTAGTAACCATGAACACAGCTGCCCCGTCCACACATGGACCCGTAGGCTGCCTACTATGCTTTCTAGGAATGCCTGGAAGTACACTGAAATACCAGGCTTATTTATACTTTATACTCCACAAGATACCTTTTGGGAATGCCTCCAGCCATGGCTGTAGGGTCACTGTCTAGATGGGCACCAAAACCTAGTTCTGCACATTTCATAAACCTTATTTTCAAAAAAGAAAGTCAACAAATGGAAATGACCAGGGAATGGGGGAATGGAAATCAAATCTGAACTTGGGAATTATCCTGCAACACAGTCAAAATGGGTAAAAGATGGAGTTATGAAAATCCAACCATGGAAAAAATACATATTTGAAAAAGATAGTATCTTTAGAAAAATGTTAGACTGTGTGCTCTGAAAACTTCATGTGGTCTGAGGAAGATTTAAATATACTTCAGAGCATTAAATGAGGACAATCTAGGAAATGCAGTATACATTTAAGATTAGACCACTTTATGTCAAACTGCAAAGCATTTCTCCTTCAGATTAATACATATATGAAACTCAGTCTTCCATACTTTTGCTGAAACTCTATTTGAAAAGACTGGGAACAGCTAAGAGCATTCTCAGTTCCAATATTGCAGGAGTCTTCTCAGATTCCTCTTATCTTTCAGCCAATAATACCTTATTCATAAAGGTAACCTGAGTATTAGAGTAGTCTTAAAGGAAGCTATGCATATATCTGGAAAAAAGTAAGAAAAAATCATGCATGCAATTTAATCTCAAAAACGTGTTTTATGAAAGCTATGAGTAGTCTGTACACAGAAGCAAAAATACTGAAGTCATTGGAAAAAATTTGCCAGCTTTATATTACACACTAACTCATTGCACTCTAAGTTTACAGCAATCCCCTTCTTTCTAACTGGACAAATCAGTAAAGGAGAAAAGTATCATTTTTTTAAGGTCAGTTAATTGTTTTTTCCTTTTGTAAACAAACCAAAGAGAGTTCATTTATTTATGAATATGGCCAAACAGGCAAAAGTAAGGTCTTCTTACCTTCTGATGTGGCTGGTTTGGGACTGAAACTACAACAGTATTACAGACTGACAGAGCAAGAAAGAAGTCAGTGATGTACATTGTCTCCAAAGCTAACTTGCTGCTAGATTCTTCTGATTGTTGATAGCAATGAGAAGAAATTTGACTGAACTTCTCCAGCAGTTCTGTGTCTGGCACAACATCTGTTTCCTATTGATGAAATGAACAAAACCATCTATTAGGATATAAGCTTAATCTCAAGTCTCCAGAGGTTATATCAATTGCAGATTTATGGAATGTAGAAGTTCATACGAATTCCTTCCTGTCAGATGGTGAGTTGGTTACACTAGGAAACAGAGGAACACTCTAGTGTCTTCACAGCCTTGTGCTAGCCCATTGAAAACAGTAAACTTCATGCCCAGACAGGCAAAGAGTAGAGCCCTGGTTCACAGACACTTAGTTCACAGACTCTTCAACGGAGATTAAGGATGATCAATGCTTTTTAGACACCTGCAGGCACAGAAGCTGAGTTTTACCTCTTGTAAATGCCAATAAATAACAGACACCTAGCTATTCCCTATTAAAACAAAAAGGAAATGCTAGGAGCCTCTTAAAACAAAACCCCAAACTCTTATCAAGATGAAGCTGGTCGTTCTGTGCTGGACTCACAGCAACAAGAACCAATGCATACACACTTGTGACTCAATGAACATCTGCCATGTCAGCTACAAACAGGATGCAGCCAAGCAACCACAGGAGGCTCTGGTTTGATGGACACAGAGAAAAGATTTCCTAAATGACAAGCACTCTGATCAAATAAGATATTCCTTCATGAGTTTCTTCAGAAATTTAGCATCAAACTCAACAGTTTTTACTTACAATGGGACTGCTGAATGCAACATGTCCTGAGTGGGGAACTTCACCTGCTCCATCTTCCTTTCCTAGTGCAGGGTAACTACCAGACAACTGATTCAAAGACTTTCTGTTCAAAGGTTCATTCACAGCTCTGCAGTTGTGTCCCTGCCATTGTGACAAATGGCTCGAAGAGTCACACTGACAATCAGCTGAATCCTCATCCTTCGAACCCATCTCTTGGTAGGATTCCAACCTCTTTGCTATAGGAAAATTTAAAAAAAATTATCATTATTATTATTCCATGAGCAAAAAGAAACTTGTCTAAAACACTGCATGGAGGTTCAAGAAACAAAATTTTAAAGAATTTTAATATACAGTTAAGAATAATGCATCATTTATGAAAAATAAAAAACATAACACACTATAACATCAACCTCCTGTTTGGGACACTGCAATTCCAAGAGCAACATTCCACTAGAGTGAATCCAGAAGCAGGAGCAAGTTACTATATGGATTTGAGACAACAGGATTTTCATGGAAACAGTAAAATAAGCTGGAGTTAACACAGCTTCCTGAAGGGCACGTTGATGGCAGCCAAATGATAGTTTTGAAGCACATGAGAAAGGACACAGCCTGTTTTCTGAGCACACTGTGGGTGAGAGAAGGCACAACAATTGTGGCAAGACAGACCCTGGCTGGGTATCAGCAAAACTTTATGTACTAGAACAGAATGCCTGAGAAAGCAGTGAATTGGTCATTACTGGAGGTCCTGAGGAAACAGAAGAAAATATTCATAAAGAATGATACCAACAACTCTGCCTCAGGCCAGAGAAATGGGACCAGGTCACCTCCTGATATGTTTTCTACTGTAATTATTTTATGGTGGATCAGGATTGTGCACCAGTGTTTTGACAAGTACAGCTCTAGCCAGAACTTGTTGAAACTGTGTTTCTTATCATTTCTGTTTGGGACAGCAGCTTCCATACAGCTCCACATTTTATAAGTATTTAACTGAAAAGCAGGTTTCAATAATAAAACTCTGTACTGACACATCAAACACCTTTGCACTAAAGATACACTGTCTTGGATCACAACTCTTACTATATAGCAGGAGCCTTGCAAATAGCAGCTCCATGCAAGTGAACAAATGTAAAACAATACTAAAATACAGGACTGCCAACATTTTTCAAACTAATTTTCAAGCCTTACATAATTTTTAGATTGGTTAGGAAGAAGCTCATTCTTATGCTTCAGTTAAAAGACAGGGCACAGCAGGAAATAATGATAATTTACACATTTCTTATGTTTAGAAGATAACTCTACATGAATTACTACCAAAAGTATGTGGTAGACATACTTTCCCTGGCACAACAAGACCCAGATGAGCCACAGCTACACCATTCACACTACCCTGGTTTATCTCTTCCAAAATACTTCTCCCTCCTTTAGGAAATGCTCTGAAAAATACATTCTACTTTTTATTTACTTTGTTCACTCAGCAAGTTTGAAACTTAAAAATAGTCCACCTGGACACTTGCACTATAAAATTTTCAAAATATGTGCTGAAATTGCTGTAAAAATGGTTTGTAGCCATCTGCTCCTGTGGCACAACTAAAGAGGGGCTGAACCAATTCATTGCTGCGACCAGCAGGGTGTGCTTTTTGCTCACGGTTGTGCACGTTTCTATCAGCAAAACCATAAAGGGGGTTTAATAAACAGTTGTGCTTCAGGCATCCACCTTTCAGCATCTCACTTTTGATCTCAGAAGGAATACTTGCATTGCAAAACATAGCAAAACAGCAAACACCTGCAGCCACTGGTACTTATATACAGTAACAGTCATAAAAACTTTGGGTTTATCTTATTAATAAAATAAAAATTAATAGTAAGTAATTGAATAAAAGACTTCATGTCACTGCCCAGTTTTTGCTTGTCTCTGGAGCTGTATCTTTTCCTGGCTCCCAGAAGGCTTCGAGCAGGCTCTCAAGAAATGTATATTGAAAGATGCTACATCATTAGACAATGAGGCAGCAACTATCCAGCAACACAGCTTGTTGGCTTTTTAGCTAACAATAAACAGGAGTGTAAGATGCAAGTAGGAAGACAAATCATTACTTTTTATGGAAGTACTTATCTTTGCAGCCTTAACATGCACACACCTGCTTCACTTGTACCTAACATTACTGTTAAAGCTCTGATTCCAGCAAGTGTTTTATCTGGATTACTGTATCCTCAAGGGAACCAGTACATGGAATCGAAGCCTTAAGATATACTACATAAATGTGGCAGCCAACAGGATGTTTGAACCCTAAAAGAGAGAGGAAAGACTGGATGGGCAATTTCCCAGTTTTCTGGATGCTGAATATTGTAAGGAGAGAAGCAAAACACAGTAGGCATGGCTTCTTCTGAGTGAATATTTTGTTTGTGGTATCAAATATGTTGGAACTTAACTAGCTGCAAAGCAGCACCTTGCATACAGCCTTCAAGTCTCTTAACACACTATATATGAAGGGATCCAAATAATGGGAAAAGATTCGTGGCTATTAGTAATATCAGCCTGAATTCATATCTTCATGAGTGTGTACTGCCACACAAATCTCATGAAGTCCAGCAGACCCCTATCAAAACTCTCAGCTTCTTTTAGAAAAGAAAAATGAACGCAGGCTTAGTGTCTTACCATTTTCCTCATGGCAATACTCCCATCCTGCAATGGTGCATCTCCGAAAAACCATCTTATTTTCAGTGAGGGTTCCAGTCTTGTCAGAGAAGATATACTGAATCTGGCCAAGGTCTTCAGCAATATTAAGTGCTCGACACTGAATTGTTGAGTCTGTTTTCTCATGGTAAAAATCAATGTCATTCTGTATTAAATAAATTTGTCCCAGTTTGACAATTTCAATTGAAACATAGAGAGAAACTGGGATCAACACCTACCAAAATAAAACACGTGGATTAAATAAAACCAAACTCTTTGGCCAGTTACAACCATGCTGAAGCTGGTATAAATGAGATCAGCATATGACCCATGTTCAAAGCAGGACAAAGTTACCTGTAATAAAATGATCATCGTCCAGAACATATTGAACCCTGCTAATGCTGGAGGAAGCGACTTCCCATCTGGCTCAGGGATGTTAAAAAAAGGTATTTCCACATACCTACTTAACCAAAATCCATGGCCTTGAAAATAAGAACAAGATAAAGAGCGTCAGTTGTACATAAACTTTATCACAGTTCAGGGTCATGGTGTTGGATGCTATTCTCTGCAGTTCTTTCTCAGCTTTTAAAGTACTATTTTCTCTCTTGAATTTTTCCTCAACAGGAACCTCATTAAAATTAAGTATCAATGCACACATGAATAAATACATGCATTTCTATCAACAGTATATTTATATGGTTTATCTCAAAACTAAAGGAATACTAACTACACTTGATAAGCACTTTTTTCCCCCAGAAAAAACTCTAGTAATTAATTGTATTATCCTTGTTTGTCCAGGCTTTACTTAACCTGTGAACACCGTTTCATCATTATTAAGTATAGTCTGAAGAAGTTTTTTTAAATGTTTTAAACATTTTTTTTGATTTGTTATAAAAGTTAGTCTGTTTAGATTTACTCAAGCTTACTATTTAATCAATCTCTAAAACATCAAGCCCTTACAACTTTAGTCACACCACATCTCTCCTCACAATGTTGTAAATGCATCTCATGTTATTTGCAAATCTTATGGGAAAGTTGGAGTTTTACAGAGCAATTAGTGAGAGAACAGAGAAATGAATTGGAGAAACAGTTTCCAGACCTAAAAACTCACAGTAGGAACACATTTCTTCACCATGCTCCAGATTAAACATGACAACATAAACTAAAACCTGGCAGCATCCTCAACTGCCAGGGCATCACAAAGGGATAAAGGCAGTTTCCAAGATGGGCTGTTAAAATGAATCATCCCCAAAATAAAACACTAAGCATTGTAGGCTAAGAGGAGAATAGCAGGAGTGTGCTGGTTCTCACTTACCTATTGCACCAGTTAAGCACATTAAAATTAGAAGCAGAACACACCAAAGAATATCAGTGTTCACTTTTCTTTCCAATTTACTGCGCTTGTAGTGAGGGCCACTGTTATTCAGCATGGCTTTGGTTTCATGACCTGTAACCACAATACAGGTTGACATTCTCCAACAGCAGGTACCAGAACCACAAGTGCTTTATATTTCTAAAGCTCTGGGAAACCAGACATTTCTGTTAATTAATATTTGAGCAGTGATTAGAAATATGAGCAAACGAACTGCTCCTACAATATATGAAATCTGTCCTAAAGAAAACTGAGCAGGCTATACTAAAATCTGTCACATACACATTAACTTTTATACTGTCAGTAATATTCCTTCCTATAGAAACAATCTCATTCCTGATGTTTTCTATATTATTTTTAGTAATTTCTACAAGAATCTGAATGTGCATTACAGCATTCTGGCTGGATACATGCTATGGATTAGTTTAAAAACCTCTGCCCTTTGATACAGAACAAGGAAGAACACCACTAGCTCCAGTTTTGGACCAGAAAAGAATTTCTTAAGCAAGCCATGCATCTCCATGTCCATTTCTAAACCTGAGTTTACCACTGCAACTCACAGCTGAGGAAAAGGAGTGGTTAACATGGAACAGAGACGGCCTCCCACGAATAATCAGACATGAGTTCTTTGAATTGTTAAAACTGGAGCAAACTTAATCCAGACACGCAACCTTAACATTTCTACAGTGGCCTTCTGTCGGATTCAAGCTTCTACTCTCCTAATTCCCCCTTGTATGATACTGTTTCTTAGGGCACATAACTCTATCTTGTTTGGAAGGCAATTTGTGGTTCACTAACCTGCATACACCACTATGCCTACAACAGCTTCTGTGTTTCTTACTGTGCATCCTCGGAGCAGCAAGTTTTCCTTGCTGAGCCCCACTCGATCCTTGTTCGAATGCTCACTGAAACGAAAGCGCATAATTTCAGCTGCAATTATCTGTCAGCCTTTGAAAAATCATTAGGGAGCACATTTCCCAAAGAAGCTGCTAGCCATTGACTTCAATTTCTGACTGGACCTTTCAAAAGAATGGGCTAACACGCACGCAGATCACCTTTGAAAATGCATGTAGGCACTGTATTGAAATTTTCTTTTGTTTAAAAGACTAGCATTTGCCAGCTGGCAAATGAGAAGGAGGCAACACTATTTAAGAAGTCAAGACAAATGCTAGAAGTCTGAAATCCTATGACTTCCACTTGGATTGCTAACAGCTGACAACATTTGAACAGAAAATAAAATTCCATTTTAAACATACTATGAGCATCGTTACCCCTGTGGCACACTTTCAATGCAGGGCCCACTGTTCATCAAGGTTTTTCCTCAAAGACTAAAGTTTAAATGTATTTATATTTCTTTTCATGTTTCTAAGGTGTCAGTGCCCACAGGGAAGAACACAGACATTCTAACTCTCAAAAACTGAATATTAGACATCCCATTAAATAGGACTTTGTTTTCCTACAGTCTGCAGAAAATCATAAACCCATAAGAAGAAAAGACATAGATAGGCACACTAGTTAAAGGAGTTTGATCAAGTCACTGATGGTTACACAAGACAAATTGAGAGTGGAAAAGGAAGCCAGACCTTCCCTTTTCCAATTCTGAGCAATGCAGTTTGTCTAATCAGGCCATAGCCCAGACCAAATACTACAGATATCACATGATATTAAGAGCAGATTTGAAACAGCTATTTCAAATATGGAATATAGAATTGCAAACCAGCAATGTTCAAAATATTCAATACAACATAAAAAGCAGTAGTGAGCTTTCCAAGTTCATGATTTCCTGCTCAGAAAGCCCTTCTTGAGCTCTGCCTGTTGGGCTGCAATCAGAAATGTAGTGGTGCCAACTAACTGCCACACATATTGTCATTATTTATTAAAGAACACATTACAACCCCTCTGAAAATTAGTAAGAGCACCAAAGCAAACGGCAGTAGTTTAAAAAGCCACCAAACCTACTTACACAAAGCCTCGGAAGCAACTGAGATCATTGTTAGGACCTTCACACTCTATTCTACTGGAAAATTTTTCTGGATCAATTTCAGAGACCTAAAGGCACAGGAAAAAAAAAAAATAACTCAGAGATCTCAGACAAAATGTGACGGAACTTAAAAACATCATAAATTCATAGGTTCAGATATTACTATCGAACAATTCAGCTCCAAAACTGCAAGTTGCTGGTGGTGTTGATGATCTGCTACCCAGCATAAATGAGACTTAACACAACATGAAAGGAGTCCCCAGTAAATATAAAACTGGGCAATATCAGTTGAATTGCTGATATTTTGAGAATGCTGGAGAGGAGAAAATGGGTGGAAAAGCGAGCAAGAAGAAAAAAAGCACAGTAAGAACATCTGAAAAGTGATTTCTCATAGATCTTTTTCATGATAAGTTAAAAAAGAAGCTCCGTCTTCTCTGCAAGCAGAATTTCTTCCTAACAGCTGTTTTTTCCAATAACATGACCAGGATCTGTGCTAATGCAAAGAAAGCAAGTACAGCTTTTTAATGATGTTTGAGCTTTACCAGTACTGAAGAAAGGGCTGTTACTGAAGACTAAAAGTACGTGTTGTGAATAAAGAGTAGGTGAGCTCTTCGGTGAAGAGAAAAGCTGAGTGAAACAAATACCCTTTATTAATAAAGAATGAAACCTGACAAGAAGAGAAAAAACACAAGGCCTTATCTCTGGAATTACTTGCAAGTGCACTTGCAATTTAATTTCAATTAATGGCCTATGAGTATGCCTCTGGTGTAACAGAGCTGTTTCCAAGCTGAGTACCTTCCACTAACTCTTTAGAAAGTAATTTCTGCTGTTTAGAATAAAAGGATGACCAATTTAAGGTTTCAGACTCCAGGGATGTATCTATAATTCACAGGTGTAATTGAACACATTTTCTGCATAACTATAAGTCTCTGAGAAGGCTGCACTCCCACAGCTTTTTCTCTCTCTAGAGGTCTTTCTACAGCACAGATTCCCTTCTAAGAAATTCCAATTTCTCACCCATGACACGATACGCACCACAAATGACTCCTTGACATTTACCTCAATAGTTATATTTACTGGCTTGTATTACTTGAAATAGATCTCTTTCTCTGAGTTAAGTGTGCACACAAAGATCTTCTCCAAAATAACTCAAACAACAAATCAGAACTATGTTATCCAGTCATTTTGTGGGGAATGCTGAGCTATCAAGAATTAGGTAATCTGGAGGGCTGGGTGGTTTGGGTTTTTTTAGTTGACTGTCTGTAATATCAGCTTTCTTACACCACTAGAAATGCACAATTATCACCTGCTCTGAATATCCTCTCACCACCTGCCTCTGCTTTAGATTGGTTTCTCCATCAAGGCTTGCTGTTTCAATGTAACAGATCCCATCCAGGTCAGTAGAATATAACAGCACCATGTCAGCAGGAATGATTTCATTGCGTGAAAGCCGGATGAAGTCCCCAACGTTGACATTTTTCCAGCATTCATCTACATATTTCTTCTCCTTCCTGAAATACATATAAAACCAGTAACTTTTTAGACTCATAGAATTGTTAAGTTCGGAAAAGACTTCCAAGATCATCAAGTCCAACCATCAACACAATACCACCATGCCTACTAAACCATGTCCTGAAGTACCAAATCTACATCTTTTTGAACACCTCAAGGGGTGGGTGACTCCACCACTTCCCCAGATAGCTTGTTCCAATGCTTCATCACTCTCTCAGTAAGGAAATTTTTCCCAATATCCAATATAAACCTCCCCTGGTGCAACTTGAGGCCATTTCCTCTGGTTCTATCACTTGTCACTTGGTTGAAGGGACTAGACCCACCTTGCTACAACCTCCTTCTAGGTAGTAGTAGAGAGCAATAACATCTCCCCTCAGCCTCCTCTTCTCCAGGCTAAACAATTCCAGTTCCCTCAGCTGCTCCTCACAAGACTTGTGCTCCAGACCCTTCATCAGCTTTAATGCTAGAAATGCATAAACTGAAAGTTCAGAGAGATACATTGTAACAAGAAAATTACTCTAATAGTTAATTTATGCTTTCAAGTCATTAAAAAAACTTTGATGAGACAGTCTATTAGCTCAGGTGAACATAATTACAAAGAAACAGCTCTGGGGTCCAAGCCCTTTCTTTTTCCTGGGAATTACATTCCAAGGATCCTCTCAGAATGATTTTAGTTTTATTTAAAATTCAACCCACTTGCTTCCTGTATTTTCATTTTTCCAAGAAAGAAAAGAGTGTTTTCAGGATTTGGTTTTGGGTCATAAGTTTTTCTTGCACTTATGTAACCAAGAACAACAAATCTTTTCCTTTTCTGATAGGGCCTTTCAAAAATTACTATCTCCCAAAATAATTAACATCTATCAGTAAACAAAGAATATTCAGCAACTACTTCACTGATGCTTTGAATATACTTTTATTCAGAGATTTTAAAGTATCTTTTCCATTAATTTTGAACGTAAGGTATCAAGACCCTATAATACTCAAGGAATAAAAGCTCAGGACCACCAGCTCTGAGCTGAAATTCTTTATTAATATGGAATATCTAGACATGACATACCTAAGTTTGAACTGTTTTCACCTTTCTATCTATAGCAGTTGTTTTGTCCTCAGCTGAGATGAAGACTCTTCCTTTTACATAAACACAGCAGTTGGTTGCAAACACAGCCAGATACAGAGTAGTGAACAGGATGCAAGGTAACCAGCAACAAGGAGCATCTGGTGAGTTAGTCAGAGGCAAGCAGCCCTAGGCTGCTGAATATGAGTGATGAAACACACCTACAGCTGCTGTTACAAACACTGCACAGGTGTGGATGCAGCACCTTTAGTGCAGGAGCTATTACTGCCCTCAATGACCACCTGGATTTTCTTCTTCAACAGAGCGACAACGTGGCTAAGCTATACAAAATCCTCCTGTGTAGTGGGTTGGCCTTTGGATTTTTTAGGTCTTCCTTAACAATGGAGGTCAGAAATCTATGGAAGTATTCCATACCTTCCTTTAACGTGACACAACAGATAAAAAAGGTGTAGATAAGAAGGTTTGCTCTCTTCTCTTCTGGTGAGGTTTGGGAGCAGCAGCTCCCTTGGGTTGGTCCTGTCTGGAGCTGAGGCCTGTGGTGGCTGCTGTTCTTTGCCCAGGTGTAGGGGGAGAGTGCTGGGTCAGATTGGGCTGTCCTGATTTTCTCAAGGGAAGTGGTGAGATTTTGCCAGCTCTTTACTTTGTTAGTTGCTGGGTTTTACAATTGTGCATGCCTGTTTAGTTTTTGTTCCCTTTTTTCCCCATTTTCCCATCCCTTCTTCCCTTTCTTGGGAGTTTTGTATAATATCCTTGCTGCGTGTGGCTATGTTTATGTAAAAATCCATATATATTTAGTGTGATTTTGGTTTTTCTTCTTTTCTATATAACGGGGGAAGTTAAGCTTGGGAAGCCAGCTCAAACTTGCTCAAGGAAATAAGCAATGAAACAGAAACAGACACTTCTAATGAGAAAAAAAAAATCAGAGAAATATTCCCTGTATCAAGCTTTGCAGACAAACCTTTCAGACCTTCATTATGTAACAGAACCCTTTTGAAATCATTTGTCTATGAAAAGAAAGGCACAAAGCCCACACCATTAATCTGGGTTCTCCTCACAATTTCTCCAGTGAAGATAAGGTGGGGTTGGTCTGCTTTCAAAGTAAAAACAAAGCCAACCCAAGAAGCAACAAAAGCTGACGCAAAATTAAGGGTCATTACAATGAAAGAGAAAGGGATTCTTGTTAAACAAGTGAAGAAATTCTGCATCCTAATGTGAGATGAATGGATGTTTAAGATAAATTAGCTCAGATATAGTGAACAATCATTTTTTGTACCAATAAGATTTAATTTTCCTGAACCATGCCTCCAAGTTTATTTTTAAAACCAGATTATATGATATAAAATAATTCATGATAAAGAAACTAAGGAGAAAAAAGGTTAAAAAAACTAAATACTTATGGGCAAAAGAAGGAATTTTTACAAATTACTATAATGGCCAAGAATTATTACACATTTGTGGTGACAAGGAAGGAATAAAGCCAGAAAATAAAATCAGAAATGAATTCTGCTTCATTGATATTAGTATGAGATTTTAAAGTAACAGAGTTTTCAGGAATATGGATACTGACTGCTTCAGCTTTCTGGCAATGAATTCTTTCAGGGCACATGATAATTTATAGCAGAAATAATCCACCTTCTCCCTTAAGCCTTCTCTGCAGACATGAAAAAGAAAGACAAAATTTATCCTCCCTAATAGCCCAACTACTTACTTGTTTCAAGCTCTAAGTTTTATAGGTTGAATAGAATGTTTCTGGGAAACTTGCTACAGACATTAGCGCTTGAAGAACAAAAGGCTGTTCGTTTTTCCTTTGATGGTATAATTTTATAGCCCAGACCTTTTCTATGGGTATGAGGTAGCTCTTAAAATGCCAACAGAATAAAGTGAATGCCAGAAAGCTAGAGAGTCCATCTCACCTTCTGAGTAATGTCACAATATACTGGTTATGTAGCACCAGATTGCAAACCTGCTGCATGGGCTGATTAAGGTCACGTCTACAGTACAGAGTTTAGGGTCTGGCATCACCAGCTACTGCATTTAAGATTTTTAGAACAGTTTACTGCCTTCACTAGGAAATGGTGTCTTTAATGAAAAAAGGAAGCTTTAAATGTGGTTTGGCACTACAGCAACTGCTGTATGTTACTGCTCAACCCTTACTGGATTCGTTAATGTCCTCTCCTATTGGTGCTCTTTGTGATGGCTACTACAACATATGAAAAGTGATGTTTTTCAAAATACTTTTTCTCCTGCATGACCACAGAGCATGCAAGAAAAGACAAAGGAAACAGTAGACCCTTTCTCCTGTATTTTGGAGGCTTTGAATGAGCCTCAGAATATCGTTTTATGACACATATAAAAGAAAAACAATGATGTGGGCAGCACTGGCATGCACTAAAAGAAGTTTTTTGCCAGTTGATTTATAATATTATCAGTTTGCATTCCTGTCTTTTTATTACTCATGCACAGTAACTGCCTGCCAGCAAACCTCTTGCCACTAGCACGTTCCAATCCTGACCTGTACCTACAGTCTCTGTAACACAGCGATCCTGCAGTGTGGAACAGATGCTAACGTTTGTACCAAAGTATGTGATGCACTCAAACAGAAAGTGATCTCCTTCTGTTTGGGGAAATGTTATTACATTACAAGTACATCCTGACACCTCTGTCAATATAGTGATAAATTAGCAACTCTTGAATGCTTACAGCGATTTTAGAGGAATTAAAAATAACCTATAAAACCAAATTTTACATACAGCAATATTTTACTAGTCAATCTACCTTGGTTAACAGTATGAACTCATGCAAGAACAGTCTTGCTTCAGCAAATTTTACACTAATTTGATATCCATTTAGGAAAACTGGTGATTAAGCCTCAACTAGACTAGCCTCTGAGCAGCCTTATCTAATTAGATAAGGTGGTTGGACTCAATGACCTCCAGAGACCTTCTCCAGGTTAAATTGTTTTATGGTTCTATGAGTGTCCAGAAAGTAAACCAAAAGATGTATCAACTTGTTCCCAATATACTCATAATCAAATAATAATAAACCAGAAAGGCTGCTGTCTCTTACCTGCTATACACTTTGGTTAGTAAGTTGTTTATCTGTTTATCCATTTTGTACTTTGAGTAATCCTCCAGGCCATCTTTCACCGCAATAATAATCAGAACCGCTACTAGAGGTAGCATTGCAATTTCTTTTTGGAAGGCTTCCACCAAAGGAACCCAATTTAGGATAACTAGAAATAGGAAATACAAATTGGCAACTCTGAAAGAAAGAGAAGACACACCAGTTAGCTGTGCTATCAGTCATCCTTATTCCCCCAGTCCAAGCTATATAGACAAGTTATCAGTAATTTATCTTTTCTTCACCCCAGCTGCAATTGAAGAAATAAGTATCCACGACTCTGTTTTCACTCTCCAGTCAACAGAGTACTTTGCTGCACAGTTGCTTCGAATGCATGACCAGAAGATGCAAGAAACCTGTATTTTGTTCCAGGCATATGTCTTCCAGTGAGGCTTTGGTGGAGCTGCACTCTCTCACATTTCCAGGTCTTTTAAACTTAATTTTAACATTTCCTGGGAGAGATGACATGTTTTTAACAGGGAGCCATCCTACAACCTCCCTGTGTGACTTCACAAATCATCAGTCCTCCAAACAGAAGGAGGATGAAAAAAATTGGCAGGAGAGAAAGACACAAGGAAAGGGGAGAAATAGATACGCAGGAAATGAGCTGAAAATCCTGCTGCAGATTGCTGTGTGGCAGTGATCCAAGAGTAAGGAATATTTCAATAATCTGAAGAACACAATGAGTGGAAAATACATAACCCATGGAGAAAAAGATTAGCCCAACACTTGGGTTAATCAAGAGACTTTGGCCAAAGAACACAGATCTTTTCATTAGTGATAGGTCGGGAAGAGGAATTGTTTTTGAATACTCATCTATATAGTAACACATATATTTAAATAAAAGGATTCCACTTCAGAAGATTTACCACAATCAAAAGGAGTTCATTACCTGTGAAACTGTTCAAATAAATTCCGTGGTAAAAAATTCAATAAAGTGTATTTAGTAGTCCGTATTCTGTTGTTCATGTACAGTTTTGATACTTTTTCATACTCTTCTTTAAAATGTCCCAAACAGGGTATCACTATCCTATGTTTGCCATTAGTTTTTGATGATTGACAGCACTTGTTACTTGAATTGCTGCTGCTGCTGCCTTCTCCACCTGCAGATATCAGTCGCTGCCAACGGTATCTGGCCCAGCGGATGGGATCCGCCATTGTGCCTGAAACACTTTATAATCCAAGGAGCATCCTCTATCTAGAAACATGTTAAAATACAGTAAGTTAAGTAAGAATTCTGCAAAGGCTTTTCAACTAAAAATCACAGTTATAGTTTAGAATAAACCTAGGAAAAAAGTCGTTTCCATATTTTAATTTAAAAAACCCCAGGCAATTAATAGGTTATGTGAGGTAAAGAACCTCTGCTTCAAAGGTTGAATTTATCTGAATTTCATCTGCCCTTCAAGATCCCAGAGCTTAAATACTTTGTTTAAAATGCACAATATTTTTAATAGCTCCTCACATAAGCAGCCTGCCCTCCAATTTCTCTTGCTTTAGTAAGGTGAAAAAGTAGACAAGCTGCTAACTCTGCAGAGAACAGCATTTTGAGAGGAATCCTTATCTCAGACACTTCAATCCTTACTGGTGGTTCATGACCTTTATTAAACTCAGAGGTCAACAATATAGCAACAGGGATCTACCAAGTTTTCCTAAAAAAAATCCAAAATTCATAAGAATAGGTGATACTTTATCAAAACACCTAACACAGTCAGAAAAGGACTTTTATACCCACAAACCATGTAATAGAAGCTCAAAAATTCTGGTTTTTACAAGGGAGGTTCTTTTACCATTTGCAACAAGTTTTTACAACTAATAGTTGCTACATTTCTTGTACCACTTCTTCCACGGAACAGTTCATCTTATATTTGTTGAAAGCTGCAACCTGCATAAGCCTCAAATGACCAGTACAGCTACTTCTCACTGCAGATTACCTTCCTTCCATCTGGTATCTTACTATCTGCATACATTATAGCTAAACTTTTTACTAAATCCTCTTCCTAAATTCTCACACAAGAGCTGCCTCTGAAACTTGCAGAGTCTCTCTAAATGAAACCACTTTACTATGTACTACCCTATGCAGCCATCAAACTAATCCTGATTTTGCCTTCAGTCGATCTATCCTTCTATTTGTGTGGTATCTCTTTCTGTGCCATTGACAAATGCCACTAAGTGCTGCTCAGATTCCTCCAAAATTTTGTTGTAAAAAGTAATTTTCCAAACTATATATTTGATGCTGTTATATCTTCTCATATATATCTTCCTTGATTTTTACCTTCTTCTGTCTCGATTGCAGAAATCTTGAAACATGGGCACAGCATTCTCAGCAGGGTCTCTAGCAATGAGGTAGTATTAATATATTTACATCAACCCATTCTGTTCTTAAAAAGATGACTCTGCTAACTTCCTAAAAAGTCTGCTCTGCTGTGTCACTGCCCTTTGGCTAGGAAGCTTTCCCTCTCATCAAGTTAAAATGGCATGTTTTTGTCCTGTCATCAGTTATTGATTGTTACAATCTTATTGTCTTGGAAGACTTATCACATACATGAAACTCCTGTTTCTCTTTAGAAACCAGATCTGCATGACAAGGGAGAACAGGAACAAGGAGAGAAACCCAAACCTCTGCATAGCATCTCTTCTCAGCATCCCCCAGCAGTTCCCACACGAACTACTGTTCTCCCAAGGCCCTTCTGCAGCGCTTCCCCAGGCAATGTAAGTGACCAGTCTAAGGAAAAAATGACTGCTGAAAGAACTGAAAATTAAAAAATTTTAAAATCTCAATGGCTGGAAATAGGTACTTCTTTCACAACCACAAATTTTGGCTTTTCAGCTGTTAAAAAACCCACCAAACTTCTAGATTTTGAGCTGCATCCTTAATGCTTGGCCTTTTGAGGAAGCAACACTCCTCCTTATGTTGCTGCTGAGACAAATCAGTAATTTCACAAGCAGATCTTCACAATGAGAGACCTTTTTAAATAAACTGTTGCTTTAATTAAGTACTGGATTATCAAGGAGAGTTTTTACATGATTTCTTCGTCGTGTTGAATTTATCAGTCTCTTTCAAGCTTCCACCTTTAGTATGAATCATACAGGGCATGTCAATTAACTATATTTTTGCTTGAAATGATAATTCTTTGCCCAAGTGCAGTAATCTGCACATACTACTACAGTGTGCAATATCCTTGTAGAAAACTTAAGTAAACAGCACAACAATTTTCAAGATACCACATGGGTCAGGTATTTCAGAGCAGGTTAGATTTGTAGGGAAAACTGTGCTTGTTTTTGTAAGACAATCAAACAAACATCTAATGCTGGTGACTTCTGTGACCAGAATCAGCAGCAAAAGTAAAGAAACTCTTTTCTTAAAGCAAACTCCCAGGGTTAGTGAGAATGGAAAGGCTTTAAATGGCAGATCCTATTCACTCAGCAAAAATTAGATAGGCAGAATAACTTATACAGCTAAATCAACTTTAAATCAGCAAATAAAGATGGGAAGAGAGAGTTAAGAATTGGGAGAAAAAACCCAAATTTCAACCCAAAAAGACAAATTTCAAAACCTCCTAAATTCTAACAATTTTGGGGTTTTTTTCAATTTATTACCTTTTGTAGCATTTGATATTCAGTGACCACCATTTAAAAAAAGGCAGGGTGGGGTGGGCAGGGAAACTACTGGACATTCTAATATGAGAGAGTGTTAAAACAGAATTCCTCACCACTAGATCTGGAGCCAAAGGTTTGAAGTGCATACGCAGTGTTGCTGAAGGGCAGTCACCCCTCCACATACACATCCTTCACTCCTGACACAGCTCCAAAAGCTTTGCCTCACCCTTCCCCATCCTCCTTCAGAAAACAGAACTTAAAAAGGAACAGGAAACCTCAGATTGCACTGCGTGCACTGCATATTTCTGCCAATATCCCCAGTATTTTAACAACTTTTAAGAAAACTGAATGAAGAACTAACACAAAAGCACTGCAACTGCATCACATCACAAACACTGTATGAGAGGCAATAACTAATCTCCCTATGAACAAAAAGTGAATCAGTTAACCAGCATCATGGGAAAAAAAGTATCTGGATCTCACACTCTGCCACAACGCCCTCTGATTCACATAGGATTTGAATAAGCTGCTATTTGCAAAGGATTTTTTAAAAAACATTTGCATTTCCTTTCTATATAGAATTTCCAAACTTTAGAAATCTCTTCTGCATTTCTGAGTATTTTTCTTCTACTTCCTCATGAAATTTGAGTTGTAAAGTAATAAGCACCTTTTCTTTGACTAGCAAGAAGGAGGCCAAAATGAGACTGGTCAATGCATGTTAGATATTGTAAAGGATGAATCATAGAATCATCTGGTTGGAAAACACCTTTGAGATCATCAAGTCCAACTGTACCTATCCACTACTAAACCATATCACTAAGAAGCTCATGAAGTTGCCAAAGCTCAAATCAAAGCTGTTTAAAACATTTTTTTCTAAGAAATCCCTTCTCTTAAAATATTATTTGACTCTCTTGTAATGTCATTTTTCATAGTACATTCTGGAGCTCTCCAGCTAATATGAATTCAAAGTAGCAATACAAAACAGTAGCTATTTCTTTAAACGCTGGCATAAGATTCACAAGATGAGTTACTCTGAAGCAGTATTTTTAAACATATATTTTTAAAAAATAAGTTTACATTTAAAAAAACCAAGAATAATGTTCAGCTATTTGAAAAGAGGAAACCTAAATTATCATATTCTAAATTTTGAGTACAGTGCCACATGAGTGTTCTCATTTTCATGCTGTATGCTCAAGTGAGTACTACTTCATCTTGCTAAATGGCAATGTCTGACACTGAGGTAATCCAGATATGTTTTACATGTGAAAAAGCATGGTTTTGGAGCAAGCTCACTAATGTCACATGTTCATGATGAAATGTGGAAGGGAATTATCTGACACAGGACATATTACTTGCTTTCTTTCTACCTCAGTTCCTTTGTGTACTCTATCCTTTCTTCTTCTTCTAAAGCACTTTGAGATATAGAAAACTGGGCTAGATATAGTTAATGTGCAATTGCTAGCTGTCAAGTCTTTGTAAAAGCAAGGCACAGCAGTATCATTTCTACCACAGGACATAAAACACTATAAAATATCCATGTCTGACTATCCTATATCACAACAAAAGAACTTTCCATAACTCTCCGCTAGTGCTAATGCTGAGAAAACCCCTATTTTCAAGTGCTTCATACCCTGAAAGAAGGGCCTTTCATCATAAAGCCCAGTGTAGCCATTCTCTTATAGGTATATTTCATGTCCAAAAGTTGTTTCTTTTCTCAAAACTTGCTTTTCATTGTCTGTTGTAAACGCTGTCAACTTCAAATTCTGTGAAGTACCACCTTCATATCTCCAGGCAAGACTTCTTGCTTCAGCTTTTAAGCTTCCTTGCAGGGAGACTGAGCTGAGACTAAAAATTCCTTAGTTCCAGTTACATTCTTTGGTGACCCTTGGCAAATCACTTGCCAATCACTGACCTCTGCCATATTAGATTCTTTCTCAAGATTGACTGCAAAACGGATGTGTAATTAATTTAGTCAATGTTTATACTGCTCCAGAACTGCACCTTGCTATTATGTTGTGGTCATCTGCTCACATGTCATGCAAAGTGCCCTATCATTTACCCCAGCTTCTCCTGACCACTTCCTCCCTTCTGACAACATCCTTCTCGTTCGCTGTGATCTTTAAATAGTCCTCATTCTTCTTTCAGAAAATTCTTTGTTAAATACACTTGGTAAATGACATATTTCACAAGAATGCTCCTCAGACCTTTGGCATAGGCATGCGTATGCTGCACGTTTCTGCCCTGCTCCTGCTCAGGCACAGTCTTTGGACACAATGTGTAGCAGGACTTCTGTGTCATCTGGGCCTCCTTCCAGTAGGAAGTAATCAATTGATTCTTGGCAAACAGAAATTCAACCAATTATCTTACCTGAAAAATGTCTACAGAGCCTAAAAGGAAAGCAATTCAGACAATGTATCACTCCAGCAACATCCCTTTTCTTAGCTCTATACTGGAATATTTCAGGATGTTCTGCAGGTCTGAGGTTCTAGGGTGACCAAGGAAGAGAAAAAGGGCACACTCAGGCAGAGGTCACGCTACACAAAGCCGTGGTAGAGTGGATCACATAAAGTCCCATTTAAATCTCTCAGAAAGTGCTGCTGCACAGGCTCTCTAGCACGTGTGACACTACATTGTGACTGGAGCACGCTGGCAGAACTGTGAAGGCTAAATGTTAAAAACACCTCCTAATCACCTTTTAAAACTCAGAAGCTAATAGACAACAGAGAAGCCTAAAAATTAATTTACACTCTGAAATATGAACACTTCTTTTCTCCAAAGGTTTGCTACTTTCTCTGTAATGTATAATTTCACAAATTTGTAACACGTCTTTGCAAGCCGATATGAAATCTACAGAGACACCTTAATATGCTATGGTAAGAGACTGGTGTTGCCAAAGTATAATGGAATTGTAGAATGGTTTGGGCTGGAAGGGATCTTAAGGTCACCTAGTTCAACATTCCTGCAGTGAGCAGGGGCATCTTCAACTAGATTTTCTCTACAGGAAAGATGAGAAGGGGCTCTTTATCAGGGAGTGCAAAGATAGGATGAGGGGTAACGGTTTTAAGCTGAAAGATGGTAAATTTAGATTAGCTATTAGGAAGAAATTTTTTACTGTGAGGGTGGTGAGGCACTGGAACAGGTTGCCAGAGAAGTCATGGATGCCCCATCCCCAGAGGTGTTCAGGGCCAGGCTGGATGAGGCTTTGAGCAACCTGATCTAGTAGAAGGTGTCACTGTCCATGGCAGAAGGTTGGATTCAGATGATGTTCCAGTCCAAACCATTCCATGATTATGATCGGGTTGCTCAGAGCCTCATCCAACCTGACCCTGAATGTTTCCAGGAATGGGGCATCTACCCCCTCTCTGGGCAACCTGCTCCAGTGTTTCACCACCCTCACTGTAAAAATTTCTTCCTTATATCTAGCTGAAATCTACCCTCTTTTTATTTAAAACCCTTATCCCTTGTCCTGTCACAACAGGCCCTGCTAAAATATTTGTCCCCATCATTCTTCCACGTGCGCTGTATTTATGGGACAAACAGCCAAAAAGCTGCAGGAATAAAAACTTCACTTCTAAAAAAAAAATTGTTGTTATTTACAACCACATATTCTGAGTTACATTCATAAAGGCAATGCTAAGAACTCTTGGATTAAGAGTGGAAGGCAGATGCTACTGTAACAAATGTTGTACTGATTAATGTGCTACCATGTGGGAGCAGTACATAAAAGCAGAAAATCCCCCCTTCTTGGGTAAAGTTATTTAGGATGCCAATGAGATTTATACCTACAGGCACAACTGAACCATAAGCTACCAAAGTTTAGGTTTAAAACTGAAGTGAATTGTCTATTTCTGCTGCAGGTAATCAGTTTCAAAATAAAACTGAAAGCTGCTAGAGAGCTACGATTCGTACAAACGTTTTACATCCTCTTCTCCATTCATCAGAAAAGTTCTGCTTTCTGTCTTGTTCTCATGTGCCACACTGAAAAGTGTAAATTGAAACCTTCCAGATGAAGTTTTCCTCTGTCTTTTCTCACAACTATATATTTATCTTATGGTCATGCAGCATTTAGTCACTGCAGATGCTTTGATACGTGTAAAATTCACATTAACTTCACAGTAAGTCTAAGGCATGGGCCATGTTAAAAATGGTGTTCATATGATGCAAAAGGACGTGATTTTTTTGTAGTCAGTGTACACTCCCTAAGTTACAGTAAAGAGTTTTAAAGGAAATGGATCCATATTGGCAGTATTCTTGGGTTTTGACTACGCTGATTTCTTTTAAGGGCCAAAACTCTGTTGAGCAGACAAGGTCATTGAAATCTATACAGAAAGTACCTGTTACAGCAAGAAACTGGTCTCTGACTAGTCCTGTTCTCATGGTCTTCTAAGATACCTACATTATCAGCTCTTCAAGAGTTCCAGAAACTCCCAAGGCAATCAAAGAGGCTTTCAGGTTTAATGCTGAGGGGTTCTTCAACGGATCTGGGAAAGAAGGTTATATACATGTCAAAAAGAGCACAACTTCAAATCAAAAAAATCCTCCACAACACATTTTGCAGTAATATACTAGATTTGACTTTATCCTAAAGACCTTTTGGTTTTAAACAGACTTCTCTGCCAACAGTGGAAGCCAGAAATGGGGATACTACATGTGTGTGCATAACCTAAGCTACTTAATACCGAGATAACTAACAGCAGTTAAGCCACAAAAACACAGATTTCCATGATGGTCTTCAAGTACTGTGCATAAGCACAGCTCCTACTTTCTACCAGTAAAGCATCTTCCTCACGTGCCTTCCACCTGCAAATGACAGTGCTGTTTTAGAACACAAGCTACACACCGCGTTTTTGTCTTTTCATTTTAAGGTTTTTAGTGGGAGATCCCTTCAGAGAAGCAGTTATGAGGGTCAGACCCAAACTACACAGCTGCTTAGTTTTCATTTCAGCCTCATGAAATCCATTGTGGCACTTGTGTTTATTTTAGTATTGCTGCTTCTGCCCTTGCCTTTCTTACTCATCTCCACGCTCATTATCGTATTACTTCTCTTCCTGTACTGTTGATTACATTCAGGTCTAAAATTAGACTCAGATCTTGCAGATTTCGCCTAATATTTTATGACACTGATTTCAACTAATACCTGTCCAACAAGGAATTGTGCACCGACCCCACGCTTAGAAGACATAAATGTATTTTCCATTCATCATTGGGTCAGCAAGAATCATGTCCAATATTTATATCCATTTTAAAACAGCATTTCAGTATATATTGATGCCTTTGGGATTTACATAGACAAGCCAGGGCTTTTAAAAGTCATTACAGAAAACAAAATTAGGTGTGATATATGTGGTCATCGACTACAACACTGTTCAACAGAATTCAGGACAACAGTGAACATAATTTTACAACAAGTGAATTTTTTGACAAAAGTTTTTTGTCTCGTATAACATCAGGAATACAGTCAGACATCTGCCATGGAGCAACAAAACCTGTCTACAACTTGGAGATATTTTGACAGGAATAACCTGTGAATCCACTTTAACCTCTAGAGAGTTTCTGCAACATTACAAAACATGTCTTTTGAGAGGATATTTCAGGCCTGAAAAGCGGAAGTGTCCTACAGCAATTCAGGGCTTAACTACAAATGAGTATCTTTGAAAGTCTGGTTGTTAAAAATGAAGCCAAAAGATATAAGAACCTAGAAGAAAATACAGAAGGTTAAGAGTGCTCAAATTCTGATCCTAGTAAACTCAAAGCTACTTAAGACACAGAAGAAGCAGTGCTGTGAGTAGATGAACTGGTTAAAAAGCTAACAATTAAAGGAGTTGCTCTTGCTTCTCCTACCTCCTGCTCCAGGTTTTGTCCCCTCCTTCATAATCGATCTGGTACTTACTGAACCTGGTTCAACTCACTGATCTGCAAGACCTTATACTGTCTCAAAGACAAAAGCATTATTGGATTTCCTGAGGCAGTTCATGTACTCACATTGACAGAGGAAGGTGGGATGGGAATGTCAGATTAGAGTGAGTGTGTTTCAGTACTTATGTAGAGCACTCAGTCCTGATTTCATTACAAATATATATCAGCTCTGGCTATTGCCTTTGAAATCCAGATCATGCACAGTAGTGGCAATTTACAAAAGAATGTGATCCTTGTCTGACAGTCCTAGTTTATACTCCTGTAAATACCCAAAGACTAAACGTAAAGACTCAGTCTAAAGCCATGGCTTTGGACCAGGTTTTGGGGCATGTACAGGACTCAAGGGAACCAATTTCCGCTCCGATCTTGGGGAAACCATTTAGTGCCTCTCTGTTGCAATACATCCCTTATGAAAACAGGGATAATGACAATTCTGTTATCTCTTTGTAATGATACATTTTTAAATAAGAGGTTTCTCAATGCCATAGTCATTGATGGGGCATGAATACTCAAAAGTATTATTTCAGTACTAAAATAACAGTAATTTTGATATTAAAAGTGCATTTTTCTTCACTGCCATAGTCATTCTGACAGAACAGTAATTTTCTTTCAAGAATTTTGGTTCTTCTTTTCCAACCTTGAGAACATTTTTTCATTACAAAGTCCAATAATTATTATTGTGCCTAACTGCGTGCACTACACGCCCCTCTGTACTTTCCTGAAGCTTCAGGGATTTCCCTGTGACTTTTACGGACCTAAGCCTAATTTCTCATCATAAATCTATGAGGCACATAAAAGCTTACACTCTCTCCTGCAATCACTGCCACGAACTATTAAAACAAAGCCTTTTGTTTCTGGATTCAAGGCCTTAATTACCTTTTCTTTCTTGTCTGCTTCCAGAGCAGCTCAATCGATGGGATTAAGGCAGGCAGGACCGGCCTCACTGCCCAGGGGACATAAAAAACCCCCCATCTCCGCCCTTTCCGCCTTCCAAACGCCAGGAAGAGGGGACCTCCCTCCACATCCGAGTCCGAGTGGCTGAAAACGGACAGGTCGGCTGCGACGGCCTTGCCTTTCCCGGCTGGAAACCGATCACTTCTCGCTCCCCACGAGCTGAGCGGCGGCTCCGCCCGACAAAACCTCCCCGGTGATACAAGAAGTAGTTACTGTTGCAAAAAGTGGAATATTTTGATTTCAGCTAAAGTAGAGTTAGGTTTAATCTAAGTAACTGTATTTTTTGAAAGTTATGCAGAATGTACTTCTGATAACATGTTTTTCAATAGCATTTTTTTTTTCAAATAATGTTTTCCCAGACACTGTTTAGAGAGTTTAATGATGCCTTGTGTTAAACATGGTCTGTGCTGAACAGATGCGTCTCCTATAACCACCTCTGTTTGCAGCCTTTCCCTGTCTCAAACGCAAAGTCAGACAGAGCTGGCTCCAAAACTCCAATAAGCAGAGATTTGGCTGTTGTGAAGTTCATAATAAGATGAAAATTAGTCCATGGAAAGTAACAGAATACGCGTAAGACTTCTGGAAAAAAATATTCACACGCATGAAAAGTGGGAAATACATCCTGTCCCCAGCTCGTCTCGTTACACATTACTGCTGGAAACCATTCTCTCATGTGGCCAGCGCTGAAATAAAGGATGCTTCTTTCCAAAACGAGGCTTTGCAGAGTTTAGTTACCCGCATTTTCGGTGTCAGCCGCCGTGTTTGCGGCCGGCACAGACTCCTCGTGCTGGTTCCTCCCACGGCCGCTGCTTCCACTCTTTCCCTCCCGCCAGGTCTCGGCCCAGGAGCCCGGCCCCGGTGTCCCCCCGCCCCGCCAGCCGCGCACCCGTCCCGTCCCCCCGCCCAGCCCGGCGGGCTTACCGGTAGCACCGCGCGCATCCCAGCGCCATGAGCGCAGCCCCGCACCGCCCCGCACCGCCCCGCCGGTGCCGCCCGGCCCCCCTCTGCCGCCCCGCCTCCCGCCGCCGGCGCCCTTCGCCGTTCCCAGCTCCTCACCCTGCCCTTACCGACCGCTCGGCGCTCTTCTTCTCGCCTCTTTCCCTCTCCGGTCGTTCTCTACGATCTCTCTGGTGACCAGTGACGGGACCCGAGGGAATGGCAGGAAGGTCATAGAATCATGGAATCTTCCGGTTGGAAAAGACCTCTGAGATCATCGAGTCCAACCGCACCCATCATCCGCTAAACCATGTCCCTCAAAAACTCCTCTATCCTTTTTTTTTAAACACCTCCAGGGATGGGGACTCAACCACCTCCCTGGGCAGCTGTGCCAGGGCCTGAGAACTCTTTCGGTAAAGAAATTCTTCCTGATATCCAGTCTGAACCTCCCCTGGAGCAACTTATGGCCATTTCCCCTTGTCCTATCACTGTCACTTGGAAGAAGAGCTCAACGCTTACTCTCCCACAGCCCCTTTCAGGCAGCCGTAGACAGTGATGAGGTCTCCCCTCAGCCTCCTCCAAACTCAACAACCCCAGTTCCCTCAGCTGCATGCAGGCAAAGGGCTGTGTTGTGGTTTGAGTTAAATTAGAGTCAGTTTCCTCATGAAACGTACATGAAACTTAACTCTACTTTAGCTTAAATCAAAATATTTCACTTTTTATAATAGTAACTACTTCTTGTATCAAATCTATCTCGGTCTGGCCTGAGTAACTTCATTTCCTGAAAGTTAACTGCATGCTTTACCTTTTTCCTCTCAGTTTCCTTTCCCCTTTCTCTTAGGGGGATGAGGAGGAGGGAACTGGGAGCCCAACTGCATGGTTTTAGTGGCTGTGACAGAATCTGATGTCCTTGACACCTTGTCAGGGAAATTGATGTTCTTGATCTTTCGCCAGGACTGCCTGGCACTGAAGGCAACTCAGCCTGTCTAAACATCAAGTTTTCTAGCAACTGGGTTAATCAAGATTAGCAAACACTCTCTCTTGTTTTCTAGGAAGAAAGCCTCTGGCTATTGAGAAACTGCCCCAATTATCTTAAACAAATCACTGCCATCAGGAAACTCAGTGAGTTGTTTCATTGATAGTCCTATTGAAGCCTCAAACTGTCCTTTTTATTCTTAATGCTTTCCAGAGCATATGGCCTTTTACACAAAAGTGAGAGGGTACCTACTCCAAGACCATCTTCTGCTGAGAAGGAAGCAAAAAAAAACAGAAAAAATATATGCAGATCCCTTGATCCCTACTGAAATGGACTGGAGTTACCCATACTCGTCCAGTATCAACAATAATTCCTAATTGCTGTGCTGAGCAGTGGTAGCTGGTTGTGCTCCCCTTCTCATTTACATGGCATTTTCCTCTGTTGTCAGCATTTTAGCACGCCCCACATCTGACCACACATTTGAAAACACTTTGGTTATGTTTCAGTGGATGACAGCTGATTGTCTGTCTGCTCATTGAAGAACCCTTACGGTTAGCAGGAATTTCAAAACATATTGGCATGTCAGATGGAATAAAAATACATGTGCATGAAGGAAGCCTGTAACTGCTGCCTTGACGTTATGCAAGATCATTCTTCTAGGCAGGAAAAGACATGGGATCCTGGTTCCTTACAGGATCCACCACCCTTGGCTGGCTCAGGTGCTGTAGGAAAGAGGATGCAACTGCGGGGAGGGCAAACTGAGCTGTTACAAGGCACAAGTTGGTAGGCCTGCCAAAAAAACCAGTTGCTTTAATGTTGTTTAATAGGTCAACACATTGATTTATTGAAACTGTCAGATTAGCAGAGCTGTTTGAGAAAGAAGAGAACAACAAAATAGCCACCTCTTCCATAGTCATGTTGGATCTGTAAATAATTTATATGCAGAGTCCCACTTTTCCCATTCAGATTTTTCACACGTGTCAGTCTATTCTGTAAGCCTACAACCACAAAAGTTTTTTCCCCTTGTTTGCCCAGCAATAACAATTGCCTTGATTAGGCCTGTACATCAGTGTGCTGCAAAAATACCTGACCAAATCATACAGGAGCCAGTCTGGCTGCCAGAAGAAGCATAGCTGCCTTAGAGCTGCACTCTGCACAGTTTATTTAGGTGTGTTTACCCTTTTGTCCATTAGTATATATGTCTTGATCCATGCAAACCAACCATCCAGCGTGTTTGAAGTGTAATTATACTGTCTTCACCCAAGTATTCTAAGGAAGAATAGCTATAAAGAAGACAATCACCAGAGATAATGCTTGATTGAGAAATCTCACTGAAAGCTTTTCTGTGTGAAGGTAAAATCCATGACTACATATCCCTTTTCTTAACTAGAGGTCTACAAGCGTCTTTCATATTAACTCCTGCACCACCACATGAAAAGCGAAAACTATGGGCATGTGAGAGCCATTGATCACTTCAGCACAGTTGGAGCCTTTAATCTGTGTTCCTCAAACCCTATCTGCTCATGGTTGCAAAAACTATGCAAGTATGAGCATGAACAGCTTGTGCAGCTGTGCTCATATTAGGACTGGTTGGGGCACATGAAAGAGAACAGCTTAAACCATGGGCTCTGTCAGCTAAACACGTTGGCAGGCTGAAAACTTTCCCACGAAGACCTGGAAGGAAGAGGGAAATTTGTCATAGCATGCCATCAAACATTTGCAAGAGCACCTCCAATTAATGAAATGCTAAGAACCTGAGGATGATTCTTCAGACATTCCAGTGCCAAATCCACATAAATAGCAGTGCCAACGGGGATTTGGGTTTGTAGGCATAGATGGTTATCATTACTGCTGTGTGGATGCTCCTGGACCAGCTTAGCAAGTACAAGGTGCATTCATATCAGGTCAGTGGATGTGCTGGAGAGATCTGGTGTGTATTTACAGTGTAAGTAGTGACATGCTATGACATACACTCTGCTTTAAATATCTTTGAAGATGTGGTTGCATATTAATCAGAATTTATGGTCAAAAAAGGACTTGATTATCATCCAGTAATTTGATAACCTTTTTCCTCCTCAGCTCTGCAGTAAACCCAAATAATTCAACTGTAGCAGAGATTTAACAAAGAACCCTTAAATTTTAAATTACATTGAATTATTATTTACAAGATGATTGGCTAAATGATGTGTTTAGAGTCCCAAGCAATGTTATATGTGATAACCCAATATTTTGTCAGTGCAAATTAAATCTGTCTGTTGTGTGTACGCACTAAGGTAGACTCTTACTACAAGATTCACAGATATATTTCCTGACAGATGCCAGTCTCCCTCAGTTTACAGGATGATGGATGCACAATCAATGAGACAGCTGTTTATCTGTTCTAGTCTGTGTGTGGCTATAACCTTTATTTACCATACACCGTCTAAACCAGACAGGTTTATTGATTTCGTGAGGAGATTGTATTCATCACTGGAGTGAGCATTTTACAAATACTCATGAATTTTCTTTCTTCACAGCACCCTATGAAACAAGAAAGCTTTACTATTTCTGTGTTAGAAATAAAAAATTGAAACAAGGGAGAATAAACAACACAATGTGAAGGTGTTTGCTAGAGATTCTGAGACTTCTGAGTTTGAAAGCTCTAACATTTGGGTTTATGTTTTTACAGTGTAAGATATATTCTGTGTGTTATGTACATTTTGCAAATCTTGAGAGAGGTAGAGTAGATATGTAAATATTATCATGGGAACTTTCCTGAAAGGCACCTTCTGGGTCATTGAATCTGTTCCTTTGTTATTGCAAGCATGCCATGTGATCTGGTTCATATACTGGTTGAGATTTATCTTAAAAGTAATGAGGTGTTTTGCTTATATTATTGTACTGTTCCAGAGTACGGTTGCTGTGAGAGTTGAGAATTACCTTCTGGGTTCTAAACTCAATCTCATATCCACTTGCTCTTATATTAGCAGTGACCACTGTTTAAATGGTTTAAATAGTTCTTTTTGTTCCGGTGTTTAGCCATCCACCTTTGTTTTGCTAAAGTAAACCAGATAAGAATGAATTACAGCAAACCAAATGAAGACTAACTAAATTCTGAATAAAAGCGCCCAGCCAAAGGTGTAATGCAGCTTAACAAATCCATTCAGGCTTTAGTGGACATTGGATAAATTGCCATGAGGTAGCTTTATACTATGTTTAGCCTTTGATAGAATGCCAGGAATTATGAAGCTTGTGTTATATCCCAGTTCTGGAGGGCAGTTCTGAGCAGTTATTATTATTGATGTGACATTATTGATATATTACTCACTGTTGTTTGACCATCACATATGTTAGGAACTGCCATGCTGAAAGTCACTAAGGTTATGGGCCTTACCCTTGAGGGATTTTCATTCCGTTCCCCGTTGTGCAGGCAGTAACTATCAACTGGAATTTAACACAGAATCTGAAAGTCTTTCAATTTAAGGGGCTCTGAATTACCAGGACAAGCAGAAAATAATATTAAATGAGATATCATTTTACTGCAGCTCCTAATGCCACAGGAATTTACCTCTTGTCTTGGCATTAGTACTTTCTACAAAGGGGAAGCTGAATTGGTAATCTGTAGCATGACTCCAGCTTCTAACAATCCAAGTTCACTGTCCTGCTAAACCAACACAGGCCCATTGAATAAGAAGACACAAAGTGATAACTAAAGAAAGAAACACCATCTAATGCTGCTACTTCTGGGCTGATGAGAAGTTGCAAACTAGTACTAGCTAAGTGGAATTTCACAGAGGCAGCTTTGATGCATTTTGATAAATTGCTTTCTCTCCTCTTTTTCTGTTTACTGTGGTGTGGCAATTCTCCCATGGCTAATCTTCAGCCTTATCTTATCTACAGCTGTAAACTTGTTATCAGCTTGTTTACTCTGCTATGGTCTTATTGTGCATCAGAACGATTTTGATATGCACTTATGATACATACTTATGTGTCTGCCTTTTCATCATCTATATAAGCAAGTTATTTAGCTTGTTGATTTTATCTGGTCCATAAAATAACCTTAATTCTGCATATTCTTTTTATCAAAGCACTCCATCAGCTGATAGAATGAGCTGAGTCAGTGATATCAAATGATCTGTTTAGTAAAGGTTGCTTTTCTTCTCTCTCTTTGCTTGTAGAAAGTTGTTGTCTCGGTTATAATTTTTCTCAAGCATTTTTTAGATTCACTTTTTTATGTTTTTTCTAACTCATATTTTCTGCAGAACAGATGACTCCAACTTGTTCAAGAAAATTTTCCACTATTTTAACAGTTACATATGTTACAACTACTATATCCATTTCTTGAACAAACAAAAATAGGCCAGCAGATGGATATGAAGCTGCTACTTGGACTTTTAATTCTTTCAGGTATTTTCCTGAAAATCTACGGCTGCTCTTTTCATAAGATGGTTATTCTAATTTTAGGAAACCTAACTTTAGATCAAAAGTGTCCACAAGACCCCACACTGATAAAAGCTAATTTTTGTGGTCACGTACTTAAACATTTTTGAAGGTGAAACTTTGTCCCAGCAGACTTTTTCTGATCCTCGCATCTTCTAGAACCAATGTAAACCAAGATGAAGTACAGACCAAGGTAAAGATGAAGTACAGATCATGACCAAGACAAAACATCAGTTCAGTTCTAGCTAACTTGGAAGAAATCTTACAACATGCCTATTTCTGATCCACCAGTACATCACAGACCCAAGATTAATTAATGAAAAGCCATGGCCATGCTAAGACAAGAGAGATTGATACATTCATAGATATTTGTAGACCAAGTTCAAACTTAGAAGGAAACCTAAGGTTTACTTTCGACTTGTACTATATGTGACAATAAAGTGCTTTGCTTGGTTTTTATGTCATATCATGCATTGTAACTACCATATGGAAAAAGCATATCCTGACTTTGAATGAATAATTTATATTTTCTCCTTATTTTCCTCCTACAGGTAGAGGACATTTTTAAGGAAAACTAGGACGATTAGCATAACTGTAAGTTTTCTATTTTAAATCTCTTAGGATTTCTCCTGAAATATTCTCCAAACTGTAAAAGGAAAATTTCTTACTGCATTCCTTACAATGTCTTGTGGAAGAACAAACAGACCATGTCCTCATAGTGCAAAGGGGGGGAGAGCTCTTGTCCACAGTTTTCTACAGAGTAACTCTAAATAAAAGCAAATCCCATCTCAGCTAATTCCATGAAAATTAAGAATATCTCTACTGATGCAATAACATTAAAACATCGCAAATCTGGTGGGAACAAAATACAATTCTATTGTCCCCTGTATAATGAGATTCATTATTTCATTGTCGCAAACCCTAATTATAAATACATGCATTTTCCCACCTTATGAGCCAGAGGGTTTTCAGACTTTTTCATTTGGCTTGGTAGTATACTTTTAGGCAAACTAGAACATATTTTTGTACTCAGAAAGAGATTATACTTATGCAAGCTGAAACACAATGGTTTTATTGACATGCTCTCTTGCTCATCAGTAACTAAGCCATTAGAAAATCGTTTGCCGTTGCAAAGAAGCACGCAGTGTGACTCTCCTCTTTGTTAATTTGAGACAGTCTTATGAAGAAAAAGGGGAACTGCAGTAACATGATTCAAAGCAAAATCTGGCCCAGAAGTTTTGGAGCTCAAGGGTCATGGAGGTTTCACAGCTACAGCAACAGTGCAACAGTTAGCAAGGTTCCAAAAGGTGGTAATGCTAAAGAAGTTGTCCAAGGCTCTTACAATATCTACTTTTCAAATTAACACATGAATATTTAGTTAGCTTTGTGAGAAAATGTCAGTTCCAAATAATTATTTTTGGCCTTCTTCTCTGCAGTGTATTTCTTTGTGTTCCTCATGAGAACTACATTTGCTGTGTTTGATATTATATTGCCATGTGTTTCCTAGGAAAAAAGAATTTCTATCATTCTTTCCATACACTTGGCTTGCTTCTATAGTCACACTTTTCCCAAGATACAGAAGAAATGCTGGTTCTTATCAGGCATTATTTAAAGCTGATAAACATGATGGTGTAAAGCCACAAATGTAATGGAATCCAACACCATCTACAGGAACAATCAGATATTACTGTCTTAATTTTGCAGATGGGAAAACTGGGGTGCAAGAAGATGAAGTGAGTAGGAAATAATATAGTGGTAGAGTTGGAATTTTTTCTTTACCCTAGTTCAGTGCTAAGCGTGGTAGTCACAATAGTCTGTCTCAGAAAATAAAAAAATGGGAACAGGTATTAAAAACCCTTCAAGGAAAATTACATGTGTAAAGTGTGCTAACTGACTTCTCTTTCCCAAGCTTGAGTACAAGCATGGATAAACAGGATTTGTTGTTTAATAGGAGCCTAGGAACGTCTTCAGTGAAGTCTATTCAAATTGTTATTTCCCATGGAAAAGAGAAGGGCAGAAGTAGGAGGTAGATGTGAAAAGCTGTCCCTTATATATTATTTAGAGACCCCAAAGAAGTTCAGACATTCTGGTGAGCATGGTGTACCACCAAACTGGACACAGACTGACAAGACTGAGAAAGGGTTGTAAATCCCAAGGCCATTTGCCTTGGCAGCAAATTGGCTGTATTAACCCTGGAAGGCATTTAGTGGGAAGGAAACACTGCTGTGCTGTACTGGCAAAAGTACTCTTACCATGGATATAGCTGTTTCAACAAACTCTGCTTTTTATTAGTCTGTTAATATTACCTTCTCTTTCTATGCCCTTGGCAGAAACAATTTCAGTCAGCAAAACCAGAATTTTGGCAGCGTAACTATTTGACCAACAACTGTTTTCATTCTTAAAATATTGTTTATATTGCATGTATTAAAATATAAGTAAAATTTGCAGTAGGTATCATAGTAACTCTCAACTCAGAGTCATAGAAAAAATAAAGTCCATAAATTTCTTGTATGAATGAGGGGAGATGTTCCTAATAGTGTGTTTATTATTTTAGGAATATTTCTCCATGCTGCTATTATGATGTGTTGGTGCAACTTGCCACGCAGCGTATTCCAGTGTCTACTAATTGTTGTTTAGTAATATGGTTAAAAGTCATCATAATCTACCTACAGAGCACTTTCTTTTATCTTTTATGATGCCCAAATAATTTTGAAAATCACCAGCACACTGTTACCATTCATTATTAATATTAAAATCTTAGGGTTAGGCTTAGAAAAGAGGAGGAATGTTTGGCTTATAGTTTTACTGCATCTGCCCTAGAAGTGATTATTAATTTTGTGTTGTTGGTTTTGCATTTCAGCCACTAAAATTATTAGACCTGCACATGGTGAGTAAAGTTCCAGTCCTGACACATACCTGGTATTCAGTTCAACTAGAACTCTTAGGCATGAAAAGAGGGATGTGGAAGAATAGAAATGGTAAAAAATGGATTTTTCCTTATAAAATGGTAGCAATAGATCAGATGAAAACAAACTCTTTTGCATGGACCCTGAACAGGATAAGAAATAATTGCTATTACTAGTCCTTCATTGCAATCTGTTGGAAGCACAGAACTGCTACAGAAACCAGCAAGAGGATTTTGAAATTTCAGAGTGAGAAGTGAAGTCCAGAATATTTAAGGAAGTCCCTCTAGTTCTCTTTGCTGGAAAAAGCTAGAGAAGATAGAGACAAGTATAGTGCTACGCACATAAGACTGTAATCATTATTCATGATGTACTCTTCATGTCTCACAGAGTGAGGACACAAGCAGTATATTTACAGAATGAAGCAAGGGGCAGGGGAGAAGGAAGAGAAAAAAAATTCTTGTGATTTTATATGCTTAAATTTTACAACTAAAACCATTTAAGAAACCGATTTCTTATTTGGGAGAAATTACGATTATAGAGCAAACAGCTAATAAAAATATTCTGCACATCAATGTCACGTTGTTTATCCAGCCTCATGTATTACAAACTTCACTGCTTGGTCAGAGTGTAAAAATTAAATAGAAATAGATAATTTTCAATCTCCTTCAGCTGTAGCATATCACTATGAGCATGCTTCTGTGGAATATTCTACAAAAGCTTTCAAGATTCCTGGTTTAATAATTAAAGTGGTTCACTGATTGATATTCATGTGTCAAGCTGTAGCTGCAGGATTGACTTCATCTGATCTAAGCATGGGCTGCCAGAAGGGGTAGTTTTGTCTTTCCCCTTGGTCTCAATGATGAAGTTTTCTTCTGTTTGAAGTGGTGCTGTGTTCCAATGTGACTGAAATGTAACCAGAGAAAAAAACAGATCAGTGAAAAAATAAAAATTCATTTTCAGCTGTATCAATTGCAGTTTTAACCTGCAGCCAGAGCCACCCTAAAGCTGGCAAAAGGGAGGGGGAAGTAAAGCAGTGCTGGAAAAAAAGGGCTGGGGGACCAGTGGGAGCTCCCTTTTCCATGGCAACCTATATTTAGCTTAGTTTAATTTGAACTGCAACCTTGTGTTTCCTCTGCATTTAAAAATCCCTTTTGCCAATTTAATAATTCCTTTTGGGTCAGAGTTATACTAGTGCTGAGATCCTCCCCCCAACTGGGTATAGTTACAGCAATCTAAAACACCTTTATGCTACTATAATATTAAGAACCTCTGATTATTAAATTATTTCCCAAAGTTTTAATTATTGCCATTTCTCCAAACAGCAAGGGCAAGAGAAGGATTAATTTTAAAATATGATTAATTACTGCAGTTTAGGTTGTAGATTATCTGTAAAAGCAAACAAAATGCTCTATTGTCAGCAGCAATGTGGATAATAAAATGTGAAGTTCACCCTGTATTTCTCTTGTAAAGTGGCTTCTTTTCTCACTGTCCTGGATTCTCTTGCTTACCTACTTACTTTTCTGCAAGTGTCCCTCCCAGTCTCTGATTTTGTGGTTATTTGGCAGCTCACATTCAGAGGGGTGAGGTGGGTTATTGCTTCTGTACAGAGCCATGAAAAGCTGCTATTTTTAAGGCCTATGACCTGAATGCAGATCCAAATAGTGCAAGTCCAAAGGAACTCTGAACTGCCAAGGGCCAGCTTCCCTATCCTCTTTCATGTGTTCTTGTCTTTCATGTGTTACTTCTTCCCTCTCTCACATTTTTTTATGTGTTTGTTCCCTTCCAACTGACTGGCACACTCATTACTTTTCTCCTTATTCTGCCTAACTTATTTCTCTGCAAGTCTGGATTTCCTTCATATTTTTTCCAGTGTTGTTTCTGTGTCTGTTTAGTTTGGAGCAGAAGCTCCCCCTGCTGCTATATTTTGTAGTGTGCAACATTGTACAGTCAAAAGAAACTGGATAGCTTTTCAGTTGTCTAAAAAAAGCAAATTGCAGGGGAATGAGGAAATTATTACTGAAAATTATATAACATAATTTTTATTTGAGTTTTCAGCTATTACAGCAGCATAAAATAATTTCTCCATAATAACATTAAACACATTTTACAGAAGCCTGGAAATGTAATTTAATCAGTTAGAAGTAGCAAACTCTGAGAGAATTCGGGTGCATCTGAAATTTTACAGTCAGCAAAACACAGAATTGATTCCTCCTCATCTCTTTCTTCTCCAAAACTCCCCCATGCCACACTGTTCCTGCAAGGCCACATACCTGTCCTTGGAGAACACATGCTGCAAACTGACTTAACCAGCCTGGGGTTTTCTGCAGGCCTTACGTACATCAGTACAGACTTGTAGCTGCTTTTATATTCTTGCAGCCCATAATCATGTTCCTGTGAATTACTGTAGTGATTTCAGTGAAAAACACGTCTGCCTGCAGGTATTTCAAATTCTGTGCAGTTTTATGTCTTGTTGGGGCTTGAATTCGTAGCAGTTTTCTCATACAAGTGGCTGGGGCATTTTTGCTTCTCCACGTTCACGTCCAAACCCACTCAAGGCACGGAAAGGCTGTTGCTAATGTTTTCTGTTTAACATCTTCATCGATGATTTAGATGAGGGGATTGAGTCCATTATGAGTAAATTTGCGGATGACACCAAGTTGGGAGGGAGTGTCGACCTGCCAGAAGGCAGGAGGGCTCTGCAGAGGGACCTTGATAGGCTGGAGAGATGGGCTGAGTCCAATGGGATGGAGTTCAACAAGACCAAGTGCCGGGTCCTGCACTTTGGCCACAACAACCCGAGCAGCGCTACAGGCTGGGGACAGAGTGTCTGGAGAGCAGTCAGGTGGAAAGGGACCCGGGGGTACTGATTGACAGGAGGCTAAACATGAGCCAGCAGTGTGCCCAGGTGGCCAAGAAGGCCAATGGCATCCTGGTATCAGGAATAGTGTGGCCAGCAGGACGAGGGAAGTGATTCTTCCCCTGTACTTGGCGTTGGTGAGGCCACACCTTGAGTATTGTGTTCAGTTCTGAGCCCCTCAGTTCAGGAAAGACATTGAGGTGCTGGAGAGGGTCCAGAGAAGAGCAACAAAACTGGTGAAGGGACTGGAGCACAAGTCCTGTGAAGAGAGGCTGAGGGAGCTGGGGTTGTTTAGCCTGGAGAAGAGGAGGCTCAGGGGTGACCTCATCCCTCTCTACAACTATCTGAAAGGAGGTTGTAGTCAGGTGGGGGTCGATCTCTTCTCCCAGGAACCAGCAACAGAACAAGAGGGCACGAGCTCAGACTCTGCCAGGGAAGGGTTAGGCTGGATGTCAGAAAAAAGTTCTTCACAGAGCGAGTAATCAGGCATTGGAATGGCCTGCCCAGAGAGGGGGTGGATTCACCATCCCTGGAGGGTTTTAAAATAAGACTGGATGTGGCACTTAGTGCCATGATCTAGAAATCATGATAGTGTTGGATTAAGGGTTGGAGTTGATGATCTTGGAGGTCTCTTCCAACCCAGATAATTCTATGATTCTATGAAAACCTGTTGCCTAACCCTCCTCCACGGTCTTGTTAGCACTGAACTCCCACTGTACGAGCAGCACGGACTTCTCTAGTCCATATTTCTCCAAACTCCCTCAATTCCATTTAATATTAGAGATGAGGCACGGGTTGTAAACCTCGAAATGCTTTGCCTGCCACCAGTTGGGAGGAGGTTAACATGTTAAGAGAGAAAAAGCAAAGCTGCAAAATGTGCAGAACGCAAAAATAGCTGAAGTGTTAGGGCACATAAAATCTTATAAAATTTTGAGGGGGTTTAACTTCATTCGCGGTCCGATTGAAGCCTGCTCAGAGTCGCTGTTTCCCCTCCGAGCTCGCTGGGTCTGGGATTCGAACCCATGACCTTGGGAGAGGGAGGGCGGGTCTTTGGCAGCGCGCATGCGCCACGCCGCCGGAGGGGCGGAGGGGCCCCCGCCTGAGCGGTCACGTGCTCGGGAGGGCCGGGAGATGCTGGAGCTGCTGGAGAAGCTCCCGGCGGGCCGGGCCCTCGAGGTGAGCTTTCCGCACCCCGCGATGAGGAAGAGCGAACCGAGGGCGGGGGCACGGCGGGAGCGGGGTCTGTAACGCCCCTCACGGCTGGGGAGGGTGGGGCGGCCGAGGTGCGGCGCTCCGGCACCCGTGAGGGAGCCCGCGGTAGCTTCCCCCCGCCCCCCCAAAACGAAACCGAAAGTACCCGCTTGATGGGAGAAGCAGTCGCTATTACAGAAGTGGAATGTTTAAATTTAAGCTATGTAGAGTTAAGTTGCATCTAAGTAACTGTATTTTTTGAAAGTTACGCAGAATGTCCCTCTGACAGCGTGTTTTCTGCATAGCATGGGTTTTTTTTTTTCAAGTAGTGTTTTTCCAGGCACTGTTTAGGGAGTTTGATGATGCCTTGTGTTAACTATGGTCTGTGCTGAACGGATGCGTCTCCTATAACGATAAAGGAGGGGAGATTTAAATAAAAAGTAGCATTATAATGTTAATTGTCAAGTTACACAATAGAATATAGAAAGCTTAAAATGACCGAAATAAGAAATGAGTGAGGGATTTGTAGAGAGTCTCCTTAAAGCTTTTAAAGACTTCTCTTTAAGGAACTTTGTAAGTTAAACAAACTTTAGATTTAGAAAAATTCTGTCCTCCCCCTCTTGTGTGTAACTCAGTTTTGCTGATAACCACCTGGACTTTGGACATTCCGTTTGATAAGTTGTACAAGAACAAAGGGGGAGCACTGCAGACTCAGCAGAAGCCAATTAGAGACTTGACTAATGACCAAGGAGCTCTCTGAGCACGCGCAAGGGAGTGAGAAGTTCACCCTGAGGATGACTGCTCGATTCATCCCCAAAGACCCTCTGAAGACCACTGCCAGGAGGTACAGCGCAGGCACAGCTGGGAGGAGACAATGGAAATGATCTCTTGGAGTCATTTTAATATGAATCAGGGAAAAGTTATGCATGTGTATAGGTAAAATTAGGTAATCTCATTATTATATATTATTGTAGTACATATAACCACGCAGGTTCTTTGTCTTGGGGTGCAGGGCTTTTGGAATAATCCACCCTGTTGCCCGCTAGTGAAATAAAACCAGACCTATTCTATAACTTATGCGAGTTTGTTTCTGCAGCTCAATAACCACCTCTGTTTGAAGTCTTTCCCTATTGTAAATGCAAGGTCAGACAGAGCTGGCTCCAAAGCTCCAATGAGCAAGAGATTTGTTCTGTTGTGAAGTTCATAACATTGAAATTAGTCCTTGGAAAGTAATAGAAGATGCATAAGTTTTCTGGGAAAATTTATACATATGAATGTAAGTGGGAAATACATTTCTGTCCCCAGCTCTTATCTTGTTACAAGACTGATGAAAATCATTCCCTCATCTGTCCAGCAGCATTAAAGGGTGCTGCTTTCTACAACTCCAAACTCTTAGAGAGTTTATTTGCTGGCATTTTCGGTGTCAAGCTCAGAACAAGCTGGGGGTGCAGCTGTCGGGTGTTGTTGAGTTTGCATTGATGTTAGAATATTGGAAACATCCTTGAGCACTGCCCAGCGTTGTGCTCTCTGCACTGTTTGCTGCTACCGAAGGAGACTGCCTGCCTGCTGAAGCTTGTGGCTGCTCCCAGGCAGGATCCAGTGATTTCCAGTTGGTGAAGAAGTGCACTGGCTGCATTTGTCTCACTACAGTGCTGAAAGAAAAAATACTACAGGCCAAGAAGCCAGGCATATAGAGGAGCCTCAGTTCTGGAGGACAGTGATTTGGGAGAGCAGAGAGAACAACAGTTGCAGGCTGGGAGATTGGCATTTTGAGTTTTGCTTTGCATCCTGACAGTGTTGGTGCAGACATGACTGAGGTGCACTTTGGTGTGGCAGCTGTGCTATTTAGCAGTACCTTATAGTTGTGCACAGAACTGTACCTTTAGAGGTGAATCTGAGTCATGTCATGATTTCTGTGGCCAGACCTTGTGAATTTGACTCTGGGGGAAGGGGAGGACAGTTCATACTCAGGTATTGCCTCTTTATGGCTTTTTAGAATGGTGCACGGACTGCAGTCAGAGGAGGCACTGAGACAGTACCCAGTGAAGGGAGGGCTGGCAACTCAATTGCCTGATCAGTCTTCCATCTGGTGTAGGTTAACTGTAATAGAAATATGTTCTTAAGTTATCTATCACATTGTTTCAGTTCCTTCATAAAATAGTTGATGGCATATGTGGCCGTGCGTATCCTCGCTACCAGGATTATGGCAGTATTTGGAGCTTGTCAGAGTGGATGGAGGTTTTAGAAGAAACAAGGACGTATTTCAAAACTGTGGTTGGCAAAAACATATCTGATGAAGAGGTAAGAGCTTATCATTGATTTGGCTTGACTTTGGGAGATCATACTGGAGCGATTAGTCTTGTAGGTTATTTAGTACTAAAGTATTTTATAGTGTAGCATTTGAATAGTAGCAGATTAAGCCTAAATAGGTAGGTTAGCACCATTTAGAGACAAACTAAAGATTTTTTAAAAGAAAAAGTGAAATTGGATACTTCTTATTTTTTGTGAACTAGAACTGGATAATACTTACTTGTTAAAGTATGTTATATTCATTTAAATTGATATCTTAAGTACCACCAAACCAAATCTGTTTTCCTTAGAATACATAACCTGTTATTACTGTTTAGCAATAAAATAATTCACACTCTGGTTTGGCTTTCTTTGTTCATTATTACTGTATTCAAGTGTTTTAAAATATTGACTTTGTAAATAATAAAAAAACCCAGACTGTATGGAGGACCATGTGGGACAGGGACTATAATTCTGGGCATTCCAATATGTAAAAACTTTGCAAAAACTTGTTCCATTTTCAGAAATCTTATCTTCTGTAGGTGTTTTGACTACCTGCTAATAGCTAGATCAAAGAAGGATATTTGTGTAGCCATAGGGAGTCCATACATTCAGCTAAGCTAATGTGTTTTGTCTCCACTTGGATGTTCAGAGACTTTCAGAGCTGAACCTGTGTTATTTGTGTGTGGGTGTGCTTTTTTTGTTTTGGTGTTGTTGTTTTGATTTTAGGGTGGTGTCTAAGAAGGACAGTTAAACCTCTATTCTCTGATCTCTTTTAATTGAAATTACAAGAAAGTCATTTTTTTGTGTGTTGCTGTAGTAAGTACTGACTCTAAATATCAAATACAGAGAGCAGCCACTGAGGGCAGTGTAAGAAAGATGAGGTTGTGGAGTCTAGTGTAGCAGCTATCTGGGAAAACCTTGGATAGGTACATAGCACACCTATTAAAGGTGGTACATGTTGTTTCTGTGGTTCATAGTTGAAGCAATCACAATTTCTATTTTTATTTTTGTAGGCTGCTCAGCAGATAACTGAATTAAATTCAGACTGTCAAGAAGCAATCACAAAATGTCTAAAAGGCAGAAAGGAAGAAATCAGGAATGCACTAGTGGAAAGAGTAAATGCAATCTCTTCTGCCCAGCTGCAGGATTTTGACTGGCAGTTAAAGGTCAGTGTTGCAGTAATGTTGTTTGAAAGAAGTGTTCCACAATGCAGAACTATTGATATAGTCCCCTTAGGAGTGCTCCTTCTGGAGCATGGTTCAGGTTTTATAGGTGTCACGATAACACATCCAAGACTTGTCAGAAATTTTTATAAACTGTAAAAATAAAGTAGTTCCCCCTCCTCTCTTCTTTTAAAGGAGCAATACTTATCTCTTTCCTCAGAGGAGACTGAGTGTTAAATAGGAACACCTGAAAATTTTGTATGCTGTTATGATTTTTGAGGCTTGAATAAACAGTATTTTTACTCAAAGGTAGAAATATTTACTTAATTTTTTAAAGAAATACACCGATTCAGGATATGTTTCCCTGATTCTCTTCAAATTTTTAGATGTCTGCAATAAACAATTATTTAATAGCTAGTTTGAAATCATTTACCTTTAGATGTATTTTGATAATAAGCTACTGATAACTATTAGGTAAAGTTGGATGGTGCTTTGGGGTTGTGAAGACGCATCTGCTTTGAATTAAGCTCTGTCAGAGATTTAAAATATAAACAGTGTTAAGTAATGTTGTTTAGTTAGTTCATGGGAGCTGTCAAACACATTTCTAGAGCTGTTAAATAGTTTCCTGTTTCAACAAGTGTTAAATAATTTGTACAGCAAGCAAGCTTTGGCAATCAAAAAGCAATGCCCACAAGAGACAAGATTTTGCAAGAGCAAATATGGCATCATAATGTGTTTCAGATTGATCTCTTGTTAACTTCATTTACTGCTTGTAAAAATAGAAACTAAACTTTATGAACTCTTGTTTTTTTGCTTGTAGTTTCTTTAAATTCTTTCTTCTGGAGGATTTTTTTGTGTTTTATATTTTTTTAATTTATTTTATTTATTTTATTTTTTATTGTATTCATTTTGCTTTAAACTACTTTTTTTTTTTTGATTCAGCTGATTGTGATTTTTTTATTTCACTTACCATAGTTGAAGTCTACCAAGGACATTATTTCTCCTCTGCTGTGCCACATTCTGCTCTCTAAATAAATAAGATAGGAGTGTACAATACTGACCTACAGTACTATCAACTGGTCTTTGATTTTAATGTATTTAAAAAGCCTTTTCTATACTAGAGTGAGTATAATAGTAAACAAAAAAGAAATCACAACTGATATGTAATCATTTTCAGGAGTGATAAATAGGATATCTGACAGTGTTTGATCATCTGTAGAGTTGAAAGCTGCACAAAGGTGTCCTCTTTCTCCCAGCTGTCCCCTTCTATAAAACCCTTCTGACTTGTTGGTTAACAGAACTATTTGAATATGGTGGCTTCAGAATTCATGTACCTCACTTTTAAGGAGCTGTGATCAAATATAACCTTTCTTTTCACCTAGAATACAAAAATATAGCAGCCCAGTAATTTTAACAAATTGTTTTGACAAGTTTATTGATATGATAAGGGGTTTTAGTATTTCAGTATTCTGGTGGTACATGTTCAGTATGAAGTGCAGATGTGGTACCGTGAAAGATTGAAAACTTAATGGCTTCACCTTACTCTTTGTTATTGTTGTTTCATCAATCCACTTAGCTTGCTCTCTCCAGTGATAAGATTTCCATGCTCCAAATGCCACTTCTCAATCTCGATTTGGATGTGAGAGAAAATGGTGAAATTAAACCAGTTTCGATAGAGATGAATAAGGAAGAGTTGCAGAACCTAATAAATACACTGGAAGCCGTTGATAAGGTAGTGTTAACTGATAGTCATCCTTTGTTCTCCTTTGACTCCTCATGTACTGAGTTTATTTTAACTAAAATTGTCTGATCTGGGTATCTTGCTGAAATAAATCATTAATTGGCAAAATGACTGTGGAGTTACAGAGAGTCTTACGTAAGGCAGACTACCTTGGATAGACCTCAGGGGTATTTTAGCACAGTTTAGCCTAGAATTTTTAAAAATGTAATTAGAAATTTGATAAGCATAGTAATCTGTTCAGAGCACTATTATAAAGCCTTGTGAGAGTAGGAGGAGAAGCAAATCAGTTGATGAAGTGTCACATGACAGTTGATTTTGAAAGACTAGAGATGACTTCAGTGTACCTCCAGCTTCACGAAGTGTCAGTGACTGGGAATGCGTACGGGAGAGTTGTTTGGTTCAAATTGAGTGCTTCAATTTCCATGGCATACTAAATCAGGACAAAAGTTATAAAGATTGTAATACAGTAAGCCAAGAAGAAAATTTCAAGTGCAGCTTTACTCGTAGTGTTTCAGATTTCTTAATAGAAAAAATTAAGGAAGTGAGGATTTGAAGAAACATTGTTAGGGGAAGAAGTGTCATCTGACTTGCTCCCTAATGATAATCTTGAATCCTGGAGTCCTTCCTTGTTACCTTTCAGTATTAATTCTTGGCTCTGTTATAAGGAAGAGTAGGATTGTTTTGAACCTAGAAATTTCTTAAATATTTATTCTCTATTATCTGAGAGATGAAGTTCTCTTACGTCCATCCTGTAAGATGTCAAAGTGTATCAACATGTATTAGAAGTTAACAGCTCCTTTTGCTTTGTAACATTTAGTAAGGTGTTTCTTTAGATGTTTTGCATGATGTTATGATGCTATAGCTGGAATCTGTAGACCAACATTTAGAAAAAACCTTTGTCAGTGTATAAAACCTGAAAATAGCTCATAGAGTTAGATAATAAGTTATAATAGCACTGTTAATATTTTCAGTTACAACAGACACTGAGATTCTGTCTACTGTTGCTTTAGTAAGGCTGATGCAAGATCTCTGAATAACTGTGCAGTCCCCAGTGAGATAAATGCATCAGTCCAGACACAGGTGGTGTTCTCGTGCAATGAGAGCACTTAATTTTATTTCCCCTGGACTTCTTTCCTGCAAAAAATTTCCTAAATTTCATCCTAAATAAAATTAGTGGCTTGTCATGAACTCTATACTATGCAGACAGGGATTCTTCTGGGACAGAATGGAGTCTCTGCATGTCTTTTGTTCTGCTTCAAGGTCTGTATGGAAGCTGTGGGATGTTGTCATCTCCTTACTTAGTTTTCTGTGTGCAAAAGGAATTCACTTTAGAAATGGTCCCTTGGTTCTGCTTTGTGTGGAAGTACTCTAACTGGACCTGGAAGTTAACCATTCTACTTTGTTGATTATAGGAAGCTGAGGAATGGTTTGTGTGCAGTAAATGCTAAGGAAATTTATTGGAAGTGATACTGTGTGAGGTTGTAAAGAGAGCTGGGAGAGGGACAGTGTGTTTTCCAGAGGAAAGAAATGATTATACAGTTGCATATTCTACTAGAGAAAGCACTTGACTGCTTAAGTTTTGATCTCATCCAGCTTTAATATCATTCCTTTTCTACTGTTTGAAGGTTGTCTCACAACTGAAGTGATGGAATTCAGATCATCGACAGTATTGACTGGCAGTGACTCCCCAACTGACTTGCAAGACAAAGAAGTTCTCTGCAAAGCAGAAAGTTGTTGATGCTGTAAAATACTGAAGGGAGAAAGCTGTTATGACTTGTGACCAAATAAGCTACTAATCCTTTGATAAACATAATAATCTTGTATCTGCTTGACCAAAAGTATAGAAGTCCAATGTACAGTTGCTTTTAGTACTAAAGATTTATAGAACTTTGGGAAAATATCACAACGTGCCATAATTGTTTTGGTTAAACTTTGGTGGTGACTGCACAGGTGCCTGGTAAAACTAAGGCATCTTCCTTGCATAATACATTATCCTTATTAAGGAGCCATGGTAATGAAGAGTATGACAGAGTACTTGTAACATTTATACTTGTACAAGTACATGTAGTATTTATACTTGTAAATAAACACTTGATGTTGTGTGTGAATAATTGCAGTAAATTGTTTCTTGGTTTATTCGTCATTAAACTCAATCTTTTTGGGTACTGGGAAAAATCAGCTTTATGAACAAAAGCAGTATAGAATCACAGAGTGGCTGTGGGTGGAGGGGACCTCTGGAGGTCATCGAGGCCCAACTCCCCTGCTCAAGCAGGATCACCTAGAGCAGTCAGCACCGGTCTGTGTCTGGATGGCTTTTGAGTATCTCAAGAATAGAGACTCCCCAGCCTCTGGACAGTGTGTTCAGTGCTCAGAAGTTAAGGGAAGAAGTACTGGGGCTTTACTTGGAGACAAGTTTGGGGTTTAACTTTGGTAGTTGATGGCTTTTCACTTCAATATTTTGTTTTCAAAAGGGGGTGCAGTACTGGAGGGGACCTGACCTCTGTAGACTGTGAAAATGATATTCTCAGTCCACTTAATGCAGCAGATAACAGGTAAACCCTAGTCTAAACCTTTATGAAATTGGTTTTTTATAACAAAAGTTAGAAGCCATAACATCAGGGAAGAATATACCAGGAATCTTATGTTTTCTACTTTGAGTTGTGTTTTAATATTAATAATGGAATAGCAGAAATAAAGGGATTTTTATTTTTCTGGTACCAGATAATGCTTTCATAAGTGCACCAATAGCCTACAAAGATTTTTACTTATTTAAATCTACTTTAATTACATTTGGCAACATCCTACACTTCCCTCTGTAATTTATAGTTTATATGTACTTCAAGACTGCTCCAGAAGGACAAAAAGACCACTACCAAAATGTAGAAAAGGGGGCAAATTTTGCAAAGATTTACAAGCCTGTGTGGTTCATATGATCAGGCTGCACTCTGGAGAGGTCACTGCAGGATCAGAACCTCGTGTTTTAAGCTCCTTTGTGCTGGATATACTGGATGTTCTCAACCTTTTGTGTTGCTTATAGCTGGGAATTTTACTCAAAGGTACTCTTCATATGTGCCAGCACCACCAGGAGTTCTACACAAAGACAACTGTTGCTATTTGATATCATCACATTAGTCAGATAATTTAGATAATACAATAATGAAATGCACTCAATCCTGAATTCTTTACTATGCCAAAGTCTCATTCAGTTCCTTCTTGCTTCATAAAGCTGCTATTTTCTGCAGCACAAAATATTCAACGTTAGTTGCCCTTGAAAATCTAAAAAAAATAGGTAATATGTTGTCAGCTAGATCAAAACAGCAAATGACATTTCAGAGATGGGAACAAGGATGCTGATATGTTAACAGATGCAAACAAGGTTGCTGATGCTCTCACTGAAATGTATAATCTGCCAAAGAAAACCATCTTTATGAACATTTTTGGTGCTGTGATTGATATTTTATACTTTCCTCTAAGACTGTGCAGATACAGATAGGCAGTGGTGAGTTAAGAGACATTATTGATCAGAAACTGTCTAGAGAGATGACATGGTTCTGCTGCCATGTAATTATCTTAACTCCGTATTGATAATGACACTCGATTGATTTTGTCAGGATTAAAAGGGTAAAAGAGTGACAAGCGTGCCATTTCTTAGACTGGCACCAGCACAAGACAAAAGGTGGTGTTTTAATAAGACAGGGAGACTCAAAATGACTCATAAAATAATTGGAAACAAACATGCTGAGAAGCAGACAACATATTTAGAGTTATTCAGAAAACAAGTAGACAAAAATCACCTGATCTTCCTTTAAAAATGCCACATTTCTCATTTGTCCCTTAATTGTTTCACCCTGTGGATATATATTTTGGTATCATTAGGTGCTGAAGCTCTATATTCTTCTGTGATCTGCCTTCTTTGGGCCACAGGGTGGATGCCTTTGGGGGAAACATACACAATCACAGGGGTTTTTAATGCTTTTCATGCAGAAACCATTTAAAATAATTTTTGTATGCAACGGGTCTAACACAGCCCTTTTTTTGACTGATACTCCCAAGCATCCTCAGAACATGAGAGTTCACGAGAAAGGGCATCAGTGGTGGGAAACAGAAGCAAATAGTGCAACATAGTCTCCAGCCCTGGATGGCTTTCCTCTTGATTTATCTCAAGAAATCCTCCACTTGTAGTGTAGAACATTTTTTATAAAGGTGAACAATGTGGACTCCCCGGGTGACTCTGAAACAGCAGCTTCTGTGTTGAGTGGTAGCATAAAACACAGCAATGTTGTCAGAAATATTCCTGTGATATTGAAACATTTCTGCCACTGTTGCTCTTCCTTTCTAATTGTTTTAAATTGTGTGGGAATACAAATGAGGTGGAAGGATTTTGGCTTATCCTTTGGAGTGGCTGCAGCTGACTTACAGTTCTGGGCTCATCCCAACTCTCGTGCCTGCCATCACAACAATAAGACTCCTGTAAAACAGTGGTTTCACTCTATCAAGGAGGTTTCACTGGGCTGGGTTGGTATTAGAGAGATGGGCAAAATCACTGCAGTCTCCTGGCTGACTCCAACCCAGCCTGAAGGCCTGGACAGGAACAAAAGAGATATTTAATTTACTTAGCTCTTGGAGAAATACCCACCCCAAACTTGTTGCTGATTTAGCCACTGTTTTGTTCATAGCTGGGTGCTGAGGATAAGTAAGATCAGATTCAAAGGTCATTATAAGTGTAAAATAGTTTCAAGACCATGGAAACCAATAAAACTTGTTTTCCCTATGGATCTGAGTATTGAATTGCCCTCCTGCGTGGATTCTCTGATGACTAATAAGGTTGGGATTCATTGAGTCCCTTCCTCCCTGAAAAGAGGGATTAACAGGAACTTTGTCCTCTGCTCAGCTGCCTGCTTTGCAGGCACATAGGAACATATTATCTTACAGAGCCTTACTCTTCTCTTATTTTTTTGGTTGAAATTGTCAATGGGTTCAGGTATTATTGGGAAACTTCCACATAGACACACACAAACACACAGTGAAAGTGGAAACTCAGATCTTTGGGAAATGTAGCTAAAAAAAAAAAGGCTTCCAGTGCAAGTTGCTTTAAATAATCTGTTCAAATTCACACATTGCATGAAACAGTAGAACAAATTGGAAGGAGTTTTACCTGAAACTCAATTAGCAATTAGGAATTGCATCCAGGAATGAACACGTTTATTTTCTGCTTTTTAATATGAAATTAGAGATGAAATAACTGTTCTTATCAGTTTCAACTTTGTTACTTTGAGGAAATAAAAAAAATTCCAGTTTGATCCAATCAGCTGATTCTTTAATTGGAAACTCAGTGGGATTTGCCTCTGCTACGCTTGCTTTTGAAGATCCCTGCCTCTCTGAAAATGTGAATTGGCTTACACCTTCTTGAGTGGTACTACTCACAGACAGTATGGAAATACTTCCTAGTGTAACTATTAACTTGGATTGTATGGATGGAATATTTATGCATGGATGTAATAGTTACAATATTTCAAACAGTTATTTCTTCAAATTTCTTTACTCTCTTTAAATGCTGAAAGACTGTGATGTGACTGCTGCTTTGAGTCCTTTTACTGTCTGATTTGGAAGCATGGTGCTGTAGGCTGCCCATACGTGGTAAGAAATGCAGTAGGACTAGTTTTTATTCCACTCAAAAAAAAGGTAAAAGCAGATACAGAAAGGTCAGGAGTGTTTGTAAAAACTGAGGAACAGCACTTTTGCTGAAGATGATTTTTAAGAGCAGATCTGTACTATTCTGCTGTGAGTGTGGTGAGGCTGGTTTGTTGGGGATTTTTTTGAAAGCTTAGATGTAAAAGTATTCAATGTCTGGGTATCTTATCTTGAACATGTGACATGGCTACTGTTCTTCAGAATTAAGAAAATTGAGAAGAAAAAGAAACAAGTCTAATTATGTTAGTCTACAGTAGTGTTACTGCATAAATTAGTGGACATAATACAGCCAATAAACAACATTGAAAAGAATAAACGTGATGGGAAAGACCATTCTGGACCACTTGTCTATGGAGTTGACATCAGTCAAATCAGGGATTTTGACTTTGATCTGGGATGCCCTTCTTCGTAATTGTCCTTTTTTGTGAAGCCTGTGCCTGTCCAGACTGCTCCTGCTGTAGAAGTCTCTGCTGGCAGAGGCTCTTCTGTACTGCACTTTGCCCCTGTCGGCCGTGTACCTGGTGTCTCGGGGCTCACGGAGCCTTGCCAACACATCTGAGCTGCCAGCGTCGTTTCGTGTTTCAAGTGGGCTGAGCAGCACGTTTCCATGGGGATCAACCTGTGCCAAGGAAGGAATGTGAGTTAGACAAGGTCATCAGCCAGCCCAAGGTGTCTCCCAGATGGACAGGGACCTTCTGGCTCTACTGCCGAGGTGCTGCTGGGGCTGCAGCGATAGTCGCATGTGGCATCGCATCGATGGAAGTGAAAATACACTTTCCTGACTGGTGTGAAATTGTTTGTTAGGCTTCTAAATGTCTTCCATTCTGATCCAGCTCTTTTGTCTGCGATCTTTTCATTAATTCAATTATCTCATCCCCTGTAAAGTATGAGTCTTCTAATTTTATCTTTAACCTAGATCATGATCTTTACGAAATACGATGTTTTAATATCTGTGACCTGTCATCCTAAGCTTTCATATTTTCCTGTACTCCAGGTGAAAAAGAATGTTGCTGACCCTGTCATTTAGTGCTGTAGGTCTGTTTCAAGAACACTCTCATATCAATGGGTTCATCATTCACAATTCCTACCTGCAACACGTGCCAGTAACTTGCCCACGTGCAGATAGAATAATCCATTTTGCTCGATGAAGCCTTGCATTCAGTTGCATTTTTATATGTCAGTACTAGAAGCATTTGTTTCAAACACTTACTTTATTTGTGGTGTTAGTCAGGGCACTGTTTTAAGTACCTAAGCAAAGACCTGGAAACTGCAACTGGTATGTATATGTCTGGTGCAAATTTTATATATATTTATATAAAAAAGTAAAATACTTTAATATCATTGCCTTTTTTATATGTGAATGTAATCACAAATGGCTGCATTACTAGAGTGTTTACCTTTTTACTCATATTTAGTTTTCTACATGTTTTTACATGTGGAAGAATTTCTTTTAAGAAATTTTTTCTGGTGTTTCCAGGATGATTCCTGGCTTCTCCATAAAGGTTTCTTAGGTGTTTCCGATTCCCAGATGTTTAAATGTCCACTGTAGCTCATATAAAGGAAATATACATCAGGACATAGACATCTTATGTGAAATTTCAAAGACTTTGCTTTGAGTCTTAATTCTTTTGTTGTAAACCGTGGCCTTGGACCTACCCCAAGTGTCTTGCAGTCCATACCATATCCAGGGAAAAAATTACCTCTTGGCAGTATCTGGTCTTGTGAAACACCAACGATATGCAATGCTTTGTTCACACATTGAGCTTTACCTTTTTAGTAAGCCATAGCAGAGCTAGAAACTGCTATAATCATCTACAGCAGGTTTGTGTGATGACTGCTGGCTTATTTACAGTGCAGAAGACATAGCACTTAGCTGCTGAAAACAGAGAAGTGAGGGCACTATTTGTACAAAAGCCACCCAAGAGAGCTATGTGGAAAAAAGTTTTCTAAATGGAGTAATAAGTCACCACAGATAGAAAATCCTCTGGTCAGTTATAGCAACTGACTCAGTACATGCTGAAATGAGCATTCAGTGGGAACATCCCAATTCCCATCTCTGTTTTGGTGGGAAAATCTCAGATATTCTGGCTTATAGAGGCCAACTGGTCACAAAACCAGTTTGCAATCTGCACTTGAGATATGACCTACATGGTTTATACCTTTAAAGTCATCTTCAGATTTTAGCAGAAGGGAGATCTAAGGGAGGGTTCCCTATTCTCCAGAGGACTACCATAACTATGGGACTATTTGTTGCTCCTAAGTTCTGACATTTTCCGTGGAAAAAAACAATAATCTCAGAGTTGTCTCAGTGTAAAAAGAGAATTTTTTTTAATTCTCAGAAGTTTTGATAGGTCAACATTTTCTTCCCGGTTTTACAAAATAGCTCTTTGAGTGGTCTCTGATTACATAATCTAATGATTAAGCTAATTGACTTCAGTGTTATAATAGTAGTAATGGTGTTGAAAGGAAGATGTGATGCTGTGCAGAACTGGGGAGCAAGATACCATCTATCACCTGCTTTGTCTGGCCTTTTATATTCATTACCTTGACAGCTCAGCCCCTTCCCCACTCATATTATGATTGCATCTGACCTCTTTCTAATGCTTAGGAGACATCTTCTGTGTAATGATTGTTCACATTATAATTGTCTGAGGAAGCAGCTCCATGAATGGACTATCTATATATTTTCTTACTGGGGCATTTGTCCTATTTATCCATAACTGTTGTTATTTCCTCAGTGACATCTGGCTTTGAGAAATGAACAAGGACATATAAACAGTCTTTATGATTTATTCAGAGAAACAGAGAGCTTGTTTACTACAACTTAATATTTTTTGCATATTAAAGTTAAAATGGCATAAATTGTGAAACTGGAGAGGCTTTATTTCTGCCTTCTTCAGTCTGTAGAGCAAGGAAAAACCACTTATGAAACAGATGAATGTCTTCATTTTCCATCTGGTCTTCTTTATATCGTGTTAATATCGCGGTCAGTTTGTTGAGTGTTACTTGCATGTCCAATGCTTCTGTTATCTGGTGAAGGAATTTGTACTCTTTTCAGTTGTGGGAGTTGGATGTCAGATGGGAAGGAGTGGTATCTTCTCCTGGCACAAAAAGAGGAAGCACTGTTACGTGTCTTCTATTGGTTCCAGATCCCTCTATGGATACGTGGTGTGGGTCAAGAATTAAAGGGAAAAAATATCCTATAGCTGTATATACTTACAGCTGTCTTTCTTTTGTGCTACAAAAAACTTCCCCTGCTCTGGTACAGGCAGCATAATACCAGTGAAAGATCTCAAAACGTGATGGAGAGGAGGTGGGAGCTGCCTTCATTGGAGATCACATAACCTTACTGCATCCCACTGCTCTGGTCATGTGCATTCTTCCTACTGAAGACAGAAATAAGTCTGTTGAACATCAGCATTTCCATGCTGAGTAAAATCAATGCTCACAAGTTCCCTCATCCATTTATCTCCAGTGGGGCAACAAAATCCATTGATATCCACTCACATGTGTGTGTCTATGTGTATGTAAATATATTTATGTATCTAAAATCACAGACCTGCACTGTACAGGCAGAAAGCAGTCTGTTCACTTAAAGCATTCTCAGTCTCAGAGTGGAGTTGCAGTCTAAAGTGTGAACACTTACAAATGCTGTACAAAGTGTGCATGTCTTCTGTTTTCTGTTAGCAAAGTTCTGGTGTAGGCATGTGGTGCTCTGAAAAGTTTTGAGTATGGTTGTAAATATTTTCCATTCCATTCTGAGTACTGTTCTTAGTGTAATCTTTGCCAGTGGAACATTTAGACAAAAGCTTTTAGTCATGAGTTAGGGCTTTTTATTAGTTAAAAAAGCTCTCCAAATATGTAGGAAAAAGAGCTTACCTGCACACTTAGCCTTTACACTTTATCATCCTTTACTCAGTTCAGCGCACTGAGGCCCGTGTAGCCAAGGCTGACCTCTGAAGAAGCATTGCTTCCCTCTTCATCATGACCCCTTGCTGTGCTGCTTCTTTTCTAGGCTGGGTTATCTCAGGAGCTGTTGAGGTGGCTGTTCGGTGTTTGTGAGTTTTGTTGGTTTTCCCCCCTTCCTTGTTTTCCTTAGAAATGGAAACGATCCGCAAGGAGGTGGTTTATCTCTGTGGAGGACAATGCTTTGTGGGACCTTGGAGAGTGCTGCAAGCCTGGACTGGGTTTGTGCACACGCTGTAATGAAGCATCTCCTACACATTGGGACAGGAGGCAAATGCTGATAAGGACTTTTACTGGTCTGAGTTCACTGAGGCTGAGGATATGATGACTCTGTTAATGATGCTTATCTGCAGTGGTGGTGTTGGTGGGACACAGGGGACACGCCTGTAGAACTAATAAAACATCCCAAAGTTTTGGAAATGCACTTCCTGAACCGTATGTGAAATTGCAACAATCCATCAAGCAAAAGTCTTACCTGTTAAGAGTTTTACGTGTTGACCTCATTTCTCAAGCTGAGCACAGGGCTCAGGTACAGTTTTCTCCAAATGTCATCACCTCAGGCCACAACCATATAGAGTTTAGAGGACAGCCTTGGTAAGAACTCATTAATACTTGGATGTTGTATATTGTAAGAAAAGCAGAGAACAGAAGAAACTCCCTTGGCTTATTAGGATACGTGTTTTTCTTGGGGTCAGGTTGGGCCAAATACAACTGAGAGAAGTGTTTATTTCTGAAAAAATTGGGAAAAAACAGAGTAAGTTTATAGAAATTTGCAAGTGCTCAGTGATGTCCTGCTAAATTAAACTTTTCCCTGTTAAAAAAATATCCAGAGTGCTGCTTCCTGGAGTGTGTCTGGCTTGTTTCTTAAGAGGGGGTAGCTGTGGTCTGCTTGAATTTAGCCTGAGGGAAGAATTATGACATCTGTGAAAGCTGTTGTCAAATAATAGTATCCTCCTTGTATTCCTAGAATCTCAGTGGTGTGTGCTTCATTCAAGACTCACTGAAGCAACAGTGCTTGTCTTTGTTTTCTGTTTTTGGTGATGTTTCTGTGTGTAAAGATGAACTAGATAACAAAGGCTTCTTCTATTGCACCTTGTATAGCGAAGAAATATACAGTTGAAACGGTAAATGTTTAACTGCCTTGTACTCCTTATATTTCTTCTGTTCTGCAAAGAAATGCTTGTTCTGAATGCTAATTTGCATTTTCTATAGTTTCTTACTCTGTTTTCTGTTGAAGATGGAACAAATCATATGCTGCTGTAATTGCCTTAAAATATAACTTTTCTGTAGACAGTCTTAAATGCTTTTGTGTGTGTTCTGACTGCATTTGTCTCTATCATTGCACACATCAGCCTTGTCAAAGCAGAAATACTGTTTGAAAAGTTAGTGTGAATATTTTACCTGGACTCTGTTTGTTTCCAGTCTGCTCTTCTCGCCTGTAGCATGTCCTGCCCTGCCTGCTGCCTTTTTTTGGCGTTGAGGTCCTTTCCCAAAGAATACGTAGTTTACAAAGGCATATTCCAGCAAGGCCAGGAACACGAACACAAAGCATCCCATCAGGTAAATATCTATTGCCTTAACATAGGGAATTTTTGGCAAGGTCTCCCTGAGGTGAGTGCTGATGGTGGTCATGGTTAGCACAGTTGTGATTCCTGCGAAAGGAAGAAAAAGACATTGACTAACAAGACAGGAAAGAAGATGGAGCATGGAAGTAATGGCAGCACTGCCCAGCTATCATGCACCCCACATGCAAGAGCCTTAATTGTGTGATCAGATTCTTAACAACCAAGGGAATGTGTTTTGCAAGACTGGAAAGGAAGATATCCATGCAGGCCTGCTGGTAACACCTTCCTTGGCTTTTCCATGCAATGCAGGGTGAATAAAATAGCCTCCAAATGCCTGGTACATCTTGGTACAACTTGTCTTAATTTTTACAATAACTCTGCTGGGGAGCATGGATTTAACTGACCTGGACAGCAAAGAATTGATCAGTGTTCTTTCAATGTGAGGAAATGCTTCTCACTTTCTTTACAGCGGTAGCTCTACTTGACCCTGCATTGCTCTGGGGACCTGGAATAATTATCTGTCCTTTGAATAAAATCAGAGGATTGAAAGGAGACAGGGAAGCTTTATGATCAATGATCATCTTTGATGAAGAGAGATATATGTGCTTGCACCAAAACAGCTTTTCCTGTTAAATGGGTGCTTGCAAGTAAAGCATTTCCATCTCATTGTATTATCCATCACTGCATGATTCTTTCTTTTTGTGTACATGTATGTGTTTTGTTTTAGCTGGATGAAATTATTTTTAGTCTGCTTTAATCACAGGTCATTAATGCATCTGGATAATAGCTCTAGGCACAGGGGTAATGAGCCAAATTTACAGAGAGGTGGGGCAAAATAGAGGTGGAAAAAAAGGACTTCTGGCATTACCATTTGAAAATCACATCTGCCTTAAAGCCCATATCATGGCAGAAGATGTTGGTTCTTATGGGAAGCTGCAGGAAGGAACATTGTACAGGAAATAATCAACTATGGAGGGAAAACAGGCTATTTGGTGTAAGATGGTTTATCTCCACTGATGTCAGTAGGATCTTGTGTATTCATTCCTGCCACCTATATGGGCTGAGAAGACACTTTTTAACATCAATGAAAGGTTGATGTAGCACAGTGTGGATACCCTTAGATAACTGAATCAGACCTTTACGCTTTGGTTTGGAAGCAAGATACTTTTGGCCTAATCCAAAAACAATTATGGCAACTGGAAGTTAGTCAGGATCCCAACCTAACTGCAGAACATGAATTTCAGGTGCAGGCAAGGTGACAACTGCCTGCCTTCTTGAAAATGAAGACCTTACACCACATGTGTGAGATCACAATCAACGCTGCTGCAATAGTGCTACTGTATTCAAAGACAACAAGTATATATGTAGTTCAGTGATTTTGAAAAGAGGTTACCTAGAGCAACTCTGGCTGCAGAGGCATCATAGTTGATCCAAAAAGATACCCACGACAGAATTGTGATCAGTGTGGAAGGCATATAGGTTTGCAAAATGAAGTATCCAATATTTCTTTTTAGGCGGAAGCTAAGTGATAATCTAGGATATGCTCCTGAAAGAAAGAAGTCATTATGACTAAAGCCTAACAAAAGTTAGATACTTCTATTTCTGGGGAAGAGGGGGCAGCTTTATTAACTGGCCAGTGCTTACCTGTTGTAAATTCCACTCTCTTTGACACCATCTTGTAATCAACGATAGAAAATTGTGGGAGCTCGACGTTACTAACTCCCGTTACTGCCGACTCCCCTCCGTTCCAGTAAAATTCAATATCATCAGTAGTGTATCCATCTGAAACAGAGGCACAATTTGATTATTGATTTTTTTCTTTTGTTTTACTACTTGGCTTACTTGTGGTTAAAGTGGAAGGAGCGGCTGTTAATCAGGAATTCAGCCTTTCTGTTGTGTGATGATTCTGCTACACAGAAGCCACGTAGCCTCCTCTGTACCCAAGGGAAGCTTCTAGGTGTGGAAAGGGAGAAGATAGAAAACAAGGACATATTTTAAGATTAAAGATCAATTTTCACCTGGCTCTAATACTACTAGTTTTCTGCTCAGTTTACCAACAGACTGATATAACATATAAACTCTCTAGGAGAAGCTCTGATGGTAAAACCAGGCTCAGTTCCCAGCCTTGCGTTTGGTTTCTTATGAAGGCTTTGACAAAATAGAGTTTGGAGCCAGTGGAGGCAAAGATGATTCTAGAAGAGTTCAGGTACTTGTACTGTTACATGGCAATGTCTGTCGGGGCTGTAGGTATCCCTTTGATATTCATGCAGCATTTTATATTTTAATTAGGCCACGCTGTCTTTGATCTTCTCTTATCATAGAACTATTTCCTATCGACTTCAAAACTAGACCATTTCTTCTCTTTATTTTTAAGAGTGATGTTGATTAATTAAAAATTAATTTTGTATTCTTCCACTGAGAATGCTAATATTATTGTTGCATTTTGATTAAATTCAGGAGTGACTGACTTTCAAAAAATCTCACAATTGATGACAAGTTTTTAAACTAATATTTAAACTGGTTCCAATTTATTGCATTTTATTACTTTCTGCAGATACCTACTGTAGGAGACAACAACATCTCCTCTATTTTTAGACTTTTCCTTCAGGTGTTAAATTTAATCAGGTTCAAATCATATAACACAGATCAAATAAAAACATGTGTTTGAACTCAAAGCTTTGGAAAACTTGACAGTAGTTTTGCCAGCTGAACCAGTCTCTACAGAGTTAGGAACTTATCCTTTCATATGCACCTGTGATGCAATTTCTAGTTAGGGAACTTAGTCTTGAGATGTCTTTTCCTATGATAGTGCCAGGTCTGTTATTTCTCTGGTGACAATCAGAGGAGCTCTCCCAACTTGCTGGGTGCTCAAGGGACTGCTTGGGAAGTCTGCAGTTATTGAACAGATACCTTCAGAAGCAAACATACTGTGATGGGCTGAACAAGGTTAAGTGTTCACATCTCTTATTTGTGAACTGCTTGTTGTCACGGTTTGCTAACAATCTGAATTGCTTTTGAAACTGTGCTGACCTACGCAATACGGATTGCTGTCCTTGCTTAGAACTTCTCTTCCCATTACTTATGCTAACTTTTTAAAAATGAACCACCCCAGGGTTGTCACACAGGGCTCTCTGCCAGGCTGGTTTTCATGCCTTCCAGGTAAAAGCCAAGAGCTTTTCATTGCAAAAGGCCAAGGCAATTACTAGGTAGTGGGACTTCAGTAACTGCTTTACAAGCGTTGTGCGCAAACCATGGGGTCTACATGAACCACATGTAGAGTGTAATACAGAGTAATTGAAGGAGGGAGTAAAGACTACTAAGTCTGTTTAAAAAGCCAAGACTAAGATTGTCAAAGACGTGTCAGCTTCATTTTTTTCAACTTTGGCATTATAAAAAAATCTCTCTTTAATATTTTCCCCTTTTTAATGAAGATGGAACAAATGGTAAACTGTCATCTCATACTGAAAAAGCATTGATTATGTGTACACTTGCTACCACACAGGCATCCTCTACATGGAGCAACACTCAGCTATTTCTTTGTCTTTTGGAGCTAGGATTTGAAAGAAGAAAGGTGCAGCAGTGCCTAGGAGTTGAACAGGTACTTGTTGCAAAGTCACAAATGAAGGTTGAGATGTGAGATGTGCTTCAGGATTTGGAAGACAATGGTGAACCTGATTCTTGTCTTCTGTGCCATCTGCTGGGACCCTTTTCATGCCCTCCCTCCAGTCCCTCTTCAATTACGTTTCTTCCTTGGCTGGTGCACACTGAAATCTACGGCAGAGAGAGGAACCATCTCCAGTGCTCAACAAGTGCTGACATGATTTGCTGTCTCCTTAAGCAGCCTCTGCCAGCTTTCTACCATTTCTCTGCCTTCTTGACAAAAGAGGGAGTAGTTTGGGCACTTTGCTGAAGATAAAATACCCTTCCTGAAAGGTGAATTATTGTAAATTTAGTTGTTAAAACCAATGTGGCACCCTGTAAACACCTGGGATATCACAAGGGCACATTTCAAAAAGAAAACAGGCCTACCTTCCTAAAAAAGGATTGCACCATACTATTGGTACAACGTGTGATGAGCTGGACCTGGCAAAACCAGATTATGGGAGTTTTGTAACAGGCAGAGGTGCCCCCGTCGCTAGTCTTGGAAAGGTTTCTGTGACTTTGGCTGCTTAATGAAAAGTAGAGCTACAAAGTTATAAAATCAACTGACCAAAGGTAAGAACCTTGCATGGAAGATTTCAGCTGATAATAAGCCATTACTGCTGGTAGGCCATGTCTTTAACCTTTACAAACTTAAAAGAGACTTCCAAATAGTACAAAAATATGGATCTTGTGTCAGCTACTGCTGTTTCTGATGTGCTGATTTGTTCCTTGAATTTACTCTGGTTAAAGCTGTGGGAAATTATGTGAAAGAGATGGTGATGCTTTTTTAATCAGGAGCATTCACATTTATTAGATCCCTTTTTAGAAAAGTAATTGAGCAGCAACATCTTGCTGTGGTTTTCTATAGAGAGCCTCAGTACAATCATGATTTCCTTGACAGTCATTGTAATAACTTTGCTAGACACTAACAAGGTGTAAATACTCTCCAGGCAGTCCATTCCCTGCCATGATATGATTTTTGTTGGGTGATGCCCTTCATTACATGCTTCACACATTGTTCTGATGTGTGAGGGGCATTGCTTTCATGGCTGAAACTCACAGATGCAGGGCTTGGAGGCTCTCATGACATTGCTTTTTGCTTCCCAGACTAGCAAACACGAGTGGAACACGGGTGGCAGCAAGACTGGAACCAATCTCAGCTCTGAATAATCAGCAGAGCACAGATTGCTCCTCCTTTATGAAGTGGGTAGTGCCTTCAAGTGAGGTGCCCAGTGATGTAAATTAAGAAATGTTCAGTGTGGAGCAGCACTAGCTTCTGGCTAGCAGGCAGTGACAAACCCTCATTCCTGGCATCATATGCCTTTAACATTTACAATGGAAGAAAAGCTATTTCAATGGTAGAAGAAGTGGGTCTAGTCTGTGCAGTGGCCAGCTCTAATATGCTGGTTCATTCACTGACTTTATCTGTACTGCTCCAATTTATCTGTACAGCTTTTTTTCTATGTGATGTTTTTCCATGTGATGGTTTTTCCTCTGCATGGGCAGAGTCACTGCTTTAAAGGGATGTCTCTGCTTTTGTGGCAGAGAGCTTTTTTCCTATGTGATGGTTTTCCCTCTCCATGGGCATCGAGTCACTGCTTTAAAGGGATGCCTCTGCTTTTGTGGCAGAGAGCACACACCTTGCAGCTGGATAGTGATGTGCAAGCAAATTTTATAGGAGTCAAATACTGGGATCCTGAAATATTTTGATTGTGTTCATGATAGCTGCCAGGAGCGCTTGCAACTTCCACTGCGGGAATCAGAACCATTCGCAGCGGCCGCGGTGTTAACGTTTTGTATTATTATTAATCATAGAATGGTTTGGGTTGGAAGGACCTTAAAGATTACCCAAGTTCCCATGCTCCTGCCATGGGCAAGGACATCTTTCACTGGACCAGGTTGCTCAGAGCCTCATCCAACCTGGTCTTGAACACAAGTGATAGGGTATCCATGTGTCCTCTGGGCAACCTGTGCCAGGGCCTCACCACCCTCACAGTAAAAAAATTCTTCCTAATACCTAATATAAATCTCCTCTCTTTCAGCTTAAAACTGTTACCACTTGTCCTATCACTACACTTGCTGATAAAGAGCCTCTCCCTAGTTTTCCTTTACTATTAATAAATCTCCCATAAAAATAATTGGATATATTGAAGCCTTTGTTTGCTTGCTAGATTCTCTTCCAGCTTCAAAACAATTAAAATATGTTTAATATGCCCAGCTCAAGATATTAAATGTCTGTTTTCTGGAAAACCATGTCTAGAGATGCTAATAGAGTCCTTGATGTGCCATTTTTTTTTCTTCTAGACCAGCAGCTGAGAGCTAAGTGAGAACACTTAGGCAGAAGTACCACAGATCTAAACAGTAACTAGATTTAAGCATGACAAGAAATAGGTTACATATAATCTTGCTGTTCACAGAAAAAAGTGTTTTTGAAACGTTGCTGACATTGTGATGTAGCAGAGGTTAACAGTGTATTCACTGTTAATGTCACTAGGCTGTTTTATTTCCCCCCATAGCCCTTGACATTTCAAATACCTCTGGGATAAATAAAGACCTGCATTGCATCAACTTAACTTCCACAGAAATATCCAAACGGAGTCCTATTTTCCAGGGGAGGCAACTCCAAAATAACCAGCAACAGGGCATCTGCCTTAGGGATCTGAGTCCATATAGGCCATTTCAAAAGAATGTTTCCACTCTGTGTGCCCCAAATGAAATGCCTCATGTCATGACACGAGGCTGGAACCCATCCCTCTTCAGTCATTACTGGATGATCCCCTTCCTAACAACTTAGTCTTCCTTGCTGAATGTATTCTTAGGGCATCATTTCTTTGTTTCACATAGCTATTGTTGCTATGACTGTATTAAAACAGGAAGATAAAGCATTTCTTCTGCACACCACTGAGATGGTCCATACAGTGGTAAATTTATTGTACTGCTGCAGTTCAAACCCAAAGTGTGAACAGGGCACTGCAGATCTGAATATGTGCTTTGGAAAGCAATACCACTAGTTAACATTAAGGTGATAGAATTGCTTGAAAAGGCTCCCTGCCACCTGTGTTTGAGAGGGTGTTTGTATCTTTAAGTGACTTTTTTTCACTGAGAAATACTTTCTATAGGCAGATGGCAGATTGTAACTGGGGATATGAGTCAGAATTTAGTCTGAGCAATACTGACCCAAATGAAAACTTGGTTAGACTGCTGGAGTACTGCAAATTGTCAGTTGTTTAAGAAGGTTTCTCAAATAAAAATAAATTTAACATGTGGACAATCTGTTCCATCCCAGTTGGAGACATCACTTCCTATCCATTAGAAGCAGAAAATAAATGCTATTACAGAATTAATTCACTCTTCCAACATCGTGATCTAGTTCAGAGAGTGAATTATAACCTTGCCTTACTGTGCAAACACCTTTAGTATTGGTTCGTTGTTACTTGTCATTTTTTGCCTCTCTAACTTTTAAAATCTCATTTGCCAGTGAGGCTTAAAACAAAGTTGAAAGTCCTTTGGGAGAGGAATTGTTTGTTATTGCTTATTATCTCTATTAAAGATAACACAGCAAGGCTTCTCAGTATCACTGTAGCCTCAATAGATAGAAATGTTGAAGGTTTCTGGATAAGTAATCAGGCTTGTGCTGAAAATGTGTTGCCATCGTATTTGTCTCCTTCTACTGGATTATAGCAATGATGTCAAAGGACCTACTGAGCCAAAAATAAATAAAATGCAGTGCACAATCACCATACACATTAATATGTTTTATCTAGTATGACTTTCATGTGCAAGAGTGCCTCTTATAAGGCATAATGGTGTTTGTCTTTTTTGTCCTGTTTGCTAGTATAAGTTTCATTCTCATTGACTACAGAAAAAAACAAACCCAGGAATTATTAGGAAAGAAAATGTGAAATACTTAATTTGGATTTTCATGTGCTTTCCAGTTCATGTTTTTCTGTTTCTTGACTGTTATAGGCAGCTTGCTTTCTTTCCCAAAAATAGCTGTACTAAGTTGGCTACAAAGAAAGGCTGTGGAGATGATTAAGGGTAGACTGGCTTCCACTGGAGGGAGGGCTGACTGAGTCATGGTCCTTCAGCGTGCAGGTAAGGCAGATGAAGCAATGTTATGGCAAAAGCTATAAGATCCTAAGTTAGCATGGGGAGCTTACATGGGACATGGTTATTCACAGTCCCTCATAGTTCCAGACCAAGAAAGCAACAAATTGTAAGTCTAGTGGCTTGTTTGAAAGAAATACAGTGTACAGATAAACTGCAGGACTCATTGCATCAGGTGACTTTAGTGTCAGAAGGTTATGCTTGTTCAGAAGCTGTCATATATCCACCAAATAAAATCTATCCAGGTTATTAAACACAATGATGCTATTTCTGACTTGAGGTAGCAAAGTGCAGAACACTTAGTGGAGGAGTTCACTGGGGAAACACCACAATGTCTATCCTGTGCTCTGTTCCAGCTTTGTAGGTATATGCTATATGTGTGACAGATGTTTGATCTGAGACAATACAACACTTAAGGGCCGACGTGTTCCAGTGCAGCCTGACTTGCCTGTCTCTTGTCTTTTACCTTTACAACTCATATTTTTACTTTGTCACTGGACTGATGTTTTTTAGCTTGATGTTGAGAGCCTCTGACCCTACACATCTTTGTGTAATTCATGTAAATTAAATGGTTATTAGAAAACCTTGTTCATGTCCATGCATTTTGTGTAGTAATAAGCAATGTGCCCATAGTAACTCAGTGGCCAAACTGTCACTGAAACTCCCAGCTCTCTTATATGCAAATATTTAGCCAGCAGTGCCAGTGGACTTGAGATATTTTGATGACCTCTTGTCTCAAAATTAGCAGCAATGATACTGCTTTTGTAACTTTTTTAACAAAGCAAGTGTGCAGTGTGTGCTCCTCACTGGTGTCTCCTCGTGCAGATTAGGTACTTGCCTAACAGTGCATGTAACATGTACAGATGCCCAAACACCTTTAACAGATCAGCCCTGTAAGGGCAGCCATCATAAATCAGTTTCTACAGATCTTTAGCTAGTTTCTCATCTTATAATCTAGTTTGAGTGGCTCTGAAGCATGAAGCTTTAAAATGGTACTTCAGTTACTTTGGTAGTTACTACTGCTGAGGATCTCTGGGATTGGTTAACCCCAACAGTTTCCTTGCCGTGCACGCAGGTTCACTTGATGATGGTACCAGACTATCCTCTAGAGTTTAGAGCTGGGAAGAGAGGGGTTGTTTCTTTCTGGTAGCAAGTGTCAGGGAGCTTTTCTTCTGAGATGCCTTTTTATTGAATCTGTTTAGAGCTTTCTTCTTCTCCCTTTCTTCTTCTCCTTCTGAATGGGTGCTTACGCTGGATTCCAGCTGTATCACGATCTGCAGAAAGTTGAACAAAAGCTCCCGGCCTCTTCGGGTGAGTCTTGCTTGTCTTTCCCCCCTTTCTCTTTTTATCTTCTGCCCTTCACTCCCCCTTGATTTGATGAGGAGGGAAAAGACAAATCCATTTTCAGGAGCAGCAAAATGCAGACCACAAATTTTTTCTTCTCCAATCCCGGCAGCATAAGCTGACTCAGGATGAGAAACCTTGACCTGTTGATAGAGACCTGACCTCTCCTGGAAGTCCAGACCTTCACCTCTTTTGCTAATTCAAAGGAATTCCACACCTGCACCGAGCCAGACTAAAGTGACTTGCTTGCAGTGTTGTGAGGAGCACGTTTTATGCAGTGTTTTTAAGTCCAATGCAAATCATTTCTCTCACCCCTCAGTTTCTTCGTCTTTCTTTCTCATCGGTAGCATCTGTACAATAATCATTGAAGTTTTTTCTGACTTGAGTTGCTTTACAAAATTAAAGAGAACAACACTATTTATAAGCACATTATGTAAACATTAGCAACAGAGGTCCAACTGCTTAGCATTCAATTCATTTAGTTCAGTCAATATTGCATGGTACATAGTTTTGTCTGCTCGTATTGTAAACACATCTTGCCCTTGAGCACTTATTTCATTTGACTAATTAACATCTACTTCTAAGTGCTCTCATTTTTGTTGCCAGGCAGACTCCCCCAATTTTAGGTACAGCTGTTTTACTCGGTGAAGAAGGCATTTAAAATCCAGGTCCATCTGGTTTGTGCTGTGTCAGGCCAAAACCTGCTCTTTTTTAAGGCAGTAGAGCCTTTATTCTCAATAGGACTCAGACTGCAGAATCAGGACATGTGGTGTTTCTTACTTCTCAGGCTTACACAAAACCACCTTCTATTTCTATGCAATATTGAGATCATGAAAACTCTTTTAAAAATTTTAATTACTTAATTCAGCTCTGTAAATCTTCCAAAGAGGTAAATATGGAGGCAAGTATGAGGCCATTGTACTTGGGCTTTTTGGTTACACAATGAGAATGAAGTTGTCATGGTGGTCTTACTGTTCTGGCTTTGTAAGTAGCTGAATTTCTAATTGATGAAGCCTTGTAGAAAGATTTAAAGTTATAGTGAGCTACATGAAAAGTTTTGTTCAGGCAAAATTAAGAATAATTGGGTGAAAAAAAGTAGTTTTCTAAACAAAATTAATTTCAAATAAAAATATCAACTATTTTGACTTTTGAAAGTGAAATCTTGTCTCTTTTTAGAAAATATATTTTGCAATGCACACGTATTGTGTATGTATTATACTTCATTCTGCATGCATATTTTGCCAAAATAATTATCCATTACTGAATCTATGTAGTTCCCTGGGGAAAAAGCCTTGCCTGAAAAATACCCTGTTGTTCTTTATGGCATTGTTACAAGACCATGAAAGGAAATGTAGATTTGACTGTTGTTTAAATCTTCATCACTGATCAGCTTAAATTCTGTAACCATAGGTAAATATTAATTTTGTACTGCCAAGGAATAAGAGCAAGGATGCCCTACAAAGAACCAGAACTTAGGGAAAAGTACATCTAGGTCTACACTACACTTGGTAATGGATTTATAGCTGTAACAGGGATAAAAAAGCAGCTTCAGTGTGAATTCTGCTCTTCGTTCTATAGAAATGACTGCCTTTGCTTATGAAGTTGGGATTGCATTGGTTTCTCCTGGGAAAATTTACCTCTGCTAAGGCACTGAGATAAGCCAGTATAATTTTAAACATCGACACACACTGCAACTCACGGCTGAGCTGAGGAGTGCAAACTTACCAGCATTTTTTGGGCTGCCTGGGACTGAATTTGTGCTGGCAAAGATTAGGAACAAAATAACAAAACTACAGCAGAACGTAGCAAAATTCTGTTACAACTAAGAAAATATACACCCCTTTCCATCCATAGACTTTAATACTAGGCAAAATCAATCTTTATTGATTTTGTAGAAAGATCTGAACTACACAAAGAGGAAGTATAGAAGGAATATAGCATATTCTACCGACATATTGTGTTATTAATTTCACCTTGGCAAATAAACCAAAGACAGGGGTATGCAGAGAAGTGCTAGGCTTTGCTAGTCTGGTATGGCTCTACAGCCTGGGCTGAAAATCAGAATTAGCAAGTTGCATGTTCCTTGAGCAATGAAAAGGGTGAGTTCAGGAGAGAAGTACAGTCTTGCAGCAAGGAGGTGATTGGCTTCTTGCACACCAAGGTGTCTGTGATACTGCTATGGTTGGCATTTTTCCTTGAGCAATGCAGAATAAGTAGGGGATTTATGTATCTAAAAGCATAGGTTAAAGTCAAGGACCAGATTTTTAGGTGGTTATAGACAAAGTCTGCTTACATTGTGCAGATTTGTGTGGAGGCAAACATGCTGCACACGCTCATTAGTGGACTAATGTGAGGTGTTAATGGAGGGGCAGGTGTTCCAATTAGAGAGAGAAGGTCCAAGGTCTTAGGATCAAAGGATCCTAATCTTGTTGATGCAGATGCCTGCCTGTAGTTAAGTGTGTGAAGTATTTGAATTACAGGCTCTGTTGCTTTGACCCTAAATGTGGATTCAAATAAGGCCGTCGTGCTCTGTGTGGTTTGGATTAGAAATGGTAATGTATTAATTAACTGTTTATTTTCTCAGGAAGAACTCTCCATAGGTAATTAAGTGTTCATAGGCACTTACAGAATATATATATATATAAATGAATGAGAACAGAGATAGATTGCTGAGGAGATTAGCTGTATGTTCTGAGTTAAAAGTAAGTCATTGAGTGTGTTAGCCAAACTTGCACCTCACCAGAAGGAACAGGAATGCTGGATAGCAATCTAGCAACCTTTAGGTGTTGTTTCATTAGCTCATGTCTGTTCTTAATGTTACTGCGCAGCATCTCTGTTTTCCCTGGCCATCAGCACTATGGCCATGCAGCCCTGATCCTGGTGTCCAAGAGTCTCATCTGAAATCAATCGTCTACTTTGTCTACATGCCGATGGACAGTTGTCCCTTGTACAAACCAGGCTTGCACTCCAGTGGCAACAAGTATTTGAAAGACTGAGGGAGGCAAATGTGCACCTCTCTGCACAGGTGGTTCCTGCAGCATCAAGGAGAACTGGGCTGGCAGTCTGGGAAACTTGGTGCTGTGAGTTCCATGGAAGCCAGAAAAGATAAATTCAGTCAAAAATCTTATCAGTGTGAATGAACTCTTCAAACACAACTGAAATGCTCAATGTTTTCCTCCTGAATTTTCCCAAAGACTGTGGTTTGCTAATAACAGCTGATATTTCTTTGTACAGTCTAATGTTGCAGTTAATGTTTGTTGCTTTAAGTTTATGAGGAGGATGAAGAAGTAAATAAAGCTGTTTGTTAGAAGTGGTATCAGAAAGCTAATAAAGAAAGCACTAAGAATTTTGTCTGAAGGCTTGGACAGGCAAAAGACTGGCTGGATGGCCAGGACCAAAGAGTTGTGGTAAATGGAGTTAAATCTAGGTGGGTGTTGCCCAGGGCTCAGTGTTGCAGTTGGTTCTGTTCAGTATCTTTATCAATGACCTGGATGAGGGGATTGAGATCACCCTCAGTAAGTTTGCAGATGGCACCCATCTGGGCAGCAGTGTGGATCTGTTTGAGGGAAGGAAGGTTCCACGGTGGGATCTGGACAGGCTGGATCAATGGGCCAAGGCCAGATGTATGGGGTTCAAGAAAGCCAAGTCTTGGGTCCTGCCTTCTTGCCACAGCAAACCCATGCAGTGGTACAGGCTTGGGGACAAATGGCTGGAAAGCTGTCTGGTGGAAAATGAGCTGGTGGTGTTGGTCAATAGTCAGCTGAATGTGAGCCAGCAGTATGCACAGGTGGCCAAGAGACCAACAGTATCCAGGCCTGCATCAGAGAGAGTGTGGCCAGCAGGACTAGGAAAGTTATTGGGTCCCTGTATTCAGTTTTGGGCTCCTCACTACAAGAAAGATTGAGGTGCTGGAGTGTGTGCAAAGAAGGACAATGAAGCTGGTGAAGAGTCTGGAGCACAGGTCCTACAAGGAAGGGCCAAGGGAACTGACTGTTTAGTCTGGAGGAGGTCGAGGGGAGACCTTATTGCTTTCTTCAGCTGTCTGGAAGGAGGCTGTAGCAAGGTGGTTGTTGGTCTCTTCTCCCAAGTAACAAGTGATAGGGTGAGAAGAAAAGGCTTCAGGTTGTGCCAGGGGAGGTTTAGACTTGATATTAGGAAAAAATACGCTGAAAAAAATACACTGAAAGGGTTGTCAAGAATTGGAAAAGGCTGTCCAAGGAAGTGGTGAAGTTACTATCGCTGGAGATATTTAAAAGATGTGTATATGTGACACTGTTCAGTGGTGAACTTGGCAGTGTTAGGTTTATGGCTGGTCTTGATCTTTCTTAACTGTCTTTTCCAACCTAAATGATTCTGCAATTCAGTTCTGTTCTCAGTTTTGCAGAGTAGATTCCTGAGAGCTGGGGGGCTCAAATGCGAGTATACTGCCTGCTTAATAAACCTACTTCAGGTGAATATTGTCCCAAATCAGGTACACAGTCTTTCCACATTCAGACTTGTGATACTGTGTTTTGTTTAATTGTATTATTGCAGAGTCAAGGAGTCATAGGTGTAGAACAAGACACAGAGTGAAGAGGCACTAAACATAAAATTTCCCAAGGTTTATAATATCTGTAAACTCGGATGCATTTGGGGAAAGGCTTCCTTTTCATAAATTGAAGTGAATCTATGAGTACCAGCATCTTACAATTTGTTCTGGGTTTTGTTTGTTTTACACAGCAATTCACACCTTGGCAAAAGACAAGTAAATACATAAACTATACTTATGGCTGTAACATCCTAAAACAACTGTATTATCTCAAAGCACAATACACCAGCTCTTCCAAAAACACATGACCAGCTGCAGACACTATTTTTCCTGCCACTTTAACTGTAGCAATACAGACACATTTAAGATCACAGCAGTTTCCAGAGAAGTCAGCCCCTACTCTAAATGAGCCCTTATTTTTTAAAAGCAGATTTTCTTTTTGCTGTCCCCCTGGCCTGGCTGTTTTCAGAGGCTCAAGACTGAGACCTGGTGAGGCTGTGCTGGGAAGCAACTCGCTCCTGCTTTCTTGTCCTCTGCAGTCACCAGGGGACAGCATTGGCCCTGTAAAAACTCTGTTCCAGTGTGTGAAACAGATACACCAGATGATAGATGACTTGGCTAATTTCATGTTCAAAATGAAATCATTATCAGGTATTTGCTATTAAATCTATGCATCCATATAGAGACAAGCTATCTTTTTGAAAATAAAAAGGGAAAGTCAGATAGACTATACTATCAGCATCTGAATAAACTTCTGTGCAGTGTAAAAATACATTGTGAAAGTAAAATAACTGGTTTATGGTCCTCTAGGGAAGGAAATCTCTTCAAAGTGTGGAAACAGAGCAGTCACTGGGGCTTAACACTAGTGTACTGTGAAGAATGAATTAAAAGATGAGCAGTAAGGGATGACTTAAACTGAGCCAAAAATACATTTCAAATTTTGATATTAAAAAAAAAGAAATATACTGTCCTGTTTGGCTAATTTCTCAGTTTCAATATCAACAAGCTATTTGTGAATCTGCCTCTCAGAGTATCTGAAAACCAACTTGCTCATCTCCACAGCTCTGTGCTAGTCTTTCTGTCCCTGTAATATTTAAATCTGTTGCTGTGGGTGCTTGTGCCATAACTTTAAAAGCACCCCTGTTTTTCTGCCAGCATGTTCTCTGCAGCTCAGGAGGATGGCATTGCAGCTGTGTCAGAAGCTAATGTGGATCTACAGATTGCTGTGTGCACGCAGAGTCTCCATGGGTGACCCTTCTGAGAGCGAATTAGTAGTGATACAAGCTCAGTGTGTGTATTCTGCATAGGGTACACAGAGTGACCTGGGGTGTATTATCTGAATGTCTTTAGAAATCACTGAAGTGTGCTTCAAATTGCAAAATGTGTTGCCCAGAGAGCAGTCACTTTGCTGTCCCAATGGGCAGTATATGGGATCACACCAGCAGGCTGTGTGTGCTTATCTTCACTCCTGCTCTTGCTGGGATTTTTCCCATGGTACTCTCTTGCTTATTTTCTCAGTGTGCTGTGATAAAGTGTGCTTTTCTGTATTGCTGGTGTTAACTAGTTTTTTCTAGTGTTTGTGGGAGCTGGTTGGTTGAATATGGCATTTGATCCATGGCAGAGGCCTTGTGAAATAAGGCATGTTATGTACATCATAGAGCAGGCAGCAATGGGAGCACAGAACAAGGCATGGATGGAGACACAACTGCACACCAGTGAATTGTGAATGCTGTGAACAGGATGAAATGCTGAGCAGCTCCTGTCACTTATAGCTCACAGATTAAGTCAAGATGGGCAGGCAGGAACTCTTCTGCTTTTTGCATTCAGATAGTTAATCTCAGAAAGGTCCCACTTTTTGAGTGATCTGAGTTTTGGAACAGATACCTCCCTCTCTCTCTTCACAGTCCACAAAATCTGAAAGAAATTTAAGGTTAAGTATGTATTTAGAGCAGTTAAGGGAATTGGTCAGAAGTAGAAGAGAGGTCTTATTCCCAGCACTACTCTGTAATGAACAGAGACAAGTCAAAGAGCAGAAAATGAGATTTTTTTCCCCCCCCAGGGTCTGCAGGGCTTGTTGGAAACAACACTTGCTGGAATGTGGTTTATAGCTGTCATGTCTCATGGGGGAGCAGGGGGGGTCTTGCAGGTGAGTGAATGAGAGAAGCTCCTCATTTATGGACGTGACAGAACCTAAGCAACGGTGCAGGATGGGAACTGCCCTCATTAGAAATGTCAAAAAGATCAAATCTCTTAAAAAGCCATAGAGATGAGCTTCCTTCCAGCCTTTTCTTGAACTCAGAAGGGGGGCTTGCAACTGATTTTTAGAACACTCTGAGCAACAAGCTCCATTGGGAGGGGAGAAGTGATGCCTTCTGTGGAAGCAATTTGATATGCTTGATGAGAAGAAGCAGGATGAGAGCAGATGCCCTTTTAGTGGTTTCGGATACTTTAGGGAAAAGATTTAAGTGGATCCAGCTCAAAGCTCTTGCTGTCTCAGGTACCAGCACACTCATAGTCATTAGTGAATTTTTATTGCCAGGCCTGAATAAATTACTAGATATCTGGTGCCTGCAGACAGGCAAAGTAAAAGCTGTCTGGGAAAGCTTGGATTTAAGGCAGGTTTTTCATCTTGAATAAAAATAGTCCTTTTTGTCTGAGGTGTAGGTTCTTACATCCTTGGTAGTTCAAATGCAATCATATCCTGGATCAATGCAATCTTGTTTGAAGCAAGGAGCTGTGATAAATCTGTTCAAATCGCATTCTGTCAGCCCACTCCATGCCAACAGAGGTGATAATGGATGTTTAGATATGAACACAGTTGTTTTTTCTTCTGGCAACAAGCCATGTAGAGGTTCAAGCAGAATATTTCATTGATTCACTCCAATATCACTTTAAGTTGGTTACGCTTTCATCAAAGCATTACATCTATTTATATTACATGAAACTGTGACAGCCATAAAAACAATGGAGTCAAGGCAGAATTGCCATTTTCTATACTGTAGCTGACTAAATAAATCTTCCTCTTTTTCCCAACTCACTCTTGTTCAGGTTTTTGTGGGCTTCCTCAATTCTTCCACACAAGTGAAGTGGTTCATAAGAGAGCTGCTGACAAGGCTAACGCATGGTTCAGTGTTGCAGTGTTGATCCCTGAATCATGCTGCAGCATCACAGTTGTCATGGAAACACAGATTTTTGAGACCAAAGGGACAGTTCTGATAATCTGCTCAGACCTGTTGTAAAACACACAGTATCTTGCCAAGTAAATAACTTTGCCAAATTGGAGCGCAGCCTGACCCTCCATCTCCTGTGACAGTGAAACACATTTCACTTAAATTTGAGGGATGCTGGCAGAGAAACCCCAAATGGCAATTTAATTTATTGTCAGAGCAGTGCTGTTGGCATATCATTTTTTTCTGCTGAGGGAGAGCTGGGTACAAGCTTAGTCCACAAGATCACACTGTGATTGCGATGCTGGAAACCTCAAAGGGACAAAGAGTTACTGTTAGAGTAATAACAGTACCCTGTTACCTTCTGGGTGGTTTGGTGAGGTCAGCACTTACATTTGTGATGAAGGATGCTAGAGTGGGGCAGCTGTGTGCAGTCAGAAGTCTCTGGCAGACAAGCACTGAGTGATCTTGCTGCAGCACTTTGATGCTACTGCCCCTGGCTGTTTGCCTCCTCCTTCTGTCTTCTCCTTTATCAGCTGAGATGGGCGTCTGCATCTCACCCGTGCTGGTCCAGATCCTACCACAGCTGCTGCCAGGGACGCTGAGCTTGTGCCATGGCACTGGATTGAGAGCTGCCACAGCACTTGTAGACTTTGCCAGAGGCTACCTTACAGCAGAACTAACAGCTGGAGGATTTAATATCTTAAATTGCCAAGCTGACCTGCATCAGAGCTCATGTGAGAGTGCCAAGCAGTCTGGGTAACACCTCCAGCCAAATATTAAGTCTTCTCTGTCCCAGTATATGCTAATCTGTGAGAAATGGATTGTTACAGATCCCAGTTCTGCTGGTGAAGCAGTTCCAGTTATAAAATCCCTTTATTTTATACACAGAAGTTTCCAGTGGCCATCATGGTATTAGACACTGAGACAGGTGTAAAGCCTCTGATATGGTCTCCCCATCTGCTGCTGCAGAATTTGGAATAAGGGGAACTGCCTGAGCAAAGCTGTAAAAATGTGTGTGAAGGAACACGTGCAGCCAAAATGCTCTCCTCCTAAATGCATACATTTCTCTAGTTGTGAGCTATGCAAATACAGGCTCTGCACTCCTGTAAGATAGCTTCAGGAAAGCTGTAAATGTAATTTTTTAATGAAAACAATCTGCTGGCTCAATATAAGCATGTATTCTGACTGCTCTGCTGGAGGGGTTTGATAATAGGGCAGAATTTGATTCTTTGTGCTCTTTTCCCATTCCTTTTTAGCACAGTTGTTTTGCTGCTATTTGCAGTGCCTTAAATTACTCGCTGCTAAATATTATTAGGGAACAATTCTTAGCACTTTAGAATTTCAGGGGTTATCTTTGGCTAATTTCCACAGCATCCCTGTGAGGTACAATGACTTGCAGGTTTTCTGCACACAAATAGTGCTGTGTTCCTCTATTCTTCAGTTAAAAGCAATTAATCTGTGGGACTGCTTGGTTCCTCTAGAGCCCTTCTGCAGTAGGCATAAGTCTCCCTTAAGAGCACAAGGGAACTCTAGAGAGGGCCAGGTTGTTTGTGCTACAGTATTGGTGTGCTCTGGCACTGCTGCAGAGCTGTGAAGTGGTTGTAGGTGCCGTGGGGAGCACTTGGGGCCAAATATATATCCAGCTTGCTTGGTTTAGAAGGGAGGAAACACATCAGGACAGGCTCACTCAGGTGCCACCTTCCTGCCACCCTTTAAGGACAAAGGTGATCCTGCAGCTCTTACATTGAGGAGTGAGGAAAGAGAGGGGTCATCTTGCAGCAGCATTCTGACCTTACATCCATGCAGAGTCCAGCCACAGTTTGACCCTGAGAGAATAAGTGAATTGAGAAAGCAGACAGGACTTCAAACACAGGGAGACAGGGTGGTGCATTGTGTAGTGCACATGAACGTTAACCAACATGCTATCCAAAGGAGGCTGTTCAGGGAGCCACTTGGCAGCCCTAGCATCCTTGTCATGGAATTAGGACAGGTTACAGCCCTGATTTGCTCACAGGCTTCAGGTTTTTTTTTAAGGGGCATTTAACAATGGTGTGATGAACACACGATTTGTCTTGGCCGTGGTCTTGTGTTTCAGCAATGGTTTAGTTTATTGGTTTCTTTCTGCATGCATCAAGCTTGTACCAAGGATAAAAGTGCTGTTATAAAGGGAAGTCAGGAATACAAGAAGGTCAAAGTTACTGTTATTACATTCCTGCTGAACCCAACAAGGCTGCATGTAGCAGCAGAAGAATGTCAGTGGCAACTTAGAGCACATCTCAAAGTAGCAACCGTCGTTGGGTGATGGTTTCCATGAACCATACAGCTGTGGTAGCTGGTGCTATGTGGGTTAAACCATATAACTGTACACAGTATGCTGAACAAAACCACTTTCCAGTGCTTTGAAAATGGTCTGACAGTGCATGATGTGAGTAGTATCTGTCTAGCGGTGAGAGATGGTGCTTGCTGTTAAACAAACAGTTCCAGAATTTCTTAGTAATTACAGCACCTGGTCCTTTTATTTAAAGTACAGTTCTACCCTCAGGTCTCTTTAAGTCCTGTCTCTCCCAAAATTGAGGTGGAGAAGCCTTTCTTTCAAAGGGATATTTTTTTTTAACCAAGAAAATATTAACAATTTGCTTTTCATCCTAGTTCTGTGAAGATTGTGTACCGGCACAATAGAAAGCTGGATAGCTGAAGTGCGATGCAGGAGCTGGAAGGAGAGATTGAGGGTGGGAATCTCATAAACTGGTTCTGTCATGGAAGAGAATGTCACATGCTTAATGCATGTGGCACTAACAAAGAGAGTGTAGTTATGGTTGTCTCCTCATTATTCACCCTCTTCACTCCAAGACCTGGTATCAAGGCAATTAACGGGTATCACTAAGTGCTAAGTACTCAGGACAACCGGCTTATTTGTACTCAAAAGCCTAAGAGAGAAGCAGGCAGACTGTTTTTCAGAACTGTGTTCTTCTGTCACCTACATGAACAATAACTTTCAAGAGATTTAGATGTGCAGAGGAGAAAAGCCATTGTGCATTAGAAAGTATATTTTAGGTGGAGAATCATCAAAGGCGCCAATGCTCCTGACACATCTCCAACCTGTGGGCTTTCAGTAGGAGGTAAGTATGTTTGTGCTTTTGGAAAGTCACTCTGTTGGTAGGGGAACTGATCTAAGTACTCCTGAGAAGCAATGCAGTCAGCCAATTTTGGCCTGTTGGCAAATTGTAAATAAGGATTTTGTTTGTTTCTTTGGATTGGCTCAAAAAATATTAACACATCAAGATATATGTCTTTGGAGACATGAATTATTTATAGCAAGTGTTCAAAAGGTCTGAAAATGAGTTTTCTTTTGGGGATGTATGACTGGCCACACGAGTGATGTGGTCTTCTCTCATCCTTGATTGTGTTACTATTTAATTGCTTATTCCATCTGATGCTAATTTTGATTCTTGATGAGGTCTCAGTGGTATTATCCAAGTCCATTGTCACTGAACATTTGTCCCTGCAAAGCTTTGTTTATGTGAAAGCTTGGGAATAAAGAAGTATGAGCCAGCCAAGTGACAGTCCAATTTCATTATTTGGGCTGCCAACTGATAAATGCTAGTGTACTTTGATCAGCTTCAATCATGATTGGTCTGGACACTTCAAATCTTGCAACAAATAAATTCTGGTATGAATTTAGTATGAAGGCAACTTCAGTATGAAGATGTTCATTTTGATTGCTGTGTCACTGTGTATATATATATATATATATATTCATTTCCTTCTCTAATCATCCAAGTTGGAAGGGACCCAAAAGAATCATTGAGCCGAACTCCTGTCCCTGCACAGGACACTCCCAACACTCACCCCGTGTGACTGAGGGCAGTGTCCAAATGCTTCTGGAATGCTGGCAGAGTGGGTGCTGGGACTGCTTCCCTGGGGAGCTGTTCCAGAGCTCCACCACCTGCTGGGGAAGAACCTCTTCCTAATGTCCAGTCTTACCCACCCCTGGCACATCTTCCTGCCATTCCCTTGAGTCCTATCATAGGTTGCAAGAGAGCAGAGCTCAGCCCCTGTGTCCCCTCCCTCCCTTGGGAAAAGGCAGTGAACAGCTCTGAGATCCCCTCTCAGTCTTCTGTTCTCCAGCTGAACAGACCCAGCGACTTCAGCCGCTCCTCATATGACTTCCCCTCCAGACCCTTCCCCAGCCTTGTGGCCTCCTCTGGACACTCTCCAGTGCTTTGATGTCCTTTTTATACTGGATCAGGCAGAAAAGTTTTTAAATACGTATGGTATGCACTTCATTTTGAAAATGAAGAAATTACTCCTTCTCCAAATGTATGCATTCCACGTCCCACTAAGTTTAAGCTGGAAGATGAGCCACGCAGCAGCAAGCAACATCAAGAAAACTGTTTTGAGCCAAAAAAAGGCAGGGAAATGCAGAGTCCAAGGATGAGGATGACAACCATACAGCGTAATGAGTGGCCATGTAGGTCCTGAACAGCAGTGGATTATGAGACTTGGTCAAGGTTTTGCACTAGCAGCAAGTAACTGAGGAGATCAGTAGAGTGTTGGACAGCACTGGAAAGGGAAGTCACAATTGCCTACTGCCTCTGCTTCTTGGGAATGAGAAGAAAATGGCTGTATGTGTGTTTGTAGACAAGGCATGGTTTTGTGGTGTTTCAGTCAACTCAGAGCAGTGTAGATATGGACAGGCTGACTGAAAGCAGATAGACAGGGAAGATTTACGAGTGCTGGTCCAACATGGGTATTCATTACACACACGTTGGCTTGGCCCAGCTTCCCACTCTACTGCATCTGTTGGGGAGGTGTACTATGGTGTATAAATCCTTCCAGAGAGTTCCTTGTATGTGAAAAGAGAATAAGCTGTTGTAATGACTCAGGAATGCAGCTATTGAGGTGCTTCACAGGGAACCTTGACAACACTGTCTCCCTGCTTCTCTTTCCCAGACGTCTGCCTGCAGTGCCAGGGCACTAGGATCTTAAAAATAAAAACCACCTTTTTTTGAATCTCTAAATAAATAAATGAGCAGCTTCTGTTCTGATAAAGCTTTGTAGTGAAAACAATTTTCATTCAGCCTACTGAGAGTGTTTACTTGATTCAAATATTTTGCTGGTGGAATAAAAGATTTGTTGTTCTCTTCCTGACAGAGAATTTCTAAAATCATTTGGGGAAACATTTCAAGTTTCTTACCAAACAATTTAAAATCTAAATACAAAGAAATGATAAGCTGCACCTCCACTAGTTTATATGAAGGCTGATATTGATTATGTACTTAAAAAAACCTCAAATATTTCATTATTTTGAGGGTAATTTTGAAGGTATGTGCCCATTTCAATGCTTTAAATAAGGTGTATTTCTGGTGTCATCAAGTAGAAATTATAAACAGGTATGAACACTGGGCTGGGAGTGTGTCTTGTCTCTTATCAGTGCTCTAGACTGACTGCAGGCTTTCCTCAGTGCCTGACAACTGCCACCTCACAGATCTGCTGGGATATATTACATTTACATATACTCAACTGATTAAAACCTCTGCAGCTCAGAATAAACCGAAATCTTTCCCAGTAACATTTTTTAAGCCTCAAAGTGATTTTGTCTTTGACTTCCTTATTTTATATTTGTGTTAAAATACTATTAAATTTTTAGTATGTGACACTATGCAAATGTTTTGATTTGTCGAATCACTGAGCACTAATGGAATCCTTTTGAAAAGTGGTGCTGTGAAGCTTTTGGGAATTTAACCCCTTTTCAGTCCAGAGCAAAATCTTACATCATGTGCTTCTGCAGAATGAAAACTACCTACTGGACTTTTGGTAACTTTCATTTCCTTGAATGGGAGGTGCTACAAACAATAAAAACACTGGTTTTGTTAATGACATAGGTATTAGGAAATGATTTTGGTAGGTAAGGAAGAATGCTTTGCCTTGGATCAGCCTGTTTCTCTGTTTAATAGTCTGAACTATCCATCAAAATGGAATTTCAAATGCTAGAAGTGTTCTTTCTCTTCAGTAAGCTGAACCAAAATACTGGGTATGGGGAAATCTGTTAATCCTTCCCAGAACCTGATACTTTAGAGAGAAATCATTATTATAATAAAAAATATAATAAATTAAGTCCAGCAGTGCAACAGTTGTGATGTGACAAATAGAAAACTGCTGAATTATTTTGCCTTGGACTCTGTGTAGCCTTGCCTAGTTTGTTTAGACAGATTGCCCTGTGGTTAGTTGCAGTAGCTGGTTTCACCAATGGCAGTATAAAAATTCTTTTGAAAAGCCTTAATAGGCATTTTTTTAAAGAATAGCATCATAAAAGATGTAAAAACTGTTAATGACAAAAATTTGCAGCCACACACCTTTACCCTATGCTCATTGAAGGCAGTGGCAAATCTGTCATTAACCTTGGTGCTGAAGGATCGAGTTGTTTCCTTTTGAAACCTCCAAGAAGAATAATTGATCAATCCTCTCACTACAATGTGAGGCAAATGTTAATCTTGGTGTTAGAAAGGAATGCACTGTGGTGAAGTAATTAATTCAGGTAATTAATTCAGGTTCTGTGGTGATGAGGCACTGGAGATGGACAGTGCTCGGCTGCTGTTCTCAGAATCTCCAAGGAATACTCTTCTCCCTTCCTTGGCAACAGATTTTGAAAGACATCTCACAAGATTGGATCACCAAATATTGTAAATTTTGGCTTCTGTAAAATAGAAATATGTTCCTTGTGCAAGCTCACTGAACACATACTACTTGATATTCCGGATCCTTGCTTCTTCTAGAGGGTGTGTCAGTTGACATTTGGTCCCTGAGGTTATTCTCCATAATCAAAACTTATTTGCAAGACAGTTGCTGTACTTTTGTTAGACTGTAATTCACAGAGTACCCCAGAGAATGCTTTGGATCAACCAAATATTGTAAGTTTTGGCTTATATATAATAGAATATTGCTCCTGTTTTGCCTAACCTGTGAAAGTCTTTCAATCCACAGCTATTTGGCCAACCCTCTCCCTCCAGTAACTTACAACTTTCAATTTCTAGTGTGCAATTTTGTTCATCCAGAGGATACCTGCGTAGATCCATCATGCAAGCAGCTGTTGTTGTGATTCTGTAAGAGGAGAGTGAAAAAAAAATGAGATTTGAAACCACATTTTACTTGGTTAAGAAGGCAACATTTTCTTATAGGAAAATGTTTGTTGAAATACAGAATGGTTGTGCACACAGATTCCTGGCATAGAGGCTTTACATAGCCTGTAAAGCATGATTAAATAATTCGTGCAGCAAAATATAGTGGTCATGGTATGAAGCATCAGAGCATATATTGAATATCATAAAGCAGGATTTTGAATGAAACTTTGGGTGCAAAAGTGTGCAGTGTTTTGAAGAACAGTAATGAGATTTCCACTTGGTTATCTTATTTTCAGTGTTCACAATTCAGACATCTTCAAATTATTTTGAAAATTGTTTTATTTATAACTCTTACTGCTGACAGCTCTCTTTTTAATTTTGTTGTCACCTACTGCTGTTTCAATTTTGTCTGATACTTGTGCTCATTTTCATCCATGCTGTGGAAATATTGGTTGTGTCTGATTCATTACTTCAATCCTTTCATAAACAGTTTATCATTAGCTATGATAATTGAAAATTGCCTTTAAAAAATGGCATGATGCAATCAAAAACTTGTAAAATCTAGCATCATCTGGTGAAACATCATGGATAGCTACAGTGTAGGCTGGATGTTCCAGATCCTTGCTCCTTCTAGAGGGTGTGTGAGTTGGCATTCGGTCCCTGAGGTTATTCTTCATAATCAAGACCTGTTTGTAAGGCAGTTGCTCTGCTTTTGTAGGACTGTAATTCACAGAGGATCTCAGTGAATGCTCGCTGATCAGCCTGTGACACTTGGGAGGAAGGCTAAGTGACTGCATGAGGATAGGGGTCAAATTATGGCTTCTTTTAAAGATCCCTTTAAGAAAAACACTTGGTGCTTTCAAACTCATTGCCTTTTCCGTGATAGATGGGTTCTTAAATGCTTATAAAACTTCTGAAATTGTAAATGAGCAAACTCTGCTTGTAATGTCATTGATCTCTCTCTCTCTCCCCAAAAATTCCTACCTGAGAAAGGCAGATAACCTCTTTTCTTGATCTGGATTTGGTCCTGTTGTTCCATTTCCATGTTAATTAATGCCACAGGAATACATCTGGAGATTTTACTTTTGATGTGCTGAAAGTCAAGCACACTTACATGCTGTATTGAGGTGATAATTCTTGCTGTCACAGAACCAACAGAATTAAAAGAAGAAAAAGCCACATGCTTCATTACTGTGACATTCTTCATATTATCTTAAGTCTACGAAATCCATCTCTCTACCTGTGTGAAGACCATCTAAAAAGTGCTGTTATGAGAGCCAATCCAAGAAACTACTCTATAATCCTGTGTAAAGTACCGTGGAAATGGTGTATTTATGTTTTCCTCAGGGTGATTTTTGTCACATTAAATTGAATTGAATATGTCTTAATGGATTTTGCATTTGTTCTAAAAAAATGCTGACTTCAGCAAAGGCAGGACCTCATTTAGTTTAGCCATGTACCCACTATAAGTTACTGAGAGGCACTGAGAAGACATGCAGTAATAACTTGTCAAATTCCTACTTTAGAATGTTTAAGATCATACTTAATGATATACTAACATTATTCACAGTTAAATGCTTTTTAATGAAGGCTATATAGGGTAATGTTTTGTTCTCAATTAATAAATCAGCCTTCTGGTAATTTAGTTCACCTGTATCAACCAGATGTATTTAAATTTATGCAGAAGGAGAAGCTGACATAGTGTTTCATAGACCACAGAGTTCCAAGAGCCAGGTATTTCCTGACAGCCAGGGTATCTACACTGCTGGCTTTTGCAGTTTTGCATATCCTACATCATAAGTAGGATAGCAATTTTTTATTTGTAATAACAATACAAATTAATTGTGTAGTAATAACCAATACAGTGGTCTACCTGAATTTTAAATATTATTTTTTCCTAACATTGTCATGTTGATATGTCTTCACTCAAATGTATTGTCTGCTCACAATGTGTGCACAGTTTTTTGCACACTGATTGGTTTCATGGGTTTGATTACTACTATAACCCAATAATGAAAATAAATCTATGTGTGTTACTAAGACATGGTACTGCTAATTGCGGGTGGAGCCTGGAAGTAGATTCTTGGATTATGCAGAAGATGATAAACTCTTAGTATTAGTTTCTGGCAGCAGTAAGTAATCCAAAACTGCCTGGCCTGTCTTTGGTAATTTCTCACCCTTCAGTCTTGTTAGATCATTCCTTTCCTTTGACATAGAATCATAGAATCTTCCGGTTGGAAAAGACCTCTGAGATAATCGAGTCCAACCGCACCCATCATCCACTAAACCCTGTCCCTCAAAAACTCATCTACCCGTTTATTAAACACCTCCAGGGATGGAGACTCAGCCCCCTCCCCGGGCAGCCCTTCCAGGGCCTGAGAACCCTTTTGGTAAAGAAATTCTTCCTGATATCCAGTCTGAACCTCCCCTGGTGCAACTCATGGCCATTTCCCCTTGTCCTGTCACCTGGGAGAAGAGCTCAACACTTGCTCTGCCACAGCCTCCTTTCAGGCAGTTGCAGACAGGGATGAGGTCTCCCCTCAGCCTCCTCTTCTCCAGGCCAAACACCCCCAGGTCCCTCAGCCTCTCCTCGTAGGCCTTGTTCTCCAGCCCCTTCCCCGGCCTCGTTCCCTTCTCTGGACGCGCTCCAGCCCCTCAATGTCCTTCTTGGAGTGAGGGGCCCAGAACTGACCCCAGGACTCGAGGTGTGGCCTCCCTGGTGCTGAGTGCAGGGGTACAATCACCACCCTTTATGCTACAAGAGATGGTAAATCAGAAGTATTTTATGTTATCTGCTTCCCTCGGCTCTGTTTTGCATCACCTGCAGTGCCTCTAAGGCAGTGTAACCTGTGTGTGTCAGACTCTGTGCTTGGGGAAAGGTCTCCCTGAGCAGTCAAGGCTGGTGGTGGAAAGCAGCTTTCCCCCTGGTGACTGTGGCTTCTCTGGAGAAACAGCAAGCAGTTGTTTCCAGGGAATAGGGGAGGGACAGGGGTTTTGTTGAAGCTCACAGAGACGAGAGTGGCACAACATGAGATGGGAAGGACAACAGGACTGCATTGTCAAACAGCTTGAAGCTTGCGGCTTCCAGCAGCAGGAGAAAGCATCCCACTTCATTTCTACCTTTGGAAGGGATACAGTGCCCTGGGCAGGAGGGCTGATGAGTATTATCTGGCCAAGGATTTGTCAGAATCAGCTGAGCTTTAACTTCACACCTGTGTGAATGGGAAAAGGCAGGTGGTAGTTACTGGAGGCTCCTCCCTGAAGGGGAAGGAGGCACCAACCTGCCAGAATGGTAATGTCTCCTAAAGCTGGAGGTGCTTAAACTTTACTGTGAATCTTTGGCTTCCTTGAGAATAGCTACTTGTAATTGCAGTAGGAGTGCTCCAGGATCCAGCAACATGGATTACCTGTAGTTCATAAATCTGCCTTTCAAGCCGTTCTTTCTCCTTCGATATATCTCAACTGTGTGAAATTTTTAATGGCATTATGTTCTGGATAACCACAAAACTTGTTAAAGAAGATAAATTAATCAGAGTAATTGCCATCCAAATTGGAAAAAAAATTATTTTATTGTAAACAGAGTAAATCCCAAATCTGCTACCGGATGCACTCTCTTGTTGAAGACGGTAACCGATGGCTTGCACAAGCAGCAGGAGCTTAAAAATTAAGACATTCAAATGCAGAATGCGACAGAGTAATGGCAGGAAGAGGAAGGCAACAGTCTGAGGACAGGGCAAAGCTGCAATAAATCTGTGCTCAAGAGGATTAGTCCTGAAAATCCCTGGGCTCTAACAGATTGTGGCAATGGTGGAATATCATGAGGCTCTGTAAAAGTTTAAGTGCTAATCCTACACTTGGAGCAGAGCTACTTATATTTCTGAGTAGGATATTCTACTTCCAGGCTTTCCATTTTTAAAGTATGTTTTAAGGTATGTATTTTTCCAGTGTTTGGTCTAATTAATTTTGTTTATTCCATGGATTTTTGTCCTACTATCCTTACATTCTTCAGATTCTTTTGAATACAAATGATAAAAATGGGATTATGTAAAGAAGATAAGCAGTTAGGCAGAGATATATCATGATGCTGCTTAATTTCATTCATGTCAGTGCTCAGACTTTCTGGATGGAGTGAAGTTAGAATTAGTAACAAAAGACAAATAACATCAGAAAAAAGGAAAATCAACTGATTTTTTTTTCTTTTAATCGTGTCTTGTGGTACAAGTTATCTGATCCAATGCTTATTGTGATGTCTGACTGTCTGAATACCATATTCTTCCTGTATAACCTGGTTATTTATTGCAAAAAAATAAAATTACATGGAAGAAAACATTGATGTCCAGTAGTTGTAGAACTGGTTTCCTTAAGTAACTCTGGTAGAAGTTTTCCTGCAGACCAGCAGGTCTTGTAAGAACAAGTGGCAAAGCTCAATATTTAGAGTCGTCAGTAGTGAGCAGAGTTATGGTTCAGGACTTAGAGGATTTCATCAAAATGCTGAGGAAAAGCAGTTCCTTAATTCTTGAAGAAGAAATAGGAGCAATAACAACTAAATGTAGACATGATCAGAGCTAAACAATGTAAAAGTTATTGTGAATTGTTTCCTCCATTTGGAGGACAGGTATCAAATTTTAACATGTTCATTCTTTTTCTCTCAGTCAACAGAGTATAAATTATAAATGTATAAAAAGACATGAACTGGGATGGACTAATTTTTTTCCTTAAAAGCAAAATAAAGTCCTCAAATCAAATAAAAATGCCACCATGCTTCTCTTAATGACCACAGAGCTGGGGCTCTGGTACACACTAGAAGTAGACTTTCATATCCCAGGAAAAAGATTGCTTTTATTAAAGTAGTGTTAATTTAATTTCAGTGATTTCAAGGAACTTAATCCCATAACAATGGTTTGACATTAGAATCTGATCCCACATCTCTGGTGTAATTGGTCTCTTTCTGCTGGAACCAGAAAGAATCTTGATGTTTAAGATTTAATGGGATGTCTTGTAGGCAGAGTTATTGAAGGAACAGAGGAGGTATAAAAACTGCACATTCAATCTGCAATTCTTTTTCTCTGTTCATGGTTCCTGTACAAGGTTTGCTGTTGTCAGGCTTGCTGACACTGTAAATTTCCAGGTGAAGCCTAAATCTGTGGCCTTGGGAGAAAACGTCAGCTCTGAACATTCCAATTGGCCCAGCTTCTAGTGCTGGAAGATTCTACTACTGCATTTGAGTACATTAGACATTGAGAGAAAATTGGAACTTTGGGTCCTGAGCAAAATATTTAGATACTTAATTTTAGGTATGAATATGTTAGTATGTGGAAACAAACTGTTTGGATGATTATGATTTGGATCTTTTTTCTTTTTTTTTCCCCACATAGTCACTAGGAAATATATCTTTAACTCTAGGCAGAAAAGCTGTCAGCTGCTAGGTCACTGCTGTAGACTACTTATTTTGAGATAACAGTCAAGTGTATAAGGAAAGCTTTTGTATGGATTTAGGTTAACAAGTGCAACACACATTTCCTTTTAATCTTGCTCGGATAAACAGTAGAGTTGCATAAACATGAGAATAAAAAGCATCACGAGGAGGATGTCTACAGAGAAATATACAGCTCAAAGAGTTAAAGCTGTAAACAACAGAGACAAGGATCCTTTAACATTTATTATATTGGGTAAAGTGACCTGTTCTACTTAAGTCACACCAAGATGAGGCCAGGAAAAATGTGTCAGACTATGTGCTTTCCAGAATCATGGAATGCCAGGTTAGAAGACACCTCTAGGATCCAACTTTTTTAGGTGATGTCTAGTTTAAATGAGATGGCCCAGTACCCTGTCAAGCTGAGCCTTAGAAGTGTCCAGTGTAGAGGAATCTACCACTTCCCTGGGGAGATTATTCCAATGCTTAACTGTTCTTACAGTGAAAGATTTTCTTGAATCCAACTGGAATCTCCTCAGCAGTAACTTATACCCATTACCCCTTGTCTTTTCCACATGACTTCTCATAAAAAGAGAAGATCTTTCTTTAAGGACTCCAGGTTCAGAAATTTCTTGAAGCAATTTGAAGCTTATGGGTTTGCTGATGGATCTTGCAGTTGAGGTGCCTTGTGATCATCGTGCTGTGACCTACAGGACAGTGCTGTCTGCTGCCTAAGAACCGCCCGTGATGAGAACAGTGCTGGGGGCAGGAAGCAGTGGGGAAGGGAGAGCTCTGATGTGGAGAAGTCAGGAGAAAGAGTCAGTGGGAGAAAAGGTCTGCAAGAAAATACTTTGCTTTAACTGAATTAGAAACTTCTACAATCAAAACCTTAAGCCAGAATGGGCTTTTTATCGATAATGTAAAATCTTCTGTTCAATACACTGTATCAGAAACAATTCAGAGTAGAGTGATGATGAATGACTTTTAGAGATCTAGGGAAAAAGAAAAACACAAAACTCCTCCACGAAAATGTTGCAATGTAACTTTTGAAATATTAGCAACAAGGTCTTTTTCTTGGTCCTTGTAAGCCAAATTTCAGTGCAATGAGATTTTTTACTGCACAGCTATAAACCCACGAAAATAAATTTTATATTATAAATCCTGAGAGATCTATAACTATACCAGGGCAAACAAGATACTTCAATAAAAAGTGCCTGAGAGTCAGAGCTGATATTTACTGCAAAAAGTAATTTAGTTTGACAGCGCAAATGTGTTGCAAGCCAAAAAGAAAAAGAGTGAACCAGCTGAGAAATGCTTAGCGTAAAGGAAGGTCCAAGAGAAAAGTGAAGTCAGATAACTGGTTTTCAGCCTGGTTTTAATTAAAAGAAAGGTGCTAAATTTTTCAGTATCTATACAAACCTTTTAAAAATGACTGTGTGTAAGAAGAATGATGTTACTACTGAAATTCCTAGACGTAGAGAATATCCACAGGCTGAAATGTTCTGCTCAGGAGGGACTAGATGGCAGCAGTGATGTTTGTGTCATTTGCTATCTTCATCTTTTGGGTTGTTTTATTTTGTTGTGGTTTATTCAAAAATAAAACTAAAACAGATACAAAGATATTCATTGTTTATGTGTGAAAGACAGATGTGCACGTGTTCAGATGTCTCCCCTTCTTTGGCAGAAAAGGGAGCTTCTTCCACATCCTGCCTGGTTTGTAGCTCTAAGGCTTCAGAATGCACTTGTTCAAAATGACCACTACAACCAGATTGATTCTGAGATCACACATACATCATATTGACTCATTGCTATCTAACTTCCTCGTAACCAAGTAAGATGATCTGGAATTTTGGAAACAGAGATGAGGCTGGAAGAGAGTGTTGTTACTTCCCTCTAAGTACCATGTGACTCTTCAAGAACCGTGACTTCTCGTGTAGCTTCTACATGTCAGCACTACCCATATCGGGGCATCTCAAACAGAAACCTGCAATCAGGGGAGGAAATGTGCAGAAACAAAGATCAAAACAATTTCCTGCTTTCATATCCTTTGCCTTCTTCTGATGCCTGGTCTGTTGGGTTTTCCAAGATATAAGGAGTCTGCTCCTTTTCCAGTGGTTGTAGCTTTACCTATGCGTTTGAAAAATGGGTCTAAACGGTGGCTTCATTGTTAAACAAAATTGGCTGAGAAACATTGAGATCTGGTGGTTTTAAATTAAGAGAAATTATGTGTTGTAAGACTTGGTGGGTGGCATGGAAACTCTTTCATAGTTGAGAACCCTAATCCTTTCTTGATTTTGTGAGACACCTGTGGGAAACAATAATTTTGTATGTGGTGTGTCCTCTAGCTCTTTGTTATGTAGTTACTAAAACCACAGGCTGTCAACTGTTACTGTTGGTTCTCAACACCTGTGTGGGGCAAGAGAAAGGGCAGGCTTCTAAGAGAGTAATTGGGAGCACCTGAGGAGGTATTGCCTTCGTTTTGTTGGTTGTGTCTGCCTCTACTTCCAGCTACTTCTGAACTGTGTGGGGAGCTGCCTTGGGAAAAAAGGTAGGAAATACACCTAAATGCTGGAATTCTGTGGGTTTTTTTTTGTGGGAGTGGATGTCTGTTTAAGATATGAAAGATTAGACTTTTTGCTGATGGTAGATGAACGCTGCTTCTTTTTTTTTTAAGGTATAAGAAGAGGAAATTAGAAACTAATCAATCGCAGAGAAATTTTACTTGAGGCTTTTAGGATCTCACAGTTCTATATCATTTGAAGCTACAGTCCCTGCTTCTAGGAGAGTGCAACAGAGAGGGAAGGCAGCATTTTCTGATGGGGTCTTGTGGGAAAAGAAGGAAAAGTAAGAGGCAGGAGGAACCCTGAAACAAAGGAAAAGAAGCTTCCACTTGTATCTCTGGTTGGTTTTATAACCACGCTTTTTTATAATGAACTCACCTATAAAATATTTCACCTATCAAAGATTACAATAGCAGCAGTAAATGGCTTTTTATGGTATGGCATTGTACCACATTATGTTTGTAACTGACTGTAAGAGCTAATACTCATTAAAATATGCATTTACCACTTACAGAGACAATCTTAAATTATCAAGCGTTTACAGACCACTCAAGCAATTCCTATTATAAAGTGTGATTAATTTCTGAAGGTTTTTCTCAAGCCTTTGGTATTCACTGTTTTCCCACGTTCCCCATCCTGATCAGACAGTAAGCACACCTAATTTGTTCCAGATAGGTAGCTGAATGTGAAAACTTGTAATTCTAGTCAGTGAAGCTGGCAGTGCAATTATGTCTTGATACATGTGTTGTGAGGGAACTCGAGTGCATCTCAAGAAGCTGAGCTGCTGCAGTTAATCTACCATGTGTGCTAATTTAATTGAAGAACTGAAACTAAAATGAAAATCTTGCTCTAGCACCTTAATGAGAGGTTCTCTGCTTTTGCCAAAGTATTGACCCCACTGGCAGTGTAAAGTGTGAACAAATAAATTAGATTGTCTTTTGCACACCCCTGACTTAGAAGGAACGCTGATGTGATTTTTGTGTAGAAAACTGACTGATGATCCTGCCCTGTCAATGGATCTTAATTGGAAAACAAGTTAAATCAGAGAAGAAATGAATGCTTTCATTGCATGTGGCCTGAGACTGGTTTTGTCACAGTGGCATGTATTAATTCAAAGAGATTTCTAGTTACAACATCTTATTAATTCTTTTTGAATGACCATAAATTAATCATAACATTGAAATAAAGTTGGGAAAGTAGGGTGATTTTATTATTCCAGTACAGTGTTTTAGAGTTATTATGTCTTGTTATTCTTTAGTGGTACCTGTGAATCAGTTAAAACATAGGAATAAAAATTGTACCCTGACACTCACTTTAACTGTAAAACAAGATTTGGGACACAGCGGGAAGGGAAGGATCTTTGGGTTGTTGTTTGTAAATCTGCAAGTACCACCTCATGATATTTCTTTCATAACCTGAAGAACACGTGTCTTAAAATACTTGGGAGGAGTAGGGAAAACTATTAAATAGGAAATTCTGGGGGAACCATGTTTTTCTGATAGTTAGCTCTCCAGTTTACAGCCTGAATTGATTCATGGCTGGTGTGCACCTCTTTGCCTTTGGGACAACCGTGCCACGTGGCTTACACAGCACCTTTTCCCTAACATTATTCTTCTTTCTGGACAGCAAACACATCTTCTGTCAGTACTTCTTTTGCTGGGTGAAACAAAATTCTCAGTCCTTGCTCTGCAGACATACATCCTTTCCTAGTTGCAGAAGCTCTACATGAAGGGGTTATCTTCTAATTTATCCCCTTTCCCTGGAAATTAAAATCCATTATTAACTACCAGCATGGCTGCTGATGTGAAAGCACCCTGAACAATCTCTGTGAATCTGTTTTTATTGGCTGGTAGTTAAATCAGTTAATGTGGTGAGTAGCTCAAAGCAACTGAAATTAGATTAGGAAGTGTTCACCAAAGGAACCTTGGTTAGAATCTGTAAGAGAGCTGCAATCTCTAGCAGAAAAATGGTGATGGGTAAATTGGAGTAGACTACGAGAGAATTTCTTAAACCAGCACAGTGTGGGTTATGAGAGAACATATCTATAGAATTGTGACTGCTCTGTGTGAAAGTTATATCTGAGGTTGTCCTTTTCACCCAGTTCTTCAGCTGTGGTTGCATAAGATGAAAGAGGTTAACAAGCCCTGGAGAGTCAGTAGCTTAGTTATACTTAGAGCATTTAATTTCTCCTGGCTGCCAACAGTGATGAGTCATATGCAGATTTTATCTGAGTGGGTCACATCTTTAAAAAGAAAATTGTGTTTGTGCCAATGAGATATTTTTATCCTAAAAAGATCAGTTAACTAAACCCAACAATGATAAGCGAACTAGTAGAGGGTGGATATTTTGTATTTGAATATGTTGGGGGGGGGATATTTTCACTGGTTTTGTCTTTCAGTAGTGGTAGTTGTTTTACAAGGTGGGTAGCAGCTGTGGGTACCAAAAATATCTTTTTGGGAAGAAAATGAACAACAATTGTGAGAAGTTCTAGAGCAGAATATATATATATTTGTTTAACTTTATATTTTAATAGAGGTGAGAATAACTTGCTCCACTGCTGAAGCTTTGCTCTTTCTTTTTTTTTGGTTTTAGACTTCCTTCACGTTAAAAATGTAATTTCTTTTTACTTTAAACAATGACACTTAGTCCTTTCTTATAGTCTCTGAGCACCATGTGCACCTGTGTGCAGCAGACTGCTATGTAGTTGTGTAGCATCTTGAATGCACAAATGCCACTGAACATCCCTCATAAACAGACAGGATTGTTATAAACTGTTATTTCAGTTATTAAATATATATTGCATAATTTAAAGAAGTGTGTATGTCCCCCAGAAAATATACTCATATAAATGCTTTCCCCTTGATATCATGGAAGACCTTGTTTCATCTATTTGCTTTTTTAATATTTTTAGAATTTTATTATTTTGTTCCAAAACACACACATTACTTTTAAAAGTTTCATTAAAAAAAAAAATTGCCTAATCATTCAAGTTAGGTACTCAAAATCCACTAAATTCTAATTTCTCCTTAGGACAGAACCTTTTTCAAATGGACAGAACACAGGACAGTGAAAGAAGTTGACTTGTTCAAGTAGGACAGCAAAAGGTACTTAAAGTTCAGGTTGTCAACTTTGTACAGTACAGACATACTGTTTAATAATCAACATTTTATAGGGCTGGCAGGTTCTGATTAAAACTGTGCCAATTTCTATCTGAAATCCAAGAAGATGTATGAAGGGAATCTCCAAGTACATTTTCACATATTCATTTTGACTGTAGAGCTGCATTTAGGGCACTTACATAGAAAAGCTGGCTAGAGAACACTTGATTTTTCATGAAAATCATGAAGCTTAACTCTGCTCTGGATGATGGTGTGATGGTTACATTTGGCTTGTGAAATGTGAGGAAGCTGGATGTTATGTGAATATGGGGGCATATCAGGCATTGACTTTCCCAAAGGAGAGAACCAAAGCCTCGATGGAAAAACCAAAATTAGGATGTATTTTATGAACAAAAACCATGAGTTGAATGAGGGCAAGACTTGTCTTCTTCAGCTCCTTAAACATCAGCACAGATAATTATGTACTTTTGAGAGTTCTACAGAAGGCCTTCTTGTCACCCTTTCCCTCCTGCCTTGAGTAAGGTTTAATATTCTGCAAAGTCAGACTCTGCAAGCTTTTATTCTATCCTAGCAACACATCTGCATTTGATTCCTACAAACAGTTGACACAATTCCTCATGGTCAGTATCCATTATTGTGCCTGTTTCTCCTGTCCTTAGCACAGGATGACAGACTATTTAATGCCCCTGTGCACGCAGTGTTCATGAGGCCAGAATAAGCAAAAATCTCCTAAGGTGAGAGACATTTTTTGCCATGATGCTAAAACACTGAATTAAGATTGAGGCTCATACAAAGAGATGAATTTCTTTTCTGCTCAAGTTGCCTGATTAATTAAAGAGAACTTTCAGCTAAAATCAGGTTGGCATGGTGTTTACTTGTCACTTTGTGTTGTTTTGTCAGTACCTTGCTCGCTTACTTGGCTTCTTGTAGCCTCAAGAGGTGATTGGTTAGTTTGACTTTCTTTTTTTTCTCCCAGAATAAGAGAGATAAAGTAAGATACTGCTGCTTGACTACTGTATCATATTTTCTTCTGGATTTCATAATTGAGAAGTTCTTCCCTGAAATGTTTTGATGATGGAAGATGCAGTAAATTACATGTGCATTCTTTCATCAAGATAGCTAATGAAAACATAGGAAAGTATAAAAGTTACCATGCCAAACTCTATTGCTTTGAAATTCTTATCCTTCTGCTTTCCATCTGTAAGAATTTTTTGCTATTATTCTTATGTTTAGTAGCTAAATAACATACTATTTCTGAGGCTCAGTGTTCAGGTAAGCCAGAAGAAAAGGTGCTCTAGTAATTTACAGCTTTCATGACCGCTCTAGATTTTCAAAGAGCAAAATGGATTACTTCAGAGATAAGCAAATAGTTCCTTTCTAACCTCCAGCAGATCAAGATGCAAAAGGAATATGTAATCTATAGGCAATGATTACACTGTGGGTTTAGCCCCTTTTTTTAAAAATCATCTGAGAGACCCTGAGTTCCTTGGGTGAACAGGCTTAACGTGGCTCGCCATATTTTTTTTGCCATCTCTTATGGGCTGCAAACAGTTCACGAGAAGGAGCTGTCACACTGTGCTCAGATTCCACACTGAACACCGTGTGGCTTCACAGAATGGTTTCTTTGCCTTGAATGGATGGATGCTTTGGTTTTTTTTGTCAGGCCCTGGAATGACTGCCCAGGGAGGGGGTTGATTCCCCATCCCTGGAGGTGTTTAAAAGGCAGGTGGATGAGTTTCTTAGGGACGTGGTTTAGTGAGGGGTTGGGTATGGTTGGACTGGATGATCTCTGGGGTCTCTTCCAACCAGATGATTCTATGATTTTATTTTTGTATTGAAGGAAAGAGTTGGGAACCTTTGCAGGTGTGAGATCTAAAAATGAGTTTGGGAATGTTGTATTTTAAACTTCATATACTACAACTTCTACTAGTTTAATTCATTCTTCCTGCATCTAATTTAAAGCTCCTATGGAAGGCAGAATATTTACAAATGAATTTTACTTCTTGTTACATTTACAGAAAATAAGTTCATGCCTGGCATGTGGGAAGAATTATAATGAGTTTTTCCTTTCATCTTTTAACTCCTCTCACTGTGGCCAGGGCTATCTCTTTGAGTATGATAATAGCTCTTCCATTTGGCAAATAATACCTTACTTATACTGATAAAATTTCCTACAGGTGACTGAGCGTGGCAGAAGATTGAATTATTCCCCATGTGAGTGAAAATTCATGGACAAAGATGTGCAGTATTCAGGCAGCTTTCCTTATAATCTCGTGGGGATGCAGGCCTTTGAATTTTTTTCAAGAAAATGCTTTGATATTTTCACTGGCATCTTAAAAATAAGCCTGACATTTTGCTATTAAGAAATAATAAAAAAAAGAATTAGAAATGAAATAAAAGATCAGTAGTGAATAAAGGCTCATATATATCTCAAGCATCTGTCAGCTCAATGCTCATAAAAGACAGAAACTTCCATTGCCACTGAAAAAACCTTTCTAATGAAGCAGGTGCTCCACCTCTGATGTCTCTATCTCAAGCTTATAGGGAGACCTAAAAAACATCCTCAAAGGTGAATCTGGAAATTAAGATTTATGGCTGTGCTGTTCATAATCAGAAGAGTGAAATGACACAAATACAAAATACTTGTGAAAAAAGCTGCTGCTTCTTATAATCCCACACAGTTTAATTGCACCTGGTGGAATGGAGGAGGCAGTGGCTGCAGGATGGTTGAAATACTTTATATTAGATTTTGTCTTATATGCTCTATATATAGAGTATGTGCTCATATACTCTATACTTAACATGAAATTTGTTAATTCAGTTTGACCTAGAGAGGGGTTTGAGTGCCTGAAAACTTTCCTGAAAACTTGTCTGTTGTTTTTCAATTAAATCAGGTGGTGCAATAAAAATACTGTTCTTCCATAACATTTAAAGATGAATTTTGGCCTTTTTTTTTCCTGGAGTCCTAAAAATATGTTGTGTTCCATGCATTTCCCAGAATTAGGAATATTTTAAAATATTTTAAGTATTTAATGTGAAGAAAATGCATTTACTATGCAGAGAAAAATTGATTATTTTTCTACTCTGTAGCTATTTGCTTATGAGAAATGAAGCACTCAGAGACTCTAAGGCTGATAATATGTACAGTAATTAAATATTACTGAAACACCTGTGACAAACCCTCAGAACAAAACTCTCCCCTCTGCTTGTTTTCTAAAAGCAGAGTCCCAGCAGGGGGCTCCCAGATAACACTGAGAAATCTTTAGTAGTCTTAATGCACACTACTTGCCCACACCTGGATGTTAGCTGTGTATTTTAAAACTTGTTAGAATTTGGTTTAAATTACTATTTAGAGTCTTTAGAGTTTTATTTTTTTAAAAAAGTGTTTTACTTAAGGAAGGTTTTAGTTGCTAAACTGCTTTGGCTTATCTTAAAGTGCTACAATAGCAATTTCTATTCCTTGATTCTAATGGTAAAAAGCTGAAATTCTCACCTCAGATCTTTTAAAAATCTGGTTATTACAGGTCTTGTGCCAATTCAGGTTTAACATCATCTAATATTCCAGAGGCAGATTGGAATTTGTATGTATTTTCCTAATTTCCTGCAAACAGGTTAAGTGTGTTCTGTGTTAAGAGCAGAATTATCAGTCTCACATAAAGAAATAATTAAAAAAAAATTGATATACCATCCTAGCTTTTAAATTTATTTATTTCAGTGAAATTCAACAGCTGGAGAACTTGTAACAAGACAAATAGGCCAGTAGCCAACTGTATTTCAGATGATGCCAGCTGGGGTCAGTTGAATAATGCTTAGAAAATAATTTGACAAATCTTCACTTTCTCCTCTCCCTCCGTTTTCAAAATGTTTGAATAGAGATTCATCAAAGGTATTTCTTCAAAAAAATTTCTTCAGCTGTTGAAATACCCCTTGTAGAAGAGGTTAAGAGCTAATAAAATATAAATTGAGATATTTTTATTGGCTAAAAGTGTGTTCCACAGATGTCTTTTGACAGAAAATGGGTTAAGACATTACTTGAACTAAATCCTTACCCATAAAATAAATCTGTGCAATGTTTTTCTCTCTGTGTTTTGGTCAGAACATATCAAAACTAATAAATTCAGCACTGGGAACATACAGTTGATTTAACTGGATAATGGTTAGGCCTGTTAAAACCTTTTAAATGTTATCTCCCATTTTATCAGTAAACAGGCAGCCTTAAGAGTTATGGTTTTTTTTTTTGTGTAAAGCTTTATCAACAAACCTTAGAACTGTTTTAAAACATCCCAAGCCAGCTAATAAAACCAAAATAGCAGCTAATAAAACAAAAAATAGTAAGATTTCCACACTGGATTTACTTTCCAGGCTCTTCATCTACACAAATACATTAGGAACAGGGCCAGAGGTAGATTTATGCTTCCAATTTACCCACCTGATCACACTGTCTTATGTAGTTTACAGATGTGTCTGTCTAAAGATGATGAAAAATGTTGTATTTGCAATCTCTTGTGGCCATGCTCTCGGAGGCAGCCAGAGTGGCTCTGCTAAAAGAGACATCAGCACGTGTTGGGGCATCAGATAATTAAATTTCCCAGGCCTGGGAAGTGCCAAAGGGTCTAAACTTCCCCAAATTTCTTCTGCCTGTGCCACGATGCATGGGATGTCAACTCACACTTCGCATGTGACTTATCTTCTTGGATAATCAATTTTCTCCCTGTCCTATAGAAATGATGGTGATATAAGAGGGTGTGTATATATCTTTTTTCAGGTTTCATGTTGGACCAAGCCTGTTGTCACACACATGGCTTTGAAAAATTGGTCCTTGGCATTTTTGTCTTGAAGGTGAGGAACTGGGCAGTTTTCATGTGTGGAAAATACACAGTTTTGCAGAAAGTAAACACAAATAATTTGTACTTGTTTTGATTTGCTTTAGTTGTTCTTTCAAAGAACAAGCTAACTGTTTGCTCTCACTGACCTGACTCTAGGAAGGACCTGTGTCCTTTTTTTTGTTTGTATGTATTGTTTTATTCTTTTTTTTTTTTCCTTTTCATTTATTTTTTGTGTCAATGAGGTTTTTTGTTGTTGTTTTCAGGATTTGTTGTTTGCTTGGTTTTCTTCAATGGAATTTCAAGAGTTTGCTGCTGTCAGTGGGACATTTTGTTGTTGGTACTGAGGTTGGAGGATGTGACTGCTGTCAACACTGACTTGTGGGCAGGTACCTCAGTTAAGGTGAAAGCAGTCACACTGAGTATAGACAACACTGTATCTGGGCTGGGAGAGCTGAAGCTGATGTTGCTGCTTAATGATTTACCCAAAAGCCAAGAAGTACTTTGCAGCCAGATCTCATAAAGGTCACTTCCATGTAAATCACTGTGGGTATAATTGCTGAGTGAATTTCAGGTTGCTTTGTTCATACTTTTGATTCTTGCTTCACGCTCTGAGTAGCTCCAATACTTCTGATACTTCTGGATTCTTTCCTGAAAGATAACTATATTTGTAATCTAATCAAATATGTCATCCAAAGCTACATAAATTCTATTTGAAGTACCTGCCTCCTCAGATCTTCTCAGGTTGACGTTTCAGTCTAACAAAAAGAGGTCAGGCTTGCAGTTCAAGGCAGTTCAGTTGCAGTTCAGTAGGAGTTCATGTATTCTTGCTGCCCTCAGAGCTGTGCTCCTCTGCCACACCTGCAGGTTGCTAGGGGAGATTTGCCATGCCTGCCTCTGGAGGGGTTTCAGTTGGCAGGCTTTCAGCTGTGAGGGGAGAACCTCTTTTTTGGGATGGGCAGTTGGTGGTGTCCCCTGGTTGGTTGTGAGGCCGTTCGTGCTGAAGGAAGGCAGCAAGGCTGTCTCTGAGTTATGCCTGGGACTTCTTGTCCTCTCCTGGCAGCTGTAGAGGACTTTAGCTTTTTTCCTTTTTCTTACAGTTCTCAGTCTTCCATTTGTACTATTTATTAACTACCAATTTACCACTTCATTTTATCAAGTCTGTGAGCTTGACACTGGATAAAATCTCAGTGTTTCTGAAGCAGTATTTTTGGTTTGCACATGAAGCCCATAAGATGTTGCAAACTTTCTGCTTTACCTGCAGTAGTAAAGGTCTACATAAATGTTGCTCTGTAAGTTTTAAGGGCTGTACTCATGCTTTACTTACATTTGTTCAGTTTTGGCTGTTTGCTTTCAGTTATAAATTACTACAATTAAATTACTCTTAGGTATTGTTTGTCAAAAGATGTTAAATTATAAACCTGTATCTTGGTTGGTGTGCTATAGGATGTATAAAAATGTGTGAGGAGAGTAGTAGCAAGATTGTATTTTCCTGTATATACAGCATTACATGAATATAACATAAAGGTTACAAATCCAAGCATTCCAGAGTGAGGAGATTCCTGAACTGAGGTTGTCTCTTTGATTTTCAGCCATGATGTTAAGCAGTGAAGTACACAGCAGCCTCTGGGGGTGGTACAGAGTTTTCCACCAGTTCCCAACTAAATACTGGAGAAGTAACACAGTGATGAATCGAGCTTCATGCAGTGAACAGACTAAATGTGCTGGTCCCCCACTGATTAATTATCCTGTGGTATTCTGTCCTTTGCAGTCTTTGCAGATTCAGTAGGGGAATAAGACCTTGTGGGCTGGGCATGAGGAGTTCTGGGAGGAGCTGGAGGAGGCAGGTATTCACACCTGAAGAGGAGAGTGCAGCTAAATTGGCAGGGAGTGTAAATGAGGGTTTCAACATCTAAGCTAAAGAATCTGGTTGGATCTGAAAATATGTTTCTGAAATGTAATGGACCCTGTGGGGTATTAGAGAAGAATCCAACATTTTACCAGCTGAACTGGTACCAGGCTAGAGCCGTCTCTGGCATGAGCCCCACAGTGCTGCAGGTTTGTGCATCAACTCAAATGGATTTTTTTCTTTCTCTTAGGAAGCAGGTGGCTGCACCACAGAAAAAAAGGAATAGCTGTTGGTGGCATTGCTTGATAGCAACTGAAGAATCATGTACTTCGGGTACATAATACTTAACTGTGACACTTGGCTTTCCTGGCATATTTGAAATGGAATTCAGTGGCCATATTAGTGTGGAGTTAAATATGATTTTCGTGCATTTACTTTCTTAGGCAATAGGATGAGTCCTGGGGTCAGTTCTGGGCCCCTCACTCCAAGAAGGACATTGAGGGGCTGGAGCACGTCCAGAGAAGGGAACGAGGCTGGGGAAGGGGCTGGAGAACAAGGCCTACGAGGAGAGGCTGAGGGACCTGGGGGTGTTTGGCCTGGAGAGGAGGAGGCTGAGGGGAGACCTCATCCCTGTCTGCAACTGCCTGAAAGGAGGCTGTGGGGAGGGGGGTGTTGGTCTCTTCTCCCAAGTGACAGTGACAGGATGAGAGGAAATGGCCTCAAGTTGCACCAGGGGAGGTTCAGACTGGACATCAGGAAAAATTTCTTAACTGGAAGAGTTCTCAGGCCCTGGAAGGGCTGCCCAGGGAGGGGGTTGAGTCCCCATCCCTGGAGGTGTTTAAAAGGCAGGTGGATGAGTTTCTTGGGGACATGGTTTAGTGAGGGGACAGGGACGGTTGGACTGGATGATCTCAAAGGTCTTTTCCAGCCAGATGCTTCTGTGATTCTATAAGAGTCATTTGGTTGATAATGGTACACATTATCCACTACTGTGAATGATTAACAGGAGCAACATTTGCAGTAAGAATTATAACACCAATGCACTATTTTAGAGGGCAGAACGTTTAGCACTGTTCTGCATTCATACAAGTTCATGTTCACTTATGGTTCTTTAACTTTCAGATGTTATATCCCCACAGTTTACTGGAAAAAATAACTAAAGAGACTGTTTCATCCTAGAAATACTGCTATAATGGAGATATACTGAAGTGATAACCCTTTGCTATATGATCTAAAACAAACCCAGTGCATTCGGCGCATATTTCCCTTGTTTATTCATCTGTAAATCCAGATGATTAACCTTGTTTTATTTTTCCTCAGCTCTGTTGAGACTGAACGTTTCATCAATGCCAAAACTCCAGAGTAAATAGATGCAAGAAAAGCAGGTTATTTAGAGCTGTTGTGACTGTTTCAATTCCTGCTTAAAGAAGCCAGTAAAATTTCATATCTGAGCCTGCAAAGGAACGCTTAACTCTGGCCTGAAAATAGAAAATTTATGTGGGGAATAGGAGGAATGGGGGAAAGGAAGCATGAGAGATGGTTTAAAGCCCTGTCTAATTTGGTGGGAACTCAGAGCTTGGTCTGCAGCATAATTGATGTTGTTTGTCTTGTTCAAGCCATGCCAGGCTAATGCTCTGTCTTCAGTAATCAAAGTGAAACACACAGGTCGCAGCTCCTGTGTGAAAAGTTTGCTGATATTGTCTTCATGTGCTCTACTGCATAGAAGGTAAACACCAGCTAATGTTTCTTTGGGGCTCCTGAGACTAAGACTGGAGCTGTGCTCAAATTTCTAGCAGGCAATGCTGAATTTTACCTAACAACAATTTCTGCTGTGTTTTCTCTTGTTTCATTTCTAATGAGGCATGTGTGTCATCTAATACACAAAGAAATTGCTGTTTGTATGATCCAAAGGTAATCTATGGGCTGATGGAACCACATTTGTTACCCTGAGAGAAGCAACCACTAATAGATGCAAACTTAGGGCAGTAATTTCCATCTGTAGTATGAAACCTTTTTCAGCACCTCAACTTCATTCTTTATTCTGCTCTTTTATTATCTTTGTCTTTGATCAGATCCTTCTTGTTGGGATGGGGACACTACGTGTGTGTGGTGGATCAAAGTCTGCTGACCTCATGTGTCTAAGCAGCTGCTTTGTCTTTGGAGAAAACATGGAATATCAACTTGAGCTGGGAAAAAGACCTGACAGCTGAGCATCTCTTTCTGTGTGTGGTAGGTGATGACAAGGCTGTAGGTGGACATGGGCACACTTGGCCCTGCTGCACCCTGGGTCTCCGCTGCCTCCTTTGGAGTAAGAAGGTTGGGAAGCCCAGAAACCTAGGAGAGCCCCAGGTTGCCCCCGTGCCAGTGTGCATTAAGGTCATGAAACATGAGTGAGGGAGGAGAAGGGAATTACCCAGTGCTAGACTGCAAGAGTGTGGAATATACATCACTGTTTATATTACCTTATTTATTTTCTATTTGGCATTTGTTTGGTTTTCCTCCTAAGAGCAGTGAGATATTGGATGAATTATTGAGTTGCAAAAATGAAGCTATTGCAGAGCTGCAGAATTTCTGCTTAACTACTCAAATGTGAACTGCTGTTTAGTCAGGTGAACTAGCAACCTCTCTACGTGAAGGTGACCACCTTTGCAGTTGCACGGGAGGTTTGCCTGAGCACCTTTGAGAAGAAGAGCACAAACAATGTGCTCGAGCAGGGTCACAGCTTCTTGGTCAGGCTCATGCTTTTTGGATGAAACACATGAGAGGGCCTGCAGCAGGTTCACCAGATGTCACAGCTTCTTTTGCTGTTTCTGCAGAAGATAGTTATTGATAGCAGGGGTATGGCAGTAATTGATAGTTATTGATACCAGGAGTGTGAAAGTAATGTGCAACACACTTTTCTAGGTGTAATTTAAATTGTGTACAACTGCTTGTAAGGGACTAACTGCTTCTAACACACATTCTTGCCACTGTGGAAATCCTGGAATGTAAATATAGTTCTTGGCCTTGAAAAAAAAATAAAAGAACCATTTTGAAAGATTCTTAGGCTAAAAGTCCTCTAGTAATAACTGCCTTGCCAAGCTGATTTTAAGGAGTCAGTTTGATCAAAAGGAACTGTAAGAGGTCTGAAGGCAATGGGAAAGATGTATATTTTAAATGCTGTACCTGCATGGTGGTCTGTAGCAAATGATGCACTTCCTGTGAATCTGACAAGTTCAAAAGAAAATTCATGATGAACCAAAATAATACTTAATTCGTAAATGTTTTTTTGTTTCCTGTGAAGCTTGAATTGATGTGTTGGAAATCTTTCTGTGAATAAATGGGCAGGGTTGTGTTTTAAAAGATTATGTTTTTATAAGCTAAGAGGGAATTTAAACCTATTATTTTCAGTAAGCTATGTTATCTTTCCCCAAATATTATATTCATATTGAATTGCGAGCGGTTTTTTTTCCAATTGTATCATAGGTACAGTTTTGAGACATTTCAGCTAAGTTTTATGCTTTATGACTTTTTTTCTCATTAACTGAAGTGTGCTTTCAGGTTTATGTTCTCCAGACATTATTTTCACTGTGTAGAGTGTACCTGTTCAGATTTTAGAATATATTTTATCTACAGGGTTGAATATATATAATTTGCACTATAGGAAGTAGTTTATAATATATATAATTTGCACTATAGGAAGTAGTGTGAAGAAGCAGTGATAAGCCAAGGCAGGTTAAAGAAAAGCTGTACTCAGACATAGAGATATCTCTTAAATAATTTGTGTAAATTTACAAATTCCCTCTTTTTATTCCCAACCGAATGCTGGTTGCGTTTCTTCATATGACTCTATTTTTATATTATTTTATATTGTTCTAAAGAACTGCTGGAAAAACTTCAGAACAAAGGAAATGTTTATCTAATCTGTGAGGGATTATTGAGTGAGAACTGTAATAACTCATCAGTAGTTTAACATCCTCAGAAGAGCTAAAACAAAGGCATTAGGTGTTGTTAGTTACGGCTATAGTTTTTAAGGTAGTTTTTATGCCTTATGGAAAATTCTTGGCTGTATTGTGGTGGTCTGGGTGGAGTATGAGTTGACTCAAAGCTGCACTGAGAAACCAAGAAAAAGGAGAAGAGAGCAGCATTGATACTATCTGCATTTACCAATCACAAGTAGCATTCTTCCAGGCCAGCCATACATCCAATTCAAAAACCCAACGTACCGTAGGCCATAAAGCACTGTCCCATCCGGATGGAGTCGTATCATTCGGTTTTTCACTGTCACTCCATGGACAAATGACTTCTTGTCATTTTGGAAATATGTGTCTGGCACCCACAGCTGGTCAGCCACTCTGTTGTCCAGAGTTAGGTTCAAAGGTATTCCAGAATAAGAAAGCCTTTTATCCCTCCAGGACTGCTGGAAGTACATGGTCAGGGTGTAGTCCTAGGGAAGAAATAATAGTGATTAACTTAATAAGTTTAGTTTTAGATAACTTGGTAGCTGAATATCAACAGCAGCAGGAAGTTTAAGGAAAATTAAGATGTCATTAACCATGATCATAAGTCTTGACCTGTTTGTGTTAATGTTGAACTTCACACAACTCACCAATGGCATTGACCACGCCCTGGCCGTGGGCTTTCCAAACCCCTTGGGCCAGAGGGGAATATGTAGAACATTTGGGTCTGCAGCCTTTGGATCTTACTTGAACATTTTTTGACAGGTTTTCTTTAAGAGCAGGTTTTAGCTGACCTCAGCCAAATAACATTGCATAACTTTGAGGACACTCTTTTGATATTCCCTGTCTTTATCCTGAAAGATTCCCCCAGACAATCCAGTAAGGCCAACGGTCCCCAGACCTCTCGAGAAAGAGCAAATATGACCTCAGAACACATGATGGAAGACTTCCTATTCTGCATCTGCTGAAACTGTCAGGTGTAATGGCTTACATAGCTGAACCCTCACTTCAATCTGGGGAATGTGTTTTTTACTGTCCCTGGCAATCAAATATTACTGTATAGAAAATGAACACCATCTATGACTTCATATTGTAGCTTAGGTGAAATATAATTTTTGTAGTCCTTCAGATTTCACTTAGTCTGAAAAGAAATTGTTCTAGAAGTCTTCTGGTCTGATTTACTCTTTCATGTCTGCCTTTCTGGGAATTTAGTGATTTTAAAGGTAGTCAATTTTTTAAAGTGGAAAAGCCAGTATACTTTGTATCTGATGGAGTTCTTAAAAGATGACTGGAACAACAGTATGTGGACTATTATTTTTCTCTTCCTGTTCTCCTCCTCCAGCCCCCTATTCTAGTTTTCTCTTCCTCCTCTCCTCCTCGAGCCCTCTTTTCAAGTGACAAGTTATTTTGTTCATCTATTACAGAAGAACTGGAGCAAAGTTATAGATATAATTGAAAAAAATGGTCAGGAGCAAGATATTTGTTTATGTGAAGGAAAGCCTTACCTCTGTTATCCTCACAAATCCTAGACTGGACTGTATTTTTTGAAGAAACAGAGGGCATAAAAGCTGTCTGATGTGATTTGCTCACTTCATCTTCACAGGCTTCTAAGGACTGTGCCATTTCCATGAAATCAAAGCAGAGTTGTTATCTTTCAAAAAGACTTTCTGCCTGAAACGTTGCATCTAGCAGAGCTATAAACTATAGACTTGTCATGAAAATACTGTTCTTTCTTGCCCTAGGCCTGTAGTAGCTGTTTTGTATGGAAATGCCATGACTTAATGATCTGTGGTCAATATACGATAGGATGATTACATTGCAAGGATTTCACAGAAACAGAATTATGGAATAGTTTGGTTGAAAAAGTCTTTTGAGCTCAAAAAGCACAATTGTGCCTGTCCATTACTAAACCATATCCCTGAGAATCTTGTCTTCTCCTTGTTTGAAAACCTCCAGGGTTGGTGGCTCAACCACTTCCCTGGGCAGCTGTGCCAGTGCCTGAGAACCCTTTCAGTAAACAAAATTTTCAGAATATCTTATCTGAACCTTCCCTGGCATAACTTGAGGCCATTTCCTCTCATCCTGGCCCTTGCTACTCAGAGGAAGAATAGATATGCCCTTTTCTAGGCTTGCAAGATTACAGTTACCCATGATAGAGCCAAGAGGTGCATGACTTAAGCATAAGTGTTTTTTTTACCTTGATCTAGGTAAGTAAGAGTTGGTCAGGACAGGCTCTTTTGCTTTTCAGACCATGCCAGTCTAACCTGGAGCTGTGCTCTGCTGAACTGATGTTTTATTATATGATTTGAATAGTGGTATAGAGAAGCATGAACCCCAAGGAAGCAAGTTTTTGAATGTACAATTTGAATATAGTTGGATAAGAACCAGATACTTAAAGGGAAGTTGAATACCTCCTCGTTGTTATATATACATATATATACATATATACAAACCCAGAGAAGAGATGGGAATTGCATGAGAAAAAATGGTGCAGTTTTCATATGTTGTATCTGTTTTTAAGTCTGTCCTCTTTCAAGCAACTTTCAGCAGAGAAGCTTTCATACATGGCTGATCCAAGCTAAATTGTCAGGGCTCAGTGCTTCACTTGGTATCCTTTACATCTTCTGCCTGATTCAGCACAGACTATGCAGTCTGCAGCACAGATGGAATAGAAATCCCAATTATACATAATTATCTTTTTTTCCTTACTGCTTTCCTTTTATAATTTCACTAAGTTTTAAAGTTGCTTTTGTAAAACTCATGCCATCCTGGAGAAAAGCTGTGGAGAGTGGTGCCTGCTTGATGGTCTTCCAAACTCAACCAAGAGAGTAAAATAGCCAAGATAAGGTCGGGGAGATCTTAAAGGAAGTGATAAAGTGAAAAAAAAAAAGAAAAGAAAAAAAGCACTTTCTATCTCTTGGCTGTGGCTGCAGAAGAAAATGAATTGCTATATTTAGCATTGTATTCTGCTTTAGAAATCGTGTTTCATGCAGCTGTGCTCCATACAGAATACTGGTGTTGGTAACACTATGGGAGAGAGTGATGTTGTACCCTGCAGTTATGCCATGTAGAAAAAAATCTGAGCTTCATCCTGAAGGAATCTCAGTGTTTCTTAGCTCAGAAAGAATTCTTTCTTTTTTTTCCATTCTCGAGAATGTGGTGGTGTTACTTATTCATTATTTTAATGAGGAAAACGAAGTCACATCTCATGATTGTGAGAGTACCTGGGAGTTCTTATTTAAAAAGCATAGTTAAAGTTTGTGTCAATGAAAAGTAAATGGTAACTGAGCTATAATAATCCAAATTATATAGTGTTATACTTTCTAATTTTTTTAATGCAATACAGCCTTACCTTTCTCACATTTCATCAATGAAGAATGAAATGCTGGCAAACCAGACAATTAGCCACATTTTGGATGCTTTTGTATTATTTTTTATTATATCTTCTACAATGGTGTGAGGGAAGTGGGAATTTAATGACTACTTACCTTCTACCCTGTAAAATTTGCTGAGGATTTTGTGGTTTCAAGCTCTAGAGTGTATGAATAATTTCTGAATCTTTCATATCTGCAGTGGTAATTTGCTACAGAAGTTTTTTAGCTTTATATGACAGCTTCCCAAGCTCATAGGCATCACTCTAGATATGAAAATGAATCAGATTATGTTTAGATGTTATAGTTAAGATTTTTAATCGTGAGTTAAAGCAGAGACCAATGTAAAATTAAAGAGAATCTGTTTTGACAGATAGCTGTTATTTTAAATGATTTGTTTAAAAAAAATTTCCTTTTTTTGAAATAAATCTAATATATTTTACCTAACTGTTCTTTTAAATTATTTGTTTAAAGAAATATTTCACCTTATTTTTAGAAACACGTTGAATATTTTTTGTCTAACTATACTTCCTGTAATAGAAGAAAAAAACTAATAAAAGAAAAAGATGTAATTCTCTGAAAACTCATGGTATTTCAGCAGATCTAAGTGAGTTGCCTGTGCTTTCCACAAGCACCTCCCTATTTTTCCAGGGCACAGTCAAATTTCCTCGTAGAAAAAGTCTGAGCAACAATCCTTGAGCTGTTTTGATGTGTATTGATCTTTCTTAATGCGATCAATTCTTATTTGTTGGAATAAGATCTTTTTTCCTTTCTTAGTAATTATGCAAATTTCTTATTTCTTTGTATCAAACTGGAAATGTTTAATTGAGCATGTGTAGATGTGTAGTACAAAGTATAAGTTGATCTGTGTATCAAACAGTGTTTTAATAAGGTGCAGTAGGTGGTTACCTGCTTCCATACTAGTCCTTGGTAAAAGAGATTCTGTGAAAATGTAAGAGAAACAAGCCTATTTTACTCAAAAAGGCAAATTATTTCTTAATCTGAATTTAAGCAGCCTCATAAATAAATATTGGCACCAAGCTTCACAGTTCACTTGGGTAATATAAATTTCTTGTAGTAAAGAAAATGAATGGATCAGTGATGCATGTTGTACTCAAAATTAGAAGAACAGTTTATAATTCCAGTAAGTAATAGACTGGAGAGTTCCCATGCAATACCCAATTTTATTTTTATTTCTAGGTGGGGTTTTTTTGTTCCATAATCTTGTTTTTTTTGTGTGTGTGTGCCATATGCGTAGATGATGTAATGGCAATAACGGAGCCTTTCTTTGCTGAAAAACTTCCGTAGATCTCTGAAACTCACAGCTGTACGTTCAAGTAGCTGAATAATTAGGACTTGCTGGTCACACCACTCGTGACTGGTCTCCAACTGGATTCAACTCCATTCCTCACCACCCTCTGGGCCTGGCATCCAACCAGTTTTTCACCCAGCAGCGGCTGTGCCCATCCAGGCCAACGCCGGCCAGTTTCTCAAGCAGAATACTGTGAGAAATGGTGTCAAAGGCTTTACTAATGTTCAGGTACACCACATCCACAGCCTTTCCATTGTCCATTAACGAGGTAACCTTGTCATAGAAGGAGATCAGGTCAGTTTGACAAGACCTGCCTTTCATAAACCCGTGTTGACTGGGCCTGATCACCTGGTTGTCCAGTGCGTGCTGTGTGATAACACTCAAGGTGATGTGCTCCATGACCTTCCCTGGCACAGAGGTCAGACTGACAGGCCTGTCGTTCCTTGGATCCTCCCTCCAATTCTTCTCTTAAAAGGGCCTAACGTTTGCCAACCTCCAGTCAACTGGTACTTCCCCAGTCAGCCAGGACTGCCGGAAGATGATGGAAAGGGCTTTGGCGAGACCTCTGCCAGCTCCCTCAATACCTTTGGGTGGATCCCATCTGGTCCCATAGAATTGTTAATGTCTAAATGGTCAAGCAGGTCTCTTGGATTTCCTGTTGGATCACAGGAGCTTTGTTCCACTCTCCCTCCCTGTCCTCTGTCTCAGGAGGCTGAGTATGTGGAGAACATCTCACCTTGCTACTAAAGACTGAGGCAAAGAAGGTGTTAAGTACCTCAGCCTTATCCTCATCTTTTGTCACTGTTGTTCCCCCTTGCACTCAGTAGATTCTCCTGGAGATTCTCCTTAGTTCTCCTTTTATTGTTACTACATTTGTAGAAACGTTTTTTTAACTGTCTTTCACAGAATTGTCCAATTTAAGTTCTAGTTGGGCTTTAGCCCTTTTGATTTTCTCTCTGCACAATCTCATTTGTAGTCTTCCAGAAATCCCTGCCCATCCTTCCAAAGCTCATACACTTTTCTCTTCTTTTTATGAGAGCCACCCAAAGCTCTCTGCTCAGCCAAGTTGGATTTCTTCCCCACTGGCTCATTTTTCAGCACACGGGGATGGCCTGCTCTTGCACTGCCAGGATTTAAAACAGCTTGGCACATTTTGATATATTTAAGTAATAACTAAATACCAAAGCATACTCCAAAAATCTTACTAGCTAAAAAGTAATAATATGGATGCAGTTCTTGGCAAGATCTAGTAAATGAAGAATACTTTGTGAATATTTAGCTGTTCTAGGTCAATTCAATATCAAATGTTATATGTTTAGATAAGTTTGCAAGTGAAGGCACTGTGCAGCAAAACAAACACATGTAACACATCAATATCATATTTTTAATAGATAACAATACATATTGATAGTTGTGGGATGCACACTGCACAGCCAATCTTACATTGAAATGATATCCTTAGAAACCATCCAATTATTAAATATCTGTCAGCATCACAGAAAATTAGATGCAATACAAATTAAATTTAGTATAACTTAAAGAAAAATATTACAAAAACTGCAATTTAAAATTAATTATGGAATAATGATCCAAATACTAATATTGACTGCAATAAGGCCATTAATGTAGAAAACAATATATGTAAAACCTGTCTGTTACTACAAGCTATTATTATTTTCCTTGCATATCTGATACCAACAGGAACGGGAAGGACAGAGTCTTGGGATAATCAGAAGTGCTGAATTTGCAAATTGGGAAAAAAGCACACTCATTTGCATGTTGTAAGTGTCATAAGAAGCTGTTAGCATTTGTTTAGCAAGAGTTGGCTGTCCTATTTTGGAACTCCTAGGGAAGACGTATTCCCTCTTCTACAAAAGAGCTGTTTTAAGATAAGGCAGTGCAAATCATAATGAGTTTTTTGGGATGTGGAGCTACATTTTTTGGTTGGTTTGTTTCTTTTAAATCCTGTATAATTTCCCATATATGCTTTCTGCTCAACCTCAGATACTGCACAGAAATTAGAGGGAAACATTTTAACCAAATAGTGGAGGAAGATAATACTGGTTCTTATTCATGTTCTCTAAAAATGCCAAGGCACACACATCTCTTTATTAAGTCTGCTGTCCAGCCAAGCAAGGAAGCCAGGGAGTTAGGGATGGGCAGGTGAGTGGATCAATTGTGTTTGCCTTCATTTCTGAAGAACTAGTTCAGTGTTCTTTTTGGGTTTGTTCTCAATGAAAACTGATGCAGCATAATTTATCCAGTTCCCCTCTTCTGTCCAAGGCAGTGAGAGGAGGGGGGAAAGGAGGGTGTACTCAGATTATTCAGTGCACTCACCTGGTTCACAGGATGCTGTGGCTCTTGTGAACTAGACTTCTGTCAAGGGAAACAAGATAGGAAGCTTCATTGACTTCAGGGCAATAGAATAAAAGCCTTGTATTTTCCTTAGAGAAGCTCTTTGTTTTTTTTAAAACACAGCAAGCTTCAGATTTTGGTAGAAACTACGTTTTCTGCCAGAAAATTGCAAATCATTTGTACATGTGAGATATTTGTAGGAGAAAAAGTTCTGCAAGATATTGCTATTTTGTTTGGTAGCTCTAGTAGCTAGACAAGTGCCTTGTGTTTTTGTTTTTCAAATGTGCTGATAATTCTCCAGATAAATGTTTCATAAACCTTGTTGGCATTTATAACTTCACAATTAAATTAAATACGTGGCATCACAGTTGTGTCTTACAGAAAAAAAGCAGAGATTTGGCAGGAGTCTGCATAGCTGTGATGACGAAGTTCTTTATTGCTCAAAGCACAGCCAGGAACAAGATTAGACTCGTTATAAGAGTACCATGTTGGAAATTAAGGCACTTATTACTGTATTGGGATCCACTATTACTCTTTGCAGTCAAGGCAGAAGCCCTCTTAACAGCAAAGGGATTGGAATTACATCCAATGTCTTCAGTTATTACTGACAAAGCAAAACAAGAGGCAAAATGTTTCTCACTTAAAATGGCAGACTGTTTTGTTGCATTTTGTTCAGTGTTTCAGTGTTAATATTTAGCAGAAGTATTTATTACTGTTTCTGGCATTTAATAGTTTGTTATAATAGTTGTGCTCCATTGGCTTGGCGTTGTTTAACAAAGAGGAGGGTGAAACCCCATTTTTTATCTTGTGTGTTCTATTTCACCTCTTGGGGAGAAGAAGAGTAAGGACTGATGTACTTTGGATAAAAATTCATTGCTTTGCCCTCTGCTTTTTTTCTCTTATTTGGATTTTGTTAACCTGGAAGGCTTAAAAGTGCTGCTTGTTTTTTTGCTTAGGAAGAAAAGAAATGATGTTACTAAACACTAATATGAATTGCTTTGACTAGGACTTGGCTAAACTTAGCAGGAAAGTTAGGTAAGGTAGCCTTATAGCTATGTTATCATCACTGCATGCTGTAAGCTTATCTCAGAAAGCTTGAAAACCACTATAATGTTCCCAGCTGCACTTCAAACTTCCAACCACGTAACCCCCTGCCTAGGGTAGCAATGAGATACACCAGTATAACCACGGTGCAAATAAATACTGTGTCTGTCTTAAATGGCTGTGCTAATTGCTGGCATGAGAATCAGAACATGTCCAAAGTATTTTTATTCACTGAAAGACCTATGAACTGCTTTTAACACCTGTAGGAAACAAGGAATGATATTTATTACCACAGTTTTCTATTTTGCTTTGGAGTTGGTAATCTTTTCTATATAGAGTAATAATGCCATAAAGATGCTTGAGGGGAGGGTTGGACAGTAGGAAAAATATGGCACAGGAGACAGATGTGCTTAAGTAACATGGCATTGTAAGGAATGCTGGAGTAAACTAATACAAGTGTACTGGCATATAGAATAACTGTACTCAAAGTGTGCATATATTTTTACGGTCTCCTTTACATTTTGGCTCCAATGAGAGCACCTGGGGCTGAATAAAGAAAAACTGATGGGGAAAACAAAGGAACAGAAAAAATTCTTACTGGTGAGCTGCCCATATATGAACATACATCAATCCATGCCTTAGATACATCTTTTAAGAGCAAATGTAAACAACAATAAGAGACAAACATATTTTCTCTTTGACGTTTCTCTCTGTGAAGCAGCTGTAAGGTTTTGCCAAAAACCCCACCCAAATCAAGCTTGTCCAGGTGATCTATACCTGGGTGTATCTGAGGGCTTCAGTTAGTGTTCAAGTCCAAGTATTAACAACTACAGTGCAAAGGTGTTCTAGGGATTCCATGCTGCTTTGTGCTGAAGCTGAGGATGTTCTAAGAGTCTTCTTCTGTGAGTTGTGCAAAACCTTCTCTGTTCATATGCAAGCATGAAAGGAAATGGTGGGGTGACTTTTGAGGACTGTGACATTGTGCCCAAGCAGTGGTGTATTCATCCTCTCTGCAAAGGGGTGGAGCAAGAACTCCAAGGAAAAGAAGTTTCAAGCTGGGTGGAGCAGGAACTCCAAGGAAAAGAAGTTTCAAGCTGGGTGGAGCAGGAACTCCAAGGAAAAGAAGTTTCAAGCTGGGTGGAGCAGGAACTCCAAGGAAAAGAAGTTTCAAGCTGGGTGGAGCAGGAACTCCAAGGAAAAGAAGTTTCAAGCTGGGTGGAGCAGGAACTCCAAGGAAAAGAAGTTTCAAGCTGGGTGGAGCAGGAACTCCAAGGAAAAGAAGTTTCAAGCTGGGTGGAGCAGGAACTCCAAGGAAAAGAAGTTTCAAGCTGGGTGGAGCAGGAACTCCAAGGAAAAGAAGTTTCAAGCTGGGTGGAGCAGGAACTCCAAGGAAAAGAAGTTTCAAGCTGGGTGGAGCAGGAACTCCAAGGAAAAGAAGTTTCAAGCTGGGTGGAGCAGGAACTCCAAGGAAAAGAAGTTTCAAGCTGGGTGGAGCAGGAACTCCAAGGAAAAGAAGTTTCAAGCTGGGTGGAGCAGGAACTCCAAGGAAAAGAAGTTTCAAGCTGGGTGGAGCAGGAACTCCAAGGAAAAGAAGTTTCAAGCTGGGTGGAGCAGGAACTCCAAGGAAAAGAAGTTTCTAACTTTAACTTCTGTTCCAAAAGGCTTTAGTCAGGCTGGACAGAAAGCACCAATACACAGGAGTGGACTTTGCACTCAGCAGGAAGCTGTTTCCCAGGTTCTTGTATGGACTGTGCAGAGATGGCTCCTCACAGGACTGAACCCTAATGAGGTGGGCATCGATCTGCTCCAAGGGTTTACCACATGGAGTGTGATGTGAGGAGTAAAACAAATTAAGGAAAAGATATGATGGAAGAGTGCAGCACTTCAAAGTTCCAGTGAAGGCAAAACATTATGGGAAACTGGAGATTTAAATCACACTTCTTTTGCTGCCTGTAAGCAAAATAATTAGAAAGCAGCCTTTTTTTTCTAATAATAGTTGTTTCTGGAGCACTTGATTATCTTTTTTCTTTGTAATTTCCTGTTAACACAGCAGGGGTGAACTGTGAGACCACTAGAAAGTGCATTGAAAATCTACAGAGTACAGCACAGTGCTAAGAGCTCAGAAAAACTCCTCCTGTGCAGCACTACAGGTGAAGTTGAACTGATTGCTCCTTAGGAGCAGGTAGGAGATGTTTGATGAATTCTGTGTTGAATGCTGTTCTGTAGGCAATAACAGTACCAGAAATCTTATAAACACTGGACATAAAGTGGGGGAGAACGTAAGCACAAGAATATCACAATGTCAAAAATGAGTTGGAGTCAAAGGATAAACTAGCTCAGCATGTACAGCAAAAGAAGTAACTCCACAACCATTAATTGTGTGTTGTGTAGGGGCTTATGATTTAGAAATCAGTAGAGCAGACAGTAAAAGAGGTCAGGCTCCTTGGCTCCTGAAGATGCTGTACAATGTAAGAGGGAAGTTACATGTATCTTAATATGAGGTTGGGCTACATTTATAACAACAGCTAGTGATTGATTTTTGTTAAATTGTATATTTAATGCTTTAACATACATTTATATGTCATATATTTTTTACTAATTTACTTCCATGCAGATTAGTTGGAAGTTATGGTTATTTCTGTGGGTCTGGTGATTGAAATCTCATACTCTTCCTGCCTTCTTCTCAGTTGTCATTCTACTGTACCAATTTTCTTTATGTTCAAGAAAGAAATGACTTCTCTCAGTTCCCATGTGTGCCTCAGTGTGCCATTCAATTTACATGTGATGAGACTGCACTTGGTGGCTGTCAAACCAGCCAGTTTTCAACCTATTCCAGGGGCTGACATCTGTAGTTCTCACTGAACTCTGACTTCACTGTTAGCCCAATCCTCTAGAATATTATTCACCTGAGATGAAGCTCTGCCACTCCCTAATGTAGAGTCATCCCTGTGCTTGCTAATGATGTGCTCTGTGCCATTTAGGAAGATGCTGAACAGTGTTGGCTCCAGTGTTGACTGTTCTGCTTGTTGCTGGCTGCCAGCTTGACCTCAAACCATTAATTACTATCTTTTGAGCTCTGTTGCTTTCTTTCTCACACAGAAGGCAACTCCCCCTCCCCACCTTCCCAACTTGTTCAACAACAAAACACTCTTTGTTGCTGGTGTTCTTGTCAGTTTTATTGCCTTGCTTCTGTGTCTTGTACACTCCTTTATGTGTTTTAGTTCATTGAGAAAATCCTGATTTAGCCAGGCAGGTCTTTTGCTCAAGTTCTTGATCTTCCTCATGATGGGGTGGATTGTTCCTGGTTCTTAATAAGATTTCTTTAAAGATCATCTTCCACCCTTTTTGCCTGATGACTACTTGCTAGGGAATTTTACTTAGCAATTACCTGAACAAGCCAAATTCTACCATCCCAGAGTCCCAACTTTGTTGCTCACCTTCTCACCTGTCCTTTAGATCCTGAACTCTGTCATCTCATGGCCACAGCAAACCGAGTGTTCTGTAAATACTTGCTTTGCATCTGGGAATTTTCTACAAAAGGCAGCTTGAGAAAAAGCATCCCCATGTGATTTCTCATGAGCTACGTGGTTTGAATACTAAGCTGCTTACATGAAAATCTAACATCATAGTTGAACAGTTTACAGCATTGATGAAAATTTTCTGCAGAAAACTTGGTCTGGCATTTGTAGGAAATCAGTTTGCCTTTAGATGTGTGTATTATTGACACATTATAGGTTGGACTTGATGATCTCAGAGGTCCTTTCCAACCTTGTGATACTGTGACTCTAAATCCTCAGAGCAGAATCCAGAGTATTTTTAGAGTGTTGATAATAAAGGACCTTGTTTTACTTTTACCTGTCTAACAGCATAACCAAACGGATTACTAATTAAGTAGGTCAATTTAATATGATTAATCTGATTAAAACCCTACAAATCCAGTGCCATTGCCAGTTTCATGAGAAAACATTCTATGGTGTGTGTAGGCATTTTAAGATAGAAAAAAATGAGTAAGGGCAAAAAAATAACTCCTCAGTCAGTTTGCAGGCATTTGAATAATACTCCCAGTACTGACACTAACTGGGATATGGAAGGGCAGGCTCTCTTTCCTACAAAATAAGTAACCAGGGAGAAAATAGGAAGGGTAATTATTTAGAGAACTGAATAACTTAGTGCAGAAAGTTGGGATTGGCACCAATATACTGGAAATCTAGGAAAGTGTGTTCTTTCAAATGACATTATAAATAAAGCAAAACTAAAACTAGTTTTACTTCAAGGCTTGCTACAATAAAACCCCTCTCAGAACCCCTTTCAGAAGGGTTTCACCTCTCTGAATCCCAAAACAACCACTCCCCTTCCTTTGTGCCAGCACACGCTTGCATATCTAGTTAGGAAGTGGAGGGTATCCATCCAGTTTAGAAACAACCCTTGTCATTACTATTCTGGTGTGGTGTTTTTTCATGTAGATAAGTTCCCTGATCCTGTCCCCACCATGGCAGAGGAAGCAGAACAAGTTAGCAGGGTGTTGCCATGCCTGGGGCTACAGCAGAGACCAGGTCCATTAGTTGTGTAAAGCTGTTCTACAGCTTCATGTCAGTGACAAGAGAAGCTCAGATCTATTTCCAGGGCTGCACTGATGCTTCTCAAATCACTGTAGTGCCCAAGGTGTGTGGCTTGGCATCTAGTGGCCTATCTACTCTCTTACAGTTGCTATGTAAGTTTAGTAGTGTTTTAACAGTGGTAAAATAGCAGAGGAGCTCAGCAGCCAGTCAGCTGTTTCAGAATTGTCTTGCCTTTCTTTGCTGTTATTTATTAGCAGGGAGAAAAGAGAAAAAGGAAAAGTAAGATTAGCATCCAAACCATTTGGCAAATTAAGGAAAGCCAGGCTGATCCTCTACCTTTTCCTTGCCTGCTGCTGCATGTTGAGGCACTGTTGTGAAGCTTGTCCTACATGGTGACCTCTAAGAGGGGCAGACTGGAAACCTTTCTTGAGAGGTGTGGTGTGGGTTTGTTGGGTTCCCCTCCTGCTCTGAAGCAGTCATTTTCTAGGTCCATCCTGAAAAGTCAGCAGAAGCCCGTGTAGCAGCACTCTTTCACACAGTTTCACTTCTCTTAGTGCTGTTTAGGGACCTTAGTGGTGCTGGTGATGAGTCTCTGTACTCTTCAGTATGATCAAATGGCTCTGCCTGGTGACTCTAACCAGAGCTACAGCCCTTACAAGTGATCAGGTAAGTGATGCTCCACCACTAAGTAAGATGCACCAAGAAAAGCTTTGAAGCAATATGGCAAATGGCTTCAGCTGAGGTTCCTGATTATATGGTGTAGATGTAGTCAAGCACAGCTTTAGTGGAATGAACCTTTTCAATATAGTCTGTTATTTGCCTTACTCAGTTGCATAAAGCTTGATTAAATAGTCATAGAATTAGTGGGTTTGCATCAGTAGATGCTGAATGCTTAGAGATAATCATTCTGGATAGTCACAAGACTTCCCAGATGCATCTGTTGTATACAAGTGTATGTTTAGATTTTGATTTATTTATAGCAGGAATGGCTTTTGTATCTCTTATAGTAATAAATTTACTGAGCTACCAAATAATTTATCTTCCTGCTTGTTTCCAGCTGGTTACAAAATCTCTAGGTATCTTGGGATAATATGAACATCTGTATTCTGGAGACTGAGACTTCACATACAATAATCACAAAGCTAATGAATGGAGTGGAGAATGATAACAACCAGGAACAGTTCTGCCTCTCTTTGCTGACTCTCACCCTAGTATTTCATCCCTTTCACCAGACTGGCTTTCTGACTCCAGCAAACCTGCCAGATGCAATGGTCTGTTTGCTTCAGACCAGGACAGAAAATCAGATAGTGCCTGTGGCACTTGAACAGTTTACTTTAACATGCTGTGCTAGCACATTGTCAGAAACAGATAGTCCTGTCTGCTTTCTACCCAGAACCCTGGAGCACAAAACCAAAGAAGGTCTCATTTCACCCCTCACTATTATTCCTGGGGAGGTACCTTCTCCCGTAATTTCTCATAATTTAAGATGAGCAAAATCGATTACTTTCCTGATACACTTTTCAGTTTGCTATTTTTAATGATAGAAGTGAATCTGACACCTAATTTGCACTCGTTAGAACACGCTTAGGAAAATGTGGTGTAAATGAATCTTGAGAGGGATATAAATTAGCACAGTTCAGGGTAAAATAACTTCCCTATTGTGGGTCAGAATGAAAATAACACTGTGGGGAGATTATTTCACTTCTGTGTGCTGGAGGATTCTTGTGTCTTTTTTTTTTGTAGTGTTTGATGTTGGTCATCACTGGAGATAGGACTCTAAATGGTCATCAAATCTTAGGCAGCATGACTGCACTGCTGTTCTAAGGCAGCCAGATGAATGCTAATTCTTGAGCCTCTCCTAGATTACAGACATGATAAAACAGGCAAACAAATGCCTTTGTATAGAACAGAGAAATAGCTGCAGGAGAGAAAGAACTCTATAGCCTTTCCAAGAAATGTGGATACAATTAATTCAGCATTTGTAATTTTACTGAGATGTACAGGGGACAGGATGTAAGAATACCTTGATTTTGGCTGTAGCAAAGTGAATTCAGTAGGCTTAGTAAGGCATTGTATGTTCCCTGCTGTGGCAGTAGCTACTGCACTTTCGTGACGTGGATAACACTCTTTTAAGTTATAGCTCATCTTGGGGGGCTAAGCTTAGAAAGCTTAGTCCTTGCCCAGCACTTGTTTTTTATCATATACCCTCCCCTTTATCACCAACCTGATGTTTGGGAAAAGCATTTCTGTCATGGGAAATCTGTTAGGTGGAAGATAAGTGTTCTGTGTGGAAACAGTGCTTTCATTTCTCCTGTCTTTTTATTTACAGGAATAATTTCAGTTTTTTAACTGGTTTTAGTCATTTCTAACTGTGTATTTTCTTCAAATTCTGTATGTAGAGACTGTTTATCATAAATATATTTATTTTCTACAGTACCAATGTAGGTGTCAGTTCAATAATGGATGAATTGTTTAAATCTCTTTCCAAACCTTTTATTTCTCCATTTCATGGCAAGTTAAAGTCCAACAGCTGAATGGAAATCACTGTGGTTACTACATATAGTTCTAGAAAGGAGTCCAAGATCTAAGTCTTACTTCTTGTAGAAATACATATATTTATGTATTTGAGACACCCCCAGACATTTGGGATCATGTTTGCAAGTGTTAAAACAAACATTGACAGTTTTAGATAATTCCATTGCACCACTTTGCTTGCAGCCAGGGGTCTGCTATTATAAATGGATTGCTTACATAAGAAGTGAAGGACTACACACGAGTTGAAAATCCTGCTCAGAACACTGCTGGCTTTTAGAGTCATAAATCTCAGATTTGATCACCACCTGGTTAGCAATCTGTGTCAACACTGTCAGCCAAAAAAACAAATGATTGAAACTTGGTTCCTTCCCAGCTGCAAATATTACCAAAACATCACTGTGGGCCTTTTTTAGGCATTATGAGAACTATGAACACTATGAAGTGCCAGAGTTTCAGAAACCTACAGCAGATGACTCCATGGCCCAGGTGGCTGGTATTTCCTACCTCCAGGTTGTTCACCCCAATTAGTAACTAATTTCAATCCAATTGCTTACAGATGGTAGAAAATCACAGACCTACCACAATTTTCTCTAGTAGACAAGTATCCATCCATAAACCAAATTAACAACCCAAGACCAGGATCACACAGGGAGATGCTGAGATATCAAGTGTGCAAATTGACTTGAACAAAGCAGGTTGTGCATGCAAAGTTACATTTGGGCTTAAGTTTCTTATAGAACTGAAACTGGAACACAGACCTGTGCTGGATCTTCAGTTCTTTTAATATGCTGAACTTCTGCAGGGCAGAAAACTACATTGATTTGTACTGGTGCTGCCAGATTAACTCACTTAATCTTGTGCCTGATTTAAAAAATCCAGTCTCCTCACTTAAACAGAAAATGCTTAGAGGAACATAGATGCCTGGGAATTATTGGAGCAGTTCTGGGGCTCTGCAGAGGTCCAAGCCTAATGGAAGACTCTCAACAAATAATGGTTTTGTGCTGGCAATTATCTGTTCTGGCTATGGCTCAGGCACAAGAGTTAATCTGGATGGGGAATGTATAATCTAGACCATTTTGTTCTTCAGGTCATTAAACCATCGTACAGGGTTGCCTTTATGCTTAATGGATGGGAAAAGAAGGCTTAGAAATCCCCAAGAGCTGAATTTCAAACGTGAGTAGAGTCACCAGCACAGATCAAGTTGACTCCTTATCATAAAATGTGACAATGTTAGGTTTTCATTGCATTCCTACAGTGGCACTACTTGCTAATCTTGAAGGGCTCATTATCCTGTAACATCAGTTCTCTAGGTTTCTTTTTCTTAATGAAGTGGAGAACTAGTCAGAATTCTTTAAGCAAATCCCAAATTTTTCTAAATTTCAGTTGTGAGTAGAACACACCACATTTTTCCATTTGAGATAAGACTTTTTTTACATTATATTAATTTTTTATCAGTGTTTGAGGAAACTGAAATCTTATATCATGTTTTACTCTAAGTAATCTTTTCCATTTAGTGACTCATGATAATTGTGGTTTATTTTTGTCCTGAATCTATGAGATATAATATTGCATGTGTAATTTTCTCCAGATAGCAAGTCTTTGAAATTTATAACTAAGTCTGCTGTAGCTAGTACCTACTTATCATAAGTTGGTTTTGTTTTGGGGTTTTGGGTTTTTTTTTGTGGGTTTTTTGATATAAGAATTAAAAGGCTGTGATCACTTGACTTTTAGATTGAGGATATCTGAAAGGATGAATTATTTCAAAATAAGCTTTATTTGTATCTGTGGCCTGAGATGAGTAATTATTAACTGGTTTTGACCTGAAGTTTTTTGTTTTGTTTTGCTCAGAGGGACCTTAAGAATGATGTTAATTGGTTTTGGTTTTTTTGTTTGTTTTAAGACCACAAAGGACAAAAGTAGAAGGAGCTGGTGACAGAATAAAATGCAACATGTGCTCAGCAACAGTAGATCATGTCACTCCTTTTTGTATTCTCTCCTAACTGGTTCCCTAGATAAAAGAAATGTGGTAGATCTCAACTACCAGAGGAGAAACAGTACAAGAGCAGAGTGGTTAAGATGCTGGATAAAAAGGGGTGTGCCAATAATGTGTGCTGAACATAGGAGAAACATACCAAGGGATATTATAGGTGGAAATATCCAAGGGCAACATTTGATACTAATTTCCATTTTCTCTGGCACAAAACCTCAAATTATGTCTCTAAAATCTGCAGCTGATATTAAAGTAAGCAGCTGCTGTCAATATCATGGAGTGTCAGAATATCAAAATGGTCATCTTGAATGTTGGGGTGGTAGAAGTGGGATTATATTCCATACTGAAAAGTCACAGATTAGGACACTAACGAGAAGGATTTATTATATAAACTGAGATCTTGTTGCAGATTGGGATAGAAAAAAGGAGGAAGAGCTGAATGTTTATCAGTCTGATGTGACAAACATGCAGATGGGATAGAAGAAACAGGATCCTGTTGTGTACTAAGATATATATGCCAGATAATTCAGGGGCAAGCTAGCCTTTCTGTCCCTCAGCAAGTGAGACTGGGAGTGCTGAGCATGGTGCTGATCATTCACAGAGGGGCCAGTTAATCACTGAGGAGATTAATTCAGGCTGGGGCAGCTGCAGGAAAGCACTGTAGCATTGGTCAGGTGGATGAAGAGTGGGGTCTTGAAGTACAGTTCCAGCCCTGAGTGGCAGCTGCAGGCTTGGTGGACCGGAGCCTGCAAAACCTGTGTGCTCCCGTATGGGGATCCCGATTCCCTCCCACGCAAGCTGCTTGCTTTGCCAGGTTGTTGTGAGCATTAAAACCTCATGCAGGCAGTCAGAGAGTTCCTCAGAGACACCTTGTGGGCCTGAGCCTGTCATTCTGCTATGACTAGCTGAGACACAGCTGGAAAACCCTCTGAAATGTATGGGAGATCCACAGCACCAGCAGTGGCTTTTAAAGGGCGAGACAGACGTGCTCAACAGAGCACTTCTACAAAGACAGACTGACAGGGCTACCTTCTCCTACTTTTGGCACAACACCTTTGCTTTACACAATGATGAGAACTGACTGTCAAAACTGCATTTCTGACACTCTTTTGCTGTCAGCATTGAAGCTATAGCTGGTGATGCTGGATCTGCCTCTTCTAAAGCTGTGTGTGTTCCCTCACCTGCGCGCTGTGGGTAGCAGAGCGATTCCTCCCTCCTCCAGCTTCAACATCAGCCTAATGCTGCTACATCTCAGCAAAAGAATGACAGAGCTCACAGTGGACTCATCTAGACTATTGTACTGTAATTAAGTTCTTATTAGTAAAGAAGAAAATACTAGTGAAAATTTGAAGTAACAGATATTAGAACTCAAGTCAACTTTGGGTTATGTTTTAGTGGTGGACTTGGCAGTCTTAGGTTACAGTTGGAGTTGATTGTCTTAAAGGCCTTTTCCTACCTAAATGACTCTATGATTCTGTGAAAACTAAGGGGGGAAAAAAGAATGAGAAACATCCTTTGCTAGTGTTCTTCTAGCAAAGAAATGCTGAGAATCGAGCTTTGTATCTGCTTGATTATGGAGATGCACGGGTGATTTGAGAAGGTATTCAGCTTTTTTATTAGCTGGTGGTTGCAAACAATATTTCTTTCTGGACAATGATGTTTAGATGTCTACCACAGAAATAAGAGTGTAGCTCAAGCCATAAGTAGGTAGGAATGCTTTGGTGTATATCCTGGTGTTTACAATTGTCTCCAGCTATTGTCTTATAATCTGCTGCAAGCTTAGATGGGGGAAGATCTGACTTTTGATTTTAGAATAGTAGCTCATTTCCCTTTCTTTTCTCTTAAGCTGTATCGTATTTCTTTAATAAAGAAAACACATTTCCCTAATAGAAGACACACCGATATTATGATGAAGAAGCATAATAGAACCTGTAGGAACTAAAATAGTGTTTGCATTATTTTCATCTGTTTGCAAATATTCTTTAATATCAATTTTTAGTTTGCTCTGGCTGTTTTGTTGACTCTGACTAATAAGATTCCTCCTGTTCAAGCCAGGGTACTCCTGGCTCTCTTCATCTCTTGAGGGTATGCTGTAAAGCCAGGAATCACAGTAAAACTGGAACATGTACAAATTCTGAACTCAGTGCATCCTGCTTCTTATTTTTTTCTGCAAACACTGCTTCAGTAAGTTAGGTCAACAGGCAGCTGGGCTTTTGCACAGGCTTACAGAACTTCTACAATTCGATTTCCAACAAAGCCTATGGAAGAGTTTGCTGATTAAAGCAATACAACATTTGTGTGAGGACAAAGAGAGAAAGATTGAGTTCAATTGGAAGTAAAATCGCCAGTGGGGATGCTTCAAAAGAGGAAGATGGTATTGCAGAGAAAAACGAAAATCTGGGAGAAGAAATTAAAGGAGAAACCTCAGAAGATTCATTGTAAATTTAGGAAAATGTTAGTCTCTTACAAGAATTGTTTCCGAGCCTCTTGACTTTTATACATTGTTAGCCTAAAGTGCTGAATTGCTTTCTTAGAGCTTCACAAGTGCTAATATTCCCTTCAGGGGAATGTGTGATGAACACATCATTTGATCTACTGAACTTTGATACTAATTTTCTTGGGTACTTTCTGTAACTTTCTCTTTTTGATTCCACTCTCCAGACAGGAGGAATATTCAGCCTTGGTTTAAAACAAAACTTTTATTTGCTGCCACTCAAATATAAGCCACTGAGCACGAAATGATGGTTCAAGGTTACTTTCATTTAAAATTAATCCATAAGGAGCATTATTTATTTTCATAAAGCAGAGGGGTAATTGTTTTGCTACTCAGCTAATCCTTCCATGATGGAAAGCTTCACTTATCCTGCAAACTTCCAGATTGGCTTGCTGAAGGATTTATCTTTCCCACGAGAGACGTATGGCTGAATTTTTAAAGCATGAAGATTACTTCGACTTATTGTTTTATTTTTCAATTTGATATGCAGATACTCATTTACATATCTTCCTATACTTCCAACTCATTCTAATTAACACTTGTTTCCCCCCCATCAGAAAAGTCTGAAGCCCACCATCTGTTAGAGGTATGCTTTAAAGAGTAGCTTTCTTGTAAGAGCCTTATGCCTGCCACAGAAATCAGAAGTTACTGCATGGAAAGGTGCCTGTAGCAGCTGTTTTCCCAAGGAACTACAAGAGCCTATGAGAATGCAATGGAATGAAGTTTCTATTCAGTGTTCCTAACTCTCTTTCCATCACTAGATCCAACATATTTTAGCAGTCAGTGTTAGCTTTAATGGATAACTGTATGGAAGTAGAAAATATTTACATTTCCACCATTGCCTTAAGTGAAATTTATGTGGTGCTTGAACAGCAAGCCCTTCTTCCTGCTTCTTGTGTCCTCCTAACTTAATTCCAACATGGTCTTAACAGGAGACATTTCTATGGATATGTACAAAGGAGCCCACAGCCAGTGCCCTGGCCCATAGTGGACTTCCACGTGAAACTGAAGGAACAAGTACTCATGCCCAGAGGCAGGGACCTGAAATTTTGCCTTCTTGTGCCATATTGTCACTGGTTCAACATACACAGAGCAGGTGTGCTCTGCTGTGCTCCCATTAGCCCTGGACTACCAGTCATCCCAGCCAGAGGACCTACTGAAATACCCAGTGGTTCACCACAATCTTCTTGCGGCACAATCAAGCGGGAAAGGACATCTCTTCAGGATGACTCTTGGCTGCCTGGTTTGTATAAGCTTAGCATTGTACCTCTAGCACAGAGTTTGAGCTCTAAAAATAAAGAGTGTGTGTAATGGAGAACTGGGGAGACAGGATTTGATGAGATTGCGGAGAGCCCGTAGACAGACCTCCTCTGTACCTTCTAATTAAGTCATCTTGTTATGTTTCGTGAGGCCAGTGGGAGTGATGATGGAGGCCTGATCAGGAGCTGTGAATCTGGTAGCTGCCTCTCCATTGCTGTATGGAGGGAGTGTTGAAGCTAAATTGCCTGCCTTTTCCACCTCACCTGTTGGGCAGCCCTTAGAACCAGTTTCTGGAACAACCTGCTTACTGGTTTTTGGGACATGCACAGGGCTGTAGTTTGAACACTAGCACATGCACATCTTCTGACAGTCACTTCATACACTAAAGGCTTGAGTCAGTTTCCTATTTTCAAGCTGTCAGAAAGGTTCCATTTGACATACACCACCTGAACTTTCAACGTGATGGAGGGCATCTTGTGTGTGAGTTCTCTGAAGGATCACAGCCAGGAGATGACAACCAATGAGGCACTTGACATCCTAAAAACAGCATTTGAGTAGCAGCAAAATTTGGGGCACTTGCTAATGAAAATATTGGTACCTATTGGCTCACTTAAGGAGCTTTCTTGAATCATTCAGCTGAAAGCAGACTACTGGTTATGTTTCCCTGAAATATGTCATGGTTTTGGTAATTTATTATTTCTAAAAACTACATCTTCCTGTCTCTAACTGGGTGTCCTTGCACTGGTTGTGCAATATCTTGGAAGATTTCATTGCTTACCCTTAAGAGGTCAACACACACTGAGTCTTTCCAACAGGTTCAGACAGAAAACCCTGAAATATTGTATATGAGGGGATTAGTTTAGAGAGAGGTCGACACAGGTGACTGGCCATCAGGGGACAAGTCATTTCTCTGACAGTAATCTGTCAACACGACATGTTGAAAATACTTATTCTTTTTTTTTTGAGTGTAATGACTTAATTCTTAGCAGTATTTCTTAATGTCCTTTTTTTATTATTTAGTTCAGGTATTTTTGTGCAGCATGGTGAGTACTTCTTCATCTCAGCTCTAATATTTTTCTGCTATACAGACTTTCTCATTCTCTGCCTGGCTTGACTGGTTAAGACAGACTGGAGAACATTTGTTTCCAAACTATGGGCTGCCTGTTGTAAAATTCAGTGAGGCCTTTCTAAAGGAAGCGGTCGAATAGTTCATCTGGATAGAGTCTGAGATGCTGCTGCAGAAATACATTATGCTATAAGTGTAAAACTTGACAAGTGAGGGCTACTTAAGTTGGTGGCCTTTGAATTCAGGGATAGTGGTCCTGGGCTCATGAGTTGAAGCTGCAGACCGTGTAAAATAAATGGGATCTGTGGTCACCACCTTCATTAAAACGCATCCTTGTTTTCATGCCTCCTGCATCATCCTGTTGCCAACTAACAGAAATTCAATTCCTTGTGAAATGAAAATCATTCTAGCTGTAAAATGCTGTCAGAATTTAAAAAATATGGTTTATTGGCAGCTGCATCCACCTTGTCATGCTTTACTGTTCTGCTTTATATGTGCTATTTAGCCACACCGGAGTTTTCTTTACTATTTAACTTATTTATAACATAATGATTCCTTTCATGCTATCAGTGGCTTGTTTTGCAAGATATAGTCAGGCTAGTCTTCATATAGATTTATTACTGCTAAAATATGTCATTAAAATAATCAGATTAACTGTATAGGTGACAGGTAAGGCTGATTAATCTATCATCCTCCACCATAAGCTGTTTCTGAAATTGATTTTTTTATAATTTTCTGAATGACCTTCATAAGCCATCTATGCTTGGTGTCTTCAGATGCTGAAACTCAAGACCTTTGAGCTACATGCTAAACTCTGGAGAGAGGGGGAAAAAGGTAGGGGAGGGAAATTCAACAGACTATTCAAAACCAGTCCCATTACACAATGAACAAGCAATTTTGAATATCTTCTTGCAAATTAATAAGTTGTTAGAAGCAAGTGGAAACTTAAAGTATCTGTGCAAGAATAATTGTGGTGAGCTCATACTAAATGTTTCTCATGTTTCTTCTTGGTCCTAACTTCACTATGCTTCAGTTCACTCACCTATAAAATAATAAATCTTGGTTATTTCACCGGACTGTTCTGAGGCTTAATTAATTGCACTCCTTGAAGAACTATAGTGATTATACTGTGATATATAAAATGTCACACTCTAATTGGTGTAAAAAATGAGATGGTCAAATAGTGATATGAGAAGAGATGAGACATGTCTCCTGAAGATGCTTTTACTTATCTTTGCAGCAGTGATTTGCAAAGCAGAAAGGAATGGAAATGAAAAAAAAGAATGTTTCTTGCGCTGTTCTTTTGGGAAGACTTGTTTAAATTGGAAATATGAAGACTTTGGAAACCAGAGACAAAACAAAAGAATGCACAGTGTCCTCAGCCTAAAAATGAGGGACTGGAACTCAGCTGTTGAAGGCATCCTGCTAATTTACCACCTACTATGTCACACCAGCTGAATCCTTTGAAAAGCTATAGTTCTTGGTACTAGAAATAGTGTCTTTGTAGCATGTTTTCTGAGACCTGTTTTGATTCAGAACCAAGGCAAAAGCTGTTTGTCATTGCCTGGGGAACTGTAAGCATGTGGCTTCTCTGAAAACCCACAGGATTTTAGTATGTTTCTGCTTGGATTTTTGGTAGATTTGCAATGCCAAGTGTATTTCAGATTGCTTAGGAAGGAAACTGCATTTTCATCCTTTAAAATACTTTGGATATAGCAGCTAGTCTCAACCCAATTAGTATGCATTACTTAAAACACTCCCTGCAGCTACCCTGCAGTAGAGAATTAACATTTGGTTAAGAAATTTGTGATTCCTTGATGCAAATCAGAGGGAAATACATATATGCATGCATATATATACAGACACACACACATAAAAAGAGTGGGTTTTGATAACCTCACAGTGATACCCTCTGTTGGACATTGATGATTGCCCCCTATAAGATGGAGGAGGTGTTGTAAAAGGTCTGAAAAAGCCCACAGATCCATGGAGCCAACAGGAACAAGGTGCCAGTAATGCATACAATGCATAGGTACCATATTGGGCTATATCAAAAGGGAAATATAGACAAGGATGTGGGAAGGCTGTGGTCAGGTAGACACCCCAAGAGACAACTACAACATTATTTATGTGGGTTCTGTTCAGCTATGCTGTAGCTGAGGGGAATAGCCTATGCTTTGCCCTCAGATTGACACAGAAGGAATGAGAAACATGGGAATAAAGACAAGGGGAAGGCAGTGAATATTGTCTACTTCAATAGGACTTTCAGACTCTTCCTAAAGATCCTCGTAGACAAAGCAAAGAAATATGGGCTGGATGAGCAGGCAGTGAGGAGGATTGAGAACTGGCTGAACAACCAAGCCCAGAAGGTGGTGATGATTGGTGCAAAGTCTAGTTGGAGGCCAGTGTGCTCTCGGTGGCCCTGCTTGAGCAGAGGGGTTGGACCAGATTACCAGATTATCTCCAGAAGTGCCTTCCAACCTCAATTCTGTGATTTTTATCAATGTATAGTCTATTAGAAGCCTGTAGGTTTTAAGTGGTATAGATTCTGGATATTTGCACAGCCACAATGTCTACTGAGGAGAATTTGGCCTTTCTGACTTATGAAATTGCTCTTCACCAATACATGTTTATGCAGTAAATGGAACTGTTTACTGAGATCACCCAAAGGTGAATTAGGTTTGAATGGGTTTATTTAAGCTGTAATGCTTCACACACTCTGCTAGCACATTGCATGCTGCATTAGCTCCTTTCTGCCTTATTACCCTATAAAGCTCTAAATGTTTTGGGACTTTGTTGTTGCAGAGAATTGGCTTTCCACATCTGATACCTCTGCTGGTGCAATTAGTGTTAGTGTGTGAATTAACAACCAGTTTTAGAAGAGAGGGATAAAGCAGAAACATCTCATAAACAGTAATAATCCATACACCTTTTTTCCTTCACTTCCCAGCTTGCTGTGATGTGAGAAATGCACTCAAATGAACAAGAATGTGACCTGCTCTGGGGATTTTGAGCTGGCATATGGTATTAAGAGGTGTCTCTTATAAGCAATGGAAATTTCCAGGCATGCATTCTTTACAAAGACCTGAAAAGTCTTGAAACCTTATTTTGCAAGTGGTTTTGTTCATTTAACTTCTCAGTGAAATTTCTGGGTATCTTACTTGTCTCCTACTCCCAACTTTTACACTTTATGAAGACTCTAGCTTAGATGTTTACTGGAAGAGACATTCACTGGAGGGGTACATTGGGCATGGGGCAAGCTTAACTAGCTGAAACAGTTCCTGGAGTTCCAGACAACTGACAATTTGCTTTGACCTGTATATATAATTTCTGTGGTTCTGGCAGAAGGATGGCAATCTGCATAGTCATTCTGTTTCTGGTACTGATGTCTATTGAAAATGATGCTTAGCTCTGTTGTTGAGCATTATAACATGGGCTGTTATAATTCAAGCATCCCTGTATGTGTCTAGGAAGCCTTTAGATGATCCATTCTGAAGTGAATTTGATAAAGAGATAAACAGCTCCAAAATACTAGTGTGATACAAACTAAACTCACTACTCATACTGAAAGAGTGCTTAATAACATTTTTCTGTTTACTTTAAGATGGTAGACATCATATTTATTTCAAATCACTTCAAAAATAATGGAATGGGTGGAATTTTTTTCATGTGAAATATGTTAATAGACAAGGCAGATGTTTTATGTTCTGAAGTGTTGGTTTTGTGGTGCTTTCTAGGCAAGGTCACTGGGTAAAGATCTGTACTGAGTAGTCTGACATTGAAATGAGTATCAGGAATGATAAATCTAGTGTTAAGTAAGGTATATCAAACTGATTATCCTTAATAAGCTGTTCTGTTATTATGAGGGTATGAGGAAAGTCCAGACAAGCCAGTAGAGGTCAGTGAAGAAGACTTTACTGTTTAACATTTAGCAAAGAGTAGGACATTTTGGATTTTTTTTTTTTTAGGATTTAAAATGTCTGTAAAATTGTTTTCAAAAGAGAAATGAGAGCTTGTAGAGTACATTGTGCAGTTGTGTTAAATGAAATCTCTGGTTACACACAGTTCATTTCAAGACTAGTGTCTCACATAGCTCACAGCTGAACTTAACCAAAGAGTGGCAACTGATGAGAGACCATATAATATAATAATGAAAAAAAAGAGTGCTATTGCAGCAGTGAGACTCAGAGGAAATCTACAGCTCTGATAGATATAAGAAAAGTCTCTGTTTGCTTTGAACTCTTCCTTTTGTCTCCAATATCATCCCTGAAAAAGCTTCACATAAAAATCTGTTAAGGGCATTTTTTCAGTTATTACAGCAGCCTTTGTAGTTAGAAGGAACAGATTCTCATCCTCCCAGAGGACAGGAGATTTCTAAACCCTGTAACAAAAGCCTTTAAAGAACACTGCATTTCCTCTAGGAGGAAAAGCTGTGGTTGGTTTGGAAATGCTTGGTGGAGAGCTGACTAAGGTATTGGGCACTGGAACTGCCTATGAAAGTTTGTGGTGGCACAGCAATGCAGTGAAGGAACAGCCCAGTATGTCCTGAAAGACTCTACTGGTTATAAAGATCTGATATTGTGGTGAGTTGACTATGGCTGGGTGCCAGGTGCCCACCAAAGCTTCTCTGTCACTCCTAAGCACGGACACGGGGAGAAGATGTAAAAAGTGCTCGTGGGTCAAGATAAGGACACACAAAGAGATCATTCACCAAGTACCATCGTGGGCAAAACAGACTGGGCTTATAGAAAATTATTATGTTACCAATCAAATCAGAGTCAGATAATGAGGAATAAACCCAAATCTTAATAAAACACCTCCCCTCACCTCTTCCTTCTTCTTGAGATTAAATTCACACCTGATTTTCTCCACCTCCTCCCCTGCAGCAGCATGGGGTGTTGGAAATGGGCGTTGCAGTCAGTTCACCACGTTGTTTCTGCTGCTCCTTCCTCTTTAAAGGAGGATTCCTCATGCTCTTCCCCTTCTCCAGTGGGAGACAGCCCTCCACAGACTTCTCCAGCATGTCATTCACACACGCTACAGTTCTTCACAAACAGCTCCAGTGTGGGTCCCTTCCACAGACTGCAGTGTGAACAGACTGTTCCAGCATGAGCTCATCTCTCCACGAGTCCACAGGTCCTGCCAGAAGCCTGCTTCAGCACAGGCTTCCCATGTGGTCACAGCCTACTTCGGGCATCTACCGGCTCTGGCGTGGGGTCCTCCACGGGCTGCAGATGGATATCTGCTCCGCTGGACCTCCATGGGCTGCAGGGGGATAGCCTGCCTCACCATGGTCTTCACCACTGGCTGCAGGGGAATCTCTGCTCCAGCACCTGGAGCACCTCCTCCCTTCCTTCTTTGCTTACCTTGGTGCCTGCAGCGTTGTTTCTCTCATATTCTTACTCGTCTCCAGCTGCAATTGCTGTTGCCCAGGGTTCCCCTTCCCCACTACCAAAACCTTGCCACACAACCCCAGTACAGACATCCAAGCAGGCTGCCTTTTCCAAGTTGAAAACTCAGGTGTACTCTGAAGAACTAGAAAGACCCCATGGCAAAGAAAGCATTTCTGAAAGTGCGTGGGGGTGTTGGGAAAGATGCTGAAAGTAACTGCACTGAAAAGGGAATTCACAGGGGGAAGAGGCTACTCAGCCCCTCAATACATTTCATGCCTGAAAGAAGCTAAACTTAACAAATAATTCAAGGATGTATTAAGATTTTTTTGGTGGTCAGATGTGCCACTTCACTCACTGTGTACCTCTGCTGTGAAAAAATTGTAATAAATCAGGTTCCAGAAGAGCAAACACCATTGGCAATAGGATATGATGGATTACCTGAGCAGGATAATCTTGACAGGGTTGCAAATCTGTGCCTTGAGAGATACCCACACAGTGTATCCTGGGTGTAGGAATACTTCTGTGAAGGGCTTACAGTACAGCCTGACCTGAAATCACAGCACCTAATGACTGTGAAGCTTTTATCTTGGTGAAAAGTAAGTCTCTGGCATACTTGGAAAGAGTGTCTGTAACACAAGTGAGGGAGGTTTCAAGTGCACTTGAATTATGGTACTTATAAATGGTGTAAGGCAACCTTAAAAACCTTTGTTTGCCTTTAGAAAGTCTTTAGAGTGAGTTCTTCTAGATAGTACAAAGAATGCTTAGGGCAATACACTGAAAAAGAGGAAAACCAGCAGAAAATTATGATGATTACTTTACTAAAAAAGCAATATTTTTGAGAATATTTGTCTCCTGGCTGAACAGAATTTATTAAGCTAATAACTCTTCTGGCTGGAACTGGCTGGAACTGCCACAAGCAGAATGCTGACACCAGTGTCGTGTAGTCTGGGATCACTCTAAGAATCAATTTGAGTTACAGTTTTGTTTCCTGCTATAATAGATCTGATAGAAGATATGTGGCTTTTAAGAGTTCTCTGCATTGTAAGGTGGGGATATTTATTTTCCTCTGGCTCTTGCAGCCAGATTTCCATGGCTTTTGCCTGCTCTGCTGGGGAATAAAGCATGACATTGAACAGATGGGGCAGATGAGCTGTTCCCTCAGAGACCTCGTGTCTGCCTTGGACATGAGGCCCCTGAGAGCTGCTGTACCAGCTTGCTCCTCAGAGGGTGAATATTTAGCCTTGAGTTTCTAACCTGGGAAGACAGTGATCAATAATATATTACTTACTCTACTCCTAAAACCAAAAGAAAAGCACAATGCCACAGTGAAACCAAGCAGGGAATAGGTAAACCATTATAATATGCTTGGAAAGAAGTAAAGCCCATTATTAGTGTCAGAGTTTCTTGGTTGTCAAAGTCAATTGTACAAATCCCAGTGATGCTATGACTGCAGCAGATGTATTTTATTATTTATGATGGTCTGTAGGGAATTAGCTTTTCACTTGAGTTTGGTGCTGCTGTCTTTTTCCTCTAGGTTTTTTTCAGGCCTTCTGAAATCCCTCTTTTACAGTGGGTCTTTTTTCAGATGCTCCATAAATTTCAGAGCCTCTCTTCTGTATCTGCTGCTGTAATGCTTATTTTGACCAGCAGCTGTCACCAGTCAATGTATACATTGAATGCAATACTCTTAATGTAGTCAGGTAGACAGGTGAGCCTTTCTGCTGAAAGAATTTCCTTGTTGGTGTTCCAGAAGGAGTGGACATTCAGAAACAGGCTCTGACTTCTCAGAAATAGGAAGAGCTGTGTTTGGTGTGAGAGTGTTGGACTAGGCAGACAGAGAAAGCTGGCAAAATAAACAGTCTGTGAATTACAGAGATCATCTCTGATCTGTTTTTATTTGAAAATCTGTATGCACAGAAATTTTGAGCAAGGATATTAGGCTGCAGCATTGCATCATGAGAACAGATCATCACTGCTTCAGTGGTTGTGAGGACAAGAAACTGTTACCTAGCAACTTCTCAGAGTTGTCTTTTATAAATCCACCCTGTCATGGGTGTCACATATATGTCACAGTTGGTCTTGACAAATTTTGTACTGGGTAGTGCTGCAAAATATATCTTCTGAGCAGTAGTATCCTTGGCAGGTATTAAATCATGACAGCCCAGGTTGTTCTTGCCCTATCTGCTCGCCCAGCAAGGCAAGGGCTGTGAGTTCTTTGCATAAGTTACCAACCTGCTTGGATTCAGAGATGGAGCAGTGTCTGTTGGAGCTGTTACTCCCCCTTCTTGTACAGATTGGGAAGGAATGGACAGTGATCTGTGTTGATTCCTGTGCCTACAAGCTGCTTTCCATCTTTTGTTGTAACAGGTGGTTATGAGTTGTAAATTTTTCTTCTTGGGGTGAAAAACCCTCAACTCTGGCTCAGTATTAAAATCTGAAACAAGTAAGTAGAGATAATCTCAATTTTGGACAAGAGCTGCCTTTCTATACCTCTGTACAGTTCTCTGAGATGGAGGATTTGATTTTGGATAGGGATTTGGTATTTGGTATTCGGTACTGGATTACAGATATTCAGCAAGAATGATTTAAGGCCTTACCTTCTCTTTCTAGTCTTTGCCTACTAATCACATTTATTTTGAGACAATGCAAGTTCACCATTATTTCCAGTGGCACTTGGAGCTGGAATTCAGAATTTACTCCTTGTAGTATTTTGATGTGTGTGCTGCAGTATTTTAATAAGGAAGTCAGACACATTATCCTAAATATTACATTGAAAAAATACTGTGCCCATTCCTGCATTACAATTTTAAATTGCTTTCTTTTCGTTCTGTTATGAGCAGATGGAGTGCAGTATCTCTTGCATCACTAAATAGTTGCCATTAATTTGATGTACTATGAGCTGGACTCTTGAATTCTGTTATAGTAAAAATAGTTCACAAGCTAAGCTTTCACTTTGTCTCCTAGAATCTGACAGGCATCACATCCCAAAAGAAGATGCTAATAAGAAAAGGATCTCACATTTTGAAATGACCAACTGTAGTAGTAAAATACTCTGGCCTGTGACTTCCTCATGGTTAAATTAAGGGACTTGATATGAACTGGAACTTGTAAACTAAATATCAGAGACATTGAGAGGACTGAGGTCTCATTCTGGCTTTTTTTTTTTTTTGGTGGATTCTCAGCATTTTTTCTATGGCATAAATTTCACTGGGAATTGTCACCTTTTTTTTAAAAAAAATCTGTCTGTAATAGAAGTAGCAATAACAGTAAAGACAGGAGAGATATTATTAATGGATTTTTACAGGCTGCCTGTTGACTGGGAAGCTTCAAACAAACCAATATGGCCTTTCTGGTACTTTCTCCCCTGTCCTTTGCTTGCTCGGAGTGTTGGAATGATTTCAGGTCAAGTGTTTGGCGAGGAATATGAGTAGAGCACTCATTCTGGAAACAGTCCTAAAGAGCAGAGCTTGATTAATTCATTAATGTTTGATTTCCAATTAAACATTTAATAAATCTTATTTTTTATGCTATGTTATGCACAATATGTGGCATATGAGAGCAGCCAGCTGGTTAAAATGCACACGGTGCTGCTCAGAGTATTGGCTGGTCAGCCAGTGTGAAAGTGGAGCTGCCAAGCTGCCTGTGAGGATGGGCCATCACAGGACCAAAAGAGAGGAGGGCACGGTGGAAAAAGAAGGTGGTTGTAGGAAGAGCTGTGAGGAATAGGTATAAATAGGAGACACAGATAATAAAGATGCTAATAATGAATGGCACCACTGAAATTGGGATGAGGGCTGGGGAGTTTGGGTGAAGCGTTTATGAATTGCTCTGTCCTCTACTTTTTCCCTATATGTACCTTTCAGAAAACAGTTCACTGAAATCCTAAGTAGGCTCCATGATGCCACAATGGACTGATGTCTATTGAAAATGATCTGCTGGGTAACAATTATTCTGTGCTGCTTGTAGTAACACTAATAATAATTATTTCATTGGGTTTTATATGGATGTCACGAGCACTTTAAACAGTTAGCATTAACTCACATGGGAAAAAACCTTTGACAATCATTCACAGATTTCCCCTCTATACCACCTGTGCTCTTACAGCAGCCCTTCTAAAGCTCATGTTGTTCATTTTAGTTATATTCAGATGAACACGTTTTAAACTCCACAAGAAAGATGGCTTTAGTAATGCTTTACTGATGTGCACAAGGAGGCGTGAAATTAGCTGTAATATATAACACTCTCTCTTTCCAAGGGGCTTTAATTCCTTTATATTCTTACGTAACTGGCACCACTCTGCCTGCAGGTGTGTGTTTAAATGCACATCAGTGTGTTTCTGTCACACCATTTCCAGATGATACATATGCAACCAGAGAGGATCTCCACATAAGTCTTTGCTACAGCCACTCCTATTGCTTTAAATTGGGAGTGAGGAAAAATGTCATGTAACATTTGAGACTGATTCAATTACCCTTGCTTGTTGAAACGTCTTGTTGTTGATTCTTCATTTAATTTTCTTTCCCTTGCTCGTTATCTCAAGTAAATTCCCCCTTCCCTCCCCCTTACTAAAACACTTTTTATTTTATATGAACTCTCATTTCATTTATGGCAGAAGAACCTTTCCTCACGGCTTTGACAGACACCTTACACATCTTAGAGTGTGGATGAACTGATCAATAACCTACTGGGTAGATATGTCTTTCTCTGATGATGGCATAAATGAGCTTAGATCACTGATTTGGACCTGATTCCTAACATCTGGAGGTGTGTGCTTTAGCCTGAAAATTTCCACCTTGGTAGAACAAAACCAAGGCTCACGGTAGGGGAGCAGTTTAGTTTATACATCCTGGGCCTTCATAATTTCACTTCAATTATCTGAAAGGGGTTTGTTAGGTAGCAGTAAAATGAAAAGGAGTTTATATAAAAAAAAATAAAACTACTTTTAAATCATTAATAGCTGCAGCAAATCCTCTTTTTAAAACCAAGCCTAACCCTGTTGGGAGATGCTGCTTTCCTGGGACCGTAGACAGCAGGATCAGTTCAGGCTCTTGGTTCCCTTCCAACCTTCTCTTTGGGTGGCTGAAATGATTCTTCTAGGATGACTTGAGAGTATTTGTACAGGCTTCCTGTTCCTTATACCAGTCAAAAATAGTAGGTGAAAAGACCTCTGGAGTTAGAAGGGGAGGTTGTAGGGAAATTTATTCATAGGAAATTTAAGCATATTTGATACGTAACTCCTCCTTAGTCTTTATGGATTCAGCACAGTGATGTCATGTCTTGTTAATTATGGAAGACATGCTCAATAACAGCAGATCCTCCTTGTGACAAAGCATGCTGTGTCAAGATCTGTAGCCTTCTGCTGAGAAGTACATGCAAGATGCATCATGAGCTGTTTTCCATCTGCCCACATACTGAGTTGGCTGCAGGTTTCGTTATCAGTGCAAACACAATTAAATATTACTGCCTTGCAGAGGAAGATAAAGTAACTTATTTTGTCAAATACAGTTTCACAGCCATGAGAATGTGGCTCTGTCAAGGACCATCTACCCACATGGACTGGGACCACAGACCAAAAGAGCTTCCTTCCCTGCTGCTTATGTCTGTGTATTCGGTTCAACCTAAAGCTGCTGCTTCCCCTGTTGATACTGAGCTCCCGTGCCAAGCCCTTGCCCTGTTGTATGAAGGAAGGTGAGGAGAAGGCAGCAATGCCATTCAGATTTGTTCTCATGAAATAAGAGTAGAAAGAGTGGAGAAGAAGGCTCTAAATTTAGTCTGTTTAGAATAACGCATCACTGAATATTCCCATTTATTTTCAAAGATGAAATAAAACAGCATGGCAATGCCAGTAAATGTCATTAGCTCTTTGAATTAATAGAGTTACTCTTGGCAGCCAACGGTAATATATTACAGCAATTCTCATCTACTACATTAGAGTAATTCTTGGCAGTGTGAACATAATGAATCTGAGGAGTTTACAATACAACAATCCAAATAAAACTTGGAATATAAATTGACAGCCTGTAAAAACTTCCCTTTTTTGCCTCTTTTATCTTTATTCAAGGCAGTGTGATCTTTTTTTCAGAGTCATAACATTTCTGCTTAAACTTTTTATTTGTTTTCAAAGATGTAATTAATTGGTTAATGTGATTAAAAAAACCAGCTTCGAACAGAGGACTTTTTCAAACTTTAAGAGATTTACCTGAAATCACATCTTTTTTTAGGCAGATAGATTCTAAATTTTCATTGCAAAAGTATATTAATTCATACCACCTTAACTGGGCTATGTATATTAAAATTCTGATCCTGTTCTATAGTGTCTTTAGAAGGTTTTTCAGTACAACTGTGTCCCAAATTATCAATTGCATAGTTTGTATTCATTTTTCCTGAAGTTTAATACCTGTATTGATAAAAACAACATCATCACAATAGCATGAGCAGTATTAAGCCTTTGAAATAATACAGAAGACAGTATTTTGACAATAAAGTTCTTCAGCCTGATACCAGTCCCCAAAGAGGTGCTGATAAAACAGTGAGTGAATGAGATCCAACTGCTGAAGAGGACTGTTGCTGTTCTGTAATTGGTTTACAGATTCCAGAACTTGCAGAAAAGACAAAACATTCAGAGACTTGGAGGCTCTATAAAAATTACTTTTTTTTTGGCCAATGTGTCCATAAATACTGTTAATTTAATTTTCTTAGACTTATAATCAAAAGAACAAAATTTCTATGGAAAAATGCATCTCTCTAGATATTTTCTTTCATAAAGTAATCTTCTTGACCACTTTTTTCCCCCCAACAATTTGAGCAAAAGGAATTCTCAGGGGTTTTGTGACTTAAATATTTCAAAGAAAATCCTCAATGATCTGAAAATACAGGAGGCAAATCATAGTAGTTGAATTAGGTATCCTAAATCTTAGCAAAACCCAGCTTTTCTTTCTAACCCTCATTCAGGGAAGAACAATACTGGCTTTTATAAGGTCCCTAATAGCCTCACATATGCTGTCCTTAATCACTCTCTGTATGTTTTCTTATACTCAGTTGATGTTTCTGGGCCTGACTCACCATTTTGTTTAAGCAAATATTTAAATAACTATGGCCAGCCATTCTTATCTCTTTTTGGGAGTGATTTTTTTCTTCAAAGCTGGTTTTTTTCAAAGGTGTTTTTTGGGGAGCTCTGTGTAATACGTTCAGAGTTCTCCTGCTACCAGTCAACTGTTGTATCCTTACAGTTGCAAATAGATGTTGTTTGTTGTGAGAGGCAAGGGACATCCATGGGCTTTAAGTGTATTTTCTCCAATGGATTTTTGTACATGGACAGTCTTTCAGCAGGAAATACCAAGTGAAGAAGGCTCCAGAGGATCCTACAAGAGAACCAATAACACCCATTTCAAAACATGGGATGCCATGCTAAAGAAGCATTGGTTGGCATGGGTACAGGAAGAGTAGTTTATAAAACCTGCAGGATAAAACCTGGATTTCTGCACTGCATTATGCTTTCATTTACTATTTAGTCCACAGTGGGAATCCATTGCTTTTTGCCATGGAACGCTGCAAAGGGAGTGGAAATCGAGTCATGGTATTTCAATTAGATAGAAACTGAGTAAGAATATTTTAATTTCAGTCACTTTTATATTTTAAATATTATATCTGTATGCATAAATAGCAAAGCAAAGAGTAAAATTCATAAATCTGCATAATATTATGCTTAATGGTTGGTACTGTCTGGTTTACAAAACAAGACGTTGGCACTGCCTGTTTACAAAACATTTTCTAGAGCAAGAAGGCTCTAGAGTACAGATGTGAATTTATTTTGGTTCCAAAGGTAATACCTTCTGTTCACAATCATGGTGGAACACTACAGGGTTTGTTTTCATCTTTGGAAGGTGTCTGTGAATTTTGCAATAGATTGAAGAGATTATTTAGATTATCCCATCCCATTCCATTCCCCAATGAAAACACCAAGTTCCTGGCATAACCTAAGCCTTTTTTGACCTTTATGTTAGTGTTAATTGCTATATAAATAAAATAATTTATAAAGCAGAAGGATGATGTTCTCCACACCATCTGAGACTCCAAGCTATGCAGCTACACGAGCTGAACACCTCAGCATTAGCTTATCAAACACTTGTTCTGGATTTTATCATTTGCTGATACAGGATGATGGATAGGAGCTATGGGATAGCAAAGTGCAGAGAGGGGGGACATTTTTTTGGCCATCCTTTAAAATATATAATAATCCAGTAAAATATATAATATAGTAAAAACAACTTGAGTGAGGAAAGAAAACCAACTTAAATTACCTTTTTGTTTCTGTGAAAGGAGAAGGTATTAAGACATGTGATATAAAGTCATTAAGTGAATATAGGACAAATAATGTCCTGGAGATAAAGGGAAACCCCCGAGATATGGAAGGATTGTCAATAATGACCTGATTTTAGTTCCTGCGGTCTTTCACACTAGCTTGGAGTAAGCACTGACAATACACAGTGCAGGGCAGGATTCTCCTCATTCATTGGATGAAGTAGACAACTCCTCTCATTTCATGCCCATTTCTACACTTTCCTGTCAACAAAGGTAGCAGTTTTTGTCATGAATCTAAACATCTTTTCCTTGTCTAGTTCTTGTTACATATTCAGTATTTTTATGCAGCTATAATACCAGTTGACCCAGTTATCCAGGGACTTCTTGCCAAGTGCATGAAAATTTCCAGTTGGCACATATCAGTCGTATTACTTTTGGTTGCCTTTGACTGGATAGAGACATGGCCAAGAGAATGAGTTGGAGAAGCAACAGAGACGTGGCCAAGAGAATGAGCCTGAGGAGCAATTTTACTCACCAAACCATACCTAATATTCATAGGTTTTTAGGTGGCCCTGAATAACTTGTGTAAGCGGTCTGGTAATGCTTTGGTCATGAGGCTAAGGATTGTATGGGGAAAAAGTGCTTCTTGGTTTGAATTTAAGGAGTCACAGATTATAAAGCAAGGGAATCTTTGTCAAGACCCTCATACTGCCTAACTTTATCTTCCTCACCTTGGAGAAATATCTGCATAGACTGTGTATGACAGCATTAAGTAGAGAGAGATGAGAACCCTTCCACAAGTTATTTAAAGGAGGGAGGGAAACTTTCTTCTTTGGCACTTTAAGCAACCTGTGTTACCTCCCTGGTGAGCAGGCTGATAGCAACTGCGGACATTTGGCACTGCCATGCTCAGTTCTCATTACAGCACAGCCGTGGCAACGTTTTGGAACGTTTTGCAGAGTTGCTATGGACAATTTATTTATTTTTTTTTAAAGCAAAACCATGCCATGACATTGACAGAGAACCCAGTGAACTAAGTATCCATTTTAGGAATGTAAATGACAGGTCTGGGAAGGCTTTTCCACTTACAAGGCTCACGCTTTGCATGAAGGCTATAGTTTACTAGAGTGCATTAAAACTCTTTTGAAAATACCTAAAGAAAAAATATAGAACTTTTCCACAGAGGAGAATTTCTCCTCATGCCAACTGCCTTGGTAAATATGTGAGCCAAACCCCAAGATTTGTACGAGCTTCTATTGCTTCTTCCTCCCCAAATACCACCTTTGTGATTTCTTGCAAAAGACAATGCAGCCCTGGAGGGATACATATGGAAATCTGCCCAACTCTTTAATGATCAGCAGAGCCCTCTGCTGTTTCATGTTGTTGTCGTGTTCAAAAAACTGGGCAAATAATGGTTTGAAATTTAATGAGATTAAACAGCCTGTTTACAGAGTAGTTATGCAGGTTGCTTACCTGTTCTGTTACTTACAAGAAATACACATCTAGTGTCATCGAAGAGTAAAGAGAAAGAAAAAGTTTTGTATTCTGACATGCCTGATTCTTCTGACAAATGAGTACCATTATTGTCTTCTCCTGTAAAGCCACTCTGCAAACAACATGTTCTTAAATATTAAAGAGAATGTGTAAGCTAAATAAATAATGAAAACACAGAGTTTTCCCAAGCCAGCCCCAAACCTTACACGTTTTGAAAGCTAATGCTGAGAGAGGATGCATGATGCTCTGAGGTATTTAGACACTTCTCTTTATTCTATATTCATCTATATTCATCTGGAAACCTACTGTACTGCTTCCAAACTGTGTTTGGTTTACTATTGCCTAAACATTGTCCAACTGCATTGTAAAAGGTTCTATGTAGTCCTATAAAAAGTAATCCAAACCACTGTTTTAAGTGTGGTGAAAAGATTTAGCCATTTGTCATGAGAGCAGCTTGACCTGACAGAGTAGCAGTGAGATCAGTGGGGTCCCTGCTGAGTCCTCTCCTGCCGAGTCAGGTGCTGGAGTGGCTCCCTGGAACAACAGCTTCTCCTCAGCAGCAATTCCAGCACTTGTTCTCTATGATCTGGAGCACCAGTGTTGCCTGAATTTCTGAATAGAAGCTGTGCAAAAGTCATTGAAACCATCACACCCTGCAATAAACCCATATAATAAGCTTGCCTGAATAATACATGTCTGAATCATCCACAGATTAATATTTACCTTTTTTAAAAAAAAGTGTTTATTTCCAATAAAATAGCTTAATAGCTATCCTGCTGTGGGAGGAAGGTGTGTATAAGCAGGAGTATTTCCTCAAGAGATAAACTTGTAAATCAATTTAATAAAAAGAAGTCAATATTCTCTTTTTTTAATAAAGAAAGAAAACCAACTTTTAAATTGGACAACTTTAGGAGCAGTGCTCCTGATGGTCCTTTGTTCAGTGTTACCCTCTGAGAGAAGGAGGCAGTTCAGGAGCTGACCTATCATTTTAATTGCTTCTGGCTTCTGCAGATGTGAAAACCAAACACCTGGCAATGAGGACACTGCTGGGTGCTCTTTGCCAGTGCTATGCTCCCTCTTAATGAGAAGCTGAAGAATTAAGATTAACACCCCTTTGTCCTAGCTTAGCCTGTAGTTGAGGGCTAGACAATATGTAGATTCTTTCTCAACTCCACACACCTGGGGGAAAAGTATCAGAAAAGAAGACGTGAGTGTTTAAATAAAACTAGTTTTAATAAAACAATAGTAAAATTTTAAAAAATAATGATAATACTAATGCTAAATGTAATAGTAATAATAATAATGAAGAAATACACAAAAGAATACTTAGTTGTCCTCGATATGGTTGTGGAATGTGCTCTCCCAGTGGTGATCACCTACTGGCAGGCACCTGAGCACAGCAGTTCCAGAGAGTGCAGAGGTTACTGGGAGCAGGAGCGCCCGGAGCAAGGGACTGCTGAGAGCAGGGGATCACCAAGAGCAGGAGGGCCAAGGGAAAAAAGAGAGGGCCATCCTCAAAAACTTCCCACTTTATACTAAATGTGATGTTTATGATATAGAATGCTTTGGGAAGTTTGAGTCAGCTGACTTGGTTCCACTCTTCCCAGCTTAATGCATCTGCTTGCTTGTAAAACATGAGAAACTGAAAAAGTCCTTGATTTCTACAGCAAACACCAGTATGTTTCAGCATTCTTCTCAGCCCAAAATCTAGAGAAACAGCAGCTGCTGAGAGGAAAGTTAATTCTATCCCAGTCAAGCATAAAACTACTGAACTCAATACGTGTTATCAACATTCTTCCCACACTGAACAAAAAAGCTGCAGCTACTGAGAAGTACAGCTACTGAGAACAAAATTGACTCTACCCCAGTGGAAATGAGGACACGCTTAAAAAGTAATATACAGTATGTATATGTCTGTTCTTTGACTAACTGAAGTGCTTACAGGTACTTTGAAGGCACTAAAATAAAGTAAAAGAACAAAAAATTAAAATCCATGTTGTTTTACAATAGGCAGTGTATCAGTACTCTACACCTATCACACTAAAAAGTGTCCAGAGATGAAGAGTGGCAGTGCAGCATCATGTTATTGATGAGAATAACCTTGACTCATGCTATCTGTGTCTCATCTTGCCCACTGCTCTTCCAGGAGCACCCCTGCTCCAATAAGGGACTGAGGAGATCAAACCCAGAGAAGGAGAGTGGTCGGGCACAGGCCACACTTCCCTGTTTTGTCCCTGGCAGTGGTATCTCCCTGGTCCTATCTAAAGGGTGGAACAGTGTAAACAGCATTTAGGATTGCAGGGTTCTGGGAAGGGAACAGTGGAAGACCTGTGTTACAGTATATTTTCAGTGCTGGTGTGATGAAATGTCCATTGGGATGAGACACTCTAGAATAAGGCAGAATTTTTAGCTGCCTATTTGAAATTGGCTCACTGAATTGATTAAAATTTCCTCAAAAGGCAAGTTTCTCTGATAGGCCGTACTGTTAAGAGTCACAATGACTGCTGTGGTTGAATGGTTACTTCTTTGTTATGTTTGTCTTTATACTTGCATGAAATATGCTAATCCTTCTCATCATCTGCTCTGCACTTAATCTGGAGTGTCTACAAGGAATAATTAAAAGGAAAGAATGGGTTATCTCGAATATAAATACTCCTAATGATTTCAGAAATTCATACCCCCAGTGTGCTTCTGGAAAACAAACTCATTTCTCTTGACAGTGGGAACTGAAAAGATCTACATTCAGGATTTATTTCCAATTGACACCACAATGACACTCTGTCTGCTCCCTCTTAGTTTAGGAATCCACAGGGCATTTAACAAGCTGTGAAGTCTGTCATTGCAGATTACAGTCCCAGCATGTTATTGACGTTTTGCAGAGTATTTTTTTTTCCTCTAGTTGGTCCTGGAGCAGTGGATAAAATAAACCCAGAATTTACAATTGACTGTTAATCCCATGTTTAGTTTCCTTCACAGGAAGGAAGTGACAAAGGCTCATTGTGAAACACAACACAGGTATGAAGCCTGTGAACCTCAGCCATTTCTCTCCTTGACCAATGTATTGTTTTGACCAGTGAACAGTTTATAAAACGATTGGTTAAAGAAAGGATTAATCATCAGGGAAGAACACAGGGTGGGAGGGTATCATTCCAGCCTTGGTTATTCTCTCATGCTGAAGAGTAATGACACAGAGAACTGTAAAGAAACAAAGGTTTAAAACTGATGTAAACCAGAACTGGAGTGCTGCTGCAAGCTGCTGAGTAAACTGCCGAGCTGGTAAAGTTAATATGGACCTATTACTGGTGTAAGAAATTTTATCCATGAGCATACCCATTAAAACCAACTGGACTAGCATTTAGTTTCCTTGGATAGAACCAGCATCCTCAGTGCTCTGTGGGAATCAGTACTGCCTAGAGACACACAAGCACGAGCATATCTACCTGCAACTGCTACTCAAGTTACGTCGACTACACTTAAGAGTCACTTCAGGTTAAAAAGCATGCTGGAGAATGAACTACACTCTTATTATAATTAAGATCCTGAATGATATTTAGGTGCCATGTATCTGTTAGAACAGTTTTAACTTTGCTGTATCTTCTGCTCTTTCTATAGACAATTAAAAAAGACATGACTGAAATTCTTGCATCTCAGCCAAATAGACTGATGAATTTTAATGGAGAACATTTATCCCTACCTTTAATTAAGTTTGGCAGTCTGAAATAATCAATCTTTGCTTTGAAATTACACACTCTGTTGGGAGCATTTAAAACTTTACAACTCAATCTTGCTGTAGGGTGGAGGTCTATGTGATAATGCAGTTTTCTAGAAGCTGCTTTCATACCTTTTAAATGAACTTTCCTTTGTTCATGGTGTAACACAAACCACTAAGGATTTGCCCAAGCAGAGGATGGAGCAAACCTCAGCGTGACACTGCTTGGGCCAAAGCATCCTTTTAATCTTGAAAGGTCACTGTAAGAGTTGATAGGCAAGAAAACTAATCTACCTTCTCCAGTCCATGTAAAACTTCATGTAGAGATACTGCTTAAAGAAAGAAGTGCATTATCTGGTGTTATTCTGCTCGATTATTCAGTGGCTGCTACTACTGACCTCCTTGTGAACATATTTGCAATAGCTTACTCTTTGGGGTTGAAATAATTTCATTTTAGTATGCTTTTTGGAGCACTGCCAGTTACAGGTGGTATTGCATGTGAGGGAAGAAGAATTCTACAAGCACGGAAGTGCATGACTTGAGATAGTGAATTATTTTTCTACAAGAAAAGGAAAAAGAAAAGGAGTCTCAAAGAGCATTAAAATATAAAACCGCCTGGTAGCAATCTCGGACTCTTTCATCACCTGCTAGAAGCCCTTATAGTTGGTTTTTTTCAGGCTTTACTGATGCTTTAAAATACAGTACACTTAGATGGATGGGAGAAGAGACACCCCAGAGAGCTTTTCCAGGAGGCTGCTGTTTGGAATAGAGTGATTAAGAAAACACATCAGCTGGGGCTACTTCTGAATGATGGCAACCTATGGGTTTGATTTAACAGTTTCAGTTATTGTCCCAGAGTACCTGACATCCCGTGAACTTGAACAGTCTTTCTGGTGCTATCTTTGGAGCTTGTTACTGTTCCTCCCCTGAGGATGGGATCTTTTCCCACCACTGGGCAAACTGGTGGTGTGACTGTTCCCTCTCTTGGTTGTGCTGTTTCATCTCCAAATATGTACTGAACTAACTTCCCTTGGCAGAGAGTTTATGAATGCAGCCTAGAGAATTAAGGAATACTTTTCAGGTAATAGAGCACAAAGTAAAGCTGATTTTAAAAAAAATATTCCTAAGTTTGTAGACACTTGAAGCTTATCCCTTAAATCTTCTTTTGAAGAAAAACGCTTAATTTGGAAGATTCTGATATTCTCTCCTTTCCAGAATCAGAAATAAAAAGGCAATGCAGTTGGGGAAAATGAAAATGCAAGTTTTTAATTAAGCCCTCACCCTGTCCTTCACACAAAATAAAACAAACATCTTTCAGGTTCCTGGGAATACTTAGAATGTAATTTTGTGGATTTATTTTTGTTTTTTTGGGAAGTAGGGAATGGATCTTTTGTGTCTATCGTGGACTGTTCCATTATTAAAGAATCATTTGGGACCCTGAATGTTCTAAAAGGTTTGTGCCACTGGACTGTGGGGTTTGTGCATGTTAACAGACCACAAGCTGGAAGTTTCTAGTCAGCACAGGAAAGACTTTTTTTGGATGCAGTTGTACAAAACTGCAGTGCTGGGGAAGACCTTGGATTTTCTCTTCCAAACAAAATTACTACAGGTGTACTCCTTATTTAGTTAAATTCTGGGCATCCCAAAGTGCGTGCTAAACCCTCCACTAAACTTGGTGTCATGGGATGTCACCCCTCATTTCATATGCACCACAACTCACCACTGATACCATTGACTTTAGATTTCAGGAACCAGATATGGCTGGAGAAGGGTTTTACAGCATGATTAAGAAAACGTGTGGTCCTCTCCTTTGCAGGCAGTCACTTGCTCACTCCAGTGGAAGAGATTTTTGACAGTCCATCCAAGTAATATCATTGCATTTCAGACTTGCAGTTCTTTTGAGGTTTGTTTTTGACTCCATGCTCAGGAGAAACAAGAAGTTAAGAAGCAGTTTACAAAAAAAAAGATGGTTAAAAATTCAACTGACTCTAGTGCAATTTTCTGTCTTTTTTTATCTTGTGCTATTCTGTTCATTCCTGGAATCTGTTTTAAACACATGGGAAATATGAGCACTTTATTTCTTGTCTTCAGAAACATAAACTCTGCACAGGTTGTATTATCTGGCTAAACTACAGATATGTCAGAATGCCCTGTGGTGTCAGGTGTAAAACCTGGGCTAAAAAATTAAGTACACTGATCAGAACTGAGCTTATCAACTCTTGAGAAAAGCTGGAAATTGAGGGTAAGCCACCTGCAATAGCTAGAAAGAGAAATAATTGAGGGAGTCAGGAGAGTTGCCCTTGTGGGGCACTGTGAGTTTAACATTAGATAAGGAATGTCATCTTTTCTATGAAGGGTTTCATAATTAGTTTATTTAAACCTTGAAATCAGGGAAATGTTCTGCCTGCCAGGCTAAAAAGAAAATTTGGAATACAGCTTGCATCATCCGAGAAGCTGGTGTCAAGCTAGTTGAACTTTTGAAAAATTAAGATATATCCACCTTCTGGATCATATGAAACAACATTTAAGTTATTCCTTTATCCTTTTTGTCCACTTGTTAATTTTGTTGAAGAACCATTTATTCATGTAGTCAAATGAAAAAATAACCCAACAAAACATGCTATTACAATGACCCAATAGTTTAACCTCAACCTGCCTGTTTCTGCATTCATTCCATGTTTCACACTTTAATGTAATTATTCCTGTTTGGAATAGTCATTGATGAAATGATCTGACCTTTGTGTATTATTACTTGATTAGTTTTTCCATATTTAATGCAAAAAAATTAAAACCAGTTGCTGAACATTCTTATTAACATTAATTTCAAGTGCTTTTGCATGTCCTTCATGCTCTTCAAGAGAGATGCTATGTAACAGAAAAGCACTTCCTCCTACTCCTGCATTAGAGCTAAGCAAATTTTCATTAATAATTATTGAATTTTATGTCTTTTTCAAAAAAATCAGTATAATCTTTATGAACATTTTCAAGCAAATATGTTTAAAACAAGGACCATTTATTATCATTGTGAAAACCCTGATCACTTCTGTTTCCTCACTGGCTGAGCTGAAGGAGTTTGACTTTTTAGTTCTCCAGAAACCAGATTTAAGATTAGAAAAATGCCATAATGCAAAGAGGTGAGAGATGACAATCATAATGCCAATTTGGTTCCCTAGTGTAAAGTTCGTTACCTACATTGATATTCATAACAGTCATCAGAGCCCAGTTCCATTTTCTTCTTAATCTTTTTAAAGGTCCTGGGAATCAGCCTCTAAAACCATCTCTTTCTAGGCTGAAAAAGCCCAGCTCCCAGAGCCTCTCCTCACAGAGGAGGTGCTCCAGCCATGATCAGCTTGATGTCTCTCCATGGAACTTGCTTCTGTTCATCTTTCTTGCATTGCCTGGCAGGTGGCCCAAAACTGCATGCAGTAAGATAAGGTCTAGGGAGTCCTAAGTAAAGATAATCTGTTCCCTCAACCTACTGTCTCTGTAGTTTTGGATTCAGATGTCCTTCTTCACTGCTGTTTATACAACTGAACAAACTATAATATTCCGTTTCTGCACAGCGATGCTTGCTCAGATAAAGACTGCTTATTCATTTAGCTTAGTTCTGGAACATATTCTGTTGATGTCTGTCATTTTTTGAAGGAAATTGAAGAGCTAGACTGGTGATAAACAGCAAACACAGCAAACGTGTGCAGATCCCCAAAGTAAAACACATCAACACTGCTGCGTGGGAAATGACTCTGTGAAAGTTCAAACAGAAAAAGCATGAAGTATTCCAGAAGACACACTCTTGAGACTAAGAAGATTCTTTCTAGGGATCATGTACAGGGAGAACTCAAGTTTGTTCTTTATTTCTCCACACTACTCAAACTTAACAAATCTAGATATTCTGAATAATACAGAAAGCCTTTAGACAGAGAAGTATTCATCAGCCTGTGAAGCAATATATCTGTAAACATCCAGTACATCAGAAAATGCATTTCTCTTGTACTCAATTTACAATGTAAGCTGGTTTTTCAGCAGCAGACCTGGGAGCAGCCCCAAAGCAAGGAAAAAAACCATACACAATATTGCTTCCAGGAAAAGGTTGTCTGACAATATGTGCAGTGGAGTTTTAAGTACTGTGGAAGACACTTCATTCTCCAAACCAATGATCATCTGCAGTCATGACACAGTAAGGGATCAAACATGACACGCAGGTCTACTTTGTGCTGCAAACACAACTTCATCACTCAGTATAAGCGATGGTGTCAAAGATGCACCAGAAGATAATGGCTGTTTCTATGTACAATTTTTTGAGTATAATCATGCAAGTTAGAAGGATTTAGATGGAATATGAGAGGCTGGTATCATGTAAAATTGATGAAAATAAAAGTATGCAGCTGGCTTATTTAACCATCAGTTTTCCCTAAAGGGCATAAAAAGAACCAGGCAGTGACTTTTCAGCAGTAGGCAACAGATGAGTTCCTGCTTCCCTGCAAAACTTGCAGTATATTTGGGAGATCAGATAAATGTAAAAGCCTTGAGTAAGTGTACAGAAGCTTTCCACATTTTCTTCACCCTCTTTTTGTAGGGACACAAACCCTTCAATCTGCTATCATGCAAACCAAATCATCATCATCAGTGTAGAATCAGTATGGTAGGCCAGGAACAGTGTTCCAAATATAAAATAATGGGATTCTTTTTCCTTCTTCTTTTATGTCTCTTTTAACTGCTCTATCAAGTGTTCTTTATCATGTGGACTAGTTTTGAAAACTTACAGCTATCTTTTCCCTGTTACAAAGGTTTGACCGCGTGCTCAGTAGGAAATACATTTAGAGAAAATTATGTCACGTATCGTGTGAATTATTTTGCAGAGTCCTATTATTTCTTTGCTGTTTCCTAGTAGATATAGCAATATGCTATTTGTTTGCTTGCCCTGAAGCTTGAAGGTGGTTACCATGAATCATGCTATCCATGTTTTTTCTTGATGTATGGGCAGCAACTTCTGTTAACCGTGCAAAGGTATCAGAGTAAACCAGACAATTCATGTCACAGCAGCTTAAAGGATTAGTTATAGCATGGTTCTTAATGAACTCTTTATATGCATGTGAATGTCTGATATACTTCTAAAGGAAGCCTGTTAATGACTGAACAGTCATTAACTGAGACGAAGCAAAGGGTCATCTTGCAGCTTTGGAAGGGAATGCTTGCAGTTCCTGTAGCAAGGATGTGAAAGTTGAATGGAAACACCTTAAAACTTACGGTCTCTTAGGGAGAAAGTACTGTTAGAACTGGGCAATGGTAATTAGGGCTTTTACATACTACTTTTCCTGCTTGTTCAATGTATGACAGGCTTATTACCTGCAAAAATCAATAGATGACAACATATCTGATGTCAAATGGGAGATTTGTGAGAATGATTGCTTCTGTTAATCCTTCTGTAAAAGTTTCTATGGCAGCTCATGAAAGTATTATTGAACTACCAAGCAGCTACAAAACAATGCAGCTTAAAGAGCTGAACAGATGAAGACTGAGTACTCAGGGGAAATAACAGAGAGATTTACTTCAAGGCTGTGCTTGTCAGATACTTTATCTTTACCGTACAATACCTTTTTTTTCATTCAAATATCATATGTTGAAAAATCAGAAGATTTAAGAAGGCCTAAGTCTATAAATTCTATCAGATATCACTATCAAATTAGTAATCTTGCCAAAACATGAAATTGGGTGTTGTGAAATCGTGACCTTCCATATAAACTGGCTGTAATTACATTTTTTGTAATTGCCTTTAATGCAAACAACAGTTAAAAAAAATCACATTGCTATCTTCTATAACTTCTTCTAGTACCTAAATAAGACTTGTAATATTTATTTACTTAAAATGGAAAAATCTTTGTGATTTGATATGCTGCCATCTCAAAAGGCAAGAAAGTAGCCTGCTTTAAGAAGCTGGGTTTTTTACCATTTAGCAGGCAATTCTATAATTCTGGGGAAAACAGTCTTTTATTCTATTGCATATTCATCACGCTGGTAGTATTGCTGATGTGATTACCTCAGATTATTATTACACAGCATGATTAAGAGATCCGTGGACCTCACTGGGAATATTCATATAAAGATTCATTAACTGTGTAAAGTATTTCACAATAGTTTAGCATATTTGAGGAAACAACTACAACTAGACAAGCTGCTTGAGCAGACAGTTATTACTGATGGCGTTCACAGAACACACAATGGTTCTGTTGTCTGTATTTCAACTTTTTACCTAAGGACTGGATTTACTTGGACATTCAGATCAGTCTCTTGATTTTGGCAGACAACCTTCAGCCACGAGAAATTCTAGGTAATGCACCAAAGGTGTACACCTCCTTCATAGCCTATACATATACATATATATAAATACACATACATATGTTTAATCTTTACTCTTACTTAAGCACTGAGACTAGAATCTAAAATTTAACCCTGCCTGTGGGTACTGGGATTTGGAATAGATGTCTGTCATTCTGGAAATAAGGCTTCATGTGCCTGAGGTGAGCCGAGGGATGAGACAGCTGCCTTCAATACTGCTAGGGTGAGACTGACTGAACAGGGCTCTAGTGGAGTCCAACCTGTTGCCAGGAGGAGCTCACACAATGAGGTTGTTGCTTGTTCTGCCAATGTTACAGGTTTCCTTCAGCAACAAAACTGCCCTCTAGAAAACAGAAGCTAAATTAGCATCTTCTGGTAAGCATTTCTGGCTTTGAAGCAACAGAATGGCAGCTCTTACCAGAAAAAAACCAAAAAATAATCTACAAGACAGCAGTTTAAAAGGAAAGGAGAGAAGGCAAATGATTCACAGGTTGCTGGAACTTTAAGCATTTCAAGGCTGTGATGTTCATTAAAAGCACTAGAATGAAGCATTACTTTGCCAGGCAGAAATTTTTTTCTTAAGCTGAGTTATCAGTCCCTTAATTTCTGAAATGGATGGGTAAGACTATTGGTCTTTGTCCAAAAGACTATTTAACAGTCTCCAGCAACACAGACCTTGTAACAAAGAACACTGTAGACACAGGTACGTATACGGAAGCACTCGTGATATAAGAAAGCCTCTTTCAGACTGATTCCGAAAGAAGACTTTTTTTCCCATATTTTGCCTTAAGGTGGGGGCTACTGGCTATATCTGGGAATAGTTGTGTCCCCTACTGTGAGAGATGTAGCATTTAATGAAATGAAAACACTTTCTTACTTTTTTGACCAGTCTTATTCAAGCTTCTCCCCTGACACACGGAGATTAGTCAAAGAATCCAGCTATCATGTAACCTGCCTTGATTAAAAACCAGGAAGTTCAAATTGCATTTCCCCCGGGGCTTTGCAAGTGTTGGAATGGAGGAGTATCAAAGCTAAGCAGAAGTGCTGTGAGCTGGTGCAATGCAATTAATGCCCTGTGACATTGCCACCAGAAATGGTCACATTCAGTCCCCTATGAATTAACAGTACTTCAGGTGTTGAGACTTTCCTAGATAAGTTCAGAACCTTTCAGAGCAGGTATTTTGGTGATGGCATTTGCTATATTTGGTGTTCCCAGTGTGTATCACTTTATAGAAGCAGCAATCCTGTTACACAGTGGTAGAAACAGATTGGAGCTGGAGTAGATTTGTTGACTATTTTGATAAGGTCTATGTTCAGTTTTCTCTGCCACATCTGCACAGTTCTTGCTGTGTTCCTCCCTGAAAGTACAACAAGGGAATGGGAATTCCTGGAGCTGAAAGTTACAAAATGTTGTCTCTGTGTGGTATAAGCACTCTGCAGAGCCTGGTATACTACCCCCAACGTGAAAAATCTCCTTTCCACCCCACTCTGCCAAGCATATTCATAACTAAATCTAACAGTTACACACAGACAGGAATTGTGTAAACAGGAACCACGCATGCATAACAAACAACAGAAAAACCTGAATGTGAAAATGAAAACAACCTCTGAAGAGGTTGCCTTAATGACAACTATTAACGAATATACAAAGGAAAAAGTCCCCACTCTTGGGCAAATTACTTTGGATGGGCAAGCATCAGCCTTTTCGGAGTCAAATAAACTGCTACTTTTATCTAAATAGAAGTTCCCCTACAGAAAGAAATTATCTTAGATTTTCATATGAGACCAAACATAAGAGTGAGAAAAAAATGCCCACAGTGCATACCAATCCAACATGATTTTGTAAAATGTTCAAACTTGTAACCGATTTTCTGTTTTCTTCTAGGAAAGGGCTGTCAAATGAGGCAACCACTACACAGACACATTTAAGCTCTTTAAGTCTGCGTAGCTATTAGCATTTTCTCCAGCAAGAGAACTGGAATCAAATGAAGTGTATTTCACACCTTTAGCTAGGAGACTTTTCTATTTGAATAGAAAGGCAATGTCCTCATGTATTTAATCTGAAATGTTGGGTTTTTTTTTCCTTTTGTAAGAAAGAGAGTGTTTTCTAGAGGCTCCTTTTCCTTTTGCACCTTTTACTCAACACCACTAGCTTGAAAAGTGAAGTGTCTAACTCTTTAAATCAAGAACATGAAAAAATGCACATCTGTCCACCTGCTGCTACAGCTCCAGAAACGCCAATGTTTCTGAAAACAGCTGTTGACTACAAAGGGCAAAGTAGCGCAAGCAGAACCCAGAACATGAAACCTGTAGCAGCTGTTATCAAGCCAGGGAGCAGTTCTGGAGTGCCAATTCAAGCGTGCGAACATTACCTCAACAGCGCCAATAACTTTTCCTAGCAACCGCGGCGACCTCGTCTATTTTGCCGTGTTTGCTGTCGCTGGGAGGCAGCCTCCCCCTTCAGCCGGGCTCCCGGCAGGTTCCAGCCCGTCCCCTCGAGGCTGGTGCAGCCGAGGGGCCCGGCTCTCCTCGCCGGGGCGGCACTGTGGCGGGGGACGGAGCTCCAGCGCTCCGTACGGGCGCGGCGCGGGGCAGGCGATGGCAGCAGCGCCCTCCGTTCCGGCCCGCGGGTCACTCACCATGTTGACTTCTGAGACCACATCGATGCTGGCGATCTCTATCCGCATGCCCACATCCACGGGCGGACCTGCGGGGGGAGCGGGAGGCGGCGTTAGCCGGCGGGGGGCGCCCTTGGGGACGGGGCGCGTGTCGGGGCAGCGCGGGGGCCTCACCTCCGAAGTCGGGCCGGAGGCGGATGTCGTAGCCCTGCAGCAACGTGTCCACCGTCTCCTTCACGTACGACATGTTGCTGGGCCCGTCGGCGCTGCGGGAAGGAGCACAGGCGGGTCAGCGAAACGCCCGGGCGGCCCCGCGCCCGTCCCGCTCCGCGGCCCGGCGGCGCTCACCTGCGCGCCGCGCACGCTACGGTCAGCACCACGGACAGCGCCCACGGGCCGCCCCGCCGCGCCGCCGCCGCCGCCGCCCCCCCCATGCCGGCCCCGGCCCCGGCCCCGGCCCCGGCCCCGGCCCCGGCCGCGCCGCCGCCGCACGAGGGAAGAGCCGCGCACTGGCAACTTGGTGCGGAGCGGAGCAACAATTCCCGACAGCAGGACGCATGCGCGGAGCGGGGCACCGCGGCCCCCAGGGCACAGATATTCTCCACCCCAACCGAACCGAACCCGAGTACAGCCGGGCAGACCGGACCGGACCGCGGCGGCGCGGCTAAAGGTGCAGCGGGCGGGACAGAAAGCGGCTGGCTGGGAATTCATCGAATCGCTTGGTTGGGAACGACCTTTGAGATCATCGAGTCCGACCGTACCTGTCCACTAGTAAACCATATCCCGAAGCACCTCGTCTACCTGTCTGTTGAGTACCTTCAGGGATGGTGACTCAACCACCTGTTTCAGTGCCTGACAACCTTTTCGGTGAAGAAATTTTTTCCTGATGTCTAATCTGAACGTCCCCTGAAGGTCGGGACGGAGAGCCCTCCGGCTCCACGAGGGAGGGGCCGCCACTCCACCCACTCCACCCCCGGGGCACAAAGTTCTCGTCAAGAGAAAATAATTAATTGCTGAGGACACTCCTCTGTTAAAACTCACACTGGTAGGTTCCGGTGTTACCGATAGCGTCGAAGGGAATGCGCAAATGCGAAAGAAATGGCACTTTTTGCTGCAAACAGTGCAGCTGTGAAGGCTTAACTACGGTCAATCCATCCCTATGCTGCTCCTTGAGCAAGTTTGTGGCTGGAGCGGTTCGGCAGAAGTACCCGCTGCGGAATACACGGGAGAGCTCAACAGATCATTACTTGCTGGTTTTCAACTGAAGTAATTGATCTGCTGCTTAGAAGGGTATTTTTTTTTTTAAAGACGCTATGAGTCAATGCTCTAACGTAGCCTGACCTCTTATGAGCAATATTACACACTGACTAATCCAGAGCCTTGTGAACAAGTGATGGCTTTGTTGGTGCTGCTCTGTTTAGCTGCACAGTAGCTCAGCAGAGATAAGATTTATCCCTTTCATATTCAACGCACCTCATCTATGCACTATGCAGTCCTGAATGTGGTGACCTGGAGACGGGTATTGGATGGTTTTGAGGTCCCTATACTGCTGTTCAGAGCTAGTTCTGAGAAATGGCAGGCTTCTGGTGATGCTTTTGTGATTTAAATACGCCACAATAATTGAAAATTCATTAATATTGAAATAGATTGTAACACTAATTTTTAACATTTTAACAGTCTATATTTCTATACAAATGTGTGACTCTTGGAGGATCACAATGCGCTTCCTGAGAGATTTCCGTGTGAGTCTTTCACCCTCACAGCTTCTTCCTGTAACCATGACAGTACAAGTTTAAGAAAATAATTATTTTATCAATGGTTTGTAATAGTATAAATATTTTCTATTGACTTTGAGGACTTCTACACTGAACATATCTTTCTCTTCTGCCTATTTTAGTCCTCAGTTGTTGAAAAAATGTGATCTCCCAGCTCAGCTTGATGGTAATTCAGCGTTGCCGATTGGAAGGAGTTTTTAAAACTTACTGAATATGATTAGTACATTTGAGTAGTGTCCAGTTGTAATTGGTGTGACCTGGGTGTGGTATTTTTAAAATAAAAAAAATCCTGCCTATAGTCTACCAAATAGTATCTTTTTATTCAGAGTTGTATCAGACATAGCCATAGTAAAGTTCCTCTGGATCACTGAATTAAGATATTGTCCTTGGGACTATAGATTCCCTTCTACTTCTTGATGGTGCACAGCACTATATCCTGTAGATTATTTTAGCTTTATCATAAGCCATGAGAAAGTCAGCTATACCTGTATAAAAGGCAGACTGCTGCTCTCTAAGGCTTGCCAAAAATTTGTCTTAAGGCATAAGTGTAGGGATTTATTCTTTATGAATTCTTCATTCTCTGTACGTTTCAGGGCAGTATCAGTTCAGACAAGCTGTAGTCCAGTCTCTGGACTGATTGTCCATCAGTGGCTGAAGTGTTCTAGGTGCATTTCTGGAGCTTATTATCTGGTTGGAAAAGGAGTGAGCTAAGCCTGCCCTGCATATCTCCTGTTGTTAAGGGTGCCTCAGCCTCAAGTGTGTTTCCAGGTAGGGTGAGGATGTTCTTGGCAAGCCGGCTGCTCCGAGAGCTTTCCCAGCTGAGCTGTCCTTGCTTCTGCAGACCAATATTGAGGTTCCTCCACTGAGCACCCCAAAAATAAGACTACTGAGCAATTGGCTGTTTCCCAAAGTTGACACGCTATGGAAATTCAACTCAGTTTTGTTCAGCTTGACCACTGGGGCATCTGGGCTCTAAATCAGGGTCTTGAAACAACTGCAGATAACTTGCTGTGTGGAGACAGTGCTGAAAAGATCCCTCAGTATCTGGGGCTTGGGAGCAAAGAGGTTTATGTGGTTCCACACAAAAAGGGAGCTGCACAGAGTGTTGCTGCCATAGCAGAGGTGGTGAGAAGGATACTTTTTGTCCCGTGGTGTAGATGACAGGAACATGTCTAGGACTTGCATTCTGTTGTTTCCAGGACTGAAGAAGATAAATTATTAACAGAAGGACTTCCACTCTCTCACATGTTACCAACTGAAATACTCAATATTTTTATCTGAAGTTTCAGGACTTGAAGTTCTACTTTTTTTGCAGAAGATCTGTTTCTAGGAAAATATAGCATTCTTTTCAAGGGCATCAATGCAGAAGAATCGTGTCATAATTTTGATTAGTATACTGCTTGTGACTTAATTCTTGCTTTTGGCAGTTTGTTAACAACCCCTTTTACAAAGAAGAAGTGATGTCCAAAAAGGGTGACCACGGTAAAGAGGATAACTTTCAAAGCCCAGATATAATCACTATTGTTCACAAACATTTTCTAAAAGCTTTTACTGGTGACCAGACTTCTGGTCGTCTGATTTACAAATGTGGTTCAAATTGCAGCTTCTTCTGCAGTCAATAAACTTGATTCAAAATACAGCAGTGTGTCTTTCCATGCACTCCAGTGGGGTTTGCTCACTAACAGGCTGAGTGAAACATGATTGGTACCCAACACAGCTTTTAAGCACCTTGGAATTTGGTTAACACCCCAGAATCAGGCCCATAAGTAGATGTGCTGCTTTGAACTTTTGGAAATCAGTCTGCTTAGTGCCTAAAAACCTAGGAGGTGAATCTGGAGACTTTTGGCACTAGTTTGCAATAGTTTTAAAGAAAAACAGTCTGCTGTGGTGTCTTAAATTTCTGCTTTTATGGTCTTTTCTTATGGTTATTTTCTCATACTTTTTGTTCAATAATCTCTTTTCTCTAAACCATTGTTCATAATAATGTCAAATTCCTCTCCCACTCATTTCTACACTGAGTTTTATCTGTAGTATCTATGAAATAGACAAACATCTTGTAAATAAGATTTTTAAAAAATATTTTCTGGACTATGTTAATGAAGGTAGACCTTTTGGGTATGGAATATAAGCTTTTGATTAAGCTTATATAAACAATTGAAATCCACTAATTCTAACCTAGCAGCCATGATTTGTTTGGGTTTCTTTTCATATTCTGAGGCATGAAAAATGCTTTCTAGAAGCAAGACAGATTATGTAATAGAATCATAGAATAGTTTGGATTGGAAAGGGCCTTAAGGATCATCCAGTGCCACCCCCATGTAATGGGCAGGGTCACCCTTCACTAGATCAGGTTGCTCAAAGCCTCAATCTTCCAACAGCTTCCCTGGGTAACCTGTTCCAGTGTCTCATCACCCTCACAGTAAAATATTTCTTTCTAGTATCTAATCTAAATCTTTCCTCCTTCAGCTTAAAATTGTTACCCTTCATCCTATCACTGCACTTCCTGATAGAGAGCCTTCCCCATCATTCTTGTAGGCCCCCCTTAAGTACTGGAAGCCTGCTATAAAGTCTCCTTATACAATCACAAAGCATGATTTGTAAAACTACTCTGGGCCAGTTGCACATTCATTTTTCACGGCCATTTTGCATAAACTTCCAGGAGGGAACTTTTGTCCTTACACAAAGAAATGTTTCTGGTTTATTAAAGGTCTTTTTTGCAATGCTCATTTTCATTTGGTATCAGAAAATACACACAGTACAAAGATAATCTCCTCCTCAGAGAAATGTTGGCTAACTAAAAACAATACAAGATCATTGAAAAAAGGGAATTTCTTTATATTTTCCACTGCATAAGATCTGTAGAAAGGAAGACTACAACTTTTAATGAAATTAGGGAAAAAATTGCAAAAGTAGTGACTTTTCTTAACTCTAGTGGACTCTATTGATGTTTACTGTCTTCTTAAATGTAGAAGGAGGAAAAATGTGTCTTTGTGATTCTGCTCAACACAAAAGGGGAACTGTGTGCCTCACACTGTGGACTTTATATGTGGAGGCAGTGACTGAAAATGCTAATATTTGTAATACTGACTGATTTGAGTAATTGGAAATAGGGATTTGCAGACCCAGGATACTTGTAATCTAAGAGTCCAGCTTGATTTTCAGTTCTCCAATCAGTGACAAGAACTACTGTGGGAACAGGTACACCGGCCACAAGCCAGAAGCAGGACTGGTGTTACAGTGTGAAAGCAGCAGCACTGATGGGCAAAATTGCTTTACAGTTTAACAGTGTGCAGAGAAAACAGATTGAGAAACTGAGCTCAGGATCTTTGGATTATTCATTGTCAGACATCTGTGCCCTACTGGTTGCTTTGCCTGTAAGGCTTGTCAGACTGCACACAGACCATGTGAAAGAAAAGTGATGGATATACATTTTTTCTTACTTGGCACTGAGCAGGTGACATTTTGTAGCAACTATACTGATAAGGTATATTCAAAATTTTAGACCAAATTTTCAAATTTGTAAAAATTAAGCTAAACAATTTGTTTTGAAAACTATGTTAGTGATAATGCTATTGTCATTTTATACCCACAATAATTCCTTGAGTGAAATGCAGCTTGTGAGTAGTCTTCTTGAATGGCAGAAAGTAGCAAGCTGGAGGTACTTTTAGTGTGCTTTGTTTATTTAAGTGTAGTGGGAAAGCTGTGCAAATGATTGAGAAGAGCTGCAGAGTAACACACTAAACTCACACCTTATCCTGGGATCTGTAGACTGTGTGGTGATGCCCTGCCCTGAGGAGGTACAATATGCCAATATTCTTCTTTTCATGTGCTGTAAAGGTTAATTAAGATCTTCTTAGTGGAGGTTCTACTTTCTTAAGAGCCCGTAAAACACTTAGGACAGTGCTTTTAAAGAATTAATAGTAAATATAAAAACTGAATTAAAGTTATTCACCTTTAATAAACATAGAATCATCTGGTTGGAAAAGACCTCTGCAATCATCGAGTCCAAACTCACCTGTCCCCTTACTAATCAAAGTGAGAAGAAAATGTATAGAATTATAGAATATAAGAAGAGTAACAGGATTCTTTTTGTCCTATAATATCTACAGTCAGGATAATTTTGTGATTCTTTGATCACATCAGATAAACATCCATAACACATTTGAAATCTCTTTTTGTATCTCCCAGCCTTGTGTCTACACCACTTATCCAACATCCTTGTAGACAGCGCTACAGAGGCTCATTTTAAGGAGATATTTAAAGAACAGAGGCATAAGAAAAGTGATATTGTTATGATTCCTGTTAAAAGGTATTTCAGGTAGTTCCTTTTATACAGTTCCTAGCAACTGAGGTTTGTCAGTGCTGGTGAGACAGCAGAACCAGGACAGAAAGAGTTAATAAGTGACATATTATTCCATAAAAATTGGGCACACTTGTACTTTACCAGTGTAAGCAGCTCCCTTGATTTTAATGGGTGGATATATACCATGGCAAGCTGCATATATATTTGTAGGATTGAGATCTTTGCTTCTATGCCTTTTAGGCCTAGTTTTGTCTTTATTTTTGTGGGGGCTTTATTTGCTGTAAGAAATTAAACACTGTTACTGGAATGGCTCAGAAATTCTTTTTTCTCTGAAAAATGGAGTTCATTTTCTCCAGCTTTGCCTTTTCATTGTTTTATGAAGCAGCTCACTGCAAAACTCTATTTAAATTGTTAGGTTAAATAAATCCTTTAAAAACAATGACTAGAGAAATGCAAGTAATAGTCTCATACTCAGAAGTATTTTACCACACTGAGCCACTAGAATGCAATGTGTTTCTTTGTCCCATTCAGTGATATGATGTACTTGCTATGTACCCTTATGAATCTATGAATCATGTAAATAAGAGACTGTCTTGTTTGCTTCTAGCAATAAAGAGACAGAATGGCTGAATTCAGTCACACAAGCAACTTCTCTGGGGATATTTTCACATAAGCATGTTGATCAAAGCATTCCTTCGTCAGGAAGAAGAAAGAAAATTCTTAATCAAAATGAATTTTTTTGAGAAAGGTAAATATCTGCATTATTTACTCTCAAGACATTTAGAATTATAAGATTCTCCTTTCAAAGTCCTGGGCAACCCCGTGTATCTTTGAGGTTAGGAAAGCTCAGAGCAGGACCTGAACTTGGCTCTGCAGTTGACAAAGCAGGCTAGATAACTTCCTCTTCCAATTTCAAGTATTTTGTGATCTTTTGTTACTCTAAAGGGTGGTGACATCACTTTCTACCTCTACTTATGATTTGCAGTTCTTACAAGGAAACTGTAGTTCTAGTTCCTTTGTTGATCTCCAGTGGCCCCTTGTTTATTTTCTGTGTTACATTGCTGGGAAGATTGAAGGTCCCATCTAGTCTTTTTCTCAAAACTAGCTGTACCTTAAACGTTTTGGGCTTTTGACTTGTCTGATTTGTGATGAAAACTGGTGCTGAACCAGTGCTGAAAGGGCCTTTTCCATTGGCCAGCGCTTCTAGTTTTAAAATTTGATCTACTTGAAATTATCCTTAGTATATCACAGACCCAGCCTCCAAATTGCATACACCCCTAACAGCCAAATTCAGTAACAAACTAAACAGATATTTTGGTTGTGTAGTGCTTGTTTTTTTAAGAGGTTGTGCCTATGTATGGTACGATCCTAAAGAGTGAAAGCTAGAACGGAGCCAAGAATGATCTCTGCAAATAGAAACTGTATTTTATCCTCTTGCCATTGCACCTGCCTCATGGAATTCTGTATTTCCACTCACTACCAAGGTAGTCTGCTGTCTCCAAGGACAAAGGTGACAAGAATGACAGATTTGCATTGTATTTTAAGAATACCTTTACAAGATATTCCACCTCTAGTGTTTAAAAGTGAGTATTAGAAAAACAGCGCAATACAACAATAAAAGCTGCCAGACTGAAAACACAGGCTGATGTCTTTGCTGATGGCAAATACCTGTGAATTCTGTTGAGTAGATTTACAGCCATGAAAATGACAGTTAGATATGTATCACCATGTACAGTCATACCTACGCAGGGAGAAAACAAAGTGGGCATGATTTTAACAAATGCAATAGTCCTACACAACAGCTGCTTGCACACTCCTTTCTTGTCTCAGGAGCACATTTGATGAGTGAGATAGATGCTTCTTGCTTGCTGAAATAAAGAGCACATGTGAATCTCTTCAGCTGGGAGTCACTTTGTCAACAGGGAGGTGTAAGACAACAAGCAAGTTAACTTGTCTCTTTAACTGATGCAGGGGTGCAGGTCTAAAATCCAGGTTTATCTATGTCATGTAGGCTGGCAGCAGTCACTGGAAGCAATCCATAAACAGAGAAACATATTACACCCTGTCAATTGTGCTGTTTTAGCTAGTTGAAAAAGAATCCTAAAATAAAGGGTAAAATAAGTGCCAAGATAAGAAGCAGAAGAAAAGAAAGAAATTGAACAATAAGAAAGAAATTGAACAAAAAGAAAGAGAACTGGCAAAGATGTGAGATAGAGGTAGCTCAGCCAGACCACAAAACTGGGATGTCACTGGTTATGCAGCCCCTGTTGGTATCTCTGCCCACAGCAGTGCTTGGCACAGGGGCACGCAGGGTTTCCCAGGGATAACTGCTCTGAGAAGAAGCACACAGGAGGGATGGTTGAGCAACAGGAGTTATCGGTTTATTCACTGTTCATGCATTTTGGTAAAGACTGAGTTGTTCGTGTTTGCCTTCAAACCCACCTCAGAGTGCAATACCATCCCACATCCTCTTTTAGGGCAACCAGCAGGACTTGAATGCTCAGGAAGGTCTAGGACAACTCTCTGCAGCCAACTCTCCGTGGCCAGCTCTCCGTGGGACAACTCTGGGTGGAGAGCCCCGAATTCTAAACCCTGCCTGTGTAGGGGTGTTCCTGCAGAGAGCTGTCCTGTGGAGAGTTGTCTGCTGAGGAGACAACTGCCTCTCTGTCAGAGAGGGAACTGAGGAATTAGGACATTTGTGTAATAAGTTGAAAACAACAATAAGACTGGAAGAAAACAAAGCATTATAAATATAGAGAAACACCACAGTGAAAGAGGAACTCGGAGTGAAAAATGCTTTCTGATTCTTATCCATGATTCCCAGGGGTAGTGGCAGGTTTTTAGTTTACTTCATTGAGTTTTGGAACAGAACCTAAACAACCCTGGTGTCTAAATCATACATAAGTCAGGATAGATTGGTACTTCATCTTTTTTGGCTGTGAGCTGAACTGTACAGCAGGGAAAAGAACATGTATTGCTCTGGAGTAATAAAACAGGGAAGACACAGATGGTTTTCCATGAGATAAGAAAGACTGCTGATGAATGCAGACCTCATCTGTCCTGTTAAAACCATTCATCTTATGAATTCTGCCTCTTGCATATACAGCTTCCTTTTTTGTCCCCTGCATTTTCCAACCATTCATTTTCACCGTCAGCTGTGGAAGTCTTTAATTTTTCATGTCAAGTGGGTTGAAAATACAGGGAGGTGACTGTCGAGGCCTGTTCATGTAGACAGTGTGTTGGATTAAGGAGTGTTTATTTCTCAGATAGTGTTAATCTCATGTGTATGTCCAGCAGAGGAATATTCAGAAAGCCGATTATGCATGAAACATCCAAAATGAGACACAAAGTTGGCAAAATGTCTAAACTAAAAAGGACACAAGTATTGGTTAAATACTGACCTACTTGATAATAATACTTAGCATTTAAATAGTTTACAATTTTAAGCTACTGTGCACATTTGAACTAATTAATATTTCAAATATTCCTGCAACATATGTAAGTCTCCTCCATGGTTTACAGAATAGGAAATTAAGACACGAAGCACTGAGGATCAGACTTTAAAATGCAGATTCAGGTACTTGCTGTCCACGAGATCTGGATCATTGTACTTATAAAAGGCTTCATGCAAGGATTTTATAATTACAATACTGAAGTGGTTTTATCTCATATTGTGCTATTCTTGAAAATTCACTGTAGCACATAAGACAAGAGGAGCTACAGCTGCAATGGATCAACCCCATGGTGTATCCAGACTGGCATCCTGTGTGACTGTGGCCAAGAAGTTATATTTCTACTGTTGCAAAATGCTTAGAGTGGATGTGTCTACTTGGGGTAATTTCTTTTGAGGCTGTGTCAATTATCTGTTGATCCACACACTTAGGTAAGGCAAAAGGATATTGTATTTCATTAACAATTATTCTGCTTCTTCTACTCGGTGTAAGAGCAGGCCATTCTTCTGTCATAAGAAATTCTCCAAGACTGAAAAGTGTGAGGACCTCCTCAGAGGTCCTGAGCTACCTGATCTAACTTTGAGGTTAGCTGTGCTTTAAAGCAGGAGATTGGACCAATGACTGCCAGAATTTCCTTCCAAGCTGAAATACACTGCATGGTTTCCTTTTGCTGAAACCATTGGATGGAAAAGGGAAGAGACTCTACAGTGGAGAGCATGGACTGTGTAGGAGGATAGTGAGCTCCCCAACTGGCTGCAGACTGGGATTATCTTCCTCTTGCTACCACAGAGGACACAGTGGTAGGATACCACTTGTAAGATATCCCTCTGTATAAGTAGTGAAGGACATTAGGAGCTAGTTATTAAAAGTGGTTAGGGAGGTACCTTATCTTGCAAAATGTTTTCAACTGTCATTGCTGTCTGTAGGAGGGAACAGTACACTACAATTCCCAAGCAGTTTTCAGCTCCTTGCAAATAATATTCAGACATACCTTAAACTATTTGATGAAATGCTGAAGTAACACTAACGCTTCTTAATTTTCTCTCTTCCACCTGCTCATTTTGTCAGTGTTTTCTGGGCCTGATGCCTCTGTACCAATGCCTGTAAGAGAAAACCAGCCCCGCTGTGCTGCCCGCTGCTGCTGCAGTGCCCTTTCCTTTCTGGTGACAATATGAAAATTCCTCTCAGTAACTTTTTGAGATGTGAGTAATGCCACTCCAAGCAACAGCCACCAGATGGTAACGAAGAGCAGACTGGTTGCATGTCTTCTGCAGATGAAGTGTATTACCACAAGGGCAAATTTTGCCTTTGCAAGCAGGGCTTATAAGTACAGCTCTAAATGCCAATTTGTTCAAGTGTTTACAGACCCCTGGGCCACTGCAAACATCTGTTTGGCTGCTCTATTTGCACAAAAAAAATCATTCTGTTTGGTTTTATACTAAAGTTTTTTAAAGAGAATATTTTCTACCTAACACATGAATGCTGAAATTATTATTTAGTACAGAGATGTTATCATTATAAGGAAGGTTTTAACTATAGTTGGTGTACAACTGTACAATTTATCCCTTTTAAGAAGGTAGATGCAGAAAACCTTTAGGTGACTGCATGCCTTGCTCCTTCTGGAGCCATAACATTTCTTAAAATGTCATACATAAAGGATGTGTCTCTTCTAAAGCAGAAATAAAAGTCTTATTGTTAATGTGTGTGTTTGACATCAATAAAAGAAGCAGTGATAGAAAGCAAACCAAAGCAAAGTGTCTCTGCTTTGCTGAATATCACTGTCAGTGCAGAGGTGGTGCTGAGCCCCAGCATGGCAACACGAGAGAAGATCAGCATAAAGAGAGCCCCATCAGTACTGTTAGTCCCAGATGTGAGAATCAGAAGTTAGCCCCAAAGAGCCAGAGATTCAGAAGTCTCAGTTTTGCTGATCTGCTTGCAGGATTTGGGGTCGTTTTTGCAGTACCTTGTAAAACACATAGGTCAGATTTTCAGGCTTTTTTTTCTCCCTCATTGTACAATCCAGAGACTTTGCAACTCTCTTGCTCTCTCTTTAGAAGAAAAAAAAAAAGGCTTCTCTTGCCTTTAAGAGACCTGGACAAGCAAAGCACCATAAAGGCAGGGAGAAAATCACTGGAGCAGACACAAATGTGTTCAGTGTGTGTCAGGAGCCATACCTATGGCTCCCATGGCATTCTTTAACTTATTCCTCAGGCATCTGCCCGTAACTCATTCACTTCTGGATTAATAGATACGTAATGACTGGGAACAGGAAGCCTTCCAGGGAGGCAGTTTGTTGGTGCTTCTGCTCTCCTCTTCCCTCTAGGAGCAGGCAGCAGGATGCAGCTGTCTTACACCTAGGTGGCAGAGTGAGAGGCTCTGCCGAAAAGCAGGAACTTGAAGGAGGCCACAAGCAGATCACCAACCCTTCCTCCGCTCTTCCTTTGAGGCACAGCAGCCCCCATGAGCTGCCCCTTGCCTCAGCCTCCTGCCCCTCTCTCTGCCCTGCCTGCCACCTCGGAAAGCTGCAGAAGGTTTGATAATGTTGCTTGGGGCAACAAACATCTTTGACACAGCTTGCATTAAACTTCGCAGCCCTGAAAGGGGATACAGGGTGGTGGCTTCCCAGGTTCTTCCCTGCAACCCTGGCTGCCTTAAGCTTGATGAAAAAGAGAAAGCCATGCACTGCTTTTGGAAAAGTCTCTATTCTCCCTTCATTGAGAGTTCTTCTTGGCATCTTTTCTCAGGATGCCCGTTTTAGATATAGAAATCAGGAGATCTGCTTTATTCCCCACTCTGTCACTGAGGAGGTGACTGAGACCTGCCTCAATGACACCTGCACCTCTAGGCTCCTGCTGGAGATGTGACGTGGGTCAGTGACGTGCCTGATTATATGAGTGTGCGTGCCAGGGAAGCAGTAGGGTTAGATGAGAAATGAGAGACAGAGGCAAAGGAATTCTCTAATGCTTTCTTGCTGAGAACACTTTTCCCCCTCAGATTGGCAGTTCCTGCAGAGTGGTTCCACAGACACATTTCCATTGCAGCGTGTAGAGTAGAGGTCTCCTTAAATATGAAGCTCACAGTTTACCTCCTTAAACATCCATGTGTCAATCACAAGAAGAATCCACAAAAATCCTATTGCAATCAGTAATAGCAACATATATATATAATGTGTGTGTGTATGCATATATATATTTGGTACTCAAAGGATTTTCTAGCCTTGTGCCAAGCAATCAAGGACATGTGTGTTAAAATAACCATGGTAGTGTAGAACAGTCTTGTAAATACCATATGCCAGAGGAAAAAATACACAGTTAAATGCATGTCGGCATCAGTTCCTGCAGTTTCGTAGGAGTTTTGGCCATGAAAGAGAAGCAAAGCTGGACCAGCTGAAGGTTCAGTTTTACATAGAGCTTATGCTGTGCTTTGAAAGGAGAGCTGAGGTGATGATTAGAGAACTGACCTGGGACAGAGCAGATTGTTCTGCTGCAGATTTCTTACACGGTGTTATGGTGTTGGGTTGCCCCTTAAACTTTTTGTATCTCAGTTCCCAGCAAACCATAAATAATAGTACTTTCTTGTGTCCAATGCTTAGTTAGTTTTAACTGTCTAGACTGTAAGTTCTTGAGAAAAGGAAGTGCATCTCTTTGCTACAATGAATGTAAAGGGATCCTTTTAAAACTGAAGGTACCGCCTTTGTGATCAGATAGTGAAATAAGAAGTTGGAAAGAAAGCTACCAGAACTACAGCAGGAAGAAAAAGCTGGAATGGAAGAAGAGCCAGAAAGAACTTAAGCATTTATCTCACTATTCCCAGGGCAGAACTTAAATTGCTATTAATAGACCCAAAATTGAGACTCCTTAAACATAAGAACATCACTAGAGATGCTATCAAGGCCCACAGTATCTGGCATCAGCACTAGTGGAAAACTCTTCCCTGAACAGGTAGTTAAGGCTTCTCCTGAGCTCCAGATGAAAGTCTTGATAAAGTCAAGGAGAGTTGTGGTTTTTTGTAGGTTCTCATGATCTCTTTAATATATGTGGATGCAGGAGAGGAGGAGAGCAAAATATCCTTGAGGAGGTGCAAAGAGGGGAGTGAAAGACCCTCTAGTTATCTGTACACAAAAGGGGTCCCTAGGTTTCCTTGATTGTCTATCAAAAATGGGATTCGGGTATACATTGTCCAAAGAATGGATATCCATCCCTGACCTTTAAGAAGGAAGTATGTTAAGACAAGCTGTTTGACAATACTGTAAAGAACTTTATTGATATAGGCAGAAACTCTAAAAAGCCCATGAATCAACGACTTATCTACTCAGATAAATAAACTTTTAGGTGCTTGGCAGCGATCCCAGTTTTATCTTCTGTTTTCTAAGTGTTAGGGGCTTTAAACTATGCAATATATGGCTAAGTATTAAAGATTTTCCCAGTCTTTTCCACATGAGCTTGGCTGTCCTCATGGACTTGATGTTAGGACTAAATCAAGCCAAAATAAGTGGAATAATGAAATCTGCTGTGTAAAAGGGTGTAGCCTATAATTTACCTAAACAAACTGTAATGTTGCTTGAGCCTGCATTTAAAAAAAAACAAACAACTAAACCAGGAAAAGGTAGATAGTGCCTCCCACACAAAAAGTACCATCTTTCTTTTTATATCTTCCTTTTTATATCTACTTAATCTGATGGTAAAGCGGAAATGGGAAGAGTGATGAAAATTTTTTCTGTGTTGTGATAAATGAAAGCTATACTTGAAGATCCATAGCTTTGGATAAAACTGCTTTTAAGGTGTGGCCAGAATGTCTGCTTCATCAAAAATTGTTAGGAGGATACTTCAGCATAGGGGCAATAAAAAAAAAAAAGTCTACTTAAGATATTCAAGTGCTTTCTGAGCATATGGAGCTGGGCAAAAATAGTCCCCTTCTTACAATAGTCCATGATGGGTGAGATTTCTTCAGAGAAATCTTGGAAGAATTGGTGGTAAAAGCTGGAGAAGCTGAGAAAAATGACAAATTCAGCAAGGAGTTTTAGGGATCATCAATCCAGCCTGTGACCACTGAATCTTTCTTGCAGCCATCAAGTTCTTTTAAAGAGATGGTATAGCTCAGAAATTCTTTTAAGTGATCAAAGACAGTTGGAAGCAGTGTTTTTCAAATCAGCACACATCTGCTGGTGCCAAAGAAGCACCCTGGGAGTTTCTGTATGGGTCTATGCTACAAATGCATTACAAGAGAACCCAGAATATCTCTTAGGATGTAATTTAAAAAATGATGAAATTAACCAGTTCAATGCATATAGCAGAAGGCATAAACAAGCATTCAAAAGTGGTATATCTGGTTTACAGGACTGCTTACTATTATTTAGAACTGTTATATGTTTCCTTCAAGCCTAGTTTTGTAAAAGTTTCAGCTGTATACAAACGACAGTTTTCCAGATATCAAGGAAAACACTCTCTGATTTTGATATTGATACTGAGTTCTTGATAGTCATTACTGGATCTACGGGAGATATTTACCACTGATAAATTTGAGACATTTTAGAAGTCTTTTTCTAGATTTCTCACTTAGTTTTAGCACTCGTAGGGAGTAAATGCACCCAAGTGGCACCCAGGTCCTACACCAGTGTAACCCACAGCAGGGAGGGTGTGACAGAAGGGCACTATGTCTACCTTTCCTTAGAGAAGAAAACATGAGCATCTTCTTAGAAGACATGAGTACTTCTTGCCTGGTGCCCTGGCATGGCATGTCCACAAATCTTTCAACCTGCTGTTACCTTTACTGAAATACTTGTACTGAAGAGACACAAGATATTGGCAATATTATTCTTTGTTCTAAAGAACCCAGGAATCATGCAAAGACCAGCTCAGTTCCTAAAATTCCTGGAAGAGGCGTAACTCAGAAAGTTTCTTTGATTTCTACCTGTAGCAGAACTACTGGGCATATGGCATCCATGTTCCCTGTGACTCCTGGCATGGATTTGAGAGGGTTGAGTAATAACATTTACTGGACGTTCACGTGGGGAGATCATTAGTGGCGAATACCGCTTGACTTTTCTATTTCAGTTCATGCAGGTGTCTGTACAAATGCAGACATTAATGAAACAAATCTGAGGGTGCCCCCTGCTCTTCCAGAGTGTTGTCAGCATCCCTCCACAGCAGCTGCTAGAAGTGGCAGTGCTGTAGAGCCACAGTTTGCTCTGTGTCTGTGACTAGCTGGGATTCTTCCCAGTTCTCATTACCATCTATTGCCCTTGCTTTGCTTTTGTGAATTTGGCTTCAGCCAGCAAAACTTTTCTGACATATTCCTAGATCAGATAATCTCACTTAGAAATATCTTCAATGTTCTAAAACCAGGGGTTACTTTTTCTTGCAAGGGACAGAAAAACTAGAGGTCCTCTTTATTGGAGGCCAGTTCTAAGTGTCCCCTTGGCATAGTCCACGCTGTAGCAGAAGACTGGCCCAGAGAAACAAATTACATCACTTTATAGAAGATCAAACTCAGGCAAACTTATCTGATGTGGTGAAATTAGACTCCTGAAGAGCTGCTGATCCATCCTTCTGTTGTTCCTGATTAGATTGCTAATAGAGGCAAGGCAGTGGGGTCTTGCTGGTGAGCTGGTTTTCACCTGTGTGTGGTGTTAAATAGGCTGCTCCAAGAGCCTCATTACAGGAGCTGAAGTCACCTTGGCATGACATCCTGCTGTCTGCCTTTTCCAGGCTTGTAAAAAGTGCATGGAGTGTGTATGCTGTCTGGATGTAGGCTGCCTGCTCTGTGAGGCAGAGTATTCATCGTTCCAGTAAGGCAATGAGACCAGAATCCTGTAAGGCAGTCAGACTAGTAATCTGCAGAGGCCTAAATAGGGCTTTTAAAATTGGAAGCAGTACTGACTGCCTAGACAGAGTTTTTTGAATAATAAACAGCATCAGGAGGCTAAATGGATTTCAAGCATGGCTTTAATTGTTTTTCAAAGGAATCTGCGAAGGGCGCTCGAGCTAGAACAAGCTCTGAAGTACAATCAGGAAGATTTCAAGTGTATGGTAGTTTCAAAGATAATCAGGCATTTCAGAGCTTGGAGATACTGTAGCAAGGAATGAATAAAGCCTTTTTATGGCAGTATTGACAGTACTGTAGCCTTGGAGTCAATTACAATACCTCCTCTATGTGCTCCTGCACAACGAACTTCACCACCCTCGTTAAAATTGACATGCACACTGATTTCCAAATCTAAACAGTTGACCCTGCCACACAGTTGATCAGAAGAAACAAGTTGTTTATTGTCAATATCTATTGCACAGGGAACACTCCCCCTTCTCGTCTTTTTTCCCCTCTCCCCTCTCTACCCAACCATCCCAACAGCCTGTGACAGGCTAGCAACAGTTCGGAGTGGATTTCACTGTAATTGTTGCAGAATCCCTTGGACCTTGCATAATGGAAATTATTTGGGTCACCAGATCTTGATTCCTAATTATAGGAATGAAAAGGACAAAAAAAAAAATATTATGTGAAACCATTTCCTTATTCTAGGATTTTTGCTTTTAGAAACTCAGGATAACCCACTCGCTTCCATGCATTTTGGGTGTGCTCTGTTTTAACCTTGAAGTCAGAGCTCTCTCTCTTCTCCTCTCCCCTCCTCTACTCCCGGCTCCTCTTACACCAGAGGGACCCTCCTCGCCGGGGAATTAATCCCCCCGCATCCCGCCCTCGGTTTTGTTCCCCCTCCTTGGGGAACAGAGATGATCGGGACGAATGAAGACTTCGCCGTCGCGGTGACCATCACGACCTCCCCAGCACCCGTTCCCGCACAGACACCCCTCGTCCCCGCACCGCCGGGTTTGACGCCCCGGCGGGCGCCCGGTGCCACCGGTAGGGGAGAGCGGGGCGGAGCGCGGGGCCGCGGGCGGGGCGGGGCGGAGGTGGGAGCGAGGGGGGGGAGCGGCGCCTGTTGCCCCGAGAGAGTTAACGGTGCGGGGAAAGTCGCCTCTCCTCCGCCCGTGCCGGGCGCCTGGCAACCGGGGCACCGCGCATGTAAGGGGCCGCCGGGGGCTGCCGCCGCCCCCTCGCCGAGCCCCGCGTCCCCCCCTCCCCGCCCCGGACAAGGCGTTTAACGTGCCCAGGCGTGAAGTATGGCATGCAAAGATGGTTTCTGCCAAGGAGCCAGCAATCGCCATGTCCTCGGGTCTCTCCATCGCCCTGCTGCACTGCCTGTGCCTGGCGACCTGGTGAGTATCCCCGGTGCTGATGCCCGTGCCCCCGCGGGCTCCCGGCGGCTCCGCTCACCCCTTCCCTCTTTGCCTCGTAGTCTCACCGGGCCGCCTGGGCAGAGCAAAAAAGAGGAGAAATTGTGGCCGGAGAATTTCACCAGCATCCTGAACAGCCTCCTGGATGGCTATGACAACAGGCTGCGACCGGGATTCGGGGGTACGGTGGCGGCGCGGTGCGGGGGATGTGGTGGGGAGGGGGAGGCGGGCGGGGACCGCGGGAGCAGCGCTCGCTGCTCGTACCGACCCGTTACCGACCGATCCCTCTTCACCCTCCCCGCCCCGGGGTCCGAAGGGCCGGCAGCGAGGCAGCACCCGGCCCCGAAAGCTCCGGGGGAGCTGAGCATCCCCGGCCGTGGGGGGCCCTGCTGGAGCGGTCCCGGGCTCAGCCCCCGCTTCGCTGCTCTGCCCACACGCTGGGCTCGGGCTGCTGCTGTTGCGCTGGAAAGAAAGAGAATGCCCTGAAGCCGGTGTGCGGTGGCTTGATGTGGATGGAGGGACCTGTGTGACATCCAGATTCTTCTGGTTCTTGGTAGATTTTGCCTCCTAAATGCCACGGATCGGTTCCTCGCACATACAACTGTACTTTTACCAGCCTAAGAGGTCAGGTCTTTGACGGGTTCTGTCCAACTAGTTAGGGAAAACCAGAGCTCAGGTGCCTGAGCATGCCAGTTCTGTACGACAGTTGCTCGAATTCCAGTTTTGATTTAGAAGCAATGGACTTAATTTCTATATAAGAATTAGTAGTGGAGGAGTCTCGAAATTGCTTTCACCTGTGCCCTGCATGTGGGATTTTTGTGCCCCAGACTGTCCAGATGCAGTTCTGCACTGCTAAAGCAGCAGCTGTTCCTTATTGGTTTTGATGTTATTATGTGTAGAGACTTGGAGCCAAAAATCGTTATAATCCAGATGAAATAAAAGTTTATTTTGTAATCTGTAATGAAGATATTTAAAATACAGACTGGAAAGTAAAAAAAAAAAATTGAAAAGAAATGCCACAGCCCTTCTTATGATGCACAAAGCTATAATGAGCATTTTACAGGCTGCTTCCTATGCAGGATTGAATGAGATCCTTGCGTAGGTTTATGTTGCGAAATACTCTCTTCCTCCTTTGAAAGTACCTTCTTCACACACGTGATGCAGCTACGCTGACATGTATGCCAACACGTTCCCCACATGCTGTACACAGTGCTCTCATGCATGATCATGATTCTTGAAGGACAACACCTGGCATGGCTGGTCACTCCCTCATTATTTTGAGCGTATGGAATAAACGCGGCCTTCTATAAGTTAGATCACACATTAAAGGAGGAGGAAGCTAAATTTGTTAGGACCCAGAGGAATCATTGGGGACCAGTGGCCTTTTGCAATTCAGCCTCTGTGGAGAGGTTACAGGCACTTCTGCACGCATACAAAAGATGTGCTATGTTTGGCATCATTTTGGGTTGAATGCCAACTAATTAGTCATCTAGCAAAGATGCTTTATGAGCATTATCAGATTTCCAAAATTAAACAACTTCTGAATATATAATATGACATACAGTTTATGTTGATTTTTATTTTCATACAGTTGTCCTTTGCAGGATATTTTGCAAGAGTAGATCTTTTTACACAGTGTGTTGCAGATTTTCAGCAAAATGCTATCAAAAAGGAAAAGTTCATAATATCTCCTTGCACTTTCGTAATGGCAATATTGAAGTAAATGATAGAGGGAAGAAAAAACTCTCAAATTTCAGCCTGGGGAAAACACTTCTGGGTGAATATTTAAAAAAATGGATATTATATTGCTTCTTGCATCTTCCTTCGTTATGACATCGAAACCACTCATGTTTGACTTTTCAGCTTCTAAGTAAAACATGAGGAAAAAAAAGCTTCAGTTTTGAAAATGATGCCTACCTCCCTGACTCCTCAGAGCAAAAGTTATCTTTACCTGATTTGACATGAACAACTTTTTTAAAAAAAACCAACCCTAAACCAAAGAAAGAAATTTCTGCAATTGGTCAAATTCAACTTTTTGACATAACTCGGAGTAGTAATATGGATTTGTTATTCAAATATACACTATCCCAGTCAATTTTCCCCTGTGAATTTGGAGTTTTTTCCTGATAAATCTTTATGACAAATGGGACTTGTGTCTTGCAAATGGGTCACTCACTAGTTTATAGCGTAGCAAACGAAATGTCAGGGGCAATGGGAATATTTAGAGATGGAAAGTATAGTATGTTTTGGTAATGTTACAACTACATCACTTTCTGATGAGCAGCAGAATATTTTTGTTTTATTCTTGAAGCTGATTCACCATCTAGTTTTCTTGTGGCTTGAAATTAAATGAAGGTTTTATTTTAAGAACAAAAGGCTCCACAGAGGTCTGACTGATGCTGATTTTAAACTTCAAATTAATGAAAACATTTCTAATTCTGGCACAAATCATGTTTAAAATCAGACTTGGGGAGGTAGCCAAATCCTGAATTTTGCTGGCATCTTCCAGAGTTGCCACAAATAACAATTCATAAAGATTTTTAACATGCAGAGCGAAGCAGAAAACATAGTTTGGAGATTTCCTAAAACTGGATCCAAATTCTCTATGCTATCACTAATTAGCAAAATTTTTGGTAGTTATGGAGAAGTTAAATTGGCTGAGTACACTTACAAATCTGGAAATGGTCCCCAGGAGGGTCTTGAACGTAAGTGGGGTATCTGGAATCTTGTCTTGGTACTTCTAATGCAGGAGCATGGCATCTATTGAGGGTTAATAGGAAAATGAAGTTCCCCATGCCATTGGATCGACACATTGCATCACAAACTCACTTTATTAAATAGATTTAGAAAGACTAAAAAAAGTTGCTGTCTCTTACTAAGCACTGTAAGGTTTGGTAGGGTAATAAACAAAGACAGAGAGTTTATGAAAAAGGTTATTAAAAAACATTGAAGTGAAAATTCCCATTAGTTTTTTTGGGGGAAGGGAATCTAAAGAAGCAAGAGAGAAGCTAAGAGGTTTCACTTAGAAATTTGATGAAACACAGCAGAATGGGCAGTTTCACATTGGAAAGGGAGAAAAAAAAACCCCAAGTGCTGTCAGGAAGACTTCAAAATGCATGGGTTTTGAATTTCAGTAGAGAGAAGATATTTAGGGACTAATGAATAAAGTAATCCTGATGATATTTGAAAGTAGTGTGGTGGAAGTTAAGTCTACTCCTTTCCCTACACTATATTCTCCATTATATCATTATCCCGAATTTCAGAATGCAATTTGTAATGCATGTAGGTTTCCTGGTCAAAACCACTCTATAAGAACAGGATGTTTACAGAAGCCACTTGTAGTGTGTTTAATTAAAACCATTATCTGCTGGAAAAATTCAAGTGTTACCACAGTGCTGTTTTGATTCAGCTGTGAAACTTTGAAGCAAAAACATTTGTAGTTATACCCTGACTACAGTTTTCATCTGCTTTTGAAAATTTTGTGTATGACAAAAAGTAAAACTATAGAAAGTTGCAAAATCTGGATTTTCTCTGAAAATGTTGTTGCCTTTCTGCTGGTGGTCAGTTTCAAAGTGATGTTAGAAGTCCAGAGAATTTTAAAAGGAGTGTTATTCGTTTGAAGTAAAAGGCCTAGAGTTGATTTACCATTTTAAACACTTTCAGACTTTACTTGAGCAATTCTTCACATAAGTAAGGACCAGAAAGATCCCATTCAATCCTATACTGGATTGTAACTTTGGAAACTGTAGTGGCATCTTTGAAACCTTCATGATACACTAACTCTTCACACATAGACTTGTGCTTATAAGGAATGGAGAGACTGAAGCTGGTGAGGGCAGCACCACTATGTGCTGCCATGTATCTACTAATTTTAATGAATTGTGCTTTTTGGAGAACATCTCATCTCTGGTGTCTTGCTTTTAATGGCCAGTTGTATGGCCAGGCCAAAGTAAGAATGTAGTGTGTGACTTGCCTCCTACCCAACACTCTTAGGTTGACTGTGAAACCTGCTGACATTGGCTGTAAACAGGCTGATTGTATCGCTCACAGCATGTTACTGGCTCATTGCGGTGTGGTTGACCATCAGTTGGTGAGAACTGGAGCTGTATCTCCTCTTGGGTTCTGTTTATTTGTGTGAGGTAGAGTCTGGCATGAGCTGCACATCTCACTATCAGCTGCTGAAATGGTGATAGCTCTGTGCCTTTCTGTTTGGAGGTTGCCATGTGCTCATGAGTAGAAGGAACAGGATCTTGTTCATGCTTTTTCCTTTTTCCCTTCTTCCTCTTTTCATGTCTTTCTCATTATCTTGTGCCTGTGAAAGCACATCTGAGTACACGGTGAAATTAGATATGTTGGCCATTTTCTCCTCGAAGGAGGATAGGTGAGGGCTTCTTTGCCCCTTCTAGGATGTGTGACATTCAGCTGATGAACAGTGTTTCTGAAGAGTTTCATTTCCTCTTGACATAGGACTTTAGTCAGAAGATAAACGCAGAATAAATCTAAAGAGCAAAGACAATTTTCTGGTTTTAGAGAAAAGGAAAATATCTACGTGATTATCTACTCTTATTAGGAATTCATGCATACCTTTAAGGTTCCTTTGATGAGCATAATAGGTATTGTAATTTATTTTTACTTTTAGATTGCAAATGGACTTTGAGTGAGCATTGTAAAGTGAAGCTGATAATTTTTAGGCAGTTGTCCAGTCTTCCTCAGCTGGTGAGAATAGATGACTCAAAGGCTTAACAGGGTATGGTGGTAGTTACCTGTATTTGGCTGATTTGAATTTGGCCCAGGTTAGTAATGCTTGAAGTCATTACCATCTGTCTGTTGTTCAGTGACCTGTATAAAATTAGCTGGTATTCTTAGCCCAGTCCTTAGTAGACAGGTGTCCACATCATAAAAACTGGCACCGGTATCAAGCTTGTTGGCTGCTTCAGCAGAGCTTATTTGCTGATGAGCAGGCATAGAACAACAATCTCCTCATTTCTGGAGGTGTGTTTTTCCCTTTTCAGGGTTTCAGACGTGCTGATGGATGAACATATGTAGGAACAAAGGTTATTGTGTGCTGCTGTGTTTGTTGTTTTTGTCTTTTGGTAGAGGATGTAGCCCACGTATTTGAAGTCCACATTATTTTTTTTTAAATGCCCTACCTAATTGTTCTGACTTTCTCACATTGAGATTATGGGATAGCTGTTCTTTCTGACAGAAATAAACAGGAAGGCGTGCTTCATATGATGGCTTTTTTTTTTCCTATTTGTCTTCACTTAAAGACATCAACCCTGTTTAGGCAGGAAGAATTTGGAAAAAAGAAGAATCAAATCTTTCACATGTAGTCATATTTAAAAAAATCTGATATAATAGCAGCAATAGCTGCACTTAGCATTTAAATTGTACTTTATATGTTGAAACATTTGTACAGACTTGTTTGCTAGTGTTCCCAGTTGGCTGTGTGGCTCTAGATGGCAAAATCTGCAATATACAGAAAGCTTGTGGAGGATTTGACTGTTTACATACAGTGGAGATCTCTGCAGTGACAGTTGCCTATGGAGACGCGGGGATAATGGAGCCCAAAGTCCTTCCCTGGGAGCTGTGCTGCAGTTCAACCCACATGTTGGCATAAAATGCACGGGAGAGCGATCTTACGTTCCTCTTCACGGGGTTAGGGCCTGGCACTGCTTCTTCAGCCCACGTGTAACATCTCTTAACACTGAACTATTCTGGCTTTTTGCAGGGGTTGCTTTTAATCCTGCCTGAGCTCCTTTAAAGTACATTATCTTGCAAGCAGTGATTCAGACTTTAACTGTTCCCACTGCAGTGTGTAGGACTTTCCTCCTATTTCATTGACATAAAAATACACACCAGTATGCTATAAATAGTTCTTCAGCATTCCTGAAGGTTTGTGGTGGATAGATGCTTTCTGAACACCCATTGAGGAATAAGCCCAAATGGTCATATGTAGAGTTAATTAGCCTTCTTACAACTTGCTGCATTTTATTGCCAGTAATAGAGTGTTAAAGATTCTAATAGGATCTTCTGCTTGCAGGCCCTGAGTTGATTAAGTGGTGCAACACGTTCACTTCAGAGGACTGCTTAAATTACCAGTAAAAGTAGGTTAGGTGACTACAGATCACCTCCTCATTGACAGGAATTCCCACAATAAATAATGGAGTTTTTTTAAAAAAAGAAGTGTGACTCACTCTTTGTACCTCCACTGTTGTTACCAACCGGAGTTGCGTTTTCTTGTAGAAAAAGAAGAATAAGGGACTGGTTTGGGTGTCAGAATAGACACTCCTGTGTTGGCATTAAATACTGGGACGTGGTAGAAAATCCAAAATTTGGCCTTAGGAGTTGTGAACTGACAATGTCCATGGAAGACGTGGAGCACTACAGGGTGAAATAGGAGAAAAAGCATCAGGGAGTAATCAGCTTTGCTGCCTTTCACTGCAGACTTCACTGCAACCAAACATTTTACTCTTTGACCAAGGTTTTGGATGCAAAACAAGGATTTGCACCTCAGTACTAGCTGGACAACTGTTAAAATGCCTAAAATATTTCTTGATCCTCAGACACCTACCATTTTCTAGTGGCCTAAAATGTTACTTTAACATTTGTTTTGTCACTCTACTGCCATCATGTTTGGCAAGCAACCAAAAGTACACTTTATTTGCAGCCCTATGTTGTGGCTTCATTATTGTCCAAAAGTTCCTGCTTCCTTTTTTCTAACGGGTCCTGCTAATAAGTAAAGGTTTGAGAGCAGAATAGTGGTTACTAAAGAGTGAACTCAAGCATAGCTTTAGTCCTGTGCTGCTCCCATGGGATTTCTAATAGCATTAAGTTGTAGGCTTGCTGGTTTGGAGATCAGCTTCTTAGTCTTAGCTCTCCCCTTCTTTCTGAGAAACTCTGAAAAAGAAACTTGCAAAAAGCCTCTGAACACTTATTGCCCATAAAGCTGTAGCCATTTAATAAAACAAAAGAAATCAATGCCTGAGGAGAAGCAGCTCATGCCTGTAGGAAAAAAATCTGTCCCTTTGCTCAATTTTGTATGATTGTAAAATTACAGACTTTGGTGAGCTAAAGAATAGAAGATATCGCCAGAAGAAAGCAGTTAAAGGTTTGGGGTTTCTTTTTTTCTTTTTAGGAGTATTCCTATTTAGCTTTTTAGAACTAATAAATAAAGCAGTTCCTGAAAGAGGTTCAGAATACGGCACAGGGCAGTAGATTGAGGAGCTGAGTGCCATGTGCAATATTCTCTTATTATTGAGTAACAGAGACCAATTTTCTTATTAGGGCTACGTGGGAAAATGACTTTTTTTTTTGTTTCTATAAAACTTTGATTTCAGACACATTTCATGTTCAGGTGAAATAAATATTTACATATATTTAAACCAACCCTAGATAAATTATTGTCTTGTCATTGTGAGAGATCAGATACGATTGGATCTCTTCTATTTCTATGTACAAGTATGATTGCAATTTCCTCTCCTGTTCTCTAAAGCTGCAGATGAATGTCTTCACTTTCAGTGTCTGGACTGCTCTGGTATGAATTTTTCCAATCTCTTGGAGCTCTTCTGCTCTCCAGAAGTAATTATATTCAGGAAATGTCATCGGACTACATTGTCAGTAAAATGAGGAGTCTAACCACTCATGGATTTGCCTGATTTAATGAACACTTGGTCACTTTTAGAAAGGGGAGCGGCTTCTATGTGACATTTTTAGAGAACAAACCATTGCAAACCAAACAACTTGGTATAAATGTGTGTTATCTGGAACTTGGGAGTTTCTTCTTAAACCTTCTTCAAGATAGACATGCCAAACTATCTCACTTTCCAGGGACCTCTGAGCTACCAACTGTTGTAGGGTGAATTTTCTTTAGATTTTATCTTGAAAAACTATCCTTTCATGAAACTGTTAACTCCCAGCAAAGTCTTCTTTTTTGAAGTTTAGCTGAAAAATTCTTTGCTGTTCTTCTCTACGTAACTTGAAAACTGTCCATTGACATAATTTTACATGGTCTTACTTTACTTTTTGTTCATAGTTTGACACTTTTAGGTGCAAGAACTATAGTTTCCTTATTTTCCAGTTGATATTTCCTTTTCTTCTTTTAATGTTTGATTTAAAGTGGCATCTGTGAACACTGATTTATAATCTTTTTTCTTTCCAACAGGGACATATTCTTCTGCTGCTGACAGTCTTAAGTCTTTCTTCCTTTCATTTTTAGATTGCAAATACTATGATAAAGTCTGAATTAACAGACTTGAGCCGCTTCTCTTTAGATATTTGAGTTGTAGGATTGAACTGTGGCTGTAAATTTTTAGATCATACAATTTTTTTCAGACAGATATCGTTTGGTAAGACATCAGTAGATTTTTTTAAAATTTAAAATGTGAGTTAATTATGTGAATTAAACCATTCACTATTGCTTTGATCACAGAATCATCCTAATAACTGGTAAACATTAGCAGCTTTCTAGCCTTTTACATTGGGAACAGAGCTAAATCCCAGTGAAATTACTTAGTGCATGTGTTCTTTGGTTTAAGGGGAATTGTGGAGTGTGTACCATAGAGTGAATGCCCATCTGAAATTTCAAGGTGTTTTTCAAGGAAACAATATATTAAATTAAAACTGCTTTCTCTGATGGCTGCTGTGCTGTACCCAGAGAGAGTACAAGACCTCTGCTTGGTGCACTGTTTTTAACAGTGTCCTAAGTATCATTAGTTCTTTCAAGACAAGCATGTGGACCTAGGCTCAGACCCTCAAAAATGCTTAGATATCCAAGCTTTGATTGTTAGTATTAAAGCACTTAAGTACATCTCAAGATATGGATGCAGTTCTTGAGCTTGCAGTACTAAATTACCCTGTGCATGACATCCTAATATTTGTAGTCCAGTTCTTACCAGTAGGAGAGAATAATAAATGCCTAGGGGAGTGTGGATTTCCTGAATTCAGTGCTTGTTGCTAATTAGCATGGTGTTTTCAGTGAGCCTTTTAATTTTTTGGCATCTGTTTTCTTATCCATTGAGTCAACATTGGTTTTCTGAATGGGGATTTACATGGAAATGCTGCCTTTGATTTACTCATGTGGTAAAGGTAATTGAGCAGTGCTTGTTTTTAGAGACTTATCTGAAATGACCTGTGTTTGCATTTTGCTCTTGCTTGTCCACAGAACCCTTGAAGCGATAATTGTTCACACAACAGAATCGTTTATGGGAATTATTGACCTGCAAAATTAAAATTTTCTTGCTCACTTCCTTTTTATACATTAGGTCCTGTCACTGAAGTCAAAACAGATATATATGTCACCAGTTTTGGACCTGTTTCTGATGTGGAAATGGTATGTATTTCTGGGATTAAAATGCCATTTCCTGGTTCTGAGAAAGCATTAACTGCAGAAAGGAGTGGATGCTTCATCTGTACTGTTCTGTCAATCATGCAAAGTAGACAAGATTAGTAACAGCTTAATTTACAGGTTATAATTAGATGCATCAGGCCTGATTCTGGTCACACTCTGTTTTTTGGCTGGCTTAAGGATTTAACTTCACAGGATTTAAAAACAGACTTTCATGGTGTGGAGGCAGAATCAGGCCTCGTGGGGAGTGTCTGCATTAGTCTACTGTGGGAAAAACTTGCAATAAATTGCCTTTCCTTTTGGAAACTTGTGTTATTCTCAGGTGAATAATAATGACACCGTTTCACAAATACTTGTTGACGTTTTCATTTCAGATGAATGCCTTTTGCTGATCTTTGTGCCCCTTTTAGCATCACTTTCAGCAAATGTTTGACTGATAAGCGTTTTCATAAGTGTCTGCGGAAACTGAACATCAAAGTGACGTGCACAAAATAGTCACAGAGAGAAATGTTGCATTGGCATGTACTGTTATTTGTGCCTGAATGGCATCTGCATTCATTTGAGGTCAAATCCAGCAAAACTCTAATCAACTTCTATAATATGGTGCTACTCACTTAAATCACACAATATTTCCTTTTTAATAAAATACCCAATAATTCACATGGAAGTAACACAGCCATAGGTGCTGAACTTAACTTCTTTAAGGGAAAGGCAGTTTCAGGGCAATAACTTTCTTCCCATATAGTTCTGTCATGCATCTTGTAGTGCACCTGATATGGTTTTATCACATTGAAAGGTATATGATAGCAAAATGTTTTTCCAGGGGCTAGATAAGTGACAGCAGCCTCTTGTTGAAATGCATCTTACCCTTTCAGTGGTTGTCATGTACAGTATGATGCTTTTCAATGTGTCAAGGGGTACAAGAATCTGGTCCCAAGGAAGTCTAATAATGTGTGCCTCAAATCTAAAATGAGGGCTGCATGTCTCAGGTTTCATTGAAGTATTTGACACGGTGCCACAAGGGAAACTATTAGTTATATTGGAGAAGGCAGGAGTGAGAACATGGGCTGAAGGTAGGCAAGAAATTGACTGGATGAGGCACTGAGTGTCATGGTTTAGATGATGGGTTGGTGTTGTGTTGGGTTATGGGTTGGACTTGATGATCTCAGAGGTCCTTTCCAACCTTGTGATACTGTGATACTGTGGAAAGGAAAGTCTCCAGGAGATGTTTCCTCTTTCATCATTAGGGATTAGTTAGGAGGCTATTTGGGGAACCAGGACTTGTTTTTGGAATAATTTTTAGTTAGTCTATTCATTGGTGACCAAATGCAATCTGAATGTGGCTGCATTTCTAAAACTGGCTGAAAAAGCAAACCATGATACAGTCTTAGCACAGCTGGGTTACTTTGGTACCCAGTGCAATGAAAAGGGTTGAAATCATAGTACAAAATCTGTCATGTAGAATCTAATAACAGAAATTGCTATTTATGAGCTATGAGGTCACCAGCAAGAAATGACACTAGAAAAGAGACTTTTCATAGGTTAACTATAAACCACGATGGAGGATGCAGACATGAAAAAGAAGACTTATAATTCTAACATGCATCACAGTGGTAGACATGACTCCTTGCCCATGCAAATAGATGCAGCCATACAGGTAGTTTCAATGGTAACATGCAAAAGAGTTTTAAAAGAGTCAGAAAATATTGTTTGGCTTAACAACAAAATTACAGCTGGAGGTTAGAAAGGATTTAAAGCCTTCTCTGTTGCCTTTTTCAACGCCGCATTATGCCTTTTTTTTTGTGTGAAATGCTTTGGCTTCCTGAGATGAGAAATGCATTCTTTTGTCCATTTGTTCACATATGATTTCTCACGACATGCCTGTGTCTGCAGTTCTGCAGTTGGTTGCATGTTTTCTTTGGAGAAACTGAACGACTTTTCTGAGGAAGTTAATGGGATAGTAAAGTGGTTAAAAACAAATGTGTCGAATGAGCATTTATCCATGTTTTGTGAGCATGGCATAGGAAATATTTAGCTTTCCAAAGCTGACTTTTCATCAGTTGAAATTAAATTTTCTTTCCTGACTTTAACGTGGAAGTAATCATTTGTCCTGGTATTTTTAATCTGGCCAGCAGCAGAAAATCCATGGATATGTTTTCTTTAAAAATCTGTTGATACTTACTGTCAGAGATCATTTTGTTTCCAGTTATATGCTTGATTACAAATTCAATTGCCTGCTTCCTGCAAGCTAATTAGATTAATTATTCCTTAATGATTAAATATGTGTAGCAATTTATTGACATGACTAACGTGAGAAATTAAGCTATTAAGAAGTCCACAACACGCTTTAATTGGTGGGAACATGTTTGTGTGGTGGACTTTGTGTTTTCTTTATTACTGATTTCTTTGCTCCTGAGGGATTTCTGTTTTTCTACAGGAAACACTTAAATATGCAAATATGGTCTTTGTTTTTTCTGCAATTCCATACAGGAGTATACGATGGATGTCTTCTTCCGTCAGACGTGGGTAGACAAAAGGTTGAAATATGATGGCCCTATTGAAATTTTAAGACTTAACAACTTGATGGTTTCGAAGGTGTGGACTCCTGACACATTCTTCAGGAATGGGAAAAAGTCTGTTGCACATAACATGACAGCCCCAAATAAACTCTTCAGAATAATGAGAAATGGCACCATCCTGTACACAATGAGGTATCTTACTTGTTTGTTCAGTTTCTTACAATTACTGTATGCAAAAAGTTATACTGCCTAGACAAAATGGCAACCAGAGACTATTTAATTTGTTCCATTATAGGCTTACAATAAGTGCAGAGTGTCCCATGAGATTAGTGGATTTTCCCATGGATGGTCATGCTTGTCCTCTCAAATTTGGGAGTTGTAAGTTGCAATTATGAAATTTCTTGTAATACAGAGCTTAAATAGTAGAAGTAGATTTTGAGCAATTACTGAACTTTCTGAATGTTAGTCTTGTTATACAATCCTTACGCAGACAAAACTCCTGTTAAGTTCCTGGGGAATTTTATTCAAAGCCTGAAAAATTAAACTGAGGCAGAGAATTGAAAAGCAGGCAGTGATTCAGCTGTTATGCTAAACCTCAGTATTCTGGCTACACAGTTGCTTGAAATATATATTTTTTCTTGGTTCTAAGGGAGGAATTGGATACTCAGTGGAGTAAGAGATTCTTTGGAGAAGACAAAGAGGGTGGGATCCATCTCACCTTCCAACAGCCAAGCAAAAGGCACCCAGGGAAGCAGGATTTTTGACTGGCTGGTGGAGGCACATTGATATCTGAAGTTAGATGCGTGGGTTAGGAGTAAAGACTTTGTCTCCAGTTGTGTTTGTACATCTCCTGGCTCCTGGCCTGTAACAGCAGTCTGCATGGCAAGTTTGGTCTAGATAAATAATTTTTAGATTGTTGAGAGGAATCTTAGTGCAGGTGACTTTCCTTTTCTGCTTTGGAATCAGGTGTAGGTTTTTGGCTAATTTCCAAACTTTGACTAGAAGGAACATTTTGGGATATTCTGCCTAACAAGCAAGGGAGGTAGATACGATTCCCTGGTCTGAATCTGCAGCAGAGACCTCTGAGACCGCCTGGGGATGGCTGCTGCACTCTTGTCACTTCTCCCAGCCTCTTTGGTCACTGACTTCTCTTCTTTTACACTCAGATGTAGTCAGTGGCTGGACATTAGTCTGTTTTCCTTGACCCCAGAACTCTGAAGTTAGAAAGGGCTAGAAGCTCCTCATAGCCTTTCCTTAGCATAAATTTAGCTTATACAGCTGGGTAGTCAACCAGAAAGGGGATGTTAAAGACAGTGCTCTGGTAAGGCTTTTCCTACCTGTTATGGGGAGACTGGAGACCAGGTGCTGCCAGATTTGACTTTGGTATCAGCTGTACAATCAGGGAGCTTCAGTAATGGGAGCTTCTCCACAGGCATATTTCTTCAGGCAGAATCACCAGGCAGCAGAAACTGCATTTGACACTAATCTGATATTTTCCTCAGTGAAACTTGAAATAAGATGTAGCCATTTTAAATGCAAGACTACTTTAATTTAATTTTAACAGGAGTTTATGCTGTGTAGGGATTGAATGCTAGCTTTAAGCTGTCTTTTGTATTAAATGTAAAATGTTTATTTGAGTGTGCTTATTTTGGGGCTATTATGATTTTTTTTTAATTGACCTCTAGATTCTGGCAAATATTTTAAACACAAGTTTAAAATATTATAGTTTTTAGTATAGTATAGCTTTTAGTATAATCATTCTTTTCTGTAAAGATATGTGCACTCATTCTCTGAAACGTATCCTCCTTATAAATGCTCTTTTTATTTAGTAGTCTATTTTAATGATAAAATTTTAGATAGAAAGTTCTAAAGTAATTTAAAGATAAACTTTACATGCCCATTAAGGGCTGATCCAGAGAGAACTTGTGTTTAGACTTCACATTCAAATGTGAAGTGAATTTGTGTGTTGCACTTGACATATGACCTTAGCTACTATTTATTCTGCACTGAGGGTGATAGTTGGGGGTAACAACATGAAGGGTATTTTCTAAATTTGCCAGTGTGAGTGCTGCTCAGTTTCAGTTTCAGTAGGTTTGGATTGGGCTCTTAGTAAGTTGTGAGAAGTTGTTTCCTATTCATGCAAACCGATGCTGTGTTGTAGATGCTTATCCAAAGAGTGAAATGATTTATACCTGGACAAAAGGACCTGAGAAGTCAGTGGAAGTTCCTGAGGAGTCTTCCAGTTTAGTTCAGTATGACCTGCTTGGGCATACAGTATCCACTGAAACCATTAAATCTATTACAGGTAGGAAACTCATCAGTAAAAATGAACTTGGGGTAAGACTCACCCTGTAATGTTGCCTAGGGCTTTTTTTGTTCCTTCCTGCAAGGTATTCTACTGAGTGTCACAGGAGATATATTAAGGGCTGAGAGCATAAATCTGAATTAGGTTTCTGTCCTTCAGATTTACATTTGCAGATTCATTACAGTAGATTGTGACGGTCTTTCACAAAGATAGAATGAGATCATTACTCTGAGGGACAAAATGAGCGTTTAATCACTGCTTAAAATGCAGTTTGAAGAGTCAAGAGGATGCCTGGGTGAGGAAGTAATTTCTCAGCACTGTATCCACATTATGTGCAAGAGACTTCCTTTGTTTGGCAGTGCAAACAGCCCAGGATAGAAGTACAGCATACAGAATGGGTTATTAAAGCCATAAAACCCCTCTAGTCAGATAAGGATAGGCACAAATGCATTAGTCACAATGGATACTTCTGATTTGTGCTGTAAGAAATAAGGTAAATGGTAACTACAGGCATCCAAAACGAGTGAAGTATCACTGATGAGCAGTCTGGTGATAAACAAGCATAGTCACCAAATATTTTTAAAATTTGGAATCATTTTCTAAGCGTCAGCAAGTTTGCCTGTTGTGAGATAGTCAAAATTAAACAGATAAAGCAAATATATCTGATGTATTGCTCTATGGACAGTTTTCTCAAAGATAGCATTTTGTAATACACTGGAAATTCACTTCTCAGCATACAATTATTACGAGTTAACAGCAGTGTTTCCTTACTGTCCCCAAAATGCTCATTCTCTAGTGCTTTATTGAGACAGTTTATGGTCAAACTGCATTTTTGTTTGTTTAATATGAATGATAACATTTTAGATAAGCTTACAGTATTTTTAATTCTTGTCAATGTTTTTTTTTTTGCTTTTATTTCATTGTCACAGTGGTGCTGATGTATAAATCTAGTAAAAAGCTGAGTTGCTTCCATGACATGTAATATGCACAATGTTATGGATACTATGGTAAGCAGATAGTTCGTGTCTTGGGACAATTTTCTTCAACAGCTGACAAATGAATTTTTAAAATCAGGCTTATAATGTTAAATGTAATCCAGTATTAGCTGTACATTTGTACTATTTTATAGCTGCTTCGGAATGGTGCTCTTCTTCCAGGATTTTTTTGTTTCAAACTTTGGCTCATCCTTGTCTCTAAGGAACATATCTTTCCATACACGTTAAGTTGTGTGATTAGCAGCAACTTAAACAGTTCTAGTTGGTAGTCTGAAACAGTTATTCTTCATCACAAATTTTATGCACAGTCAGAAAAACGTTTTCTTTTCTTTTTTCTTTAGGTGAATATATTGTTATGACAGTTTACTTCCACCTCAGACGGAAAATGGGTTATTTCATGATTCAGACTTATATCCCATGCATTATGACCGTGATCCTTTCTCAAGTTTCATTTTGGATAAATAAGGAATCCGTTCCAGCTAGAACTGTATTTGGTAATTGTTTCTTTTTTTTACTTTCTGTCATATGTCCTTTTTTAATGACTTTCACTAGGATAGGCCTTTTAAAGTGTATTGTGTTATACTGCTTCAGTACTAGTGCAGAAATAAGAGAATAATATAAATTCAGAGGAATTTTTGCTGTCAAGGTATGAAGAATGTCATTAAATATCATTAAATCATTGAAATCTGAAGACAACCTTGGAATATATAACCTGAAGGGTGGCGTGATTGCCTGTGGCAAATGGCTGCACACCTTTGGGGATTCTGCCTGCTTGGAGGAGCAAACTGGGAAGACCTGGCCCTGAGTAATACAGTCAAGTTCTTAGTCTACATCCAGAGCAGTTTTATCCTCCAGTGGGGTAATTACTTGAACTCATGCTTTCTAATATATTTGTAAAATAATTTGATTGGGAGTGTGGAAGTTGTACACGTCTTCTCATGACATATCTGTGTCATCTGTGGATGCTCACTATGAGTAAGGATTAGATCCTCTTACTTGAAGTTAAAGTTTAGTGCCCTTCTTTCTGCCATTGCCATAATGAAAATAATTCAAACAAAATGATCACAGGATATTAAAATATTACCCTCATCAAAATAGAGCTTGAATGAGATACTTCAGTGAACTCTGAAAATAATAATAATAATAAAAAGCGTCTATGGGAGAGAAAGCATATTTCATATCATTTCATCTCTGAAAGGGCTGTCAGGCACTGGCACAGCTGCCTAGGAAGGGGGTTGAGTCCCCATCCCTGGAAGGGTTTAAAAGGCAGGTGGATGAGTTTCTTAGGGTTTAGTGAGGGGACAGGGAAGGTTTTCAATCGATGATCTCAGAAGTCTTTTCCAACCAGGTGATTCTGTGGTTCTACGATAAGAAAGGAAGTGTTAAAATGGTTCCTAACCAAGAAGTAGGATAAAAACATTTTTAAAAGCAGTCTTTATAGGGCAATATCTTGACTTTATAATGTCCTATAGTCTAAAGCAGGACTAATCAGGAAGAGAATGTTCTACAAAAAGCCTTTCTATAGATAGATGCTGGCAAGAGTGAGAGGAATTACTGTTTCTACGTGACGGGCCATTCAAACATGTAAGCAGAGTCAGAACACTGTTTGGTATCTCAAATGAGACAAGGTTATTGATTAGTTATAGGAGAAATAACTTGTAAACCTAATAAGAACCACACTAGCTATCAACTCAAGCATTACATTAGGGAAACTAGTGTATCATAGAATCGTAGAATGACCTGAGCTGGAAGGGACCCACAGGGATCATTGGGTCCAACTCCTGTCCCTGCACAGGACACTCCCAACACTCACACCGTGTGTCTGAGGGTATTGGCCAAATGCCTCTTGAATATTTTCAAGTTTGGTATCGTGATTGCTTCCCTGGGGAGCTGCTCCAGGGCTCCACCACCCGCTGGGGGAAGAACCTTTTCCTAATATCCAAGCTAACCCTCCCCTGGCACATCTTCCTGCCATTCCCTCGGGTCCTGTCATTGGTCACCAGAGAGAAGGGATCAGCGCCTGCTCCTCCTCCTCCACCCCCTGTCAGGGAGCAGCGAACTGCTGTGAGATTCCCCCTCAGCCTCCTCTTCTCCAGGCTGAACAGACCAAGTGACTTCAGCCACTCCTCATATGATTTCTCCTCTAAACCCTTCCCCAGCCTTGTGGCCTCCTCTGGACACTCTGCAGCCCAACACTGCACACAATGCTCAAGGTGGGGCTCACACCATGCTTTGGCAGTGATGTTGCATAATGGTACTTTTTTGGAGGGAGTATTGCCATGAATGGGAAAGGCAGAATCTGTATTTACAGACAGAAAGTGATCATTGAAAATGTACAAATTATAGAGCAATAGATGTAATATGTATCATTATATCCATATGCCAAACACCAAGCAGCTAATAAAAATAAAGTTTGGATATCCACTAAGTTACAGATGAATCTCTAAAACGCCTTTGAATGCAAATGGTTTGAAGTATGGCTAAAAGTATCTTTTTAGTTTTCTGACAAATTCCAGCAGGGACCCTGTTTTCTAAAGGTTTTTCTTAAAGAAGATAGAAATGTTGCAGGCAAGAGATAGGAATGAAGCCAGAATACCTGCTATGGTAGCAGCTTTCTAGAGGAATTGTCACAAGAGGCTGACCATTGGGCACTGCAGGATTAGGGAGAACTTGGCAAAGGTAACAGAGGAAGGATACACGAGGAACTAAGGTACAGCAGGTTGTGATTTCTACAGTCAGAGCTTCAGACACAGCTATCTGGTGATTGTGGGAGTTTGGTGTTTCTTTGAGGAAAGACAGCAGTAATTTTAAAACAAGTTATTAACATTAACTTTTATATTAGATTACTCAATATATTTTTATATGGTTACGTGCATTTCTATTCATAAGCTTGAAAGCATTTAGCTCTAGATAATTACAGTTCAAGTGTATATGTATTTTTTACAAGAACTTAATTCCCTACTCTGTAGATCCCTATGACATGTATCCAAGGGTAGTTGCAGTGGCAACTGCAAGTCTCCCAGAAGAATGATTTAATAGGGAGAAGTCTGATAAAGGCTATAGCAGTAAACTATAATGCTGTCACAGCCTCCCCTCTTCTCTTTGTATTTAGGAGTGATTGGTTGTTCAAGTCACTTCTCCCTATTCTTACATCTACTAAACAAATGTCTTTAGAAAGACAATTCAGACAAACTATTGGCCTGAAGTGGACAAAGATAGAATCGAGGTAGGGCTGAGCAAGGATGTGTCTCTTCCATGAAAAAAAAATAACTTGCCTTCATTTATTTTATTTTTAGATGTTTTCAGTGGTGTGTTTTTCAATTCCTTCCCACTGAAGAAGGTTTTGTGAGTTTGCATCAGTGTTTTTATACTACTGAGTTTGCTCTGAGATAGTCTTGGTGCTTTCAGGATGTGGTTATTACTCTTTTTTCTTTTTACATCTGCAGTAGGAAGGACTGATTTCATTTTGTCCAGCTCTCTGTATGGCAGTATCTAGGTGAATCTTTTCCATGTCAGATTACCCAGATGGAATACCACCATTTAGGGACTAGGGAATGTAAGAGTCCTGTTGGAAAACATGCTCTTAATTATTTTGAATTTTTCTCAGCATGTACATTTCATTTCAAATTAAAATAAGTACAGTGTTCTTTTCATAAGAGTAAAGACATCTCTATTTGTAGTCACTCTCCCTTGAGGTTATCATGGTAGGACTTAGGCAGTGTTCACTATATACTCAGTATTTACATTTTTGTATGATGTGGGATATTTGCATGAAAAAAAAAGAAGACCTCATGCTTTGGTTTTGTACAGCACATACTTGAATTTGAAATATTACCATGAAGTGGTCATATTTTGAGTTCAGTGTTCATGCTTGTACACTTTAATTAAAAAGTTGGTCTTTCAGAAGATGAAGTTCTAATTGGATTTCATCGGTTGACGAGTAGCAGAGGGGTTTAAAAGATAAGGTGATGGTTTCTTAATTAACAGAGTTGTTAACATAATATTCTAGTTTTACTTAGCACTAAAATAATTTACCTTGGCTTAGTGGCACCTGGATTATGAGTGGGATCAGAGGAACAGACGCAGACTAATCTGTGGCATTCTGAACCCATTACAAGAAACATCATGTTTTTGTTGCAGTCCGAGGAGCACTCCCCTGTTTAACCACTTAAATAATGTTTGAATGTTTAGACAACTTGTAGGAAATTCTACTGACATGAAAAAGGTATGAAATGAAGATTCCACTTTCTCTTAATCTGAACTGTAGATCATCTGCTGCAGTCATGGCTTTCAATGCCTCCTTACTTGTTTTATGTGCTTAGCAGCTCAGAGATATGTGACTTAAATCTAATACACTATTCACAAGCAGCAGAGAAGGGCTTCTAAGTGATTTAAAATTCTTTGTTTGCAGCTGTTTAACTATTCTTGCTGTGTTTTACTTGGATTCACCAGTGCTTTTGCTTTATCTCTTTGAAGGAATAACCACAGTGTTGACAATGACGACACTGAGCATCAGTGCAAGACATTCACTGCCAAAAGTATCCTATGCTACTGCCATGGACTGGTTCATAGCGGTCTGCTTTGCCTTTGTGTTCTCTGCTCTTATTGAGTTTGCTGCTGTCAACTATTTTACTAATATTCAAATGGAGAAAGCCAAAAGGAAGACGGTAAAATCCCTTCTTGAATTTCCAGTTGCTCCAGTGCAAAGAGAAAGATGTACAGAAGAGATACTCACGGTATGTTTTCACCTTACACAAACATTTGCTGTCTTTTTGGTGGTGGTTTTTTGGTAAAATCAGGCTTTTACCTTCCTCCCAGGTTCCTCTGAGCTAACGATGCAGTGTAACTAAGCCTAATGTTAAGGCTAATGCCATGCTATATTTAATGCAAAAAAACCCAGTAAAATGATTTAATTCTTACTTTCATTATTGGATTTACTTGAAGAAGAGGAGGTGTGTCCATCCATATCTGTAGTCTCTTCAGTATTTGGTTGTGTTTTGGTAAAGGTCATTTAGGCTGGGTATCTTTTGGAAACTTTCTTTCCCTTTGCACATTAATTCTGATTGGACTCGTTATATGGGCCAAGATATTACAGATTATGAGGGCAGCTTGTTCTTTTGTGTGACTGATGTCTTTAATGAATTAAAAAAGCTAAAGCATTGCATTTCTATCTTGGAGCACTTCCCTAGATGTCCTTTCATTGCATGTATTGCCTATCCAGAGTTTTCTTTCTTCATCAGTTACAGCTTCAGGAATTTTTGAAGAATAGTGCATGAGACCTTTGTGTCCACAGTAGAATTATTTTTCATGTAATCTGAGTATTTTTGCACAGGAGCTCACCTCAACTCATGGAATTATAGAATGGTTTGGGTTGGAAGGGACTTTTAAGATCCTCTAGTCCAGCTCCCGTGCAGTAAGCAGGGACATCTTCAACTTGATCAGGTCGCTGTCCAACCTGACCTTGAAAGTTTCCAGGAATGGGGTATCTACCATCTCTCTGGGCAACCTGTTCCAGTGTTTCACTGCCCTCACTGTAAGAAATTTCATCCTTATACCTAGTCTAAATGTTAAATTAAAACATTACCTTTTGTCCTATTGCAACAGGCCCTGCTAAAAAGTTTCCTCCCATCATTTCCCTTTTCAGGAAAAGGTTTTGGGCTCTGTATAGCAAAATGCTTTCCAGCTTTCATGGTTCTTTGGATTCAGTTTGACTTGTGTGGTAGCTATCTTAGTTAATAAAGGCTTGATCTCGTTTCCAGTTGAGCTCACTGGTGATTCTGGTTTCCTCCCTTTTCCCATTCCCCTATGCTTGCTCTCTGCTGCATCACCCTTTCTGTTCATGAGATACCTAGCTAACAAAGTCATTACAGCTCTTGCACTGGCCAGGCAGTAGGCCAGAAATTCCCAGCCATGGCTAACTCTTGGCAAGAGGTTAAGAGATTGTGACAACAGCATTGTAATTTGTCAGGCTGACTTTGTAATTTCCTTTGACTGAACCATGATTTAAGAACCACTGTTTTAGAACAACTCTTGGTAATTTTGTCTTCTGTCTCTTTACACATCTCATTTGTCTCCTTCCCTATTCATCTGCTATTTTTTTGCCTTCCATTTGCTATCACTGCTCAGCTGCTGTCCACCCACTTCCATTCTTCTTCCTCTTCTTTGCTCTCCTGCCATGGATTGGTACTGTTTTCACGCTGGCTGTGTTCTGGTAGCTCCCAGTTCTGCTTAAAAGGTTAGAAGTGCTCCTGAAGAGTTTGTTACTGGTTGCTCTGTTGGCTGCTACTAAGAGACAGGAACAAGAAAAGTATATTTATAGTAGTGTATAGGTCACCTTGTATGTAGAGATATTAATGCCATTAGTTTATCCTAAGCTTCTTGATTGTACACCAGGTAGTTTGGACATTCTTGAGGAGTGTTAATAAATACTGCTTTTGGTGATAGTTGGGTTTTACTTGGGTCCATGGGAAAATAAATTACATAAGAACAGTTTCATCCTGGGCTTGTACATAAGATTTGTTTAAAACTAAAGGAAAAATAGTAGTTTCTCGGGTAGCAATGATGGAGGCTTAACCAAACTGTTTTGATTCATGGTCATACTTGCTGTAAGTCAGTCTTGTATCATGCTTGTACATTTATACACATTTTGGAGAAGCTTTTCTTTCTCCCCTTGTTTATTTTCTTTTTTTTTCTTACTTTAACAACAGCAACAATAGAACACACACAGCTTCACCCAACGTGAAAGCTACATAAAATGAGATATGAACAGTTTTATTCCACTGCTTAATTAATACCTCTGTGATAAATATGGTAATGTACTTAGAGGTTTAGGGATTTAGGAAACACTCAAGAGAGCAATCTAATGTTTTGAAGGGTTACACGTTTATGTTATGAGTACGTAAGTGAGTGGTAATGTTGATGGAACCTTGAACTGTTATTTTTATGTTTTTTTTCCTCCAATTATGCTGCACAGAACAGAAGGTAATAGAACTGTTCTGAGTTTGTTAGATGCTGATATATCTTACTCTGCTTTCCAACCCAACATGTACTACAGTCCTTTCCTTAACCTTTTTTGTTTGGTTTTAAAGGCTGATCTACGATTTTGTTATGCCTTATTATAAATCTGAATTTTTTTCTACACATATACTGTCTAATCAGTGTTGATTTACCAGAGATAACAGGATCTCAACTTCTCTGTGTGTGGTGCACAAAGAACACAGTACAGTAGCCTTACTGTAGTGTGTAATCCACAAGCATTGTTTCTTAACATAAAGACTGCACATTTTATCTCTGTGGCTAAATGATAGGCTTTGAGTTCTTAACCCAGATAGTGTTTCAAAGAAACCTGTAGTACTTTGCAACTACTGTGCTGGAAATTCTGTTAGTGTGCTAGAGCTTAAAAGAAGTTGTGTTTTAAGCTTGAAACTCTTTTCAAACAGACTTTGCCTAAACTGGTAAATTTACCAGTCTCCCAGAATTAAAAATTTTCACTTAGCCTGGGGAGGAAGTGTGTGTAAATTGGGAAAGAAGAGACCTGAATACCTAAATGACACAGTTCTTTCAGATGCATGTCTCACCGTTTGGAAACCTGCTTTGGATCTTGTGCTATTTGGAAGGGGAGATTCCTCTCTTATGCCTGTTAGCTCCGTACTTCTGCTTGCATACAGCTGTGCTGGCTTCTCATCGTTGAGGTCCCATTTGTATAGGTGCCCTGAAAATAACAAAACTATGGAGCAATTGAGGCTGTTAAGCATTAAATCAATTTCAGATGGTGGCCAAGTAATCTGGACTGTGTTATTTCCAACAAAAAAATCCTGGTGCCAAGCTAATTTACTGGACTAGGGATAGCAGGGATGAGTGGACAGCCTTTGTAGTGCCTGCAGATGCAGGATGTGTTCCTTTGTCACTTAATTTGTTTTCAGCCATGTTATTTAACATCATTTCACCCTCCTTTCCCTCCAAGCCCCATTTCAACTTATTCTTCCTGTTGCCTATGACTTTCTTATACAAACTTAATGTATTTCCATAAAGAGGAGTGCAATTCTGCAGTAGATGTCCCATGAGAAGGACCCAAGCTTGTTTGAAACCTGCCTTGAGTTGTCAAGGGACTTGGTCAACCTCAGTCAGCCACAGCGAGATAGGACTGGAGTCTGTCTAAACCAAGACAGGTGACTTACACCATGATCTCCTGGATATCCTTGTCTTGGGAGCAAGTTAAAATGCTCTTAGGCTAGAATGAATGAACCTGTCCCTAAATGTTCTGAACTTGTTTCTTCAGCAAAAGCAGAAGTGTTGTTGCAAGTCAATGTGTGATGGAAATGAATGATTTATAGTTTGTTATTGGACTCCTGAGTCTATTTTTATTCTTCTGCGCTATTTCCTTTTCACTGTATTCCTATGAAGTTTATTTTTAAAGACCTACCCAGTTTTGGAGATGAAGAACGCTACTGAAAAATAGTCTTCAAAAAAAATAGGTTCCTGAACACTGTTAGCATGAGCTTCAGCCTTGTTTGTTAAAAGAGTGCGAAACTTGAAAAAAAACAGGTCAGGCTCAAGCAAACCTTTTGAGTGGAATAATTTGTTCAAACTCAGTCACAAGGAGATGGTGACTCTCAAAGTTTCTTCCTCTTTTCTGGAGCCAGTTGAGTGTCACACATAGACTCAAAGAATCATCTGGTTGGAAAAGACCTCTGAGATCATCCAGTCCAACCGTCCCTGTCCCCTCACTAAACCATGTCTCTAAAACTCATCCACCCACCTTTTAAGCACCTCCAGGGATGGGGACTCAACCCCCTCCCTGGGCAGCCCTTCCAGGGCCTGAGAACCCTTTCAGTGAAGAAATTTTTCCTGATGTCCAGTCTGAACCTCCCCTGGTGCAACTTGAGGCCATTTCCTCTCATCCTGTCACTTGGGAGAAGAGACCAACACCCACCTCACCACAGCCTCCTTTCAGGCAGTTGTAGACACTCTTAAGGAAGGCCTGTGGCATCTAATGGAGGAACTCAAGGGTCAGACTCTTCAGTGCCTTGGAAATGGACACTGCTTTCCTCACCAGGAGGATCTAAGCTGGGGTGATAAATGACTGACGTGTACCTGAAGAAACATTGCCATGTGGACAACCTTCATATGTGCTTTCATATGATTAAGATGTGATGTGGAATACTTGCCTTGTCATATGATGGAAACACCTCAAAGTACACGATGGTGGTGGGGGCAGCGTGGAGATTCTTTGGCAGCATTTGGTAAACAAACATCTTGGAGCCATTAAACTCTGTGCCCCACCTCATGGCTTCCACAGCAGGGATTGGGCCAGATGAATTGTGCTGATCAGCTGGGCAGAATTCAGAGGCCACAGGCTGGATGCTTCTCTTATTTTTGTTTGGTTTGGTTGGTTTTGGTTTTTCATTTGTTTGTGTCTGTGTGTGTCTTATGTCTAAGGCCTATACTGTAAATAAAAGTGAAAATTTTAAACTTTGAACCAAAACTTTTTGAATATGTGGCATATTGTAAAGAAGAGAGGTCCATAAGATATACCATCTCTAGAGTAGTACTGGAAAATGCACTTAAGACTTAATTTCTTTGCTTCTTCCTTGAACTAATATAAAAATTGCTTCCCCTGTCCCATTAAATCAAAGAGTGGAGTTCAACCCATTTTTCACATATGTGGAGGAAGTTACCTGAAGAGCAGACAGATCTTAATGGTGATACCTGGACCACAGGGTGATGGTCTGTCTACTGAATTCCTTATGTGGGTGTATAACCTACCTCCTTTGTGTGACTTGAATAGTCTTACAGCATTTCAGTCTTTAAATATAACATTTTTTTTGCTGAGTCACTGCTTCTACACTGCCTGGGGTATTATGGTTTGTTGTTTTTTTAGGGCAGTAACATTTAAAACACAGATCCTAATGAAGGATTTCAGGCTCAAGAAGTAGATAGACTTGATGCAAATACAAGGACAGGACCATAAAAAGGGAGAGGGCTCTGCCATGTGGATAATTTCTTTGATGTGTCAACAATTTTCTGTTGCTTCAGTTTCATTAATCAACATTTTTGATGTCTATGGTTTACAGTCATAATAGGTTGACATCATGTTTAAATAGGTTGAAGGTGGATCATGAACAACTGGCACATTTCGTCCTGAATGCTATTTGAAAGATAGCAGAGAGTGATTAGTTGGGGTAACAAAGCAGTTGTTTAGTGAGAACTTTAATGTTTGGATACTTCAAGATAAAAGAGATCCAAAATGGTTCTTAAAATATTTTATTAGCTGTGATGCTCAGGTAGAGTGTTTTGCATTCCCCTGCCCCTTGTTTTTTGATTGCTTCTTTGGTTTAGTTTGTTTTATTGTTGTTGCTGTTGCTTTTTGGGGTTTGTTTTTTACTTAGTTTGGTAGACTTAAATAGCCCTACCCAGCAACTGGCACTATTTGCAATGTATAAGGTTAAATATGTGCTCAGATAATATGATTGGGGTGTGCAATTTAATATTTCACATAGTGCATCTTTCTAAATAGCACAAAATAAAGTGTTATATTAAAAAATTTACTCTCTTACCAAGAACCTGATAATGGTCTACCTTCAGCATTGTTCAATTGTGGAATAAATTTACCCTGGAAGTAGAAACGTTTGTCTACTACAAAGTGAGCAGAGTAATTTCTGGAAGCCTACAAGATAGTATTAGGTTTGGGGCTAGATTCTGACTCAACTTAACTATGATGTAAACTCCACAAAGTCCCAGAATTCAGTTGTAATAAAGTGAAACATAGCTGGGTGTTGATAAACTGACCAGAAGTGTTGGAATTCAAAGCTGGGGAATGATTTTTTTCTTATTGAAAATGGAAAAGGTTTTGTTTGTTTGGGAGTTTTTTGTTTGTTTGGGTTTTTTTTTAAATATACACCAAAATACCCAGGAGTTTAAGTTCAGCTCCTGATTTATAACTAAACAAGCAATGTTTGTGGAGTGCTATCTCCTTCAGCCCTTAGTAGGAAATGAGGTGATTGCTCACTCTTCAATTCTTTGTGAGTATTATAATAATTTGCCACAAAAGTAGACAAGGGAATATGAGGGATGCCTTGGCTGTTATTCATCTGATGCTCAAATACCTGACAGTGTTTACTGTAGTTACTGGAAGACTTAATTTAAATGCTATTAGGATAAGGCCTTTGTTTTAGAAACAAAAGCATAGCTCAGTAATGTCAATCTTTCAAGAGGCTGTTCTGGAAAATACTACACCCCATTGTTTTTAGATTTTAACATATGCTTAACTGCTTTTCTCTGTCCTTGTGCTGATCTACTGAGGAGAGACACTTCTTATGGTTTCTTCATTAGAATAAACAGTATAATCCTATTTAGCATGAAAATATCTTTCATTATTAATGCCATTTGCAGGCATTAAGCAAGGTCATGTGTTGGTCTAACTACAATTCCCTTCCTTCCCCCCCCCCTTTTTTTTTTGTATAGGCAAATATTAAGTACTCAAAAAATGTGTGGTAGGATTTCAGAAACACCAATTCATAATAAACCTGTGTAGTGACAGATTTTATAATTGTTTAGCATCCCTTATAATACAAATTGTCAGGCAGTTTATGGTTTCTTCTGTGATGATTAGTATGAATAATGCCTTTGAACACATCTCTTCATATTTTCTGCTTAAATCTTTTTCTGTATTTAAGTTTCAGTTTTGTTTTCCCTATGCAGAGTTTTTCATGATGCTGAGCCAAATGACACCAAATTGCAATTGATTTTCACAGGTGTGTGTGACATTTCTAGCTGACTTCATTTTTACACTGGGTAAATGGGAGTTAGAAGAAATAAATGCTGAGAGGCTTGAGCAAATCTAAGAGGCAATGAGCGTTCAAGGCCGTTTCAACAAACTACTGAAGCAAATTTAACTACAGCTTTAAGGAGACTGAAAATTGAAAGATACATAAAATAATGAAAGTATTTGGTTCCTAATGTCTGCTCTTCCTTTCATAGATGTTATACAGAGCACCTCCACAGTTGGTTAGCACAAAACCTAGCCTATTCCCCCTTTCCTGTAGATATGTTTTCAGTTATTCCTTTTTTCTTATGATATAAATAAAATCTTTAAGAACTGTGCACACAAGTGCTTAAGAACAATATACATGCATATTTATATATATATATGACTCTTAAGCACTATACAGGTGGATGGATTTATTCTGCCTAAATTTGGCATATATTTTTTTTAAGAAAAGAGTCTTCAAATTTGTGTCTTTCTAACAAGCAGAAATGCCCTTTTCTGCCATGTTGTGCACTTTTAGGCATGTGTAATGGTGGAACATAAGGTGCTCTTCTTACATCTTCTACCCTGTTGTTATATATATGATTCAGATCACAAAATGAGCAGCATGGGTGGTGGACTGGCTCTTACAGCTTATCTCCACTCACTTTTCCCTCCCAAAACAATCTGCATCGCTCTTTGCACCTCTAAAGCTACGGACGAGAATTCATTGTGTTTTGTGGCAGGTGGACCTTTTACTTGGTCATATTCCAGGGCTCTGTAAGGCTAAACAAAATCTCTAGTACTATTCCAGTAAAATTTTTGATTGACTGGCTGTACAACATAATAGTAAACCATGGTAGGTTTCTCCTCCAAGTTGTGCATTTGCTAGCAGCATGGCAATATGGTGACTCAGTGGGATTTGGGACAAGCAGCATTATTTACACTGATGACAACATGCTACTTCCCTGGAAAATGTCAGATGGTGTGAATTTGGCAGGCTATAATGTCCTTCCAGAAGAACAGACTGTTTCCTTAGGAAGGAATGGTAGGGAAAAAACCCACTATGGTAGAATTTAATAGGAAAATATTGCTGAATTACCACGTAAACATTTTTTCCCTCTTGCAGCTAAACAATAAGTAATGCCAGACTTTTGGTTGTCTTAAGCCTTCCAATTTTTGCATGAGTTTTTGTTTGAATTAATTGAGATCTCCCAGTCTGGGAGATACAGCACATCACTGACCTTCCCATAATTTAATTTACCTGTGTCTTCTTGAAGGTTTAATAGTGCTGTCATGGAAGGCTCTAATCTTAGTCTTGTGAAATTAACAGTGACACATGAAGCTGTTTCCTGTTCACTTTTCATTTCATTATGGTAACACCTCGTTGTTATATGATTATTCTAATAAAAAATTAAAGGTCGTCCATGCAATTTTTAAAGTGCTTTGATTGTTGTATCATTTTCAGGTGGCTTTTTTTGGTTTGTTGGTTGGTTTTTCTCAGGCACCTGAAAGGCCTGCCTGCTAAATTTCCATGGGTAGGCATGTACAGAGCTGACTTGCTGCTTCCAGAGTGTTTGCTGTGCATCTCAGGTGAAAAAATACCTACTCTGTTTCATGTGAATGCCTATTAGATACAACCCCCCCCAAACCCCATGTAGGAGTCAGAGCAGGCTGGAGTCCTGCTCCTTCTGTCTTGGAGAACTGTGTTAGTAACCAGACTGCTGGGTAGTCCATGGGATGTTAAGTTCCTGTTGAAGCTGCTCTCGTTTGTTAAAAAAATTGTACGGGGACATGGAGAAGGAGTGGAATTGAATCTGGAGCCAGCTTCTCTGTGCATGCACTGCAGTGGGAGGTTGAGACTCAAGTGGGCAAAATACAACATCTAGGAATGAGGACCTCTTGTCCTAGCCCGGTAGGAAGTGCTTGAGATGTAGGAAGCCTGTGTTGATATCCCTGCGGCAATCAGAGCAGGTTTGGGAAGAGGTCTGCTATCACCAAACCTACGTTGCTGTCCTCATCCTCCTAGAGGAGGGCAGCCTTTTTGTGAGTGTCTTTTTACAGCGTGACTTTGCTATCTAGCTTCAGGAATGAGCTCAGCACTGAAATCACTGGGAACAGTTGGATGGCTGCTCCTGCAAAGGCATCTAATATAGACTGATCTCACTCAGGGCATTTCTCCCCAGCTCCGACAGCTGCTTGCTGGATGTTGAAGCGTTAGCTCTCTCCTCCTAGCACTTGGTACCAGATGGTGTCATTGTGACTTGTAAATTCTGCTGTGAATCTATCCCTCAGAAAATAGAACCTACTTTAAATACTGCACTGCCTTTGTCCCAGAGAGAGAGAATGCTTTAGTGATGTCCTGTGTCAAAGATCTGCTAAGGATCTAGAAACCTGCAGCAGTGAACTCTCTGTTTAAGTAAAGAAATGATGCCAAAGCATCCCTGGGACCTCGCTGTGAAGGTCGGTCATAGGATGAGGCTGATGTAGGTCTTTTGAAGTGTCTATATGTCTAACCCCAGGACTGCTGAGCTATTTTGCAAAGAATACTGAGGCAGATTAGAAGAATACCTCTGAATTATATTGCAAATACATGGCCCTAGTTTTAATGTGTACCTGTTTATCAGCAGATGATGATGTCTGTGGCCAGAGGGCCTATGAAGGGGATTTCAGTGCCGAGTACTACTGGTTATGTCAGCTCAGACAGTAGGAACTGCTTATTTTGGATTCACATCCCAAGAGGATGTATCAGTCATAAAAACTATGAAGCTATTTAAAATTGCACAGACTGATTTAAAGCTGCTAAGTAGAGCACTAACAGGCTGTAGGAAGATGCTCTTGAGTTGTATGAAAGAGCTAAGTGCACACTGCTGAACCAACACAAGAATTTCTCACATCTTGCATTGTTCTCAGTGTTTCCAGTCCTAAGGATAAAGTTGCCTGATGCCCTGGTACTCACTTTTCTCATTGCTGCATTTTCCCCAGGACTTGGTATGTGACTTCTAAATAATGCTCCTGATTGGTTTGCAGATTCTACGTTGGCTCTGTCATAGGGAATATGCACTGAGGTTGTTACCAGCTCCCTTTGTTCTGTAACAAGATGATTTAGCTTTGCCAGTTCAGTATTGTACATTGCTGTGCTCAGGATCCCCTTCCCATGGATCTCAGCTCACCTGCTGCACACTACTTCAGTTCATGCTAAATTTGCAATCATTGAAGTGCAAAATTGATTTGCTTGTCAAAAACTGGTAATACATACAAAACAATCCAGTACTTTATTTTTTTGGGGCTCAAGTCAAGGCTTTTGTAGGCTTAGAGAAAGTTTTAGAATCTCCACATTGTGTGAGCAGCTGTTTATAGTGTGCAAACCTTGTTAAATATTGAAGAGTTTAGATTAACTCATATTTGTGCATCATTTTAGTGTGGTAGTAAACAGCAGTATCCATCAAAGTTGAGCTTAAATTGAAAAGCAAATGACCTGCGAATTGATTTTTGGCAATAAAGATGATATAGGGTCTTTGTTGTTGTTGTTCTATACATTCTGTCATAGAAGTTGATCATCAAACTTGCTCCACAAATCTACCATAGTACTTAACAATAAATTTTATAGGTTTGTCCTGAAGTATGCTAATGGCATTGTTCATTGTATTATTCATGGTAAATTGCATTTGAATCCACTTGTCAAGGGATGGATACAGCATTAACTACCACATTTTACACATGCCTGCAAGGAGGGTGGTTTAGTTACCCTATCTTCATGGCTCATAAAATGGACCTTCTGCTCTGGGACTAGCAAAAGGGCATCTTACAGCAGGACTTTTTACATAGGAAGAATTTGTACTGATTGTATCTTTCCCCCTTTCAGTTCTTTTAAAGATAAAAACTTTGCAAATTGGCACGTGATGCTTAAAATTAAAGCAAGATCTCTGTGCTTTTTAATACAGTAAATATTTTGAAAGATTTTTTGCATTCTGGATGCTGATGACAGAATTTGTCTGACAGAATTTGAACCTCCTCTCCTGTATTATGGCCCCCTGCCTTCCCAGTAAATTGTGCTTATGTGTAGGATGGGAGCTTTCTAAATCTATTTTACTGAGCTTTCTTTTTTTTTTTCTTCTTAGTTGCATGGACTAATGAAATATTATTAATCTCTTCTGAAAAATACTGGTGTTAGCATTTCTTTATGAATGGTCAAACCATTGGCATTGTTAGTGCAGTTGCTTCACCACCTCTGGCATGTTGTCCCTTTTTACTGTCCCTAAGTCAAACTCTTGGTAATAAATATTTGAAGTCCCGTGGAGGCTGAAATGTAGTTTTCTCTGTTGCCAGTCTTGGCTGTTAAAATTCAGACAGGGGATTGGTGCTGTAGGTTCTTGGCATTAAGGCATCCCAGACAATCACAGGACATTATCCAATGAAGATGTCCTGCAATTATAACAAAGTATGTATTTGTAGATTATTATCAGAGCTCTTGAGAACTTTGTCTGTGCATGGACAAGAATTGTGCTCTCAGATTGCCCAGGATTTTGAAACTCTCATCTATAATGTTTCTGCCAGTTAATATTCAGAGGTTGAATTCTCCTGACAGGATCAATAGCAAGAAAGTTTGCTCTTGAAGGAGGATACAGCAAAGCAAAGTACTTACAGCTTCTGGTTTGGTGGTGGTGGTGAAATGTGGAGTTGGTTGGATCAAGTCCGAATGCGAGGCTATTTCGAAGGAAGGATGAGGTGTCATTCGTGTAAGCAGCAAGTTGTGTTTATAGAAAGGCATTTATAAAGTGCATTCAGATGGGTGTTGCATGCTGTGATATATTGCATTTTATGGTAGCTTCCAGGCTCCCATTTTACATTCCTGAGCTACACCATTTTAAATGTCTCTCAAAATTCTCACTGAAATCTCTCCAGAAAATCAGATCCTTTCTTAATCTAGAGTGAGAATGTCAAAAATGTGAGCTCAGTATTTCCTGTGGAGCCCCATCTGGACTAGCACTGCAGCTCTCTGTTGGCTCAGGGTAATTGAGTGGTTTCCTGACTTGCCCTCTGAAAGGAATCTTTACTTGGATAATTTTTTCATTTCTTGTGTTGCATTTTAATTTGGCTTCCATTTGACTTATATATTTTATTTCTTGTTTTCATGCCTCCAAACTAAAAGCTACCGACAGGCAGCAGGTTTCTGTTTCTTGCTGTTATTTTTAAAAAGCCTAAGTGAAATAATTTTGGGAGGCAGCAAGTGCTTAACCTACGTGTATCATTTTGTTGGTCAGATTGTCATTGTCACAGTATCTTTTTTTTACTGAGGGATATACATCACAGATGAAATGTCTGTGGAGTGTTTTGCTTGGTACAAACTGAATGTCGCATTTTATGATGTTTTTAGGGTAGTGGTTAACAGGACTTCTGCTGATGTCAACAGGATGTGGTTAATTCAGATGATGTGGAATTGTGAGAGAGCATCAAGAGGAGGAATAGGCTAATGTAGGAGTAAATGAGTCATCTTTATAACATTTAACAGAATATATAGGGGTCACATAAGTACCAGCAATAACAATGATTTTTACTGGAAACTTTTCAACTGGAGAAACCAAAAAGGAGAGACACCTGAGTGCTTTGAAAGAGGAGAGTGAGCTTCTGTAATGCTATGATCTTGAGTAAGGCGAGTGCAAGAGGAGCATCTGTGAGGTTAGATGGTGGGCAACGTGCTGGGGAGGCCACCTTGGCTACGAGTGTGCGTTCTGCCCAGCTTTGACAGGGCATGGGGATGTGGCTTGGTGCTCACCACTGTGTCACAGCAGGAGTGATACCTTTGCTGTGCTAAAAAAAGGGAGGGCAGGCTGCCCGCCCCTTGTTTTGCTATTGCACACTGATTCTGCAAAACCTACTGGGGAAAGGGGTTGGAATGTGATCCCTTTAGACTGGGCTTGTGGGGTACAAAAGATATTGGAGCTCAGCACTGACTCAGGACATTTTCCCCCTCTGGTATTTAAGTTGCCCCCAGCACTGAGTATTAACCATTAACAGGCTGCTCCAGCAGTGTTGAAAGCCCCTGCCTTCCCATGGGTGATGTAGCATCTTTCTCCATGGAATCTGCTTTTTCAATACCTTTCAAGGTCAAAGATCAAATCAGGAACACAAATCCAAACTATTACAATGATATTGTGCAAGAACAAGTTTTCAGTGATATAAGATCTGTGAAACACATAGAAATAACAATTTCAGTTCCATGCTCTGAGTGCTTGGAAGGTGGTTTCCAGAGAATGAATAAAAAATGTACTGGTGTTTTGGGGGCTTGTTATGCAGTGCTAAGTTGTTTTATCTTACCATATTATCTATTTTGGCTTTATTTGTAGATTGTAATACTTAGGAGGGAAGTGTGTTTCTATCTAAAGTAGTGGAAGTTTCGAGTATCAGTGGCAAGAAAGAGAGTGCTCATCAGACTTTTAAACAGTTTCATGATTTGACCATTTGGAAAAATTTCCTTGAGGAAAACAGTTAAGTACCTCTGATACAACAGGCAGATATGATTGTCCTTCTTCTCACTACTCAAGGCACCTTGAGTAACACCTGAGTTTTCTCTGTTACTGCTCTGACATTTAGCTGGAGAGAGTTGCTGTTGGATGAAGAAGGGAAGAGAGATCACTGCCCACTTTCTCTCCATTTTCTTTGTGTGGTGAGTTTTGGCAGGGTTCTCTGGTAGGGATGAAGGGGCAAAGACACAGTTGATGTGATACAGAGCTATGTTTGGGAACAGTATCATCAGAGAGGTACAAAAGGTGATTTTTGGCATATAACAAGTGATTGTTTGGTGCGGCCTTTATTTGAACATGTATTGCTGCTGTTGATTGTAGGTAACCTATCTGCCATTAAATCTTTGTCTTTTTGAAAGCAGTGAGTCTTTGCACAAATATATTCACATATTATATCTGAAATATTACAGATATTTATATTTAGATGTTTAGATATTAATCCTAAAACATAATATGTCTCATAATACATCTTAAGTGGGAAGATGAATGTCAAAAGTCTGTTCTTTGGGTACCCTTCCAGAAAGAGGTTCAGGAATGTTAGGCTTCCTCTTAGATGCAGACAAGAGAAGCAGAGCCTGAGTCCACTCCCAGAAGTTAGGACAATATTAAACTGTGCTGGATTTCTTTATCTGGATTTCAATTTCTCATCCAGCCTATTAAGTACTATTTGGCTTAAGTATATTTTTCAGAATGACATCCAGACTTGCCTGAAGACATCAAGTGATGCAGAATTCACCACTTTTCTTTTTAATTAATGGAAAGGAGTAGTTGATGAAAGACTGATTTATTCACTGTTTCAGTTGCAGTTGGAGAAGAAACAGTGCCTTTATTTCTGAAAGAGCAGCAATGTGGTGGCTTGGTTTGGTAAATACTTGCATTTTAATAGCATCTACTCTAGAAGACAGAGTAGAATTTCTAATATATGGTAATTATATTTCTGGAGATATAAAGCAGAAGTAAACCATAATGCCTGATAAGTTGCATCTAGAATGATTTATATCATCAGAGAAATGGGTAAACATCAAAGAATTTTGTTTTGAGCATGGGCCTGGAAAAAAACCAACCCTGAGTTTAACCCAAGAATCCTTGCCTCATGTTATTAAGTTTACATGGGTACCACATCACATGGAGTGTGATGATGCATCAGATATGTTCACCTTGGTATTCCAGCCACAGCTAAAAGGAACTACAGTTTATAACTTGATATTCTATTAAATCTATTTTCATGAGCACATGGTAAGTTTGTGCTTCAGGATCAAGCTATTGGCTGTATTTGTGAGGATTATTCTGATAGTGCTTCATTTTACAGTTTCCATTCCTTCTGTTTGGATGTTTATTTTAAGAATGACCAACCTTTTTCGTTGTAACTTTGCAGAGTATGGATGCCAATTCGAATGTGAGGAAAAGAACCAACGCCTCAGTACAGTCCGAAGCTGATGGTGGGAGCAGAATTGTCACAAGGCACAGCTCCATCCAGCCTCCCTCTGTAGCTCAGGGGTCTTCTGACATTACACCCCACTCCCTTTCTGCATCAAGTCCCAACCCTTTCACACGCGTCAATGCATCAGAGACGTTATCTTCTGCAAGAGCTACCCCTCCTGCTCCTCCTTCTACCCCAATTTTAACTGGATTTGTATCCCAGCATGCCACAGCTGGATCCCCTTCCATTCAGCACTTGCTTGGATCTAGACTGGAGCAGATTCAGACCACCACACCTAATACGTTAGGAGCATCTGCAAAGCCATCAGCTGTCGCACCACCTGCTCCCCCTGCCTCCCACTCTGGCACGAGTAAGATAGACAAATATGCACGTATTTTATTCCCTGTTACCTTTGGAGCATTTAACATGGTCTACTGGGTGGTGTATCTATCCAAGGATACCATGGAAAAATCGGAAAGTCTAATGTAGTTTTGCTGCTATGTAGTAGTTCCTAAATTATACTCACATTTGATGCAGAGTTTCTTCTTTTGAAACTATTTAAAAAGGTCAATAATTATTATTTATAAAAGCTGTGTGCTACTTTCCCATTGTAAAGGCTGGAGGTATTGGGGATGGTTAGTTAACTCCTACCTGAGTAATGGTAGTGGATTTGTCTTCCTCCCTTCACCTAGCAGTGACCATCACTATCTTCAGACAGACTGCCTGGCTGCACAAAGCTTGCCTTTGGAAGGAACATGCACCAGAGACAAATCAGAGGCAGAGGTGCACAGCTGTGCAGTGGAACACAACTTGACTGCTAGGAATATGCATGTTGATTATTATAAATCCCTGAGGCTCCCAGCACTGCTGTCTGGACACAGCATTGCATTCTCTGAGTGCAAGGCCCATGTCCTGAATATTTTGACAGTGCTTGCTAGAAAAGGACTTTTCCTGCTAGGTTAAAAATGTGAGAAGGGGATGGGGGAGGGAGGAAATGAACAGTGGAAAAAAAGAGAGTCCAGCCTGGGAGAGTGCAACTCCAGTAAAGTTATGCAAAGGAGTTGTAGAGCTCCGTATATTTTTACTAAGCGTTATTTTGCATTGCAGCCTGGGAAATTCTCACTGCGAAATAAGATTGAGTGAACCTTGTAAAATCTGAAACCTGATGTAATTCTCAAAATCAGAGTTTTTTGTTTGATAAGGTGATCTTAAACGTATGATTCTTCTTTGACCTTGCTGACCAGCTTGAGTGAATTTTCCCAATCCCTCAATTAAATCTGTTGTGGTGGAAGAGGATCAGGCACACAGTGTTCAACCTTTTATTTGAATTCTTTGGGGTTTTTCCATTGGATGCTTTTGGATTTGTGTATGTGTGTGGGGGGTGTTATTATTTCTTTTATTTTCCCCATATTTTTCAGTAACACCCTTCTGATTTCCTTTGAACATTTATTCCTCCCTGCCCCTTTTATATAACATTTGAGTCAAATTAAATTTTCAACACAGTTTTAAAAGTGGCTTCAAAATTAAGCAAAATAGATTTTCCTATGCTTTGATGAGTGTGGCTATGGCACATCTCTAAGTGAAACACCCTTTTGTGAAGTAAAGCTGTGACATAAACAAGAAAAGAAAGTTTCTAGGTGGAGCCTGATGGGAACACAAGGTTTATGCACAGTGCATTTGTTTCTCTAGCACTATAGTGTGAATAGGTGCTATGGACAGCTTTTGTTAGGGGTTCAAATTGCAATATGCAAGCAGGCAACTATGTTAAATAATAGAACAATTTAATCAGAATAGAGATCTTGATTCAGAAATATTCTTTTCACCACCATGGATGGGAGATATGGTGGCAATAAATCTAAAAATGTTTGCAGGGATCCATCTGGTTAGGCAAATCCTTAGCATTTCTGTGCAGGTGACAAGTGAAAATCAAAGGCCAAATTCTCAGTTGTGATCTGGCTGTGCCTTTAACGGGTCTGGAAGTTGTCAAGTTGTGGAGTAATCCTTAAGTTCTGTTGATTGGAAAAGCAGATTGCTAGACCATGGTAAAAGATTTGTGCTGGGGGGCAGATCAGGTGAGTGTTGGTGATCTGTGTATAAGTAATGATGGGGTGATTGATGGAAACCACAAGCAGCTGGGGTGATTGTCAGCATGGAATCACAGAATGTTCTGGTTGGAAAAGACCTGTGACATCATCGAATCCAACCACACCCATCATCTGCTAAATCATGTCCCTCAAAAACTCATCCACCCACTTTTTAAACACTCCAGGGATGGGGACTCAGCCCCCTCCCTGGGCAGCCCTTCCAGGGCCTGAGAGCCCTTTTGGTAAACAAATTCTTCCTGATATCCAGTCTGAACCTCCCCTGGTGCAATTTATGGCCATTTCCCCTTGTCCTATCACCATGACATTCATGAGACTGCTCTAGAGTACACTGGGAGGAGACTCAAGGGTAAAAAGGCCCCAGAAGATGCAACTGTGGCTGTATCTCTGTGCCTCTTTCTGTCTATCCAAGCCTTGTTGCTGGGTCATGGCTGAGAACCTGACCTTTAGCTTAAAGGACCTGTGAGACTGCAAGAGGTGTGAACCCTGGATCCCAGGCTGATATTTCATGGGTAGCATTGGGCTGTTGGTAGAATGCACAGGATGTGGGAATGTCTTACATGACTTTATTGTGATTAGTAACATAAACAGTAACCTTGATCTTTTTTTACTTAAGTGATGCTCTCAAGAGGCCAGTTATGGTCCTTTTCTCTTTGCCTTTTACATCCAGAAGAAGCCTGAGCTTACAACACTACTTAGAAAACCATTACCCATGCCATGCTCAGAACTGGAAATGGAGCATCCATGCAAGATGTCAGACTGCAGTAGTTTACATCTTTAAATGTGTCTCTAGAAACTGTAGCTGTTTCTTTCCTAATTTGGTCACATTATTTCAGATTGTCAGATTACAAAATAGCCTACAAGAGATTGTTTATTTTGTTAACCAGAGGAAACATAGCTAATCCTCTGTCAATTATTCATCTTAATTGCACAAATGATAAAATATTTCTAGTCTGAGGAGCAGTGGACTTCTGTGTGTTGAGAACCTAATGTTTGCACTAGAAGTTACTGAAATTATTCTTTACTTTCCCCTTTGATGGAAACCAAGGATATTTTCTCTCAGACAGAGCTTTAAGCAATTCTCTAGAAACAGCTGTCTCTTCCTTCCACCCATCCCCATATACTGATTGTATAACCAGTTTTTTAGTGCGTTGTTCAGTGCTGGTTCAGACAATTTCACCAGGATTGATCTAAATGTTCTTGGTTTCATTTGTAGTTGTTCCTGTTTCATTTCTAAGGCTTACAAGGAGGAAAAAAAGGTTGGCAAGAAATAATAGATTGCAAATATTTATTTCTATTCTTCCATTTTGGAACAAATTTTTAATGATACCACAGGAAAAAATATCTATTTTTAATCTGTGAGTGTATTTATGAAGTACTTTCCAACAGTTGCATGGCTACAGTCAAAATGAGGTATGTAAAAAAAACCCAAACTCATTATGAATCTGGAATTATTTTATTGTACTGTGCTGTGTTTTTGTATTACAGCATATGAAGCAATTTCTATAATTAGCTTTCCAAAGTACCTACAGACAATGTAAATAGGCATTTATTGTTAACAGAGATTCTTCATTATATTTAATCTCCTTGTAGAGTGATCAGAAACAGTAAAGAGCTCAGTATACTCAGTAATACCAGCAGGTCCTGAGTATTGGGTAGTTCAGAAGCACAAACAAACCCAGCAATATGCTGAATGCACTGGCCCAAATGTTCAATATTGGTAGCTAAAATCCTGAGGGAGAATGTTGTAGGTGTCAGTTCAGTGACCAAATGGCTTACTAGAGATGGTTTTGAGTGAGATGAACTCTACAGGAGGTATTTTTATGTCTTTTCCGTTGGCTTTGTTGAACAGTCTTTTTTTTTTCACAATGCCACAGTGATTTCAATGTAACCAAACAGCTCACATGAGCATCTCCATCAATACAACAGGAAACTGGATAGAAAGCCAAAAATCCTTCCCAGGAAACAGAGATAGGTCTCCACTGACTGCTGTTTCCTCGGAGACGTTGTTACCAACTCCCACAGACTGCAGCGATGCAGCCCTGAACAGGAGCAGAGTCATTTGAGAAAACCACTTAAAAACTCGATTCAGGAAGATTTGTTTCACGGGAACTGAAGTGTGTGTGATAGTCAGATGTGAGCAAAGTAGAATTTCTGTCAGCCTCCTGCTAACAGGTTTCACTCTGATTGTAAAATTGATGAAGCCACGTAAGGTGGCAAACCCAGACCTCAGCTCTCCGTCGTGACCTGAGCTCTGAGAGCTTGCCAGGGAACTGGGTCTGTTTCTCCTCCTATCAAATGGACTCATCATCTTCACCCAATGGATTTTGGTAGTGTGTTTCTCACTTTAAAGGGGAGAAAAAGTTGATTTTATGGACTGTTTGCTCATCCACTCTACATTACCCTGTGATCAAGTAAGTAGACCATATGATAATTGAATGGAAGAGGCAAATAGCTTAATAAAGAATATGTCTAGAACCTTTCTGTTAACGGGAGCTAAAAGGTTTGGATTACACAGTGTTCCGGTGTAACCTTTGGCATATTGTAATTTTCATCATTCAGGATGGACTTTGCAAAAATATTGGGGAAAGAAAAGTGATTATTTAATAGGATTTAACCAGTATTTCCACAGGAAAGTGAATTAAGTCATCTTTTCAATTGCACAGTGCTTTATCTCCCCACTTTCTTGTACAACCCCTGCGTGTCATTTGTCTGCATTGTACCTTAAACTGTGGTACAAGATCTGTGTGCTGTATGAGAACATCATAGTTATCCAGTTTATCCAAAGCCTAACATTCCCATCTCTCTTCTACTATTGGAAGTGCAGGGGAGGCCAGAAGGGAAGAAATGACCACAGAAGTTGTGTAAGGTACATTTATTGGCCACCTGTGACATTTTCCCGTGGATGCTACAGGAGCTTTTTTTGCTGCTGCAGCACACTCTTCCCCACAAATCCCAGTACATTCCAAGAGATCTCTATGGAAAGCAGAGTAGATCATGGACTTTCCACACTAGGCTCCAGAATTTTTGCTTGACCCAAAAAATTTAGGAGGAAAGAGATTCTGGTGGGTTTTTTCCCTGTCTTCCTGAGACTTGCCAGCAGGGCTTGGCTGCACTAAAATTGATAAATATTGGGAATTGCAATACAGACAGCTGACAGAAATTGCATTTATTTCACCCTAACATTGACTGATGGATTAGGAAAATGGCAATTGTAGTGTTAAGAAGCCTAGGGGAAGTAAAATGTTTAATGATAATGTGCATAAAGCCAAGGACAATCAAGTTTTTGAAGTACTACAGAACAGCAGAGCTGTGTGGCAGTAAGTTTGCAGCGGGAAGCTGGGAGGAAAGGAGGTGCTTCTCCTGCTATTCTGACGAGCATGAAGCAATACAGCATAAAGCTGGAGGAGAAAACTCTATAAATAAAATGTCTTACTCAGTGAAAATCCAAATGGTAAATAGCCTTATGGAAGTAAGTATTAAACTACCACCCCCACCCACCCACTGCCCAAAATCAAGGAAAAAATCAAGGGAAAATCAACCAGTGAAGTGGCAATGGTTTCTTTTTCTTCCTGAATGTTTGGGGGGGGTTGTTTTTTTTATATTTCTTTTATTGTGTGATTCCAAGGCAAGTTATTTGTAGTTATATTGTTGTGAGGACCTGTACTGGCACCCACTGAAATCAATATTGTGTTTTTCATCGACTTCAGTGCACTTTGAACAAGCAGTTTACTGGAAGGAAAAATGCACCATTTGGAAAGAGTCTGGTGTGCATTATTGGACAGTGTTTGTAGGTGTCTCCTCAGAGTCAAGAGGTAGTGCTTTTGGAGAATGTGAGTGTGGTGAGCAGTTTCAGCGTGTTCTGAGTAAATCAGACTCTGAAAGTAAGTTTTTGCCACATTGCAAGCAAGTGAGAGTAGAGTGAAGTGCAGACCACTCTGAAAAAATCTCTCTTTGCTAATGTCATGTCCCGTGTGCTTAACTGGAGGGGATGACAATTGCCATTGGCAGACTTTGTGAAACATAGTTTGTTTTCACATGAATTAGACAATGCAATAGGAAGTTATTTCAGAACTGACTAGCATTGCCTTCTGGTCTGTAACTCAGTGCATCTACAAATATCTCTCAGACTGCCTTCTATACTATTCCTCTAGAAAGGACTTCAAAGCAAACCAGTTACTACTGCTTTTTTTGGTCATAATTCTATTTTCCTTTCCTTGTGCAAGAGAAACTGAGAGAGTGATGGCTTCTGTAAAATAAAAAAAAAATAAAAATAACAGGAGTAAAAAAAAAAAAAGCCTTGGAGATTCCCTTTTTAGGAAACCATCCAAACTCCCATCAATTATTGAATAATCTTTTTAAGTAACAGCATATCTGTAGCATTTAAAAATATGAATGTGATCACAGCCTGGATGCATATATATATGTATCCATTCAAGTAACAGGAATTCCTTGAATTGTAAGGAATTTTAAGGCAGGCTACAGAAATACTTGTGAAGAGTCTTGTTTTGAAAGAGTACATTTCTGGATGGAAAGTATCATGTCAGGTAGGTACTTGCTTTATTATCTTCATATCTCTATTTTCAAGAAAAAGATCCTGAGGAAAAATACAGTACTGCTGAATTAACCCTCAGCTAACAGAGAGATCTGGGTTATTTCTCTTCTGTCCTTGATCTCCTTCAACATTTGCCACATGTTTTTGTGGATATTGTATCCATATTGCTGTTAAGTGATGGATGATCTGATGGCATAAAGAAGCATTTAAAGAAATAACCACTATTTGTGATTATGTTTTCATCCTTGGGAAAACTCAGCTGGAGTTTGGTAGAAGTTGGTGACAGTATGACTGAAGCACTCAGCTGGACTTGCTGCATTAAAAAATTTGTCACATACTATGTTTTGTTCATCATCTCTGGTGGTGGCTCATGGTGAGTAAAAATGCACAAGGATGGAGGACTCAGAAGCCAAGAATATGCTTTCAAAGAGTGAGATATTTGAGCCTTATTAATAACAGTAATTTCTTTGTCTGCTTTACAGTTGGAGTCTCGAAAATCTCCCATTGTGGTAAAATTTACCACATCATCAAATGTATAATAACGTTCTTTTAGAAGACTTTTCTGTTTGTTCATGCATTTTGGTTTTTATTAATTTATGGCAACACTCTCTGGCACCAGACCAGTGGTGGAGGTTTGAGGAGTTTGGATAATAAGAATTCTTGCAGAATTATGTGAAAACATAGTTTTGTTTCATAGATGCATGTCTTTTCAGATCAATACCAGCAGCACATTCGTGGTGGAAGTGAATCCACTTGTACAAAATCCTGGCATTAAGTATTTAACTTGTATTTGAAGGGCTCAGGAAGCCTATTGGGCAGGATTTCAGGGCAAGAGGCTTCTGGACTGGAGATGCTTTATGTCCTGCCAGAAAATACATGGGGCTTTTGTTGGGTTTTGGGTTGTTTTTTATTTTTTAAGACCATGATTACTCCACTGTAAAACTGTGGAATGCAGTGCTCTCACCTCCTTGCTCTCTGGCTTCATGTGGGGAGAAGTTATGGTGTGGTCACGGTGAGCTGTCTGAAATAACACATCTAGTGAAAAGGCAAGTTTATCTTGCCTTTTGGCTGCTTTGCAGCCAGTGGGATCCGTTCTGTGATCCATCTCCCTGTCTCAGTGCTGGCACAGGAGAGGTGAGGAGGCTGGGAGGGGTGTTTTGAGTGTGTGGTGAAAGCTGATGGGAAACCACAGCCTGAGGATTCTCATCCTGCCTCCACTGGATTCAAAACAGAGGCTCTCTCAGGCTTTCTCAAACCTCAGGTGCCCTCTGTAGTCATTTTCCCCCCGTAGAGGTGGTTTTTTTAATTACATCAATGACAAATAATAGAGAAAAAAATATAAGCAGGCCAGGATTTATGAAAGAGCCCAAATCAATGAAGTTATTTGGAGAGAAAAGGAAGAGAAGGGCAAACATGAGTAAGGATGAAAAATTAGGTTTCTTGCTGCCAAGCAGTTATTTTAAGATATGTCCTATTAGAGGTACTAGAACAGCATCTGGCAGGAAACAGCCTAGAAATAATTATTCCTTCGTTATAAGTGTAATGAGAAAGTAATAAAGAAAATAAGTTGCTAATGTCCTCTTAGAAACATTTGTGTTCCATTGACCTTGTTTTCATTTAAAAAAGGGTATTTTCATCATCAGCCAGGAAGAATCAGATGACAGAATGGTAAGAGAAAACTATTGAGTTGTATTATTACTATTTCCCACTATTTTAGAGCATTTCTCAACCAAAAATTTAAACAGTAACATATTTTTTCAATCTTTCTGGGACTCCATATATTTAATTTTCAGGAATGAAGCACTTTTTGAAACTTTTAGCATTTGAGTTGTTTTATTTTTAAGAGACTGAATACAGAGAGTGCTGCCTATGATTTAAATCAGTTATGGGAGAAGAGGGGTAAAAGAAAATAGAATAGAAAACCTTTCATTACAGTAATATCTGGTTTTTGGAAGTATCTTGCCTTCTTACAAAATATGAAGACTTCTTTCCTTGTACATGAGTTTATGGGATCTTTTTAGTTGAGCATTTCTGATAATCTGGTCAGTACTACAGCTTGTGGACTGCAGTTAAAGTAGAAGTGCCTGAAAATATGCATCCACAACCCCAGCACTTGCAGAGCCTGGATCCTGTGAACAGCAAAGATGTGTTTTTAACCTCCTGTAAGGCTGGCTAAGAGCTGTTGGGTTGCTGATGTGTGACAAAGTTGGAATCTATTGTGGAAGGTAGAGGGGAGGAAGAGAGAGAGAGTGCAGATCTTCTATGGGATTAAGCCACTTATGAAATTGCCCCCTGAACTTCTTTCCAAGTAGGCAGCCTTGGCACCAGCTGAGCACAGTGCTGAATTCAACACCAACTGCAAATCCTGCCCGAGGATCAGCACACTTAATCTGTCCTGAGGTTTCTGTTGCTGTGACAAGGAGACTGGAAAGATGTGAGCCAGCAGCTGCTGCCGGCTGGGATGCATCCGTGTTGCTGTGCATCCAAGATGTACTGTGGGGAATCAGGGTCCTCAGAGCACTGGGGTGGGTGGAAAGTGCTTTGTTGCAGTACAAAATAGGGCAGCCTTCAGCTGAAGAAAGCTCTTCCTTCAGCCCAGCACTGCTGATACTCACTGTAACAGCACTGAACGTCCCAAAGGAGGACCAAAGCGTGTTGTAGTCTTGTCTTCTCCTTGTGTGTCTGCTAAGTGTTCTGATATGGAGAGTGGTGGGAGTCACAAGTAATTCCATGGTGGAGAAATGGAGCCTGCTTGGTGCTGCTGCCTGCCAAGTACCCACAGCCTCACTCCAGCAGTTTTTGGGCCTCCCCAGAAGCAGAACTGCATCACTTCAACTTTTTATTGTAGGTATAGTGATTTTTCCCTCACCACTTTTCCTGTAGCTTAAACATCATAAAAGGGGTTTTCTCTTTGGTGCATATTTCTCCATTTCATGTATATTTGTGGAGTGGAAAATCAAGCTGAATTTTTCCCTAGTTTTGTTTATTTTTTTAAAAAAAAAGCTTTCCTCACCTGCACACATGGAAATCACAAGCTCTGTTGCAAACTTTGGGAAGGCAGCAAGTACTTCTAAGCCATTTTCAGAGGAAAAATCTCTATGATTGTTAAAAGGACAGCTTTTGTTTTTAAATAAAATCTCTCATTTGGAGAGTGTTTAGTTACAACTTTTTAAATGCACTGTAGTTTATCGAATTATTTTCTCTGTACTGAAAATGTGAGTTTTATTTGTAGTCATTTCACTTAGGAAAGTAAGACACACTGAATGTATTTGGATTTTCTGTTAAGGTAGTTAATATATGTAATGGTGGGAAAGATGCTTTGCTGTGTGATATTCAGTAACCATTTCATAAATACATGCATTGTATTCTCTTTTTTCATGCACTGTGAAAATCATATGTAAAGAGAAAGTGGGAGAATTTTTAATAGAGATTTAAAAAAGGCTACTTCTCGCTTCTTATCTGGATATCACACACACAAATATAGTGAAATCAGGTAAAAGAAAACATGAGTTAAGAGAAAAGACCTTGATCTTCATGCTTTCAGTTGTTCTTGCTAAGTACTGGAGTTAACAGCTTCCCTGTAGACTTTCAGGTTTTCCCTCTGCTGTGCCATGGGGGAAGTGCAGAAGGCTTTGCCTTTTTCAAACAAGACCTTGAAATTTTAAGGTTCAGTTCATCAGTCCAATTAGGAGGTCACTCAGACAGTGCTGGCCTTGCTGAGTTGGGAACATGATTTTAGGTCTAAATTTAGTCCTGATGGAGCAGGAGAAGGTATCCCAGATCTGGGTAAGAACAGCTGAGGCTAGAGACCGTTAGGCATTTTGCTGAGGTAAGATGTGAGAGTTGAATTAGGCTTAAGAACTGCTCATTAGCTATTTAAAGGCTCCCAAATGTACAATCTAAACCCAATGCCTCAGCGTGTCCTGCTACTTTTGCAGTTTTAATTCATTCCAGACTTTCTTGGCCACCTTGCCTGATGGCTGACGTGGGGGACAGCAGCTGCTGGGCTGTCTCTGCACTGAGCATCACCCAGGTGGATGGCAGAGCTCTGTGGGTTTCAAGATCCAGTGTTAGTGCAGTGGCATAAAACACTTTGTGTGCTTGAAATACAAATCAGTAGAGCAGACAAAACTTCTCTAAAATTGGTCCATCTAACAAATGATGCAAAATATCCTTTCTCTTGCTCTCTCAACTCGCAATGGTCAGAGGGATAGGCTGAGAGATACTAAATTAGGTGCTAATTCAAAGCCCCATAGCTGTACCACCTGAGGAAACGAAAGAAAAGGGGAATTTCTGTGTGATGTGCAGCAGCTGCTCCAGCTGTGTGTCATTTTTAAGTTGGAAAAAAGTAAAAAGCAAGAAGGTATTTACTGCTATTTTAATTAACTGTAAGCTTTTACTGTGAAGCCCTGTCCATTGCAACCAAAGCATTAGAGTTTAGCCTTGGACATTTTAAGAAATAAGAATAGTGAAATAAGAATAGTGAAATAAGAATAATGAAATAAGAATAATGAAAAATATGAAGCTTTTTGAAGTATTTTTATCTTTGTTTTCTGTAAAGGCCATGGCATGCAGAAAATAGACAAAGCAGTGTAGTACAAATACTTCCTTAACACCCTCTTAGGATAAGTCCTAAATCCCCTAACTTCATTTTCAATAACTTACCACTTCTGCAATATGGGACTGTCCTAGATGCATGTTGCAAGAGTTTTTGTGCCATGCCAAATTCTGATTTGTATCCCTTTGTATTGACTCATATGTGGGGACAAACTGAAAGGGAATCAAAGCAAAGGAAGCCTTGGAGTTGAATTCTTTTACACCATTCTTCGTGCACATTTTTGTTGCATGGAACGATGTGGCTGGGAAGATTGGAAGAATCAGAGGTTAACTAAATTATTTGAATGCATATATTCAATGCTGGTCACCTGACTATACTAACAAACTTAAAAGGTGGTTTGATAGCTGTCAATTTGTTTTGCTATTGTGCAGCTTAACTGTTACCTTCCTGTATTATGAACATCTATGTATTTGGAAAATAAATCCATCTTGGAAGAAAGATTGTGCAAAAAATTGTTCCTATTATACTCCAGTGTATATTGCTGATGTCAAATAAAATACAATTGTGAGAGTTCTTAAACAGTTGTCTTTCTAATTGTGGCCTCAAGCAGGAAGACAAAGGAGTATAAATAAACTGCAGTTACTGCTGGAACACTAATGTTAGCTAAATGATTCAGTCAACTGGATGCTTTATGTATGAACAGATAAAGGGATGGGTTTCATCAGCTACGTAATGAAAGATAATCTGTTGTATAATTTATTAAGATGACACACTAGTCTACTGATGCATTATGTCAAGATGTGTCTCACTGTGTTAACAAGCTAAAAGCTAAAAATTTTACCTTGCATCTCTTACAGCAGCAGCAACAACACACGTACTGGCAGTGCCCACTTTATATATATATATATTTTTGGGGCACCCTCTTTTCTTTTGCTAAGTGTGGCCAGGCCCATCGGATCTTTTTGAAGGCTGAGATGAGAGCTGTCAGAAAGGCTTAGAGTGCTGCAAAGTGCTGTAATTGCTGCTTGCTTCAGGCACAGATGTTGATGCCAAGAAGTCTGCTGTGTTTGACAACTGCAGCTAGTTCATAGGTTTGAGAGAATCTACATCTCTTTTGTGGGTGTAAGCCTGCTGTACGAATTAGTCATATGTGCTGCTGACGCCACTTAACAAAGTATGGCATGATGCTGCCCCACATCCCACGTTTAATTAGTGGCACTCATGTTAATTAGGCAGTGAATGAGGCCTATTTGTTGTCTAAGGAAAGTTGCCATTGACATCAGTGGACGTTGTGATCGAGTTTTGTGCAAGTCAAAATTCTGTTTGCTGGTGAGGTAAGAGGAATTCAATCTGCAAGCTGAAAGCCACTAGGGATTTCATCATGGGCTGGTGCAAAGCACCTCCTAAATTCATAATTCATCCTTCTTTGAGTGCAGGGCCTGAGTCTAATTAGTATTTTTTTGAGAACACTAGTATTTCGTGGTAGGTTGGAACATGAGGCTTCTGCTGTAGGTTTATCTTCCATCTGAGTTGAAGAAGAGAATTGAGCCTGAGTTTGCTGGATGAGTGGTCTCACTGTGGGCCCATGAAAAAGCTGAGATTGAGCTGGGAATAGGTGCTCTCAATTCCCATTAAAGTGTTCTGCTTTTTTATGTAGAGCTTATTACTTCTTATAAGAGAGTGACCATGACTGAGGAGGACTTGGTTGAAGTCAGGTTCTGGCTCTTTGCCTGCCACCCTCCTTGTACTTTTCCCTCTTCCCTATCTGCAGGGTTCAGTCTCACAGATGTGTTCTGGGATGCTCTGTTGGAATGGTCTAGGGGAAATAACAGGTAAGTACACTGTTATTTGCATAAAAAGTCCTGGTGTCAGATGTTAAGTATCTAGATATGTTCATCTGCTGTGCAGGCTCTGACCTGGAATGTGTTAAAAAGATAAAACCAGCTCAGCTTGTTAGAGGGTCTGAGATGGTAAGGACAAAAATGTTTAAGGGACGAAAGCAAATGACATCTACATATATAAATGAAGGAGCACCTGGGGACAGGTTGGATGTAACCCACAAGGCTTCTCATAGCCTGTGCTATCAAGTGTCAGGATGACAGCCAGTGCAGGCAGAGAGAGGCTGTTGTATTGATTTTCCTTTGGGAGAGAGCACAGCTGAGAGGCTGGAAGAGAAATTCAAGAGACAGGTTGAAATTAGTCCCGGTGCCAGAGTGGGAGGGAGCTGGTCACAATCTCCTGTGATTAGGTAAGGGAAGACAAAGGCAGGAGTTGACATGATTTAGCAAGATTTAGAGAAATTATTTAATATATGAAAGCCTTATTTTTCAACTTTGTTGGAAAGTGATGCTTAAGGGTAGTCTTTAAGAGGTGTAGAGGAATTATCTGTATTTCCTGAGCTGGTTAATGCTGATAAAAACCTTTGGATGTCAGTTACGCAGCTGCCCCAAGGAATGATGTGGAAGGAACCTCGCTGGAGAACTTGCAGGTGTGAAGCTGTTGGGACAAGATGCCAAAGGTGCTCTAGGATGGGAAATGTCTCCAAGCACACTCAGTGGTATTTATTGCAGTTTTGGCTATGTTTCCTATCTGACTTTTTCTCCTTACTCTGTGGAGATTTTCACTTTCTGAACCGAGAAAACGTCATTTAAAACTACAGAAAAGTAATTAAAAATATCTTGAAGTATTCTGTTTTTCAGATGGCGAGAAGCTGAATAAAGAGCTGCTTTGAAGTGTTGTGCCCAGCATTAACAGAGCATGCCAAACCAAGACAAACAGCTCGGGGCTCCTTGGTGTTCTATCTACTGGTTGGGGGTTTTTTTTAACTGATTATAAACAGAAGTGCTTCTTATGTCCTTTTCTTTACTAGGCTAACACAACACTATAAAAGACCTTCAAAGACCATTTTACAATGGTATATAAGTGCAAGTTCCCAAATGACATAACTGTAAACATAACCATAACATGAAGTAACCATAACCCATGGGCCATTGTAGCAGAGAAGTCTCATGGGCTCCCTTGAAGCACACTGGAAGATGTTTTGCTTTAGAAGTTTGTCTAGGATCTGGAGTGGGAAGAGGTGTGTGGTCCAGTTGCCATTTCAGGAGATGATTTTGGACACGTTTTTCAGAGTGGTTTTGGATAACTTGTTTGAGGAACCTACACACCCAGGGAGCCTTTAACGCCAGGTAACATTGTATGTGGAGAGCATAGAGACAGGTATTAGTGTGCCTGCATATCCTGCTGGAGTTAGCCCTGAATATTGCTAAGGTAGCAGCTGATACAGCTGCTGATTGCCTTTTGCAATACTGGGCTCCACTGAAGAAACCCAAACATTATGGGGGTTGTATGGACAGAGACCCAGCTGTAAGAGGACTAATTTTCCTCAGGGGCACAATCATCCTGTGGGGTCCACAATTTTTGCTGCTGTGATATACCAGGCTCTTATTTTACCATGCAGTTGACTTTGATTCCTTTATTTATTCTCCTTAATAATGTTCTTTGCTTTTATGGAAAGCCATTACATCTGTCAGTTTAGGCTGGGAGTTGTGCTTGTGTTTTTTCTGAATTTCCACTTCCTCTAAACAGCTTTGCATCTTTGTTATGTGATATATTTTGGGCTATAAAACACAGCAGTGCCTTGGAGACAGTGTGGACTGGCTCTGCTTTGTATCTTAAGAGCTGAAGGTTCAGAAGGTGGGATTGTTTGAACTTCAGCATATAAATTGCAGTAAATATCACCTTTAGAGAGCAAGTGTGATAAATTTTACCCCTGATTTTGAAAAAAATATTATAACTATTCATGATTGTAGCTACATTGTGTATGTCTGCTCCACTTCTCTAACTGGAAGCCTCTTTTTCTGTGATTTTAAGAGCCTAGGATCCTATATCATCTTGGACTTTGATAGAAAAGTAAAGGTGGGCAGTAGATGGGGGAAAGGCAGTTCTATTCTCACATAGTCTTGATGTAATTTGAATAATGTAAAAAAGTTTGTTTTCCAAGGTACTTTAAGGTCTTGTGGTCACTGTTTTTTTAGTCTTTTTCTTTTCTCACAAGTATGCTGAGAAATTGAGATCTTGCTAAAACGTTTCAATTTGTTTATGTAAAGACTTTTGATGAACTTCAGACTAAATCCTTGGTTTGGTGCCCACCCTCTGCCTCGGTGCACACTGTGGTCTGCTTATTCAATTAGAAAGGAAGAAATGACCTGTGGCAGCAATAGATTACAGGTGCTTGAAGTGAGAGCTGAGGGAATGAGCCTGAGCATTCTCTTGTTTCATGCAACTTGATTTAATGTTACCTTGTCCACATGAAAGTCACATTTATTAAGTTATCTTATATAGTGTGAGCATATCTTGCATTATTGCAGGAGCAGGGTGTGCTAAATTGAGCAAATCAACCAAATCATTACTTAATTATGTGCTTAATTCATTGTCATGGGTTTTCCCTATGAGTATTTGTTATGTCTTTGCAAATGCATTGCTGTTACATTTCCCTGTAACCATTACATCCTTTTTTTCCCCACTATTGTCTTAATACGTATTTTATTAATTTCTTTAAATTTAGGTGAGCTCACAAATAGTTAATTCGGGTTACAAATACATTTGTGTTGTGTTTTTAACATGTTGTTTAAAAAGTTTTCCAGGGAAACATGTAGAATATGACATTTTTAATAATCATGAAGAAATGGGAGAAGTACAGTACATGTGCTGGAACTGCTGAAGAGTGAGACATGAATTCCTGAAATGGCCAAAGTACAGTGGTCCAAGGATACCAGATTTAATCTCAAATCCTGTTTTTTTTCAGTTAGTTTTTGTCCCATATACTATTTATGTTTCTCTGCTTTTCTGCTTTTCAGTTTCCATTTTCCTTTGTCCAGTGCTCCTCCCTGATCTCTCTTCATAACTAATTCCCTCAACTAAACTAATAATTGACTTCAGTGGGGTTTGAGGACATGCTCAAGTGCTCTCCTGAAGAAGGATGCTCTTGTTTATCAGAACCAGAGTAGTCTGTGGAGTAAATAACATTTATGAAGAGTTTTCTGACTTACAAATAAATGCAAGAGCAATTTGATTGTGTTCATTTTGTCCCAAACTACTTTATTCATAAATTGTTCAGGCAGCTAGATAAACCTCTCTCAGACACCTGGTGTGGAAGAGGAATAACCCCACTTACATATCCATTTAAATTCACAGAATCACAGAACACAGGATGATAGGAGTTGGAAGGGACCTCTGGAGAACATCTAATCCAACACCCCTGCTAAAGCAGGTTCACCTACAGCAGGTTGCCCAGGAAGGTGTCCAGGCACTCTTTGAATATCTCCAGAGAAGGAGATTCCACCACCTCCCTGGGCAGCCCGTTCCAATGCTCTGTCATCCTCAGAGTAAAGCAGCTTTTCTTCATATGAAGATGGAACTTCCCGTGTTCCACTTGGTGCTTGTTGCCCCTTGTCCCTGGCCACCATTGAAAAGTTTCTGGCCCCATCCTCTCAATACCTGCCACTTAGGTATTTATAAGCATTGATGAGATCCCCCCTCAGTCTTCCCTTTTCCAGGCTAAACAGACTGAGCTCACTCAGCCTCTGCTCGCAAGAGAGATGCTCCAGTCCCTGATCATCTTCGTGGCCCTTGGCTGGACTCTCTCCAGTAGTTCCTTGTCTTTCTTGAGCTGTGAAGCCCAGAACTGGACACAGTACTCCAGATGAGAGGTCTGACTAGGGCAGAGAAGAGGAGAAGGATAACCTCCCTCAACCTCTTTGCTACACTCTCCTTGATGCACCTCAGGGTACCATTGGCCATCTTTGCCATGAGGGCACATTGCAAGCTCGTTGTGAACTTGTCTACCAAGATCCTTCTCCATAGAGCTGCTTTCCAGATGGTCAACCCCTAAGTTTTATTGGTTCATTTAGGAGCTTCTGTTGGCGTCTCCCAGTGCAACATTTATACTCCACAGTCTAGTGTTTGGACAGTGAAACAAAGATATAGTTTTATTTCTTTCTTGGTTTTGTTTCTTCCTGACTCGGTCTATACTAGAATTTAAACACCTAAAACACTCTCTGGATGATTTTGTCTTGCACCAGCTAGCCAAATGATTTCTGGACACAGTCTGGGGGCTCCTGATGGCAGCTTTCTCCATACATAGTTGCCCTTACTGGAAGGCAAAAGAAGTAAATGATATTCCTCAGTTCTGTGCCACCTGGCCTCAGCAGCAAGCAAAGGCCCTGGGCAGGTTTAACCTAGTAGCATAAGTACACCAGACTGCAGTGGGATAGAGAGGAGTCCTGGTGTTCCTTAAGGTAAAGGACTGGACATTAAGCAGAAGCTGCAAAGGAGGTTCTTTGAGTTGAATGGTGAATGTACAGAAGGATGCTGCAAACTTAAAAAGTAGTTGTACAGGAATACCCCCCAGGGGTAGCTGGAGGAACTTAGCTACCATTAGTGGCATTGTATGCCATTAATACCTGTATTTCAAAATTCAATGGCATGTATTAATGCAATTTGGTCCTTTGCAAATGCTTTTCTTTGTCTAGGAAGTAACCCTAAAACATTCCCTCAATTTGAGATAAAGCCTTTCAGTGTTTCAGGCATCACATGTAAATGATCTTGCTGGTGCCATCCAGTATGAACTTCACAGCCTATGATAACATCCCATCCTGAGAAATACTACAGCTTATTCCATCCAAACTAAGATACAGTGATAGGTCCATGAATCACCAACCACATGGCCAAAGTGCACACACTCCAGATAAACTCTGCACTCCTTCTAGTCTGTCAGGTCTGGCAGTGGACAAGGAACCCTTCTGGCTCCAGCACGCAGGTGGCTTGTTTTACTACCTTCTTGCAGGTCACTTGAGTCTGTGTTGTTGTCACTAAATATAAGGGAAGCACTGGAGTTTGGAGCTGAAATGTCTCATAGAGCTTTTTTTGATCAAGAAGGATGTCATAAAAAATTGCCACAAATTTTTATTTTCCTCAGCGTTAAATATTTGAGCTTGAAAAACAAAGACAATGATTGAAAAAAATACACCACTACACTGCCTAAGCTTATGAGTCAACAAACAGAAGATCTTCAAATTTTCTATGAAAAAATCAGAAATTTTGTCCAGTTCTGATAGAAGAAGGCAGATTAATAAATAACCACTGGGTAGGGATATGCATGCCTGGTTCTAATAAATGATCAACAAAAAGAATTTCAAGTCAGGAGTTGCATCAGTTTGCAGACTTGCAGGTGACAGAGGTGATAGAGAAGGATATCATTCCAAATGGAAGAAAAGGAAGATAACTGAATCAAGGACAAATATTGTTTTACTCTGCTGACCATGTGCACAGGTCTGTGACCTTGTACAACAGAAAGAAAAGGGCTATGATGTACCCTGCTCATCCTGAAGTGCAAAGAGAGGAGTAAATAAGTGATTTTTGACCCAGATGAAGCACTTCAGGGTGACTGAAAGTGTTTTCTTTCTCTCTGGCAGGCAACTCTAGATCTGACTTGAAGTCTTTGGTTAAGTTAAGGAATGAGATTGCTTAAGCCAGTATGATTGGTATTTTCTTTGTCAACTGAAATGGATTGATTTTTACTTATTTTTTCTTTAATTTAAATATTTGAATGTCTGTGCCTGGTGTTGAGCATTCTGGTCCTGCCCAGCACTGAACCAAAATTTAGATATGTGAGTGACCATACAGAATTATAAGCATAAGCTTGGCTGAGTCAAAAGCTCAGATAAATGTGAAACTAAGCATATACAAACAATACATATTTTTAAGTCAATTGCCAGACTTCTGATCTGTGCAAAAATATTCAATATAATGACATTAATATTTCCAGCAACTCTATAATTAAAGACTAAATCCAGAGAAATAGAAGAGTTGAGCTTCCGTGTTGTTTTAGGAAGCATTTGGTGTTTTGTAGACCTGGCCTTAGGGATAGGTCTAAGGTATAGGGTACTGCAGGTTTCAATACCTGCTATTGATAGTAGATGAGAATTTAATTTAGGAGGAGGCAAGAACTGGTAAATGCAGAATAACTAAAGAATTACATGGTTAGACGAGGCTAAGAAGCAAATAAATTAACAATGGAGAAATAGAGGATCTTGTTAAGACAAATTTTTTGAGATTTTTTCAATATACAAGACAAAATCTAGCGTTACAGAACTAAAAAAAGACCCATGAAATATCAAGAAGTGTGATACAATATGAAAAAGTGTGACCAAAAAATTTACCTCAGATGAATCAACTGCTTCCTAGTTTGAGCTGAATAGCAAGCATATCTATAACACACTATTGCAGCACGTTGAAAAATATGTTAGCTGCCATCTGGAAAGTTGCAGTGATTGCAGTTTTAAAAATTTCCTTCTAACAAGAAGCAATCTTGCAATCTCAGCTGTAGCAGAAATTGTCAAGATGAAATGCTTCTTTACCTTTACTTAAATGATACATTTTGCAAATGGAAAGCAGTAATTTAAGGAAGCAACTACATAAAGAGAACAGCTTTTCTGATACTTGAACAGGAAATGTTAAGGGATAAAAAAAGGAAATCCTAAATGCTGTTGGCTTCAAGCTATTAAAGGAAAAAAAAGCTTGACACCTTTCTTCAGTTCAGGACTTCCTGGCTCAGCAACTGCCCTTAAAAGCAGTCCTTGTATAGCAACCCTGATGTGAGACCTTTAAAAAACTGAGAACAAATAAGTAAAGTTGTACACCAGCTGAAAACTTGAAACACCAAGAGAGCACTATTGAAAAGGTACAGGGAGAGGAAACAAGGTACTTTCAGTGCAGAACTGAAACTGAACTTATCCTGACTTAAATTACTGCACTGTCTTCACATTTATCAGCTTTTATGGAATTCGTGGCTCTTTGCTGACAGCGTCAAACAGCTCAGTGCTTGCTGATCCTTGTCCACCATATTTGAGTGATTTTAAGTATGTATTTACATCATGTTGACTTCATATGTTCTTTTGATCATCTGTATGTAGAAGATGACCTTTTGCCTTGTACATGTTGACTGGCAGCTCAAACTCATGAGTTGACACTCACACAGTGAGGGAGACCTTTAACATTGACAAAAAATGCTATTTGCTACTGTATTCCAGCACAATGCTGCCCAGGGACTTTTTGGAATCTTTGTTATTGATTTTTCTTCTTAAAAAAAACCTGTTTCAGAAATGTTTTAATGCTGTTTGTCCTGCCTTGGGTATAAACCTGCATTAGCTCATCTCTTAAGGTTGATTCTTGAGGAAAAATTGTGTATTTCCTTTAGTGTATTTTGTTTATTCAAAAAAGAAAAGAATGAAATGTGGTTTTTTTTAAACAAGTCATTTTGACTCTTATTTTTGTGAATATAGCTCCTTGTGTTTATTAAGAGTTTGCATCTTTATTTTGAGGACTCTTACTGCTGTGTCTTTTTCATGCAATGTGACTTAATCACTGGCAGTTTGTATGCCCAGCCTTTTTCTAATTCCATTCAGACTCAGTGTCTGTGTATTCAGTATTCTTAGGTAAAAATAGAGAGATTAGATAACTTGTACATAAACTGATCAAAAATATTAATTTTTATCAAATATGATTTTTCCAAAAGCTTTTCATGGACTGTGACACTCCCAACATTATCTCTGCTGCAACTCAGCCTTCCTTTATTGAACTAGTCTGGGTGAAGTAGTGGCAAGTGGTGTTATCAGAAGAGTGTGTCACCTAGGCAATTCAAATTATGTTCTTTCTTCTTTTCAAAAGGCACAGCTAAAGGTTCCTGCCCTTCTCATTTTTCCAGCTCTCCACCTGTACACCTCTCTGAATAAATATTTCAGCAGCAGAATGATGGAGAGGGCTGTAGCACACAGCAGATGTGATGTCAAAGCAGCAGATGGATTAACTGAAGGAGTGTGTGACAGTAAAAAATAAATATGAATAGTATGAATGTTTGGAGTGGGGAATAAATCTGGACCCTGTCAGCTTAAAAAAAAATAGCTGTGATGTCCTGAGGTCATGGCTGTTAATTGCCTACTATCATCACTACAGATATCACTATATAATGGGATAAGGGACAAGAAGAGGCTGTCTGCATTGGTGTCATATATTCTTGGTGATTTGTTAACTGCTGCACAAAGAATATATGTTTTTAATTAGGAGGTGTTTACTATTTTAGACTATGATTGTGTTTGTATTTTCTTTCTTTAGGATTAAGTGCTGAATCTCAGTTTTTTTCTAGAAGTAGAGTTTCCTAGACAGATAGCTGATTGCATGTACTCACCTGTTCTTTTGGCTTCCCTCTGTTTCCTAATATTATAATTCACTGGTTGAACATAAATTTGTGTAGAGAGGAAGTATGATAAGCACTGAAAACATGATAAAAGATCTGGTAATAGAAAACATCCTTAGATTGAATTGACATATGTCAGTTCTCTTTCAATTTTGTGAGAACAAAAGTAGGTCTATAATTAAGATGTTCAATATGCAGACTAAGCAATGAGACAAAGTGAGTGAAAAATACTAAGCTGAAGAAAAATTGAGCCAAGAAGCTCAGAAATTGATTTGAAGAAGATGTCTGGGATCTCCATATATTTTTAAGCCAATAAACCTCTTGGAAATGATTTGGGGAAGTATTTGGAGTGCCTTCAAACAGCTGAAGAAAGGCTGTAGATTGAAGTAAAATGCCTTGGAGGTCAGAAAAAGAGTGAGTAAAGAAAATTATGAGCTGTCAACCCGAGTTAGACACTGAAAGGGAATTAAAACAAATAAAGGGCTTCATACTTAGTAAATAAGGTTGAGATAATGACACTTCACATACTGTATTAAAACTGTATGGAGACGGAGAAATAATAAAGAGAAATAATAGAACAACAGTAAGGAAGAATTGTACTGAAATAATATACAAGTGTAGGAGTAAACTCATGAGAACAAAATATCTACTCATAAGCAAGGATTGGAATAACAATCTGTTGATTAGAAGAACTTTAATTTCTGAGAGGCAAAGCTTGTGCATGATGGCAACGGAGAAAGCATGGTTAATGATGCTGGACATCTGTGCAACAAGAAGAAAGCAACGTAGCTTCATGAAGGGCTCTGCAAAATTGGGGTAGAAAAGAATAGAAGAAGTAAGACTAACAATAAATTGATCTGGCTGAAACTAATCAGGTAGTAAAAGGATTTAGTAACTGGACAAGGATAAGAAGGAAAGGAAATGAAAAAAAGTAGGTCCATTCATATTTAAGAAGCTAATAGATCAGAAAAATAGCTGAGAACTCAGGATCTCTTTAAAAAAGAAAATAAGGATTCTGAGCACCCTAAAATAAATCTTGATTTAAGTCAGTTTTATCATTTCTGTGTTTACAAGAGAAAAATCAAATGGGATTTTAAAAATATTCAACAAATGAGAAGATGATATTTTGCATTTTTAAATTAACTTAGAGGCTGTACCCAGTAAAATGTTAGAGATGTACCTGTTTAGAATGAAATGGGCAGGTATCATTGCTTATATATTCACCATCTCCAATCGACACACTGTCTGTTTTCACTAGGATCATGCTGTAAATGAGCTAAAAGCTCTGCTGGGACGTGAAGAGCGTGTTGGAAAGGTGATCTGCTCCTGGAAAACTTCCCTCTGGCACACACATTTAAATCAAATAGCATTCACAGTGTGTCTGATCCCAAGTGAATTATGGGCAATATGAAACCTGTGTGAAACACGTTTCTTTCAAGACGTTAGCGGAGGAATGGCGAACGTTGGCATCACCTTGAGGCTCGGGTGGGAGCAAGATGCTGAAGCAGACATGCAAAGAAGTAGAAGTAGTGAGGATTTTGGGTGGTGTCAAAAGGCTTTGAACACCTCCAGATTTTGAGGGTTGCTGAATGCAACTATGTTGGGGAAAACTGGGTTGGTTAAATTCTGCTGTGGGGCCTGCCTACCTCTGCGTTAGTACACCTAACCTTTAGCTCAGATCACTGTTTTCCAACGCATCAAGAGCTGTTAACCTGAGTTTTTAGACTTCACTTGAAAATGAACCAACAGCTTATTTCATTTTAAGCTCTTTCAGCAGATTTTTTTGCATTAGCACAGGATGTCTGGCGAGAGATGCAATAGACCTCAGGGCTAGGAGCAATATAATTAGCTTAACACTGAAGAGTTCCTTGCAGCCCTCACCCCAAGAACCTTGTGTGGGTCGTGTTTGTTAAGGTACACATGGAAAGGTAGGTTTTGGCCCAAAAGTCTGACAAGCTTTTCACTGCTTCTTAGTTTTCACATTGTTTAGTTTTTCTACAGTATTCTGTAAACTATCCCTCATCCTTAATTATCACTACAGTGCAGCAGTTTTCCCCTCTGCAGTGCAAGTCTTTCAGTGCTCTCATCAGTCTGTTTGCTCTGTCTTCCCATTCTCTGTGCTGTTTCCCCTCCACAGTCTAGTCAGACGTAAGCTGATCACAGAAATCTTTATGTTCCTTTGTTGAAGCACCTTGGCACAGTTCTTCCCTTTTTCTTTCTGCCTGACAATTGTATTCCTGGCTTTGTCATCCCAGTCAGTGGGAGTACAAGAACTAACAACGTCCTGGCATCATCTTTGAACGCACGCACTGGGTAGCTTTTGTTGAAAGCTGTTCTGTCACGATGTTCAAAGCAAACATCTACTGCAATGCAGCTGCTTGAGCTCTGCCTGCACTTGGTACAATTTTTGTTTGCAGTTCAATACATCTTCTTAGACCTCTTTTTGTAAACTCAGATACATGCTGCAAGCTGACAGCTATTCAGGGAAAAGCATAATCCCTAGGAGCTCCTGCCTTGGCAAACATGCATGTGCTTTTCTGAGTGTCAACAGGCAGTTGTTCAAGCAGTGTTTGTATCCTCAGTTTGTGTTAGCCTGGCCCAACACTTGAACAGTTTTTTCTTTTTCCTTCACTTAAGGAGATTGAATAAATGTCCAGAATGGTGAATTTGGCAACTCTGGATCCGTGCAGTCCCAGGTCAGATGATTTAGTCATTGAACTTTCATGCTCTGTTAGGATTATAGTAGAACGCTAATATTTCCAGGACCAGGATCATGCAACTGATATTACTCACGTGACCACTCCCATATTCACTAAAACCAGATGTTGGCATCTCAGAGACAGTATTTTGCCTGTCTCCATTAGCTCTTATTTCGTATTCCCCTGCCACAGAGCATTCCTACAAGAACTGACTTCCACATTCTCAGCAGAAAAGATACTTTTCTACTGTTTTTCCCAATCAAGATAATTTAAAACTAAAAGATCTCGCTATATGCACACCCTGGGCCTCCTCTGTAATCATCCTGCAAAGCCACAATTTATTCTGTAATTAATTTGGAACTACATGGCTCATGCAGTGTACAAGTAGTTCAGTTCATCATGTAAAGTAGTCTGCTGATTTGTGAATGGTTTAAAATATGTTTCTTTGGGAATACTTTTTATGTTATTGTTACAGCACTGAGAGAAGTGGAAGGTGTTTTTCATGTCTTAGCCAAGTTATAAACACTGGAAGATTAGAGTTCTCCGCCTCTTTCAAAGAATAAGAATGGGTCTTTTTCAATGGGTCTTTTCACACCAGTACTTTGATAGTGTGATTATGAATACCTGCTGCAGTCTGACATGGAATGATTTCTTCCATTCATGTATCTATTAGTGATGGAGGCTATCATTTGAATCTTTGACAGCATCTATACTAACATAAATATTGAAGTTTAACTGAGTAGTGTAATGGTATAATACCTTTTCTGACTTTTAGGGGATTTAGGAGGCTGTGAGTCTCCCCTCTCTACTATAATAATTCATCATTTGCAGCTGATCACAAACTGTGGGAGCTAAGGCTTCACCTCAAGATGCAGTGCCAAGGCCCTGGAATGCTTCATCCTTTCCTTCCACATGAAGTTATATTTTCTCCTACATGTGACAGCTGTTTCTTCCACCCCAAAGGGTCAGCCACGCATGGGATTCTCTGGTGTGTTATCTGTTTTACTGGGGAGAGTGCAGGAAGGTGCAGATCATGAGAGGTGAAAATGTGAGCAACTAATGAATGGCAGTGGTACTTTGACATACATCACAGGCAGAACGCCCTGCTGGCCAACACCAAGAAGCACAGGCGAAAGAAAATAGCTCACAAGTTTGAAATGCTTCCTCTTCAAGAAAAGGAAGAGCTTGGAGAAGAAAGAGAGGTTTAGGCTTTTCATTTTAGGAGGGATTTTTTTTTTTTTGAGAGGGAAGTGGGATGAATAAAAGCAAAGTGTTTCTCTTGAAGAGTCTAGAGTACCCTGTACTCCCACCTAAAGAAGGGCAAATGGTTTTCTTGTGTTGACTTTAAATAAGTGGAGTTGTTCTGATCCTTTGCTTTTGGTGAAAAGTGAAACAGTAGGTTTTAAAATTAAAGTAGTTGTGGTACTCACTGAGCTAACTGGAAAGAAGCATGGACAACATATTCCTACTGATGTCTGCTTTCCTTCCTGGGTGTTATCATGGGCCATTCCATCCTACTAGTGGGAAGAATAGTTGTGGAAAGAGAGTGGAGGCAGGACCTGGGCCAGGAGGCTCAGATAACCCAAGCCTGACCTTATGGAGAGTGTCTCTACCAGAAGTATCTCTGCTTGACAACTTTGAAGTAACTCTGTTGTGATAGTAGGATAAGACCTCTCTCTTGAACATGGCAGTTCTGATGGCTTTGACTGTGTTTGCAAAGCTCTCATATCTTAAAGAGCACAAACATCTAGTTTACCTCCTTGTTTTTCCCTTAGTATTCACAGTTTGCTCTGGGCACTTGCAGCATTTAGGAAGAATATCAGTCTGATTTGTTGCCTGCAAGAGAGTCTAATTAAAACAAGAGAGCAAGATGGGAACTGATGACACACAGTGCAGCTGAGCTGCTCCCAAAGCTGAACGTGGCAGCTGTGGTTTTCGTCATTTGCAAAGCCTCAGCCAACACATTGGCCCACAGAGTTAAAATAAATGTCTAATTAAGTTGTTTAATTATTTCAGTTCCAAATTCATGCTTGCAAAGTGTTGCAAAAAAAAGGATGTGAGAGAAACACTGAGAGCACCATGATCACAACTGTGGCCTGCCAATAGATGATGCTTTTTGTGAGTCAAGCTCCTTTCTCCCCTCTACCAGGTGGTCAGGCTGCAGATGAAGGGGTGTGTGTGCTTGAGCAGCCTCCAGCCCTTCCTCTCCTCTGTCACACAGTGACACACAGGACTGTTCTTCAGCACAATGCTGATTACCTGCTAAGCAGTTGGATACTGCAAAAGCTGAGAGAAGAGGCAAGACAAGACTTCAAAGAAGCTGTTTACCATTTACTTTTTTAAAAAGATATCATACAGTGAAAGCAATAACAGAAATATCTCATCACGGCTGCCCTAATCCAGCAGTTTGTTGTGTGCAGGGAGATGTTGCTCCAGGTTGTTCCGGGGTTGAGGAGGTTATGGATTTCTTCACTCCAGTGAAGTCAAGGAGTCACTTCATAGGGTCAAGAGGGAGAGAATGTGGATTACTCACTTGGGTCTTGTGGCTAAACGTGGACAGGGTGGTACTAGTGTGCCAGACAGAGGCTACAGCAGTAGGAACTGAGGTCCCCTCATCAGAGCAGCCTTTTGGGGTGTGAAATGTGTCAAGTGCAGTTTGTTAAGCCCAGTTTAGGGCATAGGGAACAAGCAGAGACCTTTTCACTCATAGCTTAAGCAAATGCTCTTGATTAAAGTGATGAGGACAATAAACTCTGTAGCTTTAGCCCACCATTGTTTGTACAAAGGTTGTACATCAGCTAAGCTGTTTGTGAATCGACTGTTCATCTAATTTATCTTTACTAAGAAAAGGGGAAATGATGTGACTTTCCACACATGAATGGTTCCCATTGATTGAATGTTAATTGGTGAATAGTTGATCGATTGAATAGTTAGTCTGTGGTCCACTACAGCTGTAATGTGTTATTCTTAATTTGCCATCCTTCATATAGCTCAACAGCAGGTGAAGTTTGAATACATTGTAAAAATGTAGGGGAAAATGTCTTTAAGAAAATCTCCTCATTTTCATCTAAGTCTACTTTTCTTTTCCTGATGCTAAAGGATTTCCTTTCCCTGGTCAAAGATATTCTGTGCAACATGAATGAAGATTACTAAAACAATCAGTGCCTCACTCTTAATTTTATGATGAAGAAGACATCTGAACTGTTCAGGGAATACTTAGAGTCAACAGTTTGCAGCCATCAAACTCGTGATTAATGCACAAAGAAACTGTGACTGCAGGTGATGGACTTGGTAAGCTCTCTTGAGATTATAGTTTTGTTCTCCCACAAGGTGGGTCTCTCATTTCTCAGATCTATGCTGAGATCTCTTTTGTTCCAAAGAGGGGAAAATGAAGCCTAAAGCATTGAGAAGCCAGGCCTATTCCAAATCCAAAGTCCTGGCCTTCGTTTAATGATGCGCATTTTGTCCTGCAAAGCGATCGTCGTTAATTATTGCAAAGATAAACTGGCTGTAGAGAAGAAAGAATTGTCTGCAGAGTTTACTGTCAGTTTGCTGCTGATCTCTTTTCAGCAAATGTAATATTTATACACAAACAATGACTGCATAGCACAGTCAACTGGAAAGCTGACTGGTTTCTTAATACATCTTTTGGAATCTGTAGTAAGCTGTACTCTCCTTTTTCCAATCAAAGCTTTTTGATTTTAGTGCTCGGTTTCTTCCTCAAACTAATGTTTTTTTTAACTGTTCTTACCTTTCTCTCAGTAATATAATTAAAATCTCTGGAGCTTTTGAGGCAACATTTTAAGATGTCACAGAACTCTGCCACTTGGTAGTCCCATAATTCATTTATGGGTCAGGCAGCCAAGGACCATGTACAGCCTTGGGACTTGCAGTGGTTGTTATTAGGGTTGATGCTGGAGATTTTGCTCTTCTTGCTGCTGGCCATCACATATCTGTTACTTTTTGTCGTGGGGAGGGATGAAAGGCTTCTCAATCAACATTTCTAAACAAAATGAGGAAATACATTGTGATGTAATTACTGAAGAGTCCTAGAAGGTTAATGTAGAGATAATCAGGAGACAAAATTGTGTGTGTGTAAGGACGGAAAAGCCTGCCAACAGAGACAAAAAATTGCAATTACAATGAATAGAGAAAGTTTAAATTAACCCCTTGACAATAAAAAACTTCTTCACAGAGTGAAGTCCTCTATTTGACCTGTTACTGCATATCAAGAGTAGCAACACTTAAAGACTAAAACATATTTTGTCTCTACGCTTTTTTCATGAACTTTTGGATCTTTAAATCAAAGCCTTTTTTCCCCCTTACTGTTGAAACTTAGAGAATTACAAAAAGACTTGTTTGCTTCAATTTTTTTTGCATCTGCACATGTGTGAGGAGTATTTTGCTCTCAGTGATATTTCAGGATTTATTTAGGACTGAAATGGAGGTTTCTGAGTTCTTGCAAGATCTTGGTATGCAGAAAATCTCTGGAAGTGTCTGGTACTTCAGTGAAACCTTAACCTATCCCACACTGTTTCTATCCCAGTTTTCAGGATTCCCCTCATGAGGATGGTCACTGGCTCTCCTGGTTCATCATGCTGTCCAGTTTCTGAGTAACATTCAACCTTAAGTGTGTATTTACACAGGTAAATCAAGTTCTTTGCAAATGAAATTCTCAACTACAATCGAGGCAGGAGGCTGCCATTGGTGGATACAGTATTTCTTCTTGAAATTGGTTGCCCTCTCCAGAAAGAAGTTGCCAGAGTTCTCCCATCTTCTAGGTGCTTTCTTGATCACAGAAGTGACTGAGCTAATGTTGACTTTATCTTTCAACTTAAACTCAAATGGGAGCAGCTTTAGATATTTCTGACTTAGGTTTCTAAACCTAAAGTAAAAATGTTTGGGAGTACTAGCACAGCAGCTGCAAGATGTGCAACCTGTGAAGGTTGTTTGATTTCAGAGTGGGGACACAAGTACCTGCTTGGGTCTAAATGCAACAGGGACTTACTTGCCTAGAAATCAGGCTTTGCAGAACCTACCTCAACCCACTTGGATGAAGTACAACAGCGAACTTTAGAACTGTCGCTATCTTGATTTTTGTCTTATTGTAGAATTATAGAATCATAGAATGGTTTGGGTTGGAAGGGACCTTAAAGATCATCCAGTTTCAACTCCCCTGCCATGGACAGGGACACCTCTCACCAGACCAGGCTGCTCAAGGGCCCATCCAGCTTTGCCCTGAACACTTCCAGGGGGGATCATCCACAGCTTCCCTGGGCAACTTGTGCCAGTGCCTCACTAACCTCATCGTGAAGAATTTGTCTAATCTAAATCTTCCCCTCTCCAGTTTAAAGCCATTTCCCCTTGTCCTATCACTACAAGCACTCACAAAAAGTTCTTCCCCAGCTTTTCTGTAGGCCCTCTTCAGATACTGGAAGGCCTCTATGAGGTCCTCCCACAGCCTTCTCTTCCCCAGGCTGAACACCCCCAACTCTCTCAGCCTGAACTCATGGCAGAGGTGCTCCAGCCCTCTGATCACCTTCGTAGCCCTCCTCTGGACCTGTTTCAACAGTTCCATAGCCTTCTGATGGTGGGAATTCCAGAAACATACACAGGACTCCTGGTGGGGTCTAAGGAGAGAAGGAGGAGAAGAGGGGCAGAATCCCCTCCCTCCCATGCTGGCCACACTTTCTCTGATGCAGTCCAGGACACATTTGGCCTTCTGGGCTGTGAATGCACACTGCTGGGTCATGTGGAGCTTCTCATCAATCAGCACCCCAAGTCCTCCTTGACAGGGCTGCTCTCAGTCACATCATCCCCCAGCCTGTACTGAGAACATGGATTGCCCTGACCCAGGTGGAGGACCCTGCACTTGGCCTTGTTGAACCTCATGATGTTCACCCAGGCCCACTTCTCCAGCTTGTCCAGGGCCCTCTGGATGACATCCCGTCCTTCTGGTGTGACAACTGCCCCGCTCAGCTTGGTGTCACCAGCAAGCTTGCTGAGGGTGCGCTCAATCTTGCTGTCTATATAATTAATGAAATTATTAAACAGCACTGGTCCCAGTACAGACCCCTGAGGGACACCGCTTGTCGCAGATCTCCATCTGGACATGGAGCCGTTGCCCACTACTCTCTGAATGCGACCAACCAACCAATTCCTTATCCACTGAACAGTCCACCCAATTTAGAGAGGAGGATGTTCTGGGGAACTGTGTCAAAGGCTTTACAGAAGTCCAGATAGATGACACCCATTGCTTTTCCCATGTCCACTGATGTGGTCACTCCATCATGGAAACCCCTGGGTTGGTCAGGCAGGACTTGCCCTTGGTGAAGCCGTGCTGGATGTCTCCAGTCACCTCCCTGTCCCCCATATGCTTTAGCGTAGCTGCAGGAGGATCTGTTCCATGATCTTCCTGGGCACAGAGGTGAGGCTGCCAGGTTGGTAGTTCCCAGGGTCCTCCTTTCTACCCTTTTTAAAACCGGGCTCAATGTTGCCCTTCTTCCAGTCACAAGGGACTTCCCCTGACTGATTGTAATGGTAGCCAGAATTAAATGCATAAAATTTGAGTGTAACTAATAATACCTCCTATAAATTTTCTAAATACAAGACTGAGTGAAATTCTAACTAAATACTTTCAATTTCACTTTTTTTTTTCAGAAACAGATGCACTTGGATATTTTTACTTGGAGATACATTTTATTCTTCAATATTGTGAAAAGCCATGACCAAGGTGCACAGTATAGGCCTTAACAGTCCATTTAGTAACTTTTCTCTTTTAAGGTTTAGAGCCTTAATATATGGATGAACTGTCTGAAATGATATATAATCCTTTTCATAATACCTTGCCTTTATGAATTTCTCCTGCTTTATGTTTCTTTAAGACTATTTGTTATTTAAAATACAGCTTGTCTTGTTTTATTTAGATAACTGGATTGCATTTTACAGTAGCAATAACACACTCCAGGTAATTCATTTCCACTTGAGCTTCACTCTACTTGAGTACTTAAAAAGCCTTTCTGTCTTGTATCTTTTAATGCCCCCCACAGTCTGCAATAGCTATTCAAGGAATTCACTGCTTATCATGGCCTATTTCTTTAATTTAAAAAGCTGAATTTGGAGACTCTGCATGCTTTGCTTTCAGTTTTACCAATATGAAGCTGTCCTACCATGGGAAATTGGCAACAGAATTCACCACATCTGAAAAAACCTCAGTGTTATTATACTGGGAACAGAGAAGAAAAAATACTTTGACTGTGTCATACTTGGTGAAATGTAGTATACACATAAATTTGAAACCTGCCAAAGGTTTCTAAAAAACCCCAGCTGTCTTAAGTCAATCTCTACCTTGGGAGACTGAAGGCAGAGATACCAACACAAGTCAGGAGGTGCTACAGGAATATCAGCAAAGGAGCATGCCTGTGGAAAGGCAGTTACTGCCTGCATTTCTTACTGACTGGAGTGTCTGGATTGTGCTGTATGAGCCTGCTGGCTCTTGGGGGCAGCTTTTGTGGAGACATGTCTGATGGTAGTGATGTAAACACAATGCTTCAAGAGCATCCTAATTCTCACCATAGAACTTTGCCTTCAGGGCAACCCCAAAATACCTTATTCCTTGGCTAGATGAGGTTATGTGGTACCAAAAAGTCTGGAGAGAATGACAGTCAACAAAGTGTCCCATCCTACAGTGGGCATGGAAGGTCTTGTTTCTCCTACTAAAGCCTTTATCTGCTATTGGAACGGGATATGCTGAAGCAAAGAGTTCACCCACACCACAGAGGAAAGCTGTTTGGTAAAAAAAAGCTCATGACAACCAAGAGTGGACATAGCTGATATTTAAAGGGTGGTAAACAAGTCAGTGAGAGTTTCTGCTGTAACCCCAGCCCTGTGAACCAACTCTAGGTAGCACAGATCAGTGAGGCACTGAATCTAGATTATCACCCCTGTGTCTCTGCAGGGTTTATCAGTGCTTAATCTTGGCAGATTCCAGTCCATCTGAAGGGCAACTTCCCTCAAACCATCCTCCAAAGTAACACCTAGGCATAAATTTATGTACAAACCCAAAAATGTTGGTATTTTTAGAGTGCACCTAATGGATAGGATAATGTCCCTTTTTATAATGTGATAGAAGCCTGTTTCTGTGAAAAGAGGTTGGTTCACATTTAAAGGTCAGGGTGAGGGAAGTCTAGGTTCAATATTCAACAGATCTGTCCTGTCCCAGGAGAATGCCCTCCAGTGCCACAGAGCACTGTGTAAGATGTCACCTTTGTTCCAACTGGGTTATTTTGCAGGCACAAGTTAAAGAATGGCAGAGAAGAAAGAAGAGTATGGCTTGGTTTTTTTTGGTATATCTGCTTAGTGTTCTGCAAATAGAAGCGAGCTCACTCTCTCTAGGCCTCAAGCTGGCTGAACATGAAGCAGCTCTAAGCCAAAGCTGTGCAGCTCCAGGTAACATTGCTAAGCCTAGGCTAATCAGTAATATGAAATGCAGGATTTATTAGCTCGGGCTCAGTGCTGCTCTAACACAACTAGACAATATCCAACCCTCTGACAGAGCACACTGCTTGAAGAGGAAAGGCACCCAGCTTTGAGGTGGCTGGAGGAGGCCTTGGGTTTGGGCTTGGAGATGATCTTCTTCATCTATGTCACACGAATCAGGCAGAGTTTGGGTTGATAACAGCATGATCGAAGCCATGCTGTAGCAATAAGCTATTTGAGCTACATCTTGCTGGTCATGGGGAGACCATTACTGAGATTTTGACTATTCACAGCTTTATAACTTAGTTATTTACCTCCAGGTCACAACATATGCTGTCCATTGACTGCAAATTGATTTTTACTCATCATGCAACCCTAAATTTTAAAAATAAATCTATTTCACAATTATATTCAAAGGCTTTCTCTCTTCACTCAGAGGTAACTCACACACTATGCCACCTTCTTCTGTTTTGTGATCAGTTTAGCACATAAAGCTGTTACATATTTAGTAGATATTTTCATTTGCAGATTTTTTTTGTGTATAATTACATATTCTTGTAAAACAGCAGAAATCTTTATATTTAAAAGATAAATATGCCCTTCTCTTTTCACATGGCCTGAGCATTAACATTCCACAAATAGCCCAATTTCCCTTCTGCGTTGATAAGTAGTCAAATAATTCCACTAAGGACATTTTTATTTTATCATCCAGAATGTGAAAAAAAATTAAATAGGACTGACAATTATTGGTGGTGAATGGAAGTTAAATATATGACTGTCTTTCTAATTTATTTTGGTTAATCTTATCTTCAGTGCTACTAAGTAATTACTTGAAAAACCATCAAAACAAAAGGCTCATGGCAGGGTCATATGTTGCTGTGGTATGTTAATTTATGCTGTGTCAGCATCATCCTCCAAGAATCAAGAAGATATTACAGCCTTTGGTCTCAGGAAATTTAAAATGCTTTTTATTTGCATTAAGGAATTCTAAGAAACAGAGAAAAAAATGTACATTCTGTGGATTTCTGCATTCAGGAGCTGAAATGTCACCATGACACCTCAAGAATCCAATGTAATTGCTGACATACGCAGTCTTCATCAGGCTGTATCTCATTTATTTAGTGATACAGAGTGAAGGCTCAGGGTCTATGCAATCATCTTCAGTTCATTTGTTGATGTGGGGGTTTTATTCTGATATTTGACTAATGTAGGAAGCTTCAGGATTCAGGGGACCTGTTTCTGCAGTTCCAAGAAAAGTACTCACATGGCCAAACTTTAGAATTCAAAAAATGACAATGGACAAGAGTGGAGTCCCCACCAGCTGATATCCTAGGCAAGCCACAAATAATTACAAATAAAATCAGAACTAATCAATGTTTGTACCAATGAACCCAATCTGGAGTGGGACTGCCTTGTGCAAGCCTAGGCAAACACAAAGCTTCTTTCTTTATAGCTATATTAAGTGGATAAAGAGATGCTGTCTGGGTGGTCCAGCTGATATAATAACTTTTCAGAGAATTAATAAGCAAATTAAAACAATAAATGGGCCTTCATAATTCTATTAGATTCTTCAGTGCATTTAGGTATAAGAAGAGATTGGTATGACCAGTTTGTGAGACAGTGGTCAGACTTGTCTTGGGGAATGGTCATCTGATTTTGGTCACATACAGTAAGTGAAGCTGAAGCACAGCTGATGCAGAGTAAAATCATTAGTGTAGCTAGGGGACCAGGAGATTTTTAATGACAGAAGTTGTGCCTGTGTAGCCCTGCCAGGTTAAAGCTGAAAGATGATGTTTGATAATTTAATTAGTATTTAATACCTTGGAGATTCAATAAGAGATGAAGGAGAAGGTAAGTGACAGATGATTCTTTCTACTCACTTCATCCTAAGTTTGATAAATTTGCATCCTTTATTTTCTTCATAATTCCAATTCAAGACTGTTCCTAAGGTCACTGTATGTGGGAGCCAAAGGTCAGAACGTGGCTTTCTTTAAACGTATTTGAATTCAGCTAAAGCAGACAAATAGCCACTAAATAATAGTATTATTTATTTACTTATTCCTTGAAATATATAGAGCTGGTTTCTTTCTCCATTGCATGTGAAAAATTGGAATGCATTTCAAACACTGTTACACAGCAGTTTGATTATTGCTTACCTCGAGGCACTAATTTACACTCACATTAAGCAGCCATAAAAAGCACAGAAGACTATCTGTGAAAAGTCAGGTGTCCACACTTTTTGTATCCTAGGGAAACAATATGTTAATCTCTTTTTAATTAGTCTACATCTAGGGAAAGTAACATTTCTCTAAACATCAGACTTAGAAAATAACATTTTTATTCAATACTCAATAAATATGTTTTTCAGACTGAAGTAATGAGATTATCAGGAAATGGGCCATTTATTGTTCCTGTGACTCCAAGCTAATTAAAGTCAGTCAAAAAAGCTGTAAAGGGCAGAATTAGGGTTCCTCTGAAACTGTGGGTTTTTTTAATGTACACTTCCTTCATATCTATTCTCATTCAATTTGACTGTGATAAATAATTAAAATTCACATGTTTGCTTAATTTACTCAACATATGCAGTCATGTTATATTGCTCAGAAGGCTGCAGGACTAATCCTGATGTATAGATGCAGATCTGTGAATGCTGGGATTGTTGATTGATGTCTAGATAAAGTTTTATGAATGCTGGGATTGTCCTGTGCAGGGATAGGAGTTGGGCTTGATGATCCTGTGGGTCCTTTCCAACTCAGGTCTGTCTGTGATTCTATGATCTATGTTAAAAATAGCAATGTAGAATATCCCTTCTCTTGCAGACAGCTAGGCCAGGAGTGCTCAAAAACCCATACAGCATCTGTAACTAGGTCACAAAATTCCCTAGTTTGCCTTTAGAGGGGAATTTTGAGGGTTCCCTGTTAAACAAAAGCTGCCCCACTGATCTGAGCTTCTCGGAGATCTACATGTGAGGTAGAGCAGAGTCTAATCTCTGCCAGTCTCTGGCAGTGCCTAAGACCTTAGTTTAAATGCTTATAAAGAACAAACAATGATTTTCTTACCTGAAGTAATTTCTTGTCTAGCATCTCCACATTTTAAAACAGGTACACAAGTGTAAGGTGGCAGAATTTCTGTCTCAGATATGCTGCTTCTTCAGGCAGTAAATATCACCTCTTACTCCTTTAGACAAGTCTCCTGAGATGTGTAGATGCAAATGTTATTTTTCTTAACATAAACCACCTGAAAATTGACTTTCAACATTGTGTTTGAATGGTGTGATGCTGTATACATAGTGTATTTCTCTAAGCAGATACTCCAGCTGTGATAATTTCTTAATGCTAAGAAATTATCAGAGGAGAGAGTATCTATGGTCACTAGGACTGAGAGCCTGGCAGGGACTAAGAAATCACCCTATGTTGGGAGCTGCCTTTGCAAAGACTGCTGATAGTAAAGGAAACTGATTTCTTTAATTACTTTTTGACTAATTAATTAAATTTAAAAGACAGTTTGGAGAGTTGATAGACCTTTGTGTAAAAGATTGTTTGTTTGCACTTTTTTGAAACAGAATTTTAATTTATATTAAATCCTGATGAAAGTAAAAGGACAAATGAATGAACACATAAGCTTTGAAGGTACTGTAAAAATTCTCTGCTGTAAAAAATGAAGCAATTTAGAGAAATACTGCATATGTATGAAGACAACTACATATTCACAAGCTGAGGCTGAACCAAGAGCATTGTGTGAAGGTACTGAGTCAATAAACGGATGACAGCAGCTAATTTCAAGTCCAGCCAAGCATGGAAGAAGTTCATGTTTCATTTTGTTTGTCTTCTTTTCCTATTTTCAGAGCTGTTGAAAGGGTAGAGTTGTGAAGGCATCTTTATTATACTAGCAGCTCCTTACTGTCCCTGTCTCAGCTTTACAATTTTGTGCAAAGCCACTTGCTACGTTCAAGATTGCCAAAAATACGGGGCATAACACACCATCCCTGTTTGACTTCAGGACAGGGATTCACTTACCTGCACATAAGTGCCTAGAATCATTTTAAGGTTTTTAAACAGCCCCTTGGCCCCTGATTGCCTGTTCTTCAGAATGGTGGGGCTGTGTGGTAAATCCTGGCAGGTATCTGCTGCCCTGTGTAGATGTCTCAGATACTGTGGCTCATACTCCTCTCTCCTAATGGATGTATCATCTTGAAGAAGGTCACCTTATCACAAGAGTCCCAGTTTTCAGTTGCTCTCCGTGACTGAAGTCTCTCATGAGTAAATGATAAATGGAGAAGGAAGACTAGATGATTGTTTCTGTACTGGGACCCGTTTGATCTGCAGGTCCTGCTCCACAGTGCAGCTGTGTTGATGTGTGCTGGTTGGGCTTGCTTACCTCAAAGCTCCTGAGCCCCAAGTCTTTGCTATTTGCAAAGCATAGGAAGATACCTTCAGGGTGTGTTCTAGCCAAATCCACTTTGTTTTATTGTTAGTTTCATTTTATTACTTACATATTTTAGCTAGTTTGTCATTTCAATTTGAATACAAAGTGTTTCATTTCAAGAAATTGCTCTCTATTGGTTTTTTTTGAGATAATTTTATTGTCTTTCTGGTATTGCTGAAATTATAGATATGCAAATGCATTAAGTTTATCAATGCCATATGATTTCCTGATAAACTGTCATACTCTGAGGCAGGATTGTCTCTACCTTTTAGCCACTGAGTGTGGGAGTAAGGTAAGAAAAATTGCCAGGTTTTAATGTCCATAACTGCAGCAAAGATCATCCCTGTTTATTTCTGCTATGTAGGTTGTTTTAGGGAAGCACCCACTCCTGCTTTCCTCCATGAGAAACAGATGTTTGAAATTGAAAAATCACATGAGGATAAAGGGAACCTGTGACTTGATTCTCCATCACTTTGTACCTCACCAAGGCCTGGGCTGAATTTATATCTCTGGAAGACATCTCATTTTTCAAAAGTCAGTGGTTTTGTTGTGAGTTAACTGTGATGCTGCTGGCCTTTGTCACAGTCACAGTCCCTGGGGGTAGGAGAGGCACAGAGGAGGCGACTCAGCCCCTTGACTTGTTGGCAGAGGACTGTGAGGCTGGTGTTTGAAATGGGTGACCTGTGGTCTGCCAACAGACTTTTTCACCAGGGCAGGAAAGCAGGGAAAGGGTCTGTGTGTGCCTGTGATTTGTGTTAATCTGCTGGCCTGTTTGGGGTCATTTGAGGTGTGAGCAGTTTCTGCTGTCCTCAGCAGCCTGTTGTGCAATGCAAGTTGCCTGTTTGCTAGCACCTGTGATTAAACAGTACCCTTGATTTTGCAGGATCTGATGTTCATCCTGATAATAAGAGGTGCAGGAAAACTGAGAATGAAATCAAATTATCTGCAAACCCAGTGACCCACTTTCTATTTTAAATAGAAAAGTTTAAAACATACAATTTGTTCTTTCACCTCGCAGAAGGATGTGTCGGGAAGAAAAGGTTATGCAGTGCATAACATTTTAACAAGAAAAGTTAATATTATATGACAAATTATATGTAGAACTGCAATGATGAAATAATTGAGCTTCTGGAGATTATCTTAATTGTTGCTTTTCATCTTTCATATGCAAATAGACGACTGCTGGTCTTATAAACTATTTTACAGCTCAGAGGGAAAGGTATGAACCGCTTTGTTAGTAGCATTGAGCAAAGTGTCATCTTCCCAATGAGGGGAATTTGTATAAGCAAAGATAATTCTGCTATTGCAGTTTAGACTTCATATTCTTACATAATTGAAATTCAGATAAACAGGTATAATAGCAGGTACAACTTAGATTTTGCTGAAGAAACAAATGTGTTTCTAATTCACCAGGTAGAGAAAGCCTCACCCTAGGAAATAATAATGCCACCTACTTTATCAACAGGTTCATTATATGTGTCAATTTGTATGGAGCATAATTACTATTGTTTTAAGTAATTGCAGCTATCATGGAGGGCTTTTGAACAAGGGAGATCTGATTTTGAACAAGGGAAATCCATTTTGTGTCTTGTGTCTGGATTTGCTGGTGCAGATGGATTGAAATCACAACACAGTCTTTACCTTGGCATTTGCACACCTTTTCTTCTCTTTCTGGACATCTGTATGGATGGAACTTAGTAACTTCATGAAACTATTGAAAATACTAATATAATACTAATTATATTCCATAATTAATAATATAAAAGTATTAAGAATATGTTTAAAATGTAAAGATAAAATATATCTTTAAATCTTTGTGATATATAAGAGAGTATATTCATCTGTCAAACCTCTGATAAATTGCAAAGGGTTCAAAAAAGGAACAGAGATACAGATAAACATGTATATATTCACATACACTTGAATTCTTAGTGAATTTAAGCATTATTTCCTTCAGGTAAAAATCAAATATAAGTAATTTTGGTTTATTAGGTAAATTGAGGAAAATCTATGATGAAGCTTAATTCTTCAACATTAAGGATGGCTATAAATTAATCTGAAAAGGTTGAAAGTTGTAGCTCACAGAAGTAATAGATGTACATGGTGTTTGGGGACCTTATATTTGCTTTTCTTGGGTAATTTTTAGCTTGGGCTTATGCTCAGTAAAACGTGCTGTCAAATCTGACTAATGGCACTGACATTTATTGTTTGTAGTTTAGAAGGATAGAAACTGAAAAGATAAGAGACTGCAGTTCCTTAGTGGTATTAAATGGCCAGTAGCTGATTATTCTGATAAAATTATTATTTTTCAGGTGACTCTTCCCTACCAGTTAGAATATTTGATAACAAACTCTTCCCCACCTTGTGGGAGTGTCCTGCTCATTAGAGAGGTAAAATGTACTGTGAAACTTGATAGCCCTCATTTTCCCTTGTTGGTCCTTGTGCAAAGGAGCACTTGCTCAGGTGGCTGAGGTTATGAGTTTATCAGCTCAACAGGTGAGATTTTGACAGAATGAGACCTGGTTTCAGAAACTCAGCTGTGTCTAAAAAGGGCATTTGTTACCCTTTTTACCTGAAGAAAGAGCTAGAAAAATAAATTCATGACTGAGGTACAAAGGCAGCTGGCAGATATTTTGTAAAGTGCAGCACCTCAACTGTTGATGTGAGCCCTTCAATCCCTTCCTGGATTTAGGTCACGATTCATCTCCTACTACAAAACATAATTCCAGAGGGGGTGAAAATTTACCATGTGTGCATATAGAGTCTGTGGGTGTCTTTAATCTTAGGATGCACTATGTTTTGGGCCTTGTAGCAAGCTGCTATTAAATACTTGTAGATTTGAGTTCTTTTTTCCCCCATCTCTAATATTTGATTCAATGACAGATGGTGATATAAATGGAAGGTATGTACCTTCTTGGCAGCCTTTTAGGCTTTCTAGTAGGTGTGGTGAGGTGGGAAGTGTTGTCCACTGCCATGGCATGGCAGATTCCTGCCCATTATTAAACCCAGCACTTCTGTGAAGATCCTATTTCTTGTCCCCAGGGGCCTGAGATTAGCTAGGCAGGAAGTCTTTTGCTCTGGAGGGTTAATATTGCTGTATTTCTGCCTTCCCTTGGGGAAGAAATACTGTCTAATGTGGGTAAAGAAGAGGATGAGCAAAATATGGGTGTCTTGGACAGAGAACAAAGCGATTAGTTCCTCATTAAAGGGACAGATACTGTAACTATAGTAACCATTGCATATATGAACTTCTACCCACTTCATTGTAATCCACTTGGTTACAACACAGATTTTTACTTGTTTGTACTCTCTAACTGAAGAGCCACATCATAAATACTTGTCAAATATACATATATATATGTATATTTACACATACAGACTTAGAGAAACTGAAGTTCCTTGGGATTAGCTACACAGATGGGCAAATTCACCCATATAAATACCTATCAGTGGTATTTTTAACACTTTTTTCTTGATGACTAATAGAAAATAAATGCCATAATGACTCAGGAACCATGTTAACACTTAAGAATACCCCTATCTGTGCATATATCTCTATTCTCTGAAGCATTATATGTTTCATTTCAGCTGCTTCTTTCTAATAAAATACCATTAATGTTTAAAATCTGAGTAAATGGAGTATGTCTCAGAAATCCTGTTGCCTGTATCAGAGCAATTTCCCATCTCTCTCGGGTTAGCAATGCTATTAACCTGTTCCACTGCACTCACTTCACACCTGGCTACCTACATTAATGCATGGTACTACTCACCTACATGGAATGAAATGACTAACATTTAACCTACTGATATGAACAAGCAGAAAGCTGAAAGACAAACCACTGGCAAATGTTCTCCCTTCTAAGAAGGTCACATTGAGGCTTACAATATTAATGGTCTTCAAACCAGCCAAAATCTCCCAGTCTGTACTGAATTCAAAGGGTGAAAGTGGGTTAAACATAATGTCTTAGTGGCTCTTTCCAAGTCCTGTATTTCATGGACTTTTAGCTAGGAATCCTGAGAGCTCCTAGTCAGAAAACTGAACAGCTTTCACTGTTATTGCCAAATAGCAAGACCTCACATTTACTAGTGATAAAGAAAACACCTAGCTGTAATATTTCTGTCAGATTTAAGGAGATCAAATTTTGGTCAATGTCCACCAAGAAGGATTCCTTTGCTCATTTCAGTGAGGTGCTATAGCAACTGAAATACCAGAGAGGATTAAATGTATTTCTACATAACATCTTTTACAACAGGGCAGCAAAAACCTGTCTGCTTAGTCTTAAAATCATACCCATACTTCCAGCCACTGAAAAGTGTGGGTTCTCTGGGTAAAAGGACCTATTCTGATAAGGCTTTTTTTGACTTTTAGGCGGTTTCAGTGGAAATTGTAGAGTCTTTTTGCCCCCAAACAAGATTATGCCTGGCTTTAATTTTTAGACTGAAAAAAATGCCTTGCCCCTCAGTGAAATATTGCCGATAGTCTGAATATCAAGGCAAAATTTCAGTGACCCGTGAGCTCAGCTGAAATTTCTTCTGGTTGCGATAAGGTACAGAAATTCTTCTATCCTGAAGAAAAGTCAGGCTCTTCAGGATCAGCAAATCCCTGACACAGTTCCTGCTCATGGGATGCTGCTTGTCCTTTGCAGGTATAGGGCCATGCAGAAAGTTATGCTGGGGCTCACATTGATCAGTGACCAGATCACCTCTTGGGACTTTCAGTTAATTTTTCTTGCATTTCTTCTGATCTGAGAGCACTTGGGAGGCAGCAGTTTCTGAGGTTACCAGAAAGCACAGCATGTACAATCATTTGAAAACCATAACAGATAACTGATAGAGTTAACACAGAGATAAAACCTGCATGATTTAATCTGCCTCAATTTCCTCATAATGCTGGGTCTCTTTTAGGGTCAAGATGCCTTTGGTTCCCTGGAGTCTCCTTTTGAGGCCATTGCAAGCTCTTTCTCCTGTCTCAGTAAAAACTTCTCCCTTGTTTGTCTCTAGGCTGAATCAGTTCTCCCTAGCATGACGGGAAATCCAAGCCCTCCTCCGTGGGTTTTCCTGTGATGTTTTCTGCCAGAACTTTCAGGTCTCAACTGAAGGATATTTAACTCCTGTGGCTGTCTCAGGGCCTCTGCAGCCTCCTGTGATGCTGCAGGCTTGCAGCTGAGCCAGGGAGCTCCCTGTGCTCCTAACGGAGATGCTTCTCGCCTGGGTGTGCGAGAAGCATCAGCAACTCCGAACACGAGGGTGCTGAGAGATGACAGATGAGGAGCCCCATAATTCCTGTCTTTGAAAGCCACTTTACAAAATTCTGTGAAAGAATGTACGAGGCCTACAATTACTTCTCATCAGAGTATGTCAGAATCAATTAAAGAAGCTCTCAAAACATGTCTTGCTTTAGGCTCTCACTGCCAGTGACATGGAAAACAAGAATTTGTGACACACAGTTTTATTTCGTTGCTCAGAATACTGTTGATTTGTAACCTGTCACAGTTATAAAAAGGCCTCATGTTTCTATTATATCTGCAATGTAAGCATCTGGGGAAAGCTTTGCTTCTTTGACAGATATTTATGTATAGATGTAGTGGTATTTTCAAGTGTCGTGTGAAATACTAACAGCTATACTTGTTTCCTCTTTTACCTTTGAAATGGATAGATCCCTTCTGTGGTCTAAAACACACACAACAGGCATCCATTATTTTCAGCAACACATGGAGAACTTTACTATCATTTCTTTTTATACTATATGAATTTACTGATATACTTCACCTTTCGGACCAGTCGATGGGCAAGCGAAACCTTGTACTTCATCTGAGGTTACATCTTGGGTCTTTTTCTCTGTGCATCTGAAGTGGTAGGGTGAAAATCTTTTTCTGTACAATATTCTGGCAGAGCTTTAAGTTTTGCATATCCCACTTGACATCAAAAACCTGGTTTTATATTTGTGAAACTTCGTTCTCTTGAAACTGAGAAACGGAGTGGCGTTTATTGTGATTATGTGAATGTGTAAAATTAACACTTGAAGCAGTGTTATTATGGCATCAGCTAGTCAAGTCTGGTATTTATAGTTACATGTCTAGGGCTGAATCATACCACCTTTTTCCATTAAAAATGGAAGGTTTTAATGCCAAATTTCAGACCTAGCTTTACAGTTTATATTACACAGCTTAATTAGACTTAAAGATTGTTATATAATTTTCCATTTTATCATCAAATAATCTTCAGAAATAAAGTATTTCAGGTTTTTTTGCAGTCTCATTTTGTCTGAATTGCTGTCTGGTTGTTTCCTTTTTGGTTTGTTTTTACTAGACATCATCCCTGGCTATGTGTTTGCACTCTGTACTCTTTGTTCATTGCCAGACCAAACATGGAGTGTTGCATATTGAGGCAGACAAGAGGAGGTAGGTCCAACCACACCCATCCTCTGCTAAACCATGTCCCTCAAAATGTGGACCACTGACTGCATTTTGCCTAGAGGATTAACAACATGCAGAGATAACCTCTTTTGGACAGTGTATTGTATTTGGTCCAAGTTAATAATGACTAAAAGTAATTAGACCTGGTAGCCTATGTGAAACAAACTGGTTGTTTCAATCTGCAAAGGACATGTGGCATAATGAGAGAGAAAGAAACTAAGTAGGAAACTAATACTTTTTACAGCATTATCTTAAAACCTTTAACCAAGGTTCCTTAGCTTAAATGCTTCATTCAGTAGGATGTATGAATAAAAAGACTTATTGGTTTCCCTTTAGCCAAGCACAATTCAACCTCTAGTCCCTTACTTCTTATCTCCAACCTCTTCTTTCAACTCTTACTCTTAAATACCCATCACATTCAGATGGGAACAAGAAGCTAATGGAGTCTAGAATTTAAAATACTATTCAGGAGCCTGGCTTTTTACACTCTGGATACATAACTTGCTAGATGTTGAGGTGAAATTTAGCAGTAACCCTTTTTCCAGAGTTATAACATTCCTCCAGAGCTGTTCTGAAGCATATTTAATGCTAGTTAATGGTTACTCCTCAGTCAGAACATCTTGTCTTTTCTTTACCACAGCTTCATTGTGGTCAGAGAATTTGAGCAGCTATGAAGTGCTCCACTTTTAGGCACAATCCTGGAAACTATTTTGAGCCTTGGCTGTTATTTGTGGTCCCTTTCTCCTGCTGAGGTGCTGCTCTGTAGCTCAGCCGCATTCCCTAACTGCAAATGACCTTCTCCACCTTCACTGCTTCTTTGTGAAGTGGGATGTAGCACCAGTTCACAGCCCAGAAGCCCCATCTCTGACCTGTGCATTTCCACAGTGCTCTTAGCATTAACTCTTTTCTCTCCCTTCCCAAAAATGTTGCAACTTTTCAGTTCATTGACAATTCTACACCAGACATTGCTCCTAGTTTTGTAGGTGGCTGGTGAGAAGGGAGGGATTTAGTGCTGTCTTTGACAGAAGGTCCATATCCTCTGAGCTCTACTCTGTTTGACTTGCTGGTCTCCCAGTACAACGTGAGGTAGCACAGAAATCACATAAGAATGGGCTTCTTCTTTTTCCATATACAGGAAAACAGATTTCATGAGTTTTCCTGCTCAGTAATAACTTGTTCTCCACTTGCAGCATTTAGTATTAGATGCCATATCTTAAACCAAAACCAAACCCTGTGCTTAAACCAGTACCTTCTTGGCAAGGTGAATTTTATGATCTTTTTTTTTCCTGAAGTCATGGAAATGTTCAGCTCTGATTGGCATAACAGTGAACAAGTATTAGCACAATGAGAGCAGTGTGAGGGAAAGCCTTGGGAAGCGGATTTCACAAAATGAAATCAGAATATACCAGGGAAATAAAAAGCATTCACATCTGAAAAGAGGCTATAGTGGGACAAAATCAAATTTAAATGGAAATTCTGATCATTGAGAACTGGGACATTTACCTATTTTTGGATGAGAAGAAATGAAATTTCACATCAGGCACTATGAGGGTGGCAGAGGTTTATTAAAAACAGGTTTAGAAACAGTGGCTCCTGGATTTTTAGTAGTGTAACTACAAAGTCTACAGGCCACGTGGCTATAACAGTGATGGAGGTCTTTAAAATATAAGGGAAGATTCAGAGGTACTGTGTTCCTAACTGTAAATTTTTACTACCCAAAGTAGAAGTGTATGCACAATTTTCCTGCTTATGCCTTTTGTTGTGTCTGTGTATATTTATATTTTATATATACTTTATATATTTTTTATATTTTTTTGGTGAAGCCAACTGCACAGGTGCACAAGGCACTCAAGGTAGGAGGAAGAAGAGAAGTTTAAATCCATGACTGGAGGAACACAAAAAGGGAAATAAGGATTTGCCTTTTCATTCTTTGCCCCAACCCACTTGATCTTCACTCTGTAGAGTCCCCATTTGGATGCTTCCACACTGGGACTGTACTCACAAAACCCAGCAGAACCCTTGTGTGTGATGAAGGTTAACTATTCCTCCTCATCAAAGGGCTTGACTGGTAATTAATTGAGTAAATAGAAACTTAATGTTGCTACGCAGCAAGAGAGGGAATCATTACCCCCAAGGCACATGAAGATTTTTATCATTTTGGTTCTATGTTAATGCCCTCTTTGTCTGAAATCTGACTTGGCTTCAGGCACGTGTTTCTGTGATACTTTCTGTAATAAAAGGTTTGCCTAATTTCACACATTAAAAATCAGAAAATAATTTAAGGCCACACAGCCTTCTCTAGCTTTGCTTACAGTTTATTTTTAGAGTTTACTTGGTATGATATGATCTAAAATATACACTGTTTTCCCCCATGATATAAAATGTTAGTTCTCTAACTATCTAATGAGATTTGAAGCAAACAGGAAAGACATTCAAAAGCCTTCTCTTTTCATTTAGAGAAAGAAAATGGAAAAGGATCTGTAGAAAAGATCTAAATCATCATATATCTAGAAAGCCAATCTTATGGAAGTTCAGATATGTAAACATATGAGGAAAGAGACAAAGCTAAGGAATTAATAAAATATCACATAACAGAGTAAAAATATAAAAAGTATAAGTGAACAGTTGGCAGATAAGAAGAGAAAAACATTAAAGAATGAAAGGCAATGTTCCTGTAAGTCTAGTGTTAATTTTTTAACACTAAAACCTTCCTGCTATAGAGATGCACTAATAGAAAATAACAATGATATGAAGAAGACAACCTAAAAGCTTTTTGATTTTTAAGGTATTATAAGAATATTAAGATTTTAGAGATAAGAATGAATAAACTATGTAACTATCCAAGATGAATTATGTAGTCTTTCTGACTGTAATAGATCAATAACAATGCACATTAACTGTACACATTAGGCATTAAAATTAGCACTTAAGTGTTATGTTTAAGATGTTTATAAACTAGGTAATAAAGACATTTAAACATCAAATATTCTATGGTTTTACTAAAAGTCAAACCCTGCTTTCCAAGATACTTCCAAATACCTGCTTTTCAGCTGTTGTTCCTGGTAATACCTGTGATACAAAGTCAACACAAGCTTTAAGGCAAGTGACAAGATGAATTCTGTTAACTACAATGAGCAGTACAATAAGTATAGTTTACAAAAATAATATATATGTATGTAAATTAAATATTTTTACTAATTAAATAATAAGATTAAAGCCAGAATAAAGAATTTATATTGAGGGATCAGTGAACTTGTTCAGATACACATCAAACTTGTATAAATTTATTTTTATATAAATATCTACTTTGAATTATCTGTTGCATTTAATGTTCAAATGTATGTCTTAAACAAAACCAGCAGGCCCTGTTGACACCTGAGAGAGTTATAATCTCCTACATTTGTGTATAATAGCATGAGGCATGATAAGTGATATGAAATGCATGTATACTATATTTATTTCCTCCAGGTACGCTCCTTTGTTTAAAACTGGCTCAGGAATCTTGTTTTTATGATCATAAATACAGGCATTCCAATCCTATTTTCTTTCCCCTGAACTGTGCTAAATAATCACAATTTTGCTTCATAAACATAATATCAGGTTAAACTTGTTTAACTATGTCGGGTTTGTTCTTAGTAATACCCACCTAAAGTGATGATAGGACATAATAATACTTCATAAGTATTATTACAGTCGTAACTTCTAGACTTTTGAAGCAAGCATGATCAGTAGTGCAGTGATGAAACCCAGTATTGTCTCTCTCACCATACATAGCTGCAAATTTTCCCTATGTCTGATGGACACAACCAGGCTACAACTGGGACACCCACACCTGGTGGCAACAGAGCTTCTTGCAGTGGATCTGTGCTTCCTTAGCCCTTAACCCATCCATGCCACGTGCTTCACCAGCATTCACCAGCATACAAAACCACTTATTGGCTGTTCCAGCCTGATTTAAAGCGTGGCACACACAGGGAGGCACAGCAAGAGTGAAGGTTCTTCCCAATACAGAAGAAATTAATCTATTAGTGGTTCGGAGTTTTACCGTTATTTGTCTGTGGAAATAAAAGCCCTTCCTCAATTCTAAATAACTGAAAGCAGAAAAAAACTAGTTAAATGGTGCTTGCAGTTCTTGTTTTGACATGTTCTGTACTATACTCCCTTCCACAAGCAACATTGCCTTAAAAAAGACGAGCTAGAAAGCATCTCTCTTGCTCACAGATATTGCTTAATACAGCAGCAATCACAGAGACTGAAAGATATGTATTTGTTAATGAACAGCTTAATGAGCTGCTCTCTCAGGAAGGTAATTTGGTCAGTCTTCTGGGTTACAGCCATTCTTTCTAAAACAAGTAAACAAAACCCATTGATAAATCTCTTTCTTGGGGTTTCTTTGGGTAAATATTAGATGATGATGTCAGGTTCAGTGCCAGGCACTTTTGCCAATGGTAGCATTGGATCAAAGTAAACACTAACAACTGCAAACTTACCAGGGGCAAGAGATCAGACAACACAAAGCTTGCAGTAATTAAACTGAGCACTGTGGCTGCAAATAATTCTGATAAATGAAGCAAGAAATTGTTCATTTTCTGTCATGTACTCATTTGACATTGATATTTGTAGAAGAGAACAGTCACAAAAATCTACTGCCTTGTTCACAGTTGCAAAACATTACAATAATACAGAGGGCTGAGGTTTGGGATGGGCAAATTAACTAGGGAAAAAATTGGCTACCAATTATGATTGACTGATACTTGGTAATTACCCTTACCTGTGTCTCTTTCATTGCTAATTTCTTAATGACTTCTGCCTTTTCCTGCTGCCAAGTAGTTTTTGACTCTTCTGCAGCAGACTGATGGGCAAGACATTATGCAGGTTAGTATTTTGCATTGCTTTGCATCTTTACTTAATATGTTTTAGCTTAAAACCAGATCTAACCAGGTGAGTGAGTGGGAATAAGTGCTGTTCCCCTCTTAATGCAGCAGGCTGTTAGTTAACTGCAGACTTCCCAGCTTGAGACTTTCCTTATGTTTGTCTTTTTGAAGTCTTATGAAAGCTAATCAAGCCATTATAGTCCTAATAACTCTGAGTGTGATTGTTAGGTCATGTTCCTGATTTATTTGTGGCTATCATGAGGAAATTCATCCCAGTAATGTGTTGAATAATACAACTCTGAGCATTAGGCGTCTTGGTATTACCAGCAGTGAGCTATTGAGAGGAGCAAATGTGTTCATTCAGGCTTTGTGAAAGTAAAGATGCTCTGATAGTGAGCTCTGAAAAAACACTGGAGTGATTTTTTTAGGCTTGCTGTTTCAGCAGCACATTTGTGGTGCTGTGTCCCTCACCCTCAACTGATAACAACAACTGTTTAATGCCAGTCCCTGTGCCTCCTACTCTGCCCCACACCCCCAGCCTAGGGCCTCAGGACCTGTGACTGAGCCTGTGGACCCCCATGGATACATCTTCTCTTTCCAGTTTGCCCTTGCATGCTCCTGTGCCTCCCCAGGCTTGTCTCAGTACTTTTGGCTTGGTGTGCTGAGCTGCCCCTCTTACCTTGGAGTTGCTTTAAAGTGAGTTGTATTCCTGCACGAGGTAGCTCCAAAATCTCTGCAAGCCTCTCCTTATTAAGAATGAGCCTTGGTCTATTCCAATATCAGATGCTGAAAATCTGTGTGGTCTTGATGTTATAATTTTTGGACAAAAACAACAGAGGTACTTTCAGTTCCTTTTTTCTTTGCTAAAAGTGCTTAAACACACTTTATCTGAATAGATTCTAGGGTGTAACTACCAAGAGAATCGATTACCACAAGAAAGCTCTTAGATATGAGTGATTAATGAATGGCATCACTGATTTTTTTAATTATTTATTTTGCAAATAATAGTATTTACTTGTAAAAGGGGTAACAGTAGCATAGCATTTTTTATAAACCTCATAACACTATTAATAAGGCAGATCTTATTGGCTTGAGAGATAAAATATGCTCTTTTTTATACATGTGATAAAATGAATGATTATAAATGCAATAGACTCCAGGTTTAGCTCAGATTGCCTATATTATCATATTAACACGCATTTCTAGTGATGGATAATGCTTATAATATAATGTTTTCCCTAACAAAATTTCTCCAGCAAAATTCTCTGCATCAATCTTGCTGTTAAAAAATTAAATAAATAAAACCCAAAACTATTTAAGAAAGTGGTTACTGCCACTGTCAGATGGCATCTTCATCACCAAACTGGCCATTAAGAATGTTAAAACTGTTATTTTTTGCCAGACTTCCCTGCTCCTCTAGAATTCAACTAGAAATTTTCAGGTCAGATTCCTAAGAGGTTGCAATGACAATATCCTGCATCCCCAGGATAAATCCTGGTGCTCTTTAGTACACTTTTTGCTTAAGTCAATGTGCTGTCAACAATTTCGTTCACCCCTTCTGCTCTGGCCAACAGTTTCCTGTTTTTCCCCTCCCCTCCTTTGGGAATCAGCAGTATCCTAGAAAAATTTCCACCTACTGGATCAAACCCATTTGAGGATGTGCCTAGCATCTCAACCAGAGGCATCATTTTCTTAGTGCAGTTAAATGGACATCTGATCATAGCTGATGCATATCTGTGTTGGGGAGAGATTTCACTTGGTAGAAAAACAGGTAAGAAAAGTCAGTAGTTGAAGCAGAGTAAAACTTAAATTTGAAATTAAATCAATGGGCTCATTTATGGCCCAGTGGTTGTAGCACAGATCTGATAACAGGCTCCATAGCAATTACTGGGTGACATACAGTGGCCTATTTATGCCACTATATGTCACTACAGAGGCTTATGACATTCTGAGTGTGAAATTCTATTGAGATTAAGAAACAAAACCATAAATTCCTGAAATGAACACTTAATGTTATTATATACTGGGCTTCTGCTGTCTCATGTTTAAATATTATGCTATATTTTGCAGTATAACAATTACTAAACTCTTAAAAGTAGAGCAGTCTGTAAAATAAAACCATATCTGTCATAATTGTGCTTTGTTTTCCTTAGATATTTTGACAGTGTTATTAATCTGCTAAATGTCAATGTCCAGGAAAGAAAAAAACCCTGTTTGCTAATCTTTTTAGTTCTAGCATTAAATGTGATGTTAATAATCATGCTCCCAACTTGCATAGATTAATCAAAGGCATGAATCACAGGGCAATTATATCTCAGTGAATTGAGGAATTTGTAAGTGAGCCAAAGCACTTGGCAGTTCCTGCTGTAACAGTAGTGTAAGAATATGGTATAGTGTTTCCAGATGCAGTTCTATCACAAGCTGCACCAAGAGAAATCAAGGGGAAATTTTCATGGATTTGTGAAAGTGAGAAGTTGTTAATACTAAGGGTGGTCTTAGTAACCACAAAGTAGTTGAGACTGAAACAAAGGCAATAAAAATGTGATTGTTAAATATAGAAATCCAGGAAATACTTATCTAAAACCTCTCTGTAGAAATGCACATTCATATTTTTGAAGCATAATTAAAAATGTTAAAAATTGACATTTGATGGGTGCTTTATCCAGACTGCACAGTAATGAGTGGTTGCCCCATCTCACTATTGCATGGCTCTTCATTGCTGAAGGAATATACACTGCTTTCAAGGACTGGTGGTGTCTTGGGAGCTTGTGCAAACTCTTGCCCTGCTGGTGGACATGGGGAAAGGTCTGGCAGAGGAGTGGGGAGGTGCTGCAATATGCTTTACTTTTTCTACACAAAGGCTACTTGCAAGTAAACATCCAGGTTGGGTTTTTTTAAAAAAGCTTTCTAACTGCTATGCCAGGTAGGATGCTTAAAATTTTCCTAAAGTGGTTTTAATCAAAATCAATATTAATCTGATTTCTCAGACTCATGATTTTAAACTAGGATTTAAGTTTTATACTGTAAGTGCTTTGCTATATGCTAAGAAGGTGTTTCTACCACTCCAACTTTCTTTTACATGAAAACTGCAGGAAAAGAGGTTGAAGACCCTGGGGAGGCTGTCTAGTCTGACCCAGCTGAAACCATTTGGTCACTGCTTTGTGTCTAACCGATGAGTTTCCCTCTGGCACTCCGTGTAAAGATGGGAAGGGAGTTTCCCCTGTGCCTTGGTTGCCACTGTCAGGAGCCTGTGGCTCTGGCCTCAGCAGTGAAGCACAGAAACTCTGATGTAGCAAATTCCTCTGCCCCAAGCAGGACCAGTTATGTATAAATATTTCCTCACAGACTGCTAGTGATGGAGATTTCTCCATTTCCATGAGGAAATCTATCATGATGCCTAATGCTGGAAATAATTCTCTATTGATCTCTAGCCCAGATCACCCAGATGCAATTTAAGTCTGTTTTTCCTTGGCCTTCCTGCAATGAACATAGAAAACTAATCAGTCTCTATCAGAAGACTGCTTGGTCTCCCTGTGGCTTTCTCCTCTCCAAAACCAGTAGCTGAAACTCGTTCAGACTTTCCCTATAGGACATTTTGTAGCCTTCTGATTATCCTTCTTGTTCCCCTCTGGGTTGTTTTGAACTGATCCATGTATTTCTTGAAGCTGGTACTCTGTGGGATGCATTGATACAGGAGCAGTGCTGAGCAGAACAAGTTGGATGCCTGGCATATAACCCTTTGTTTTTTTAATGTATATACACACACACTGATACCAGGAGACAAGGACAGCTTTTCATGATGGACACTGTTGGCTACTATTAAGTTGATCATCTTCCTCCTTGTTTTTGGGCAGTTGATCCTTTCTAAGCACAAACAAAACACATGTATTCCCCTGCCTCCTTTCCCTACCTCGCCCCAACAAATGTCACTTCACAAACTTGTTGAGATTATTTTAAAAAGCATTCATTTAAAAACAACAAAACATGAAACTTCAATAGAATCAAGGTGGGAAATATCAGTCTTTTATCCCTACTGACTTAAAATAATACATACCCTGCCTTCCCATATGGTTGGAGATAGAGTGGAGTAAAGGACTGGTATCTGCATGCCATACTCATGCAAAAGTGAAAACAAAAACCTATACTACAGTAAACCACCATTGTTCTGCACAACTGTACTTTATTATATCCTGGTATTAGAAGAGTTTTAATAGAATGGGCATTTTACAACTAATCTCCTAGAAAGCAGATGTCGAAATGTAGAGGTACAGAGAAACCACATGGGGTATTTAGAATAGTTCTTAAAGTTTTGAATAATCTATACCAAACTCTGCCGTCCTTTTTCATGAAAACCTTCGTTTGTATGTTTGTAAAATAACTTCTAACTGAGGCAGATGTGACCTTTTTCCTCTCGTCTCCAGACAATTATTTTACATTTAATGTCTGATAAAACTTCCTGCAGTCATGTCTTGCCTGTCATTTTCTCTTTATGAATGCTCTTTCGTGACTTCCTTGAGTTTACTGCTCTGTTTACTTCTGTCTCTATGATTCACTGCAATCTTTCCAGCATTCTTACAAATTTCAGGAAGCATCAGCACATTTTCACTCTTTTGTTCAGTGACAGTTTTTCTGCAGCTGAATTCAGATGATAGATCTTGATTTCTGGCAATATTTCCATTACATTGATCTCTTTTGTCATTATTTCCTTGCAGGTAGGCCCCTGACAGGAGCTGTGTAATAAAACTGTCACCACCACTAGGCATTAGCTAACAACACAGTGCAATAATGTTGATTTTGGAAACAATATCCATTGCATAATGAGTCAGAGAAATCTTGAGGTTTTTCTAAGACTGTAAGTCATATCTCATATGTGTTGTAGTTCCTTTTACTGTACATGATGGTAAATAGACTAATTCTTCAATAATGTTAGGGTGGCTGTGGATTCTTTCTTTTTTCTGTGTGAGCTAAGATGGCATCATTTTTCCTCCCTTTGTTGCCCAAGATTTTTCAGGCAGAGCAGCTTCTGTGTGTGTTTCAATTAGCTGAAAAAATTACCCTCTCTCACCTATATTATCTGTACTACTTATGAAAAATACCAAATAAAAAACTGTGGGAGCACAATGACTGCAGCAGTAACTTGGAGCTGTGTAAGGACAGTTAAATTTAATCAGAATTCAGTACCTCAAACCACTTTGTAACAAGAATTTTCAATTTTCACTGCTGAATCTGTAGTTCAGCGGGGTATCTGCACCGCTTAGCCACATCTTGCCAATCTAAGGTACATAAGGTACAGATAGTTCCTACATCCTAATAAATGTGGTTGTAAAGGCTAAGTTTTCTGAAGTCTTCCCTTTCTGCTGGTGCTCTGAGCAGCCTTGCTGCTGATGTGGCTGAGCAGCAGTGCACCAACCATACCCTGAAGGCTCTGCAGGATCCTCGGGTCACACAACCCTCTGCCAGACGTGCCCTCATAGGCATGTACTACTCTAAGTGCCCAAGTGCTTCCCTGGGCTCAATAAAAGCCTTGAGTTCTTTAGAAGTGCCTTCTTATTAGTTATGTTGTTGGTAGATTTTTTTTTCCCCAGTCATCTGGGGCTTATTTTAATCGTAATAAATATTAAAATACAAGGAGGTGGGTCGCAGGCAGAAGTACCTTCCTGGCTCTGCAGGGTTCCCAAAATAATAGCTCTGAGATGTGTGACTTGCCAGTGTGGAATGTTTTCTTAGCTCTCAATCTTAGTTGTTATGATGCATTCAGTGCCTCTATTAAATCTTCCAGGAAAACCACGCAAGAAAGGTATTGGATGACCTATATAATTTACAGTGAATGACACCTATATTTGATACCAGAGTGAACAGAGCCTGGTTTATAGGAAGGTTATAACTTTTCCTTTTTTTGCAAATATAGTATCTTGTTTGATAACACAGCTCTGAAGGAAAAGCTATAATTATGATGAAATAAAATAGGAATGAATGGCGTAAACCAGAAATGTAATAGGAATATGTAAAGAAGAAAAAACTTGACATTGTTTTTGTGCTTTAAATTCTTCCCAAAGATGTCATAACCCATCAGACTGTGGCCATTTGTCTGATTTGAAAATCTTTCCTTTCAACAAAAAGTGAAATGTTTCCATGGAGATCAGCCAGAGATAGCCAAATGACGAAATTCTTGGCTGTACTTTCAGTTTGGTTTCTATGGTTTCCAGACAAGGAGAAAGGAAAGTGAAGTTGCTGACGTTCTCTTTCTTTCTTTCTTTTCTCTCCTTGTTTTTCTGCATGTAAAGTGCTACTGTAAACCAAATGATGGAGTTGAAATCAGTGTAAACCCACAATAAGCAGAGGTAATCGTTGTCATCTTGGTCCTTGAAGAGCCTCGTGTAGGTCTATTGTGCAGTTTTACATCAGCCCTCATTCTAGGGGAAAGAAATCATGACAGATGTAATAATTTCTTAGTGTTAAGAAAAAAAGATATATGCATAAATATATGACTTTATAATGACTTCACTTCACTTGACTGTGCACTACACATTGAGTAAATGGGAACAGCATTGACAGCGTGTTGTGTTTTAGCCCCAGCAGCAAAACGAACCATGTGGACTCTCTCACTCCTCTTCCCCACACCTGCCTTGGGATGAGGAGGAGAACTGGAAACAAAGAAGGGAAAACTGGTGGGTTGGGATAAAAACAGTTTAACAGGACAGCAGAGGGGGAGAAAAACAATAGCTGTGATAATAAAATATGTCTATACAAAGAAAATGATACCCAGTGCTAAGCATTGACTGCTTGGAAACCAATGCCCTGCACACACTAAGCCACACACCAAAGTCACCAACCACCCAACTTATTTATACTGGGCATGAGGTTATGGTATGGAATATTCCTTTGGCCAGTCTGGGTCAGCTGCCTGGCTGTGTCCCCTCACAGCTTCTGGTGGAAGTTCACTCTATCCCAGCTGAACCCAGGAACACTGCACACTTCCTTTTAAAGTACACAGAAGCTAACAATGCAAGACTGCATCTCAGAAGCAGGCCTTTAGAAAAAGCAGTGCTGCAGGTCTTGGAAATAATACTAAACTGGGTGGAAAATCACAGTAGTGAACAGGGCATCTCATGGATTTCTATACAGGGTCAGCAGACCTCCATACTGCAAAATGAAACTGTTATCTTGACATCTAAATTCTCATTTTTCCTCTCACCCAACACCTTAAACTGGCTTTTCTCGAGAAGTATCATGTGGTTATTTGGAACTGGTAAATACATTCTTTTCACACTGTCTCACTGAATGTTGCACAGACCACATTGCTGCTTTATAGATTTGAAAAGCAATTGTTCCCCTCTCCGTCCTGCTTCTCTGCTTCTTCCTTTCCCAATAATAGTGGGGTTTGGCTTTTTGTTTGTTTTCTTTTTTTGTAAATATGTCAGATATAAACATATTTCCACTTCTCTGTTTTTTTCCATTCTATCCTATCATCTCTATCATGTTTCTGAGAAGCAGAGCTTTTGTCTTTTGCACTGATTTCTTCCTTCTTTGTCTGACTTCCTCACAGAGGCAAATTCATGATACTGTAGAGGGTCATAACTCAGAATAGAGTGAAACAAGAGGTGATGGTATTGCTATGTGACATTTGCTGAAGTGCAGGTCAAGTCAAGATCGATGACCTGCAAAGCCTCTTGTATCTGCCCTCTACGTATGACCCTGAAAAGTCAATTGCTCATGCTGTCCTCCAGTCAAGAAGCTGATGAAAAAGGAAACTATGCACATCATGCAACTCTCTGTGATTCTTAAAATCTTTTTTTAAAGTAATAGCTACTTTCACAATCCAAGTTTTTCATTAAAATGCATGATTTAAGAATTGAAGGTCACAATGGTTAAATTTCTTGGTTCTAAATTAAAAAAAGACTTGATAGCAAACCTAGGACACAAGAAAGTTAATACGCATGAAAATAAGACCACAAAATATTAATACATTTAGATTTAAACCCATTCTTTTCAAAAGTCTTTGAAAAGATTTTAAATCTCTGCAGAAAACAGATGGTCAGTGCTAGCAGAATAACAGAGAAGGAGTCCAGGAGGTGTCACCTACCTGACCCACAGTAACTTGTTGAGGGAGGGCTACAATACCTTAAACCCGTGGGGCTATGGAAGTTGACAAGTGCTGCTACTTAAAGGCTGAATGATTCCTGGGAGCAGCACTTTGTCTTCTGCTGGCAAAACGAGACAAAGAGATGGGAATAAGTCTTGTATGAACTGTGCAGTGGCACTCTCTACTTAAATTGTCTTGTGTATTGCTACAAGAGTGAAATCAGCAGCAAGGAGATAGAAGAAGCAGAAGGAATCTGGTGTAACACTGCTCTCAAATACCTTTAGGTGAGATGTGGTTTGCAGAAGCATTACCAGAGGAATCAGAGTGAAATTGGTCTGTGTGGATAGGAGACTTGATTAATACAAGCATTTTAAGTATTAATTCACCCTTTACTTCAAGATCACTGAATTACTGGAATCTTTGATGTAATGAAATTTAATACTTACCTTGATTAAGTACTAACAAAAATAGTTCACTGATGCCCACTTGTAAATGATAAGAAAACAGAGTTCTTATCTATGTAAAGGTTTTTAATTGTGTGTGATACACTAGAGCAGAACTTGTTAATACCTTGCAGAATTGTGTCTTAACTTGTATAGAAAAGACTCTCCATGATGGAGAATATTTTCCCCAAGGGTATAGGCTCTGAGTTGTTCAGTGGATTAGCTTTCAGAAAAGGTTTTTTGCCTTGTGTTCATTGTTGCTATTACTCTACTTTCCTTTACTTTTGCTGCCTGGTAACTTAGGATAGAAATCTGCTGTTCTTTTGCTCTGAAAACCAGAGTTAGCTGAGATATGGCCCATGTGTCAGGTGTGATTCATTACAAAACTCCTCCCACAGTACGTTCCTGTTGCCTTTGTCTGGGTGCATCTTGGGACTATCTCTCACCCTTGCAGCTGGGGAAGGATCATGGACCCGGAACGCTGGGGTGCCAGTCGGGAGCTGCTCCCATTTTCTCTGCTGTGACCAGTCACAAGCCCATCACGTGGAAAGCAATGCCTCTTCTTAACACGTGCCAGATGTGCATCCTGTGACATCCACGACCTGCCAGGAGGAATGCAGCAGCTGGTTGTTCTGCCTGCTCCGCCGTGCTGCGGTCCCACGACTGATGCTGCCACTCAGCGAGGGCTGTGACTGTACTTTGCCTGGGTAGTGAATGTGCAAATGATCGTGACAGGGAGATGGGAGTGCAGCTTCCAGTACAGCAGAAATAGATCTATGGCCACCCTCTGGCTGAAAGTGTAGGTGTCACTTCCCTCCTCTGCACATTTTTGATAAGTTGAAACAAAATCGCATACCATAAATTAACTTCAAAAATCCATATCTCCTTAGTCATACCTTTCTGCAGTAATCTCTGTTGCTAAGAAAAGGAGAATAAATTAAAAACCATGAGGGTTTTTACCTCTGCTTGGAGCCCTGGGCTATCTCTCTGTTATCAGAACTTTGCAGTAAAAATGTTGGTTTTCACCCTTCTGGGGAAATCTTTTCCACCTAAGCTCATGAGTCTACTCTGCCTCTTTTTAACTTGGCAGAAAGTACTTCCCAACCTTAAGCTTTGCTAAACATGCTCTGAGATGCTTGCAAAAATAGTCATTGCATTTGGGTCTGCCAGTTGTAAAACCAAGAAAAGACTCCTGTGGTAAATCTGAATATTTGGCTTTTAGGTGAAAGACCAGAAACAAATGCAGCAAGGAAAACAAACGTGATGTTATCTAGCTTAAATTTAAAGACAAAGCAATGTAACTACATGATTTTGCTTAAAATTCCCAAAGGGCTTCTGAGAGACAGGTTGTACTCAGTGGAGTCAGAAGAGATCAGAAAGCTGGTGGGTGAAAAAAGCTGCAGTCTGTGAAGAAGGCAGGTATTCCCCAGATATTGTCTTTCTATATTCCTAGCAACAGGACTTTCTAAGGAGAGGGGAAAAGAGACAAGCGGAGCGAGGAGGGAAGTTCTTAAACCTAGTGGGAGAAGTGGGTGATTTGCTGATACACTGCTCACCTGTCCAGTAGGTGTATCCCCCAACCTTCACCACAAAGGGTTAGATGCCTCCACAAATCCAGCCATCTGTCTCCACCTCACTTCACATGGGTAGTTGATAAGAAGCCAGAATTTAACATTTTTAGGTGCCTTTGACACTCATAGCCCTTTCAGCTCAGACACGTAGGTGACTGAAAATACTTTACAGTGTACACAGATTCTCCCAGGATCCCAGCACTATCCTTGTTGTTGCTGACATTAGAGCTGATTTTAGGCATTTAGAAGTAATGCTGCAGACTTTGCATTTGAACTGTTAGTCAAGATCTGTGTAAGAAACTCCTAAATGCTCCAGAACTTGGCAGAGCTTCAGCACAAATAATAAATCTGCTACTGAATAGAACACAAAAATAATATTTTTCAGAATTACTTTTTTAAAGTATACATAGCATGATGCAGGAAATGAAAGGGTTTGAGGCCAATGTTCTGAATCCTTTTAACGTTGAAATTGAACAAAGAAATTCAAAATTCTTAGAAACTTTATCTGATTGCTTCGAAGGATATATAATTTCCTCTTTTGTTGGTTATTAACTGGTCAGGATATTATGTTGTAAATCCTTGTGTGAAAAATTATTAATGGTCTACTTAAATAGTTTTGTGGCTTAAGTATTTATATGTACAAGCACATATATCTAAAGACCATAGTAAAAAAGTGCATCCCAAGCAATTCTATCATAGTGCCTTTTTTTTGTGTGTGGTATTAGCAGGGCTCAAGCTTATTCATCCCCATTTCACACATCCTTCAGAGTTCACTGGGTCACTTGCCCAGTTTTGATAACCTGTCCAACTCACTGAATTTGCAACATGTGAGACTGGAAAGACATGTTTTGATGTGAAGAGTTTTCACTCTAAGGGTATGAGAAAGGAATAAAGGTAAAAATAGACAGAAAAAATTGTATGCAAGGTATGTGTGCATAAGGAAAAGTTATTTGGGGGCAAAGAGACCCTCTAAGAACAGCAAAAGCAGTATTCTGAGTAGAAGAACTGGCAAACCAGGGAGCTGGAAGTTTGGTCCAGAAAAAACGGGTCAAACTGAGAGCAAGAAGGAAGGATGCACCAATTTTGGGATGCTCCTGAAGGACTCATTTTTTTCTAGGATATAAAATGTTATTTTTAATGCACATCTACATTTTCATATGCTGTAAATTGCATCTTGCTTCTAAACACACAAACTGGTCAGATTGTGTAGTTGGCTATTATCAAAGTCTCATCACCCACAAGTTAAAACCTCTGCAAACTTTAGTTTGGTGCAGATGACATCCTGATCTTCACTACCACCTTCACTTATTGTTATGATTCACTTTCAGATTTTAACCCTCCAGTTAAGGTATAAGTAAGTGCAAGTAGAAAATGTACATTAATTCCTGTTCGTGCACTCTCAATTTAAGCGTGTTGGGACACTTTAGAAAAGGGTCATCTCCATCCTTCTGTGTTGCTGCAGAACAGGAGCCCTTCCAGAACAAACCACAACACACGGCTCTTCACACCCAGTATCTAAACTCTCTTGGAAAGCTTGTCTTTTCCTACCGGGCTGCATCTTTCTTCTCCGGTGCTCAGGAGAGAAGGAGCTTCTTGCTGCCATCTATTGATGAAGTGGCGAAAGGGACAGCCCCAGCAAGGCCACCTTGGTGTGACTCAGCCCCTGTGCCTCTGTGAATGCCTTGTCTGGTCTCGGCAACTCTATTTTTGAGGCTCTGTTTCTAGAGGTAATGAGGTGCTGTGATCCCAGCTGACTGAATAAGCAACAAACAACTTTAATTTGATGCAGCGTGAGACTTCCACGTAACCAAGCCTCAGCCGGAGGCTGCTGGGTTTGGGAGCTCCGATGCTCCGAGGCTGCAGTCAGAAGGGATTAAGGGCTCTGGGGCTTTTGACAGAATGGAATTCGTAGTGATTTGCAATAAAAATTAAGAGGGCTGGCATAGAGATCATAATGCTTTTAAAGTAATGCTTGTTAGACTGTTTGACAGCATGAAAATAGTTTTCCAGGGCTGTGTTAAAAGCAGAGGACCATGAAGGCTCTCCTAGAGTGAATGAAGAGGAGGGTGTTTAGGAGCAGTGGCTCAGGTGGATGCAAAACAGTGTGAGCAAGAGGCACCTTTGTGTGCCCAGAACCTGAGGGGGCTTGTGCAGGGTTGTACTGGAGTCTGTGACTCCACTGACCATGGAGAGTGTGCAGGGGGTCTTTGGAAAGTGGGAGGGAACCATGGGCCAACAGGTCTTTAATATTGTCTTAGGAGAAGGAGAAACTGAGTCAAAAGACTCAGAATGCTTAAGCTGTGGGAGTGTGTGCTTCCTTTTATGTGCAAAGACCTCTCTGATTTATTGGTGTTTAATTCCCTGAATTGATTTAAAATATATTTTTCTTTTTCGTGTAGTTTTAGTTTCATACAACGTTCTTCCACGTCAGAGTGGAACAGATTCCTCAGCTCTGGAAGGTCTGTGGTGGTGTTTGGACACTTTTCTAATTAGTTGGTGTTTGTCTGTGGTCTTTATTTGGTTTGGATTTTTTATCTTTATCTTTATTTTTGTCTTAATTTTTATCTTTTATTTTGTATCTTTATTTTTGATCTTCATCTTTAATTTTTATCTTTGTTTGTATTCTTTAACATTACCTATCAGTTAGCATTTTAAGGTCAATCCTAAATGTTAACCAAATCTTAATTAGATTGACACTTGCTCTTTCAAGGTATCAGTGCCAGGAAAAAGCTTTCCTTTTTGAGCACACAGGATGAAAAAGCAAGGCAGTACTGCCCTACTGCTGTGTTTTCTCTGCTGGACTTGCAGAAACTTCTGAGGGCTTTTGGTGATCTTAATTTAATTTTTTTTAGACTAAGCACTATATTGCCTAACCATACAAGCATGATAGATTCACAGCAGGGCAATCTTTGAGAAGTACAGTACTAGAAATTTTACCTTATAAGCTAACTGGAGAGGTTTTAGATAGCAGAAGTACAATTCGATGCTATGTGTGCTCTTGTTTTTCATTTTACCCTCATTTATCATTACAGTTTCTAAGCAGCTCACACATACACACTGATGACTTCATCTTCCATAAATCTGTGAACTTTCAAAAAACCAGATCTTCAAGCGTGAATTTACCCCACATTTACAGATGACCTCCAGTCACTGTTAAAGTACATCTAGTTTTACTTTGATTTACTTCTTAAAAATTACTTATTTGTCAGGCTATTTTTAAAAAACATAGATGTTTCTAAAGCTGTCTTCAACTGCAAGTAACAAAAAGCTATCAATAAGTTATGACTTATTACACTGGTATATACAACATTTTACCATTTATATAGTCAAGGATTCCTGTAATTATATGAAGGCTTGGTTTTTAGAGTCAAAGTATCTACAGGTAACCTTGTAAAATAAGTGACATCATCTGACATTTCAGCAATTTTCCTGTTTTAATTGAAACATGAGTTATGCTGCTTTAAATCAGAGACTCACAGAATGGTAGGGGTTGGAAAGGACCTCTGGAGATCATCTGGTTCAACTCCCCTGCTAAAGCAGGCTGGCCTAGAGCAGGTTGCACAGGACATGTATCACAAGTACTACAGTTAATATTTTTGGCTGTCTTTTTAGCCAAAAGGATGGATATCAGAAAGCCAGATGGCAGAGCTTTCAGCTCATAAAATATACCAAGACTTGTGTTTCTGTGGGTGCTATTTGTTCAGTATCCTTCTTTTCAGACTCCCTTCTAAAGTTTTAGTCTATCTTTTTGACAAGGTACCTCTACAACTTGCTGCTTTTACAAGTGATGGTGAAAAGACACTCTTGTTGTATTGTTTGGGTTTTGACCAAATAGCTTTTAGATTTATAACCCTTTCTAGAATGTTTGTAATGGAACTCCTACCAAATGTTCCATGCATGGTGTGATTCACAGTACCACTTTGTGTCATCCTTGTGTTTATTAAAAACCCCTCTTTTAAAAAAGTACAGATACAAAGCAACACAAATTTTTCCAGAATCATTTGTATTCCCTTAGTGAGTACCCTTGGATTTAGAGCTGAGAGGGTGGGTTTCCTTTTCCTCCATTGGTAGAAAACAGATTACATATTAATTTCCCTAATAGTTCAAATATTTCATGTAACTAAGAAAGCAATCAAAATGTAACCACATGAGCAACTGCTCTTCAAGTCTTATGGCCATGAAATTTCCGGGAAAGGTTCTCAAAAAAGTTTGTAAAAGTAAAATCAGGATCAAAATAAAGGGACAAGAGCCATGTTTTGTATCAATATTGAAGTCTGCTACTTCTGTACTTTCAGAAAACACATTTTGTATTTATTATTGACTCCCTGATTACTGTTTATCATTTGTACAGAATATGAAAGAAAGAATAGTCACCTGTGATAAACAATATGTGAGAGTTTAGCTCAGGAAAATATAATGTCCTTATTTGAGCAGAAAACTCATTATTTTCTTTTTTCTCCTCAGAATTTGCTTATTCTGTGTGTGCACTTGACTCCTGCAGCAAATCAAAATGCATAAGATTAAGAGTGGTTTTCCTCAGAGAGACTATTTTAATTATTTTAAGATTACTTAGCAGCTATTCACAGTCCATAGGCATTGACAAAGTTACTCATTACATGGTTGTAAAATGATGTTTGTCAACAGAAAAATGGGAGATACCTTTGGTTTTCTGGTTTCATTGTTTCTGGCTGATTTAAAGTTGCTGCAAAGGCTCTGAAATATTTTCTGAATTATTATTATGTCACTGACTTGCCCAATGGTTTTCATTGCTCACAAAATTTATACTTTTCTCTTCTTTCTTTTATTTAAGTGTTCTCTTACTTGTTTTCTATTCAGCTTAGAGTGTGAATGATTTGCCTTCTCCAAACACCAGTGCTGAGTGTTAAGACTGATGACTTGGTGTGTAAGTATTGCTTCAAAAACAGAGTTTGTTGGGGAAAGGCAGTGCTAGGAAGGCAGAGATGTACTGGGATTCTAGAGAACCGTCAGCCCCAGGCACTCACTGTTACTTGGTGTGATTTTAGCCAGGCAGCAGTGCAAAAGAACTTGCCTCCCTTTCACATGCCAAGGTTTTGCAACACAATTAGGCCACTAAACGCAGTACTTGCTCACATGGCTTAAACCCTGACTTCTTTCTACATGATAATGCTTCCTTTTGTTGCTGCTTTACCCTAGAAAATAGAAGTAAAGGGTGGGTGATGCAAAAGGAATGAATACAGCAATTTTAGGCAAATAATCCACTACTGAAGTTAATGTGAAGGGTTTTTCCTTCCCTTACAGCTATTTAAGCTGATAGAATTGCCTAGGTAGAATATCATCCTTTTATATATGAATGTCAAATCTGTTTCAATGATTCCAAAGTTAATATTTCTGCCAGACAGGAGCCATCAAGCACTGCAGGGGTCTGAGAGCAAACCAAGAGAAATGTTCTTCATACCCCTTCTGATTATAAGGATTAACTCCATGCATCCTTTCCTTTATCTCCTACAGCCACACTGCCTTGAAGTGTGTTGTATGGATTAGCAAAACAGCAGAGTCTCAGAGGAACAGTACTTTACTCTTTAGTTTGAGGCAAGACACAGACTGTGGTCTTTGCTGTTGGTATCCTTCCTTTCACTTGTATTGCAGTGAAATGAAGCACCCAAATATTCTCTGATTGCCTGATGCTGAAAGAGACCACTCCTGCTTTGTGTCAGCTGAAACCACTGCTTTGGGGAACTTATTTTCTTTTTTTCTTTCTTTTTTTTCCTGCCTCAGGGAAAAATGGGGAAAACCCACATTATGAAACTGCATGGAGCTTCCTTGTAGAGACTTGTCCAAAGCAGTCAGAAACTGTGGCCACATCCGTGGTGAAAGACACTCCTAAACTCTTGACAAGGGTTGGGAAATGGGAAGTTAAGCAGGGTAACACCCAAAGGAGATACAGTTTTTTATATTGCATAAATAACGGACTGCAAATTATAAATACAGTTGAATAAATAGTAAATGTTAATCACATAGATGGCTGATGAGGTTGTTTAAAGGAACAAACTAATATCAATAGTTGCTTTGATTAAAAAACACACAAGGATTGTCTTATATATCTGAGAAAAGAAAAGCTTTTGCCAGAGACATATCTGTTATTAAGCATCACTTATAAATGATAATACGGAGAGGCAAGTGGTTCAATAGGCAAATCAATTCTGAAGCAGGGTGATAGCTCCATCGTGTATGGCATGGTAGGTAGATCACCAGTTGGAACAAAGGGAGCTGTGAAGATTATCCACTAAAATAAAGCATTTTCAAATCTATAAATTTTGACAGCTTGTACTTAGACTTTTTAAAGGGATTCAGCCACAAACAACCAACTCCCCCAAACCCAAAATTCGGTAACGCTTACGACCTGACCAAAAAGAAAGAAAAACATACAGTTGCTGAAAATATTATCCCAGTCTTCACAAAGCCAGAAAGCATTCCCTTCTTCTCCACTCGTTTAACCATCAAAATCCAGGAGATGTAGGGTGAAGTTAAAATTTGCATATTTCATCTTTAGTAAGCTGTAGGTCAAGCAGTGACCTCCAGGCCAAGATCTAGGTGTAGATAATGTAGTGGGTTCCTCCTAGTCTAAGCTCTGTGAATGGAATGAAACTGGAGTTTTCTTTCTGCCTTTTGTTTGACCTATTTATTAGTTAGCTACTTTCTACTCCTGTTTCAGTCTTCTTTATTGCACTCCTTGTCATTGCAAGAGACTTCTGCATAGATAAGTGGACTGAAATTACTTTTAATAAGAGAAGGACATTCTTTCAAATACTCCTGTTAATACTCTTAGAGAGCAAAGAAAAGTGACTTTCTGAAACAAATTAATTTAATTTCTTGACATTTTGTGGAAAAAAAACTCCCACTACTGAACCATCTTTAATTCTAAAGGTTCAGTTTTAACTCAGCTGTAATATGTTTATGAGAAGGCATTGAGTTATATTTATTGCCTGAGAGACAGGAAAATATAGGAAAAACTGTGATCGAGTGCAAGAGTAGGGAACATGAATCACTTTTAGATTTTTTAAAATTTTTTCTCTCCCAATCTAGTATGAAATGAGAGAAACCAGACAGCCTTATTGTTAGAGTCTTTTGATAAACCACTTCTGAGTGCCAGGCTTGCAGAATGTGTGGAAACTGTCCATGAGTATTTATGTGTCTCATTGGATAGAATATATAGAAAGATTCCCCAGAATGACTTCACATCAATTACTGTTTATTGAGACACTGCTCCACTTTTAAAAGTTGCATACAAAAAATGGGCTTGTTATTATAACAAAACCTTGTCCTTTCTCATTATTTGCACTGTTCACTGAAGTATGTTAATTCTGAGTTTGCTTTTCTTTTGAAGGTGGTATTTGACATACTAAATTACTCAACTGGTATTTAGATGGTGTGATTGTTTTGTAAAAATGAGTCTGCCAACTGTATACAACCTACTTTACCTTGCATGCTTGATCCAGATATACTTTAATTTAGGTACAGTCAAGCTTGACTATCTAATTGATTGATGTATTTATATTCCTGGATCGCTGATCAAGGACAATTAATTACTAAACCCAAAGTCCTGCTTAATTTGAGTCTGAGAGTCTAAAACCTGTTGTGACAGCAAGCTCTGCCCTTTGCTGTGCCTCAGTTTGTGGCTGGAGCTGTCAGGTTTACAGCCTGTGAGCAGGGCAGTGAAAACCCTCAATAAAGACTTACACTTTAACCAGAAGAGGAATAAATTTTTCAGTCATTTTGGAAGAAACCTATCAGAGGAGGGAAGCTGGGACTTGTCTGAAGGAATTTTTTGCCTGTGAAATATACAGCACACTTGGTGCTTCATAATAAATGCTTGGGTAGCTTGGGTAGTAAATGCTTCTGGTTTTTTTGTTTTCATTTGGTAATAGTAAAGACATCTTTTAAGAGGCTGGTGGGAAGAATACCTTTGTAGTACCATAGTACAAGAACTGTTTTGGTAATGTTTAACTCAGGAGCCTGTATGGATGTAGTCTTCATGCAATGATGTTAGTGGTATGAACTTGCTTTTGGAGCCCATTTGGCCAAGCGGTCATCTTTGCACCCTCATCTTTGGCAAAATAGTTGCTACTTGGGGAAAAATTTGAGCTTTGTCATACTGAGCTCCTTCAGAAGTTTCCCTTGTACTCTTGACCAGTAGATTTAATTTTAAATAAACAATTGTAACAGGTATTTTCTTTGTCTTCTCTACTTTTAAGCACCAAAAAAGGAATCCAGAGGAAAAATACACTAATTTAACATTAAGGCTCTGATTAAACTTGGGAATTGCAGGGGTAAGACTCAACCAAACCATTTTCACTTTTGTGCTGAAGTTTTGTACCTCATTTGATGTGCAAGATTTCATTCCTTGATAGACCACAACAGCTGCAATAGCAAACTTTTAATGAGGTAAGGACTGTTTTAGCCCTGACTGTACATGATGGTTACTTTATGCTCCCCTGCATCAGGTATACCCTTGAGAAGCATTCTTTCATGTAAAATAGGTTTAGAAAGTAGAATGAAATAGAACAAATTATAAAATGTACATTCTAACAGGACTTTAAGTTTCAATCTCAACCGTTGTGCTAGTACTAGGATTGATGGAAAATTGCACTTCAGCACTCTCACTGCAAAGGTGGTTTTTGACTAAACAGAATTGTTGTATGAAAATAGATGCATTGCCAGAAGGGGAGACTGACCTACAAATCACAGATAAAGAATAAGGGACAGAAATTTTCCTGGAAAAGCTACATCAGTGTTTCCAAACTTTGACCAAAATACTTGGATTTTTATATTCTCTTCATCCATGTGTGTAATTCAATATTTTGGTTATGGCCATCGCCCAAAAACTGGATTAATAGATTAGCTGGAAGACTTCAGAATGAAGTATAAGAGTGCATATTCATAATGAGAAACCAGGTAGCAATAATTTCCATTGAAGTGACTGCTGTGCACAATACTTTGTGCATTGCTCAGGGAGGCTGTTTGAGGGCAGATCAGATTTGATAGTGAAAGGCTGGAAATGCTCCGAGTGACAAAGCTATCCATCACCAGGAAAAAGTTCTGGGTATGTGTATTGTTTTGACTTAATAAATAGTACCAGACCAGGAAACTTGCTCCTGTAGGTGCTGTGATTTGTTGCAGACTTCATTTTGCTTCAGTATAAATGTGGGGGGGAATTGGCTCAACCTTTCCTGATAACTCATCCTGATAATGTGCTCATCTGTTAGATGAATAAGAAATGTTAGCACCTCCCTGGCATTGAGTGGACTTTGACCCAGCAAATCAGCTTTGATCCAAAGGCCATTTGAACATTGGGATGGGGCTATGCTTAAGCTCACAGTCTGTTGTTTTTATCTGCTTTCTCATCAGAGATTTTTTTCTGGGAAGTTTTTTACTCTTCTGGAAGACAGCCCTGTCCTTCTGGCATTCTTTTCTTGAAATGTCAGCAAAAAATTTCTGGGTGCCTCTACAAATAGCAGGAGTTTGTGCCTTAGGAAGAGCTGTAGCAACGGCTTTAAAGATATCAAAATTAGGAGCTGACGTTGCGCTTAATGGCAGCCAGGAATCATGGGGTGGCACCATTGGTGTAATGGTAAATTATATTGGCTATTTACTGTAATGGCTGACTCTTGCAATAAGAAGCTTAATAGGCAATATTTAATGCTTACTAAATAAAAAACAAGACTTCAATTTTATTTCAAAAAGTGTTTTTTTTAAATGAGTGGTGTTTGTCGGTACATAACTTGAAACTGAAAAGTCACAGACCATGGAGTCATTCCAGTTGAGGTTATTTATGCTGCCATGGACCTCCAAGTGGTACATTAATCTAGGTGATTTGAAGGGATCTTTTTTACTCCTCCACGTTCACAGCTCCTAGATGCTGACAGCAAGAGAACCTTCAATCAGTTGAAGATAAAGCTGAGTAAAAAATATATACACAGGTTTTGCAATGCATAATTATCCTCTATCATGCATTGCCACAAGATAATGTAAACAGAAGTCCAAGAAGTCTTAAACTTTTATAGATCTCCCCACAGTATTTATAGATACATTAGAAGTGGGAATTATAGAAAGGGTACAAACACTCATAATTACACTTATTTACAAAATGGGAAGATTAAATACAATCGGTTTAGTTTTAAATTTTCTTATTTTAGAAAACCATATATCAGGTGGCCAAGAGGGCCAATGGCATCCTGGGCTGTGTCAGACACAGCGTGGGCAGCAGGAGCAGGGCAGGGATTGTGCCCCTGCACTCAGCACTGGGGAGGCCACACCTCGAGCACTGGGGGCAGTTCTGGGCCCCTCACTCCAAGAAGGACATTGAGGGGCTGGAGCGCGTCCAGAGAAGGGAACGAGGCTGGGAAAGGGGCTGGAGAACAAGGCCTACGAGGAGAGGCTGAGGGACCTGGGGTCGTTTAGCCTGAAGCAGAGGAGGCTGAGGGGAGACCTCATCGCTGTCTGCAACTGCCTGAAAGGAGGCTGTGATGGGGCAGGTGTTGGTCTCCTCTTGCAAGTGACGAGCGATAGGATGAGAGGGAATGGTCACAAGTTGTGCCAGGAGAGGTTTAGACTTGACATCAGGAAAAATTTCTTCACTGAGAGAGTGGTCAGGGCTTGGAAGAGGTTGCTCAGGGAGGGGGTTGAGTCCCCATCCCTGGAGGTGTTTAAAAGGCAGGTGGATGAGTTTCTTAGGGACATGGTCTAATAGGGAGACAGGCACGGTTGGACTGGATGATCTCAGAGGGCTCTTCCATCCTTATGATTCTATGATTGTATAATTCTATGAGACAAATACTCAAGGTCTGTGTGCCAGGTTCTGCACTCCTTAACTGAGTGATGCCTTTTGCCTGACAAAGGCCTATTGAATTCAGCCCAGTTATATTATTTTTTCTCATGCAATGCTGAGTGTTATAAATTAGGATGCAGCAGTACAACAGTGCAAGTCCTAAAAAGCTCATCTGTTTTCACGGATAGGAAATTGTATCTCTCTCCCATTATCAACCAGCAAACAACCATTCCTCTTCAGTATTCTAATCCCCACTGAATAGATTGACACATCTTTAAACAGCTGTTTTAGCATGTTGGGTTTAAAAGACTCCGTGTTGCTGACAGCGCAATTGCACAGCTGGCTGGATGTACTTTGAGAAGTTACATTATTAGAGCACAGCTGTGGTGAGCTAAATAATGCAGAAATACTGTTAAGGTTAGCCTGGTATTTGATAGAATGGGGAACATGTTCCCATTAGTTTGGGAAGGCAGAGACTTGTGATGCTGTGATAGTAAAACAAGTACCAGAGTTCATGGAAGATCTAACAAATATTTTTGTGATGAATGCTTTTGAGCAGTGAGTTCTGAATATTCATGATTTACACTACTGGAATGAGGAACTGAAGAGGTGTCTTGTACATACATTACCCATAGTGCATGTGAGTACTGCGTGTGCTGGGCAACAAACCACACCAAAGACATCAGTGCACTGTTTCTCGGTGAGATGCTTTGCATTAAGGTTAACACACACTGCTGAGAGAGGAATTATTGTTGTTGTGAGAAAACCATGGGGATAAATAGGATGGGAGAATAGATTTTTTAGCCTTTATTGTAAAGGGAAAAAATGAGTCAACTGTTTCTTAATGTATTAGTTTGTAGTAGAATATACAGTCTAGCTTAAGCTTAAATAACTTCATATTTTTCAAACTATGTAGTAGTTTTGATGATTTAATGTGTTCCCAGCACTTAGCTAACTAAGTTGGTATAACCTTTTTAAATCCCTCAGGGCTATTCCATCGACTCAGTGACTATCCTATGAATCAGTCAGGGAATGTCTAGAAATGTACCCAGATTTTGGAAAAGAGAGAAGTAATTTTAGGGATGTCTAAACAACAAAATCCTTTTGGTTTTTTTTCTGTCTCATATCATATTTAGATTTTTTCTTGTGTGTGTTGTAGATGCCCTGAAAGGAATAGAAATGCAAGGAAGTCTGTTAGACAATGACAGATGCCTCATTGCACCTTGAGTGCTGTGTCCAGTTCTGGGCCCCTCAGTTTAAGAGAGATGTCGAGATGCTGGAGTGTGTCCAGAGGAGGGCAACGAAGATGGGGAAGGGGCTGGAGCACAAGCCCTATGAGGAGCGACTGAGGGAGCTGGGGTTGTTTAGCCTGGAGAAGAGGAGGCTCAGGGGTGACCTCATTGCTCTCTACAACTACCTAAAAGGAGGCTGTAGGCAGGCAGGGGTTGGTCTCTTCTCTAAGGCCATCAGTGACAGAACAAGAGGACATGGTCTCAAGCTTCATCAAGGGAGGTTTAGGCTTCATATTAGGAAAAAACTCTTCACTGAAAGGGTGATTGGCCATTGGAATGAGCTGCCCAGGGAGGTGGTGGAGTCATCGTCCCTGGAGGTGTTTAAAAACAGATTGGATGAGGTGCTTAGTGCCATGGTTTAAATGATGAGTGGGTGTTGGTGTTGGGTCATAGGTTGGACTCCATGATCTCAAAGGTCTTTTCCAACCTTGTGATGCTGTGATGGTGCTGAGGATGGCGTACCACTGAAATCTGAGTAGAAAGCAGAAAAGTATCCTGGAGGTAATAAACTAAACATTTTTAAAGTGGAGGAAAACCAAAAGTTTGTGTTTCACTTTCAAGCTTCTGTAGTACTTGTACTGCTGCTGGGGAAAAAAATAAATGGCTCATCTTCTGCAGTTATTAGCCCAGAGAGAGCTGTCAGTCAGCTTGGCTCCCTGGAACTGCTCACTGCAGACCCAATTACAGTAGTTGTCAGTGTCATTGCCTGTACTTTGGGAACACAAATGAGCCTGGACTTAAAATTAATTTGAAGACTCTTACAGTATTTTTTTCAGAATTATTCCCTGCTTATGATTTGGGGTTGTTTGAGAATAAAGAGGAAAATACTGTGCAGATAGAAATCTGGAGAGCAAAGGCCTCCACAAAACCATGCCCAGCAAATCCTTCTGTAGCTTTCTGTCTGGGCCATCGTCCTTTGTAACTGTACCAATAGAAAATGAAATTACCTTTCACAAATATTGTTATTTGCATTGAGAGCAGAGGAAGCCAGACAGCAGAAGAGAGAGGCACGTTTCAGGTAGCTTAGGAAAGAGGTTCCAAGTAAGGAGGAAATAGTACCTCCAGGGCTGGAATACATTTGAGCAATTTGATTAAACATTTGGCTTCCTGCTGCTTGGTTTCTCACCAATAACATAAAATCCCACGCTCCTGTTGAAGACTGGATTCTCAGCAAAAGCTGATTTTCCTTCAGCCTATTCAGGCACCAATCCTAGTGCCTGTGGCTCCTGAGCACAGTAGGCTTGGGAATGCTCCTCTTCCCATGGGGATGCCAAACACGTGGCTCTGGATCCCACTTTCAAAACCTGCTCAAAGAGAAATACAAACAAGAGGCAGGAGACTTATTTTGCTAACTGGCAGTGCAGAAGGAGTGAGGGAGTTGTTATTTATTACTAGCTATTTTAATTATAAAAATTGACTGTAACTGTCACCAAAACTCTGGTCCTCTGGCTGGAGCAGAAGAAAGTCCCATTTGGTATTTCATAGGAGAACTCTTGTGTGAGATATTGATGGATTTGGTTCATATGTCCATACCTCCATACCTTAAAAAGCACTGTGTTATATTCAGTAGTATTTATATGGCACTGGGATCCTGGAATGAATATAGCTGGATAAACATTAAAGGTGTTTCTGAAAGAGCCAAATATTTCCATTTGAAATGGAAATGGATGGTGTTCAGTGCTTTGAAGTCCTTTGAGGACATGTCTGGGATAAATATCGGCATCATTAGGGTGTGAGGCAAGGTAGTGCCTTAAACATAACTAAGTTTTTCTAAGCTCATGGGGTGAACAAATCAGAAGGTGGGATGACATTGAAGAGTGCAGCACCTTTCTGCCTGACTTTGCAGGAGAAATGGATACCAAAGTGTAGCCACTGCCTGTATTTACATTCATATATAAATATTTTCCATTCATATGTCTTTCTTGCCAGTACTTAACCAAAAAAACTGTATTTAATTAACCTGGTACATAATTTGTTTCTCTTGAACATCCACAAGCATGTAATTCTTTTGCCTTTTTGTAGACATATGCAGACTTAATAGTAAAATTCACAACATTGAGCAGTACCTGATGCTGGATGGTTTCACTGTTGGTGTCACATGGGTGTATTTGTACTGATAATTCAGTGCCATTAGCTCTACTTGCTCTTAACTCTACTTGCATAAAGAATCATTAGTCGTAAGAAGTAATAAAGTACTCAAAGCCTGAGTTAGTTTTATAAGGTGAGGAATAGAAAAATGTATCATTACTGTAGCTGCAGAGAGATTAACACTTGTAGTAGTGCAGTTCTGCACATCTTGCTGGAAAGAAGGTGAAAAATTTGACCAGAGAGATGAAAACCTCCTAATAAATCCATTCTTTATATTTGCCAATGCCTATGCAAGGTAAATTAAGCTAAATCAGTAAGAGTTTTCCTGATATTCAGATGAAATAAAGCTCTTAGCAAAATAAGTGCTTGACACATCGCTGAAAAATGGCCAAGTGATTGAGACCATCTTCCTGCATCCAGCAGGATTTAATATCTTGTTCATAGTATCATTTTCTAGTTCATTATTTTGTAAAAATACTCTTTTCAACAACAACAAAAAAATGAAAACAGTATTTGACATTATAATTACAAGGAATATTTGTTTCTTATAAAGATATAACATTGGAAGAATATTTTTCTTACTGAACTTATTTAATATTCCAGGAATGTGAGAATCTACTTACAAACAAATGCTTAAGATCCTTAATTAATTATATATACTTGAGTTTTTAAATATAAATCCAACTAAAACACATACACTTTTTTTCTAGTTTGGAGTTCACCAGTGTACCTAAGTGGGCATCTGTTTTAAACCAAGGCAACTTATGCTTTAATACTTTCAGAAACCTGATTAGTTGGCTATGTGAAACTATTGAAAGAACTGGCAGAAATAGTGGAGGTAATGACCTTGAATTATGAAGCCATAAAACCAGACCATAAATGCCATTTTCAAAATATGACATGAAGTTTTATTCTCATTATACAGCATGTATGTACCTCCCAGAAGAAGTGGTTCAAGCAGAGATGATCCATTCCCAGCCTATACCAGCCTTACCATGAGGACAGGATGAGAAATGAATTACAGTTTCTTCAGCTATAATGTCTTAATTAGATATATGTGACAAACTGAATTAGAGGTGGAAAGCTTAGAATGCTGACTTGTTCCACTTATCACTAAAACTGCCAGCAATTCATATTTTCACATTAAATGTTTTCTCATAAACTAATACATTTTCAGTAATCCCTACTGAATCTTTTTAACTGCTATACAGAAGAAAAATATAGATGTTAATTCAGAAAGAACCCAATGTTACTTCAGAAAGAACTGCTACAGCACAACTGTTTGGTTTGAGTTTGCAACTTTCCATCCAGGAACAATGAGATTCGATTAAAGACTATGTAATTGGAATTTGTTCTGATAACAAACAGCATTTGGCAGCGTGGTACACAAAGGCTGGTCCCTTCTTGGCTGCTTTTTGAAGCCCTCAGAAGATCCACCAGTAGCAACATTTCATTTTGGTTTTGCTGCAAGATCTATACAACCTCAGGCCAGTGGATATTTCCATGCCCTGTTATTGGCTTACTGTAAAATATAAGACAAATAGAGGCAGGCAATTTGTTGCAACAACCACACAAAACTGAGGGACCTCAACAGAGGCTATGAAGAGGGCTACATGGCATTATCACATTACAACAATAGGAGGAATAGGAATTTCAGGCATTTTCTTTCATGGACAGCAAATGTGGGAAGGCAGACTGCTCATGAGATAATTCTGGTGCAGTCTATAGTGATAACTTCATGGAAACCAACAAAAACCACTGGGGTTTTATGTCTGAGTTCCTCAAAAATTACCAAAGTCATGGGAAACAACGTATTGCACTTTTATGTGCATGATTTTCTATAGGAGTGTGCTCACATTCCCCAGCAATTTATTTCTTATATCCTTTCTTGACTTCAACATTAATGGAATAACAAAGATACTTTCAACTACTTAACAAAATTAATGACTTCATGCTCTAGGCAGATAAAAATACAGACCCATTAGCAATTATAGGCACGAATATTAATGTAATTCTAATTTAAAATGTGGATTTTATGGCCCACTAACTTGTTTTCTTACCAACACTCCACTCTAAACACAGGTGTAGCAGTGTGCTCTTACGCAGCAAACTTTGATTATAACTCTGATTCCACCTTCTCATAATCTACATTAATGTGTCAATTCAAGTCCTCTTTACACTTGTCCTACATTTGATTAAAAAAAATAAATTAAGAACATCTGGGCTACCTAATTTTAGAATAGGCTCTGTTAGTAATGGTGACCTTGGTTGACCTTATTTTTGTTTTAGAAATGTGCATGCCATGTAGTCAAGTGAGGTAAAGACCTATTTTCTAAGAGAACATCGAAATGAGATGTGAAAGGAGAGGGAGTGTAAAGTGCACAATGAAAACAAAGAACCCTCCAAGCAGAGTGATCTTGAAAAGATGCTCCGTGGCAGGGGGAAAGGGTGAGCCAAACGCACACCACTGTGCTGCCTGCAGGTGGGAAAAGGAGCACTGGGACAAAGGGTCTGCTCTGTCTTTTTATAATACCTGAATTAGATCCCTGAAATTCCAGGGAACCCTGGAATTACCGCTCCAGGATGCTAACAATTGTAAAAGCTATTTTGTATTCAAATGCAAATGATGGCTTTCCTGGTCCTCAGAAAATAAATGCTACCCCAGATGTGAAGGTGGGAGGCACATCTTCAGAAGCTGTGAGAAGCATTTTCTCTGAGGATGGTTATAGAGGAATGGTTGAGGGTTTTGTTTTTATTTTCCTGCTCTAAAGCATCTACCCAGACTCACAGAAATAAGAGGCAAACACAAAATCCAAAATGAATGCCAGATCTCAGCTTTCCTAACCATGCAGCTTCTGTTATTCATTGCCATGGTTTATGGACTCTTCCAGGTCTCAGGCCACCCAAACGTGTTTCTTTACAGATGGGTAGAAGATTCCATGCACTGAAACAACTCTGTCTTCTACATTTTTGAGTAATTTTAATCTTAGCAAGATGTTAGCTCATTAAGAAATGAAGAGGAGTGAATTAATTATGAATTGAAAGTAGCAAAAAGGGAGATTTCCTGCAAAATTTCTTTGTCATAGGTGCATACACAAGTTAGGAGCAAGGTAAGGTCATACAGAAATTATTTCAGGGGAGGACAAGGCAGCAAGTGAGGAAACACTTGAAGTAGCAGAGGCTGGGGGAGTTGCTGCTCTGGAAAATTTTCACCATGCAGTTTTGTGGGGAACACAACACAATATATGTATAATGAATTATTATTTAAGAGTGCCCGTGGGCAACATGAGATGTGCACTGAGCATGAATTGCTCACTTTGATCTCTCCATCTTCCTCTGCTTCAGTACCTGCATCTCCTGCTTCCTGCTGTAGGACCACCCACACCAGACTTTGCCTCCCTCCATCCTATGAAATCAGCTGACAAAAATTAATTCACATGTACTTGAACAAGGGTAGTATTTCTTGGCTTAAAAAAGGGGCAGAAAGACTACCAGATCTGTTAAAAATAACAATATGTTAGACAAGGTAGGAGACATTTAATGAGCTGTCTTAGGAATGAATAATTTCACAACTGAATAATATATTTCTTTTGGAAAAGTGAAAGCAGATTCAGGAGTTTTAAACAGGCAAACTAAATTATAGAGAAAACATTGATTTAGAGTAAAAAGATTGGATATACAGGCAAAAAAATACAGTGTTGAAAGATATCTGTTAAAATGGGTGAAATAATTCTGTAGTTACTGTAGACACAGGAAAAAATAACTTACTCCTCCCAAGAATGTCTTTAAAAAGGAACAAAGGGCACAGGGGAATGTTGCATAAAATAAAATCTGTTAAGAAAAAGGCTTCTCTATATGCAGTTTTTACCTTAGGGATTATATTATTTATTACATTAATTCTAGGAAAAAGCTCTCTAAACCTTGTGGAAGTGGAATATTTTGGAAAAATGTCTTTACAGGATTCTGTGAAGTTTTCCTCCTCTGAACCAGCTCACCTAAAGAGTTCTTTATGAAATCTGTCCTTACATGGTTACAGATGAATCAGACTTTACTGGAGACCGAATTACCAGATATATAATTGGCTTACAGGTGAAGAAGAGGAACAGAAATAGAAGAAAAGACATATGGAAAAAGATAAAACGGTGTTAAAAAATGCATAGCTTGGCTTCAGAAATGACTTCAGCTGTGATGGGCTTTGACGATAGTTTGCAGCTATTGAAAAAGTGTGAAATAAAAAGAAGGAAAAGAGATTGTGTGATACTTAGAGTGTTTTTGTTTACACCAAGACTGATTTCAGCCATATGTTTTCTGTAGAGGTGGCTGTACATTCTTTTCAGTCTATATCCACTAGATTTTTAACCAGAGATGTTGCAGTCTGTGAACAAAGGGGAGATACAGACCTAATGTTTCACTAGTTCTTTGCTGCCCATCTCTCTGTCCAGCTCCTGCCTTTATAGGGCAGGAGGATCATTATCTTCTTTTCACAGGCAGGAAGGTTTCCAGTTCATGTACATATCCCAGTGCAGGCTCGTGCATCACCTGCAGAGCCCAGTGGAAAGCAATGGCAGGGCTCCAGAAGTTTACACCAGAAGTGTGTGGCAAGGCAAAGAATTGCTTGGCTTCTCATATCCTGTGTCAATGATATTGTGCCATCCTTTCTCCTCCTTTTTAGTCAGACATGTGGTTGTATTTGGGACTTGGCACGATGAGGAATGCTGCTGTGGTGTGAAAGGAATCATATCCTACAAACAGAAACATCACTCAGACGAGCATTGTTCCAAAAGCAAATGAGTAAGCAGTTAGGTCAAGTTGCTAAGTAATCCCATCCCTATGATGATACCTCAGTTTCTCCAGTAGGAACACAGCTTTTTCAGCACCTGGAACTCAGTCCATCTCATTGTGAATGCTGCATTGCAGTTATGTGAGACTGTAATCAAAATTGCATTAGTTTCAAATAACATCTGCAGAGTGACCAAGGCTTCCTTTATCCTCAGCTTTCCTCTTTTGCTGTATTTTCCACTCAACAGTGCTGGTAATTTTGTTGTTAGGTGCAACTGGCTGCTGTTTTCTTTGCAGTGATGCCAGGTAGTCATCTGGCTTCCTGGTAGCTGGATGTCTCTTCCCTTTAGCTGGCTGTTGCTTCTTAATGATTGAGCTGTTTCTTCTTGTTTATAGTTTTCACAACTCTCAGTTTGTTGCTTCAGTTGACATGCCAGTAGACTCCCTGACAACATCAAGCATCTCCTTCTGTTACCTCTGCTCCTCCTACTGCTTCTGCATTTTGCCATGCCTCTCATTCTGGTTCTTGTTTATCCAGATTATTGTTTGGAATAAAAAATCAACAGTTCCATACTGATTTTATTTCTGATTTTTTATTAGTCTATTTAATTTCCCAGTGTATTGTTGGCTTTCAGCTCTACTCAAGACAGCTGGGTCATTTTGAATTCCTGTATTGCACACTTATTGAATGTACTAAGGCAACAGCTGACTTGGGATAGGCTCTGATTGTTAATTTCTACGTTTCATTTGTGTAGATGCTTTAGGAATTTTTAGTGATTTTGTTCATAACCAGCTCTCTGTGAATCATTTTGGTTAGTGATGTTATCAAAGACTTAAATTTGAGACTGGACTCTATCATCTATTTCAGAAATGCAATATACGTAACATAATTAAGCTTCTTGTTAAGGAATCGAGATCTCTTTTTAATTGAAAGATATAGGTTAATTAGAGAGGAATGTGGATCAGAGACATCAAACAGCAAGATTCTTGTTTTTCAAACTCTGATCTTCATAAGTCAATGTGCTTTCCTACTGACTATGTCACTGAGCGGATGGATGAGGTGTTTTTCAAAATCAGACTTAAGTATCCTGCTAGCAGTGTTGAGCCATTTACAAAAAAAAATGAACCCAGAGTATTTACCTTTGTGTAAAGCATTAGTTGAGCCTTAAAGGACTTCTCTAAAATTTTATCAGCAGTTAGATTTTTTTTTGTCAGAGGGCTCAGACTGATAACTCTGCCAATCCCTCTGTTTGTGAGAAAGACGTCACGGAACTGTGACTGCTTCATATGTGCTTATAATTATTTCTGTTCAAAGAGGCACATAATGAACATTCTTAGGCTGCTAAACAGTTTTTGCTTTTATATGTTTTGACCATGTTTGTGAGATGAAATAACTTACAAACAGTAGCATAAGAGAAAATGTTCTGGGATATAGTGCTATTTACTTGTTCTTATATATTTGAATTTCATTACTATTGTATGTATACTTTATGGTATTGCCACTATTTATCAGAATGATATGCCAGCAATGGCTTACACTAACAGATCACAAACCACAGGTGTACAAGGTTATCTGTAGTAGGGGTTGATATGGCAAACAGCAGAGTCTTTATTGCCCATGGCTTTCCTGATCACCATGTATGTGGCTAAAAGGTTTAAGAGCATAAACTGTGTGACACACAACAATCCATAGCCAGTGCAGCTTGGTGACAAAGCCATCTTTGAAACACTCAGCCTCAGTTTTGAATTAGCCACTGAGCCAGAAGGAGTATTGCAGCTCATGCTAGAAGCCAGAATATTTTTAAACTTGAGTCAGGGGGTACTAACCTGTAATTTTGGTTCTGGATGGTTGTGGACCTCTCACCTTTTTCATCTTTTCTCATGCTTCAGACAACTTGGCTGTTCCCATCCCAAGAAAAGTAAAATCTCAGCTACTCTTTTGTGCTGTTCTAGAGCTTTACCAAGATGTAGGAGCTGCCAGAACTCTCTGCAGGCATTTGAGTGGGAGGTGTGTGAGGGGACGTATACATTAGCTGTACTGAAATAATTACCATATTTGACTTGACTAATAATCAAGTGATACTTGTTGCCAAAAAAAAAAATTCTGGACAGAGGATAGAGGAGTATTTTACTCTTTAAACTCAGTTCTCAGTAATTCCACAAAGATGGAAATATAAAATGCTTAGATGAAAAGAAGCAATTACTTCTAAAAGGCGTAGGAAGCACTATTTATGTAATACACGCCATTTGTTATGATTTTTCTTTCAAAGTTTAAACTCAGAATACCAAAGTCTTTGGGGAACAAAATGTTAAGTAATTCTGCAGTCTTAATTTATTTTTTTAATGCTGCAGTTTCCCTGTGTTTCCATGGTAACATACTTTCCGTGTAATTGCCAGGCTGCCTTACAGTGATGCAAATAAGTGAAGAAGTTGACATATGACATGACCCAGGCTTATATTTGAGTGGAGATTTATAACCCACAGAGCAGCAATAGCACCAAAGGTATCTGTCACCTGCAGGGTAAGGAATTACACGTCACCAAAGTGCTGCAGAAACAAATGGCAGCAACCAAAGCGCTAAGCCTAGATGTTATGCAGGAGGACTACAAGCCCTCCCCCAAGCCTGCTCCTGCTGAGATTAATTTTACTCGTGCTTTACATGAGAGGAGGATCAGAACTTCCACAATTAACCCCAGCTCTAAGCATGTTATTTAGGAATTTCTTTTTTTCTTGGATGTACAAGAGGTCTAGGGCAAGAGATTTGCACAGAAAGAGAGTCATAGCTCTGGTGCTTACCGGCAAAATCCGGCCACTTCTCCAAGTGGAATTAATGCTGGGATCCAAAGAACACCTCTCAAAAAAAAAAATGAAAATAAAAAGGTGAAAAAAGGAACAGAGATATTCAAGTCTTCCTTCGCTGCTGTTCAATGAAGGCAGCTCTTACACCTTGTACACTCCTTCAGGGTATTTTTAACATGAGCAACAAATCCCAGTGGATTGTAGGAATAACCCTGAATAACCCCTTGCTGGAATCCTTCTTTTGTCTGTGATTTTACCCTTCAGTCCTCACTGTATTATGATGTGTTGCTCTGTAAGGAAGAAAGCACCTGGGGTAACTTCTTAGTGATGAGCCCTGGGCATTTCTGATGAGAAACCTAAGAGTTCAATTCAATTCAGGCTGAATAAGAGATAAATTTCTTGAAACACAAATTTTACAATATAACAGTCAGAAAAGAAGGAAAAAAACCCAACAATAAAAAAACCAACACAGGGCAGTTTTGAATTAGTCCTGGCACTGCAAGGATTTCCTAGTTGCTCCAAATTGCCCACCTTGGGGAAAGAGAAACTAGCTCAACTCTTGTGTGCACCCTTGCTCTGAGATCTTCCCCTCTTATTAGGTTGCCTTTCTTTCTTTGCTAAGGATGGATTCTGCTAATGCTCCTTCTTTTGCTTCCTCCTACCTCATTCTTCCCCAGAAATTTTTTGTTTGTTTCTTTGATTTGTTTTTGTTGTTAGCAGCTCCTTCTATAAGACCTTTCTCAGGCTTTGTTAAAACCTCAGTGTCCATAGAGTGAGCTTAACTCTTTCCTCTCAGTAGATTTTCCTTCTTGGTTTTCTTAAATATGGCTGTGAAATTACTTCCTCCCTTGTAAAGCCACCTGGACACTTTAGTAAGCAGAATAGTTTCTCGTCCCTTGCTACCAGGGGTTATATTTCTTTTCCCCTTCCCTTCAAATTCACTTATAATTAATTAGAACTGAAGCAACCTCACCTGGATATTTCTATTGTGTTCCTTCACTAGACTTTCTGGCTTCTGGCTCTTTCTGCAAGTTATGTTAAGGCTGATAACAGAACTTCCAACATTAGGAGGAGGATTCATTGCTCATGCACAATGGAGGGATTATGACTTCCAGCTTACCATTAGCTTCTTTCTCAGAGACCATATGTGACAAAACAGCAAAAACAAAAGAAATAGGACATTTAGAGTCTTGTTTTCCTGAAGTTACTCTCTCCTGCTTTCTGCATGTCCAGGAAAGATGTCATTGCAAGATATAGCATTGTAAATTATCAGTTAGTATGGTCAAATCATGACTGTTCACATGATATAAGAAGCAGAATAAAATAATAGCCTTAGAGGAACCATACCAATTTTTGCTTTATTTTGTTTTTAGAGAAAAGTGTGGTGAGTGAGTGGCTGGATTTCAAACATGATTCTATTTCATAAGTCACTTATTACCTTCAGAGTGCTGTTGGTCTTCATTCTGACCCTCTTGCACGATTGGATTTTGAGCTGGAATGGAAGAATACAAAGGAAAATGTCTGAGTATATCTGATAGAGAATATCACTCCAGGAAAAATGTTATCCACCATTCCTGTACAGGAACAGTGAAAGCATCACTGTAAACATCCCAAGCACGCAAGCTGAAGTCCATAAACTTATGACACTCATGGCAGGATAATTTAATTTTTAATAGTCAGGACATGCAGCTGTAGGAAAATCAGATTCTTCTTTTTCATTTATCCTAGAAATATCAATTTTACAAAAATGTAGCTAATTGTCACTGAATAAAAAATAGTATGTTCATATTAGTTATTGACAAAGCTTGCCTTGAATTTCTAGTTTGTTTAGATGTAAGAATTAGAAGAAAAAATTTGTCTTTGAAGGCTCTATACATGCCACCATTCAATCAGGAATATAGCTGCAATTCAGAGTGGCTCTCATTATGCCATCTTACATATCCCATTAAAAAGAACATATAAGTTGTTTGAAGGAGGAACGATTTTGTTATTGTCTTTATAATGGCATGTTGGTGTATTACTCCTACCCAATAGTAGTAAAAATAATAGACTATAATTGGGATGCCCAATAAAATGCTTTTAAATGGGAACACAGAAAATTATTGTGTGAAGGCAATACCCTTGGTAAGGCAGATTAACATTTGCTTATATGAGTTGCTGGGGAAAAAAGAGAGTATATGGAATATATGCAATACAGAAATTTTAAATTACAAGCTAATTTCTTTTTCTATCCTTTCTGATTACATTTTGTGTCCTTTTTCAAATTCTCTCTATTTTGTTCTCCATCCTCTGTTGCTCAAATGAGCCACAGATATTTAAAAGCCCAAGGGAAAATATGAGACATTTTCAGCTCATGCCAACTCATCGCATCCACAAAACTTAAGCAAATAAATACTCTTCTCCTACTATTTCTGAAAATTAAAAAAAATGTTAATTATTTTTTCATTTTGTGAAATTAATCTCAATTTCCATAGCATTGAAAAACACGAAGGAAATCTACAGATTTCCAGTCCGACAATAACAATATTTTTTAGACATCTTTCCATGGGACTTGATTGGATGAGATCTAGTCTGTTAGGCAGCAGGATGCCCAGACACAGTGTGTGCTTATCTCCCGTGTCACTCTGGTTCTGCTACTTTTGATCTCAATCACAATCAACTCAGCATTCCAAAACGAATTCCAGAGGCGCCACCAGCAGAAGACGTGGCCTCATTTGGTTGACATAATCTCAAGCCATACCATAAGATACAGATACATTAGCTAATGATTTCATGAACAACAGAGCAAAAGTTTGTGTTGGGGTTTTGGGGGATTTTTTTGAGTGAGTTCTTTTCTACAATACAGTTATATTTTAGGTGTGAAGTTTTCATACAGGAAAAAGTTCTTCACTGAAAGGGTGATTGGCCATTGGAATGAGCTGCCCAGGGAGGGGGTGGAGTCATTATCCCCGGAGGTGTTTAAGGGGAGACTGGATGAGGCACTGAGTGCCATGGTTTAGATGATGGGTTGGTGTTGTGTTGGGTTATAGGTTGGATTTGATGATCTCAGAGGTCCTTTCCAACCTTGTGAAACTGTGAAACTGAATCAAACAGAGCCAGAAGCTTGGGAAAAATCACTTTCTGCTGTACATCAGACTTTAGGAAGGCACTTTATCTGTTGCATACACGTCATTATCTCTTACTTCATCTTCATTGTCCCTAGTCAAGATACAGATCGTCAGCTGTCGATGGCCTCTTATTCTGGGATTTCTCCTTTGCCATTGGTTTTCAGTTTTTGGTAAGTTAGATTATAAAACACATAGCCCTGGAAGTATCTTTGAAATGCATGTTTATAAATAGTCTGTAATTTTTGTCCTTGGTTCCTTCACTGCATTACAGGCTAAAAATCCTTTCGAGGTTTTTCTATTCAAAGCAGAATGTTCAGTGCTGAAAGTGCGAACGAAAATTATTAACAACTTTGGGCTTACAGAACTGTTTTTGCACATTAAGAAAACATATTTTGAGCAGCTTTGATGTGTTTTCTTTCACATACTTTCTTCAAGCTCAGATAGTGACTATAAATGCAGACTACATCCATTTTCTAAGACACTGGCTAGATTCTTTAGTGCTGTCTTTTGTCTCTTGGTAAATGCAATTTCAATCAAAGCTGCTCCAGAAGAGGTTTAGATTGGACATGAGAAAGCACTTTTTTACAGAGAGGGTGATTAAACACTGGAACAGGCTTCCTGGAGAGGTGGTTGATTTCCCAAGGGTGTCAGTGTTTGAAAGACATTTGGACAATGCCCTTAACAACATGCTTTAACAGACAGGTAGTCTTTTGCCTTCCAGGAAGTAAAACTGTTTCCCAGCATAGACAGCATTAGGACAGATAGGGTAGGGAAGAAGAAAATGGACAAGAAGATGCAGAAAGGCATCAGTCTGCTATAAACAAGAATTAACAGAAAACACAGACACTTAATGAGTGTTTTTAGCAGCAACATAATTTAGAAAAACACAAAATAAGACTGGATGTGGCACTTAGTGCCATGATCTAGTAACCATGATAGTGTTGGACTAAGGGTTGGACTTGATGATCTTGGAGGTCTCTTCCAACCCAGATAAGTCTATGATTCTATGATTTCAGGTCCCTCATAAACACTTTTTCTAAGAACAAATTAATTGATAAGATTTCAAGTAGACCACTGATGTAGTACATTTGCATAAGGAAATTATCCTGGTGGACATGCTCTTGAAATTGCTCAAATATTCATAAATGGCCAGATTGAACAGAAAGTCTTCTTTTTTTCTCCTCCTTAATGCGGAGAAAAGATAAAAAAGTGGTTAAGAAAGGCAAAGAAGATGGCAAGAAAAGAACTTCAGGGCAACAGCGTCTCTTTAGCTTGCTTGGAGCAGAAATAAACTGAGACTTGTAGTGACTTTCAAACCACTACATGCCTGCTCCTCTCCTCATCATTCCTCCTTGCCCTCTCCCTTCATACATGATGTGTGCTTAAACAGCCAACCTGATCTTTGTTATGCTTTAGAGTGAACTTTCTCTGCCACCGGTACTTGTGCTCCCCTGAATCACAACCCCACCTCAGAGTGAGTGACCCTGCAGGAGCAGGAGAGCAGGGGGAGCTGTGAGTTTGACACCTCTGCCCTACAGCACAGAACAGAAATCTAGAACCTCAGTTTTTGCCCCATTATTCCTATCAAAGTGCTACTTAGTCTTGGGCATATGACAACGATAGCTTTGTCTCCACATTTGTAACCCCTTCTGTAAACTGAGCAGAAGACTGTTTCTTACCAAATTGTCTCCCTGGGGAGTCCTAAGGATTAATTGCTGTAAGTGCAGTTCCTGGAACACATAAAATTCCTTGTAAGTATCCATTATTAAATGTTTTATCCCCTCAAGTACTTATTCACATTAGTTTTTCTTACTTAAGTACCCCTAGTGACATCTGTTTCTATTAATTATTTTTACTATTTGCCACTTTTCTTAAATACAGGCTAAGTGGCATTGGCTGTGGGAAAGCAAATGCACCAGACAGCTGCTTTCTTCTGTATTTAAAGTAAAAATAGCACTGTCTTTTTCCATTGCTTCATTCACTTACATTTATCTTTGTCAACAATTTTTTTACTCCAGTGATTTTCTGACTATTATTTTCCTTATCGGGGAAGAATATTGGGAGTTAAAATAATGCACAACTAATAGCAGAGAAATAAAGTAGAAGAGAATCAAGAAGTATCATACACTTTTGCAATTCCCAGAGGTCTCACAAGTTACATAGCATCCTGAAGAATGAGAAAGGAGGAATTGGGAATGAAAGATGTGACTTGACCTGGCGTGCAAAAACAGATATGTTTTTGAAACCATTTCCAGCACCTTCTAATTAGTTTGACATCCAGTTAAAAAATTGCTCAGAAGGCTGTTCTTAAAACACATTCCTTATCTGCCATTTTTCTGCTCCTTCCATTCACTGGAACTACCTCCTCTCTCCAGGTGTAGTCTTACATAGGCAGTCATAGAAGTTCTCTGTCCTGGAGTCCCTCAATTTCCTGCATTTTCCTGATTTCCTAATAGCATCCACAGTGTATTTACAAAGGTATCTGAACACAATTAATAAGGCTGACAGAAGCAACTCAACTCATCCTATTCTTTCCTCCTCCTTTCCACTAAACAAATGTAATGACTCCTTTCAATAAACAGAATTAAATGTACTCATGTAGTTTAATCTGCAAGAAGGAACAGGTAAAGAGAGCTAATGCAGTGACCTAAATGCATTCTTTACCAACAGGGAAGTTGCTTCATTCTTTGTGCTGATGTGGGTACACTCTCATCTTAGGGGCTTTCTTTGTTTCATTCTCAGTAACAATTTATTTTGTAGCATTAGCAATGTCAGAGTAACTCCAGATTCAGGACTCTTGTTCCTCTCCTTGTTTAAAAAAATATCAATACATAAATAAGCATAAACCTGAAACTGGTTAAATATTAAAGCTAAGATAACACTGGTTCCTGCTGAGTTTGAAAACTTCCAACCAAAGTGCACTGACTGCCTTTCTTGTCTTAAAAATTGCTTAGTAATGTTAGAAACTAATTAAGGCTGAATTCATCATTATGTCTAGAGCATGTTCCTCAGATAGGGGACACAAGCAGCTCTACCAACTCTGTGCTCTTATTTGTAGGCTTAAATTTGAGTACCTTGCTGGATCTGAACAAATTATGAAGATGCTAACTGGGGAAAAAAGCTCATTTGCTCTAAAGGGAGGAATATACAACACACATTTTGATTTCAGAAAAAAATTGCAGTTCTCTTCCCACTCCACTGGAAAAAACCCAACATATTGCACTAAGTACCAGAGGGATACTGAAGACTTATTACTGTCAAATTTTAAATCTACTTTTGATTTTTTTTAGTTCAACGCCTTCGAGCTGTAATAAACCATCGGACGGTTTTACCTGGCCTCTGATATGTCCTTGGCAAGGACACAAATACCAGGGAAATGAAAATCTTGGACATTTTGTACAACTGTTACCCTGGGATTCTGTAAACAAGAATCCTGTCTAGGAATTAAACTAGGTGATACACATATATCAACTGATTTGTGTGCCAGATCTGACAAAATACTGAGTATATGAAACTGCCCAGAAACTAAATGAAGATACCAGTGCTTGGTTCACCAGGCATCACAACACATCTTTTTAATTTTTTTTTTCTTCAGCTAGTTTGCAGGTGACACCAAGCTGAGTGGGGCTGTTGACACACCAGAAGGATAGGATGTCATCCAGAGGGACCTGGACAAGCTGGAGAAGTGGACCTATGTGAACATCACGAGGTTCAACAAGGCCAAGTGCAGGGTCCTACACATGGGTGGGGGCAATCCATGGTTTCAGTACAGGCTGGGGGATGATGTGACTGAGAGCAGCCCTGAGGAGAAGGACTTGGGGTGCTGATTGATGAGAAGCTCCACATGACCCAGCAATGTGCAGTCGCAGCCCAGAAGGCCAAATGTGTCCTGGGCTGCATCAAGAGAAGCAGTGCCAGCAGAGGAGGGAGGGGATTCTGCCCCTCTACTCCTCTCTCGTGAGACCCCACCTGGAGTCCTGTGTCCAGTTCTGGAATCCCCAACATCAGAAGGATATGATCAAAGGGCAGAAACCGTGGCACAAGACTCATCACATTTTTTAAGAGAACATAGCACAATATCATTAAGGGCTTTAATGCAAAAAAATGCTATATATGGTTCAGTTATAGAGAAGAAATATAAATATTGTATCTAGAGAGAAGAAGCTGAAAGATATGCTCTACTTATTCTTGCTCTTAGAGAAAGGAACAGTGTCATTGACTTTTGAAAGGGATGTGGTGCTGAGGTACTTTTTTTACCTCACATATTTTCACTTAGAATAAATTTCATTTTTAAAAAACATGATGGTAAATGACAGCCTTTGTGCTGGAAACTTTCTCAAATCAGAATGGCAGGGAGGATACCTTGCAATAAGTGCTAGTGGTCAAGGGAAAATCAGCATCAATATCCATGGTGGGAGGTAGTACGAGTGGGAAGGCATGAGGAGGGAAATGCAACAACTCAAGGTCCAGATGAACTTAAAAAAAGCCTTTTTAGGGCAAGATCCATATAAGGGTAACAATAAAATCTCCACCATGATGGCAGCAAGGATTAGCATTGCCAGCAGCTATTTGTTTTGGTATTACACAGATAATAGGAATTATAGCTGTGTGGCAAACCGTGCACAGAGAGCAATTAGTGCTAAAGATAAAAATAACATAAATCCAAGAAAGGTGGTTGGAATCCAATCTGACTTTAGAAAGTATTCTTCCTCCAACTAGCTACATTGAACCAGCTATTAATAATGCAGTGACCTTCTGAGAGATTCAGCACACAGATGTGATTTACTCTTCATGTGCCCAGAAAGCAATGTTCTAAAAGGATAAACAGAAGTTTCAGGCTACAGGGTTTCTTGCTGCATATGTATTCATGGATCCTTCACTGGAAGGGGGCAGCAGGTAAATGCTGGGATCCTACTTTGATATGAGATTCAAGGTAAGCCTGGATATGCATCAGATCCTGGGAAGCAGAAAGCACTCCAGTTTCAAACTGACCCACGCATCTGCATTTATTTGTTAATCTTATTTTCAGCTCTTAAGGAGTTAATATGCTTCCCCCTACAGAAAAAAAAAGGTAAAAGTATCTGTTGCTGCTTTTATCATGATGTATGCAACAGTAGACATTGGTAGAATATCACAGAATTACAGAATGGTAAGGGTTGGATGGGACCTTTGAAGAACATCCAGTCCAACCCTCCTGCTAAAGCAGGTTCACGTAGAGCAGGTTGCACAGAAACAAGTCCAGGCAGGTTTTGAATATTTCCAGAGAAGGCAGCCTGTTCAGTGCTCTGTCACCTTCATGATAAAGAATTTTTTTCCACATGTTAAGGTGGAACATTCTCTATTCTAATTTTTGCCTGTTGCCTCTTGTCCTGTCACTGGGCACTATTAAAAAGAGTCTCGCTCACTGCAAGGGAAATGAATGATAAGGAAATACCATAAGGAAAATGATGGAAGCCCTTGGCTATAGCTAGGTATTAGCATTATGAAGCTTTCTCTTCATTTCAAACAAACATATAACATATACATAGATACAAACCTACAAACAGACTTTAAGGAAACAACTATATCACTAGAACTGGACATTAAATTAACATAGCTTCTCTACCTTTATATTTACTGTCTGGCTTTCATTTAGTAATATAAACATAGCTTGTGTGATTGTGTGGGTGCTGGGACTGCTTCCCTGGGGAGCTGTTCCAGGGCTTCACCACCCGCTGGGGGAAGAACCTCTTCCTGATGTCCAACCCAACCCTCCCCTGGCACATCTTCCTGCCATTCCCTCGGGTCCTGTCACCGGTCACCAGAGAGCAGAGCTCAGCCCCTGTGTCCCCTCCCTCCCTTGGGAGAAGGCACAAACAGCTCTGAGAGCCCCTCTCAGTCTCCTCTTCTCCAGCTGAACAGACCAAGGGACTTCAGCCTCTCCCCACACGCCTTCCCCTCCAGACCCTTCCCCAGCCTCGTGGCCTCCTCTGGACACTCTTCAGTGCTTTGATGTCCTTTTTACCCTGTGGTGCCCCAAACTGCCCCCAGTGCTCGAGGTGGGGCCTCCCCAGAGCAGAGCAGAGCAGAGCAGGACAATCCCCTCCCTCTCCCTCTCCCATCTGGCTGGATGCCCCCAGGACACCGTTGCCCTCTTGGCTGCCAGGGCTCACTGTTGGCTCGTGAAAGAAAATGTTGATCAGCATTTAGTTAACATTCCTGATTGTGGCATTAAAATTACTTTTAATATTGGGTCTGTTAATTTGGCTGAAGATCAGGATCAGATCAAGGAGTGTTTCCATGCTTGTTTTTCTTCAGACAAACCAGTTACTGAAAGAAAAGGGAATTTTATCTGAGTCATTGTTCAATAAGCCCTCAGGTCACATTCTGGCACCCCTGCATACCAGGTACCTCTGTGCTTATCTAGCACAGTTAGTTTAATAATGAGGATATGACCTCAGGAAAGTGGAGTTCTCCAAAATAAAGGCACCACTAAATAATCAAAGTCCTAAAAGCTTTGTAACAATATTAAAACTACTACATTGTCTTTTGTTCCTCTTGCAAACCTCTTCTGTAGTGTAGCATGAAGAAGTTGACTTTGGTTTAATTGAGACATAGCAAAAAGAAGTGTCCCTTCGATGTGACTTTAATTAGAGCAGAAGGAAAAATGCGGCGACACCAGAAAGTACTTGAGCAGTAACTTCAGCAGGTGCTTCGGCAGTAATAAGAAAACTCATTCTTGCTTATCATTGTCAACAGGGGGAAATTGTTCCTTCAGTCCTTTGCAGTAAATCACCAGATTATCACAAATCAGTCCCTCGGTGCTATTTCACTAGCATGAATTTGGGAGACCAGCGATTTTCTGATGTGCTCTCCATCCATTAATTTAAAAATGGCTCTTTCCAGTGGATAATCTGGGAAATTAACCTTGAAGGTGCTAAAGGCTCAAAATACCTTAGGTGATTTCTCCAATTCTTTTAAAAGCTGAAATTAAAATTTCAAAGGATTGAAGATTTTATTCCTCAAGCTTAAAAAAAAATAAACATAACTATTCTTATGTGAGGATAAGACAAGCTTTGCTATCCTTGCAAAACATACAGGGTAGAAAGAACTTCAGCCATGCATTTATATTTTTGTATAGTATTCCCTGTGTCAGAGCCATCTAAAATTTATTTGAAGGAAGCCTTTATTTATTTTAAAATTTTTAACAACTACAGTGTCAACAGGACTTCCAAGCACAGGGATGCACTGAAGTGAAATGTCTTATCAGAAGTTTCCCTCTTTCTTTTTCAGATAAAGCAGTTTCAAGTAAAAAAAAGAGTTAATGTCAATAATTCAATATTCCTGTGTTCTCATCTCTTTTCTGGTGTGAAGCTAAAATCATATTTTACAGTGCCTTTTGAGTAAGACAAGGACAGCGAGCAAGCTGTTGATGTACTTCATAGAGCAAAACCTCCTGCTCATTCAGTTGAATTCCCTGCCCTCCCCTGTCCTGGTACTCAAACATTTCATTGACTCAGCCTTAACTATTGTGAAGTGTCAATCAAAAATGTTAAAATGAGATTATTGGGAGCGTTCTTTTAAATGTCTCGAAAACCACTGGGCAAAATAACCCAGGCTGTGCCTCCACAACATAGCATAGTGATAAAACTGGTTTGCATGTAATTGAGCTTTCTCTAACCTTATAACTAGAGTGATCTCTGCACAAAAAACCTGATTTATTTGTTCAGTGGTGCCTATGGGATGGAAGTAAAGGCTGAAATGTGCACTTTGTATCATAAGATTCCACTGGCAGAGATACCCACGAGATCAAACAGCCATCATTTCTCTGGAAATTAAAGACAGAAAAGATTGGTCTTGGGCCACGATGGCTGAATTTACTAAATCACTTTTCCATCTACATAAATAAATTAATATTAAGGTGACCTTTAAATATGAAGATAGGCCCCAAATGAACACAGTTTACTAATGTATCTGGTTTTAAATAAAATCTGACATATTTATATTCCTGGCTTGATGAAATTTAGCAGTTCTTTAAATTCTAGCTGTCTGTTTAAGCCTTTATTTGGATTGCAATATTAAGCAAAAAACTCTGATTTCTTTTTCCCTGCCTTAAAAATTCCATCTCACAAATGGACCATAGAACACTTAAGTGGTTAATAGCAGAACTATATATACATAAATTCAGAGCAAGAGCAACACAGCAACTGTTTTTTTTGTCTCTTCCCACACTTATTTAAAGACTGATTATTTAATGCACCAGTTCAAACATATTAGGAATATTAAAGTTTTACATAAAATCATATGCACAGCATCTTAATGTAATAAAATAGCAAGGGATTAAACCTGCTGGAAATGGCTGGGGAAACACTTGGTTTATATTCTGATATGAGCTTTTATGAAACTCCTACATGAGAAAGAGAAGTTAGGTTAATGGTTCTTTTAAGTACTCCAAGTGTATTAGTTTTAAAAACCAATGCTCACTTTGCAATCACCTCTGCACAGCACAGCTTGTATTTTCATGCAACACTTTTCCATGTCATGCTGCATAAGACATTTTACTCCAAAAAATTTTTTGTGTGCCTTGTGTATTAGACACCTTTGGCAACAGGAGGAGGAGAGTGTTTCCATCAGCACGAGAAATTCAAACACAAATGCCTTTATTTTATAGTGTATATTGATTTAAGGCAATGCACTGATTAAAAAGACTTGCCTCAATGGGGAGTGGAGGCTGTCACTCATATGCAGAAGCTTGCAGGTTAAGTTCAATAAGCATTTACAGATTTTGGTGTTTGTACTTTGCTAGCTACTTACACACTTTCTGCTCTGCCAAAAATGGAATAGATGCTGAGCTTTTATCTGCAATTGGAGCAGCTGGCCTTGAAAATCCACAGAAACCACCCACCCACCACTCTTCATCCAAATTAGACAATTCTGAAGCACATGGGGAAAAAGAAAGAGTAATTTACTGATAATTTTTTTTAAAGCTGTTTCTTCAGGAATGTAGGTGAGAGCTACAGAGAATAAAAATTTCTGGACCTGTCTTGGTCTCAATATTCAGGAAGCTTCTGATGATTTCCTTCCCTGTGTGGTCATTTCTTTTGTTTCTACATAAGAGTATGGGGTCTCATAGCTGAGATGGGGTTTGTTCTGTTGCTGTATGGTGGCAGACAAGTTTCCCTAGTGTCACATGGAACCAGGACAGTGACTGTGGTGCCATCATGGGAGAGGTGGGTTAGAATAACTTTGGCAGATAAATATCAGCTTACAGTTTGTGAACCAAGTGTCTTGGCATTTTCTAAAAATATATCCCAGTTTGATTTTTGAAGTGTTTGTAAACTCAGGAGAAGATATAAGTAAGTGTGTAACTACCAGATGGCTGTTCTGGACCTTGTTTGAGCTCTCTTTCTGCATGCCCTAAATATTGAGGTACCTAATACATGATCTAGAGTCTGTGTAAGTCATAATTTGGATAAAGCCTCAACTGCCTGTCTTGGTGCAGTGTGCCTGGGACCTGGTGACTGTTGCACACACCAACAACAGGAATAAAGAGGGAAGGCTGGATGATGACAGGTCCATTTTTCTCCCAGGTGCCATATCTGAGGTGACAACTACACGTGCAGAGGGGGAGTTTACACTCCAGAATGCTGCTCGTCTGGCCCTAAAGAATGTGCATCAAGTCAAATTAATTTGTTGAGTGTGTCAATGTTTTCCCTTTCCTGGTAGGAATAAAGAGCCTGTAAGGAAGAATTCCTAAAAGTTATATTTTTTTAAAATTAATCACTATTAGCAAAGCTCTTACGATTAAATACACAGTTCTGTTCACAGAATCACCCGAGCTGGAAGGGACCCAAAAGGATCCTTGAGTCCAACTCCTATCCCTGCACAGGACACTCCCAACATTCACACCAGGTGACTGAGGGCATTGTCCAAATGCTTCTGGAATGCTGGCAGAGTGGGTGCCATGACTGCTTCCCCATTCAATATAAGTAAGACAGTTCTCATCAAGTTAACACTGTTTAAATGGGAATTCTCTCCTCCTGCCTCCAGGTAGACCTGTAAAATCAAATGGTGCAATTAAAGCTGCAAGACACATTTGCTGGGTTTTTTTGCAATCAACATAAGGCTTGAACACTAGGGTGATTTTTAATTTGTGAATTCTATGGATTCCTCCCCTAGGGGGCTGAGAAATGGAATGAAAAACATTTTGTTGATAGGCTTAAATTCACTATGTATCTCCACTGGGAGGTTTTTAGAGGTCTGTAAATTCAAAAACCTTGAAACCAAGCTGCATTAGGTCATCATATAAAAGAAGGAACAGAGGGATGATAAATATATGTACTTCAAAGCTTTATTTGGAAATCTGGGCCCTTTATTGGAAACATGAAAGTGTACGAGTTAGAAAAGCGATCGTTGTGTTTTGACAGGTATCAGAAGAATTAGTGGTCCAGTCTGCACTTTTTAAATGAAACAGAGAAGGTCTAGAGAGGGCCAAAGCCTTGCCTGGTAGGTGAAAGAGGTAGAGGAAGGGAGAAGAATGCTCCTGTCAGTCTACCTAGGAACGACCTGAATATTGCTGGGATTTAATTGCGTTGTAATTGCTGTATAATTAATTCATTTAAGACCTGGAGCGCTGCCTTTGTAATCTTTAATATAAATAGATCCCTTAATCTATTAGGGGAAAATGCAGTATTTTGGGGGGTGTGTGCATTTTTTGAAAGTTTGGGCACTTCACTGAATCTCCAGATGGACAGCCTTAGTCCTGCAGTTTAGTATCAAAAGCAGAACTCCACAGCTGGCAGCAACACTACCCTGGAGGTGCCTTTTCTGCATAACTAAGGCAGCTTCTGCTGGGCAGAGCGTGACTCAGCCTTCAGCAGTCCCTCTCCTGGCCAAGTGTGTGAATAACTATTTCTCCAGCTTTATTTTATCCCAATACTCTGTTGCTTTTCACCACAGAAAGACATATAGTCTAGATTCAAGCTTTATGGATTCCCTACTACATTTATCACCGCATTTTATCCTTTAAAATAAAGTACTGTGTTTTATAAAATCAGAGATTAACATTTTGCACAAAGTTTTCTGTGTTTCTGGTAACTGATTCTGGGTAAGGAACTGGAAGTGAGTTGATAGTTGTCACAAGTTATTCTGTTAACTGCAACCCACGGAAATAACAGTGCAAAGTCATTGCAAACCTTTTTGTCCTCTGTATATAATCTTATCTATTTCACTTAATTTAAGTAATCAAGGTTGAAAAGAGGGCTGTAGACCTCTTTGGGGAATACATGTCCGTGTTAGAAAGCAAGAGAGAGGGGATTCCTGACCATTAAAAATAGCTTTGTCAGGTGATCATGCTGTAGGAAATCTGCAAATGTTAAATCCAGCTTTAATTTAGCAAAACAACAGTATCCAGCCCATCTAGTAAAAAAGACTTTTCAGGGGAGTAAATACTTCTGTCCCCCTTCCACTTTTGTAAAACTGATATGTCTCTACTAAAAAAGCACGTGTTCTACATTTTCTTGTTTCAATGACATACAATTCTACATCCAGGTATCTCTGAACCTCTAGTTTCTACTTTTAGCCTTAGATATCAAAGTTCCTAATTGAATTTGTGAGATAAATTTATTTCCTTATTATGGTCTTCCATTAACCTTTGTCATTTCTCTGAGATTTATTATCTATTCTTTGCTTGCCAGTGGCTGGAATGTATTTGCCATTTGCTCTTGAAAGGTCTGGGTGTAGCATGAGGGATATGGAAAGTAGTCACATTAATCCTTAAATGACTTTGCTAACCTTTTCCATTCATTTTTTACTTGCTTGATCCCTTTTGGGATGGAAATGAACAATGTATTAATCAGATATCAGGTCTAATCAATCATAATTTTGTAGAGTGTGTGTATATATATATATAAATCATGGCTCACTCTTTTGGATGGAGAAAGAAGAAGTTACAGTGATTCTGTAGGACCAGTAATTATTACTATACAGTAAAATTACAAGGTGTCATATTATTAAAAATATTCTTTTAAAAATACTTTGGCAGTTTTGTAAAAATACTGTCCCATTCAGTGGCAAATCTCTGCTCTTGATCTTCACCCATGCACCCATTTTCATGAAACTTGAGAAACCTTACTGCTAATTTATGTAAGCATTTAATTTACCTTCTGAGGCATCCAGAATAAATATTTTAAGAAAATGCACCATATTGAATCTTTACTTAGTATGAAGGGGAAAATCCAAAGCTTATTAAACAAGGGAATGAGTTGTAATCCCTTCCCCATATCTTTTGGAAGAAGGTATATATTATATCTTTTCCTTAACCATAGCTGACAGAGATTGCCTGGAAAAGGGCAGGTTTCAGGTATATGTTTGAGATGGCATCAATATACATTATTTGTTCTACTAAAATACAATTGTCTGCAAAGACAACTCTGTCCAAAAACTGGACAGAGGTGGTACTAAGTATCTGTGCCCTAGCACTTGTCATTGGCAGACTGACACTCATCAAAAGCGTAGGCCCTTAGGATAAAGTGTGCTCCTCAGTTTTGTACCATGTTTATTAGGACGTCATTGCTATCCTTAATTAGCTTTTATTTTTCTTCTGCCATCAAGCAATAGTGCTGAAACATTCAAGATATAAAGAGGCAAACCACTTTATTTTGCTCCTGCCTAAAGCTTTCCCAGCCAACGCTCTCTTTCGGCAGACCACACCATTGAAGATGATGATAGAGGGGTTTCCAGTCAACGTTTTCAAAGTTTAAAGAAAGAATGAAAAACACATCTCAAAATAGTGAACAGCCAGGAAAGGGAGATCTCTGTTCAAGCTGCTGCTTCGCTGCCTTTTGTTTACCAACTGTTGTGTTTGGCCCTTTCACAGTCTTCTGTTGCAGCTGCTCCACTTTGCTAGAAACCCTCTAACTCCTTGGGTGTATCTATTCAAGACCTGTGGATACCCACTCCTGTCATTCAGTTGCAATACCTCTTTTTTTACTTTGGTGTTTTCTAGAGACAGCTTCTTTCTTTGCCTCTGTTTCTTCAGCCTTCACAGCAATAAGTATGAGCCTTGACTTCTGCAACACAAGTAACTGTAATTTCAGTGGCCCTTTTGGACAGATCTTCCAAGTATTCCCCCTTCCAACACACCAGTTCAAAAGCAGATCCTTAATATTCCTGACAGGGTCAGAGAAACATCTTATAAGAGGTACCAAAGCTTTATTTCTCTTGCAAAAAAACTTCCTGATGTGACCTAGAATCACATTTCCTTTACAGTGCCACTTTACATTAGTGATTCAGAACCATCTTTCTTCTCTGTTTCTGATTAATGAACACTGAATTTAGCTGCACTATAAAAGGAACTACTTACAGATGTGGGTCACACATCTATAAGTGAAGACCCTGCCACAGAGGAGCAGCAACCAGGCACTCCACCAAAGGGGAATTTGGCACGCCTGGAGCCTTGCAAATGTCCCTTTGACAGTATCACTGCATCCCTGGCCCTGTTCACAGCGCAGCAGTAGTGGTCGCTGTCTCCTGAGGAGACTTTGAGAACCTTAAGGCATCTTACCCATCCATAAATACAACAACAGCTTTTACTTTCTCTTTCCAATCACTTTGTACACACAGATTTATTGTTATCCCTCTTGCCTTTGATGTTTCATGCCTTCTGAAAAAAATATAGTCATTCACAAGGTCTTAACTACCCAAGGCCATAAATGCTGCATTTTAAACTCTTACCCTTGAAGTCTTTGAACTACCTCCAATTCCACATTAATTTTCCCGGGTTACTTGCCTTGAGTTAATTAGTTCTCTGTACTGTCTGCCCACATATTTGATATGTTTTTAGAGGTTTCCTTACTTGCACAGGAAAAGATTTCTTCTTTCTGCATGTGAGTGAGGTGAAATAATGGTCTTCAGTATTCTGCAAGGTTATTAATTCAGGAAGTTGAAAATCATACTGTCACTGTCTTTGGGGAAACCTACTATTATATCACCATTATGTACTGATTAAATATACATTGTCCTTGTATAAATATACTATGCTAATAGTCCTTCCATGATCTTATAATACTTCAGGATTATTCCAAAACATGTAGAAAATTCCTTTTTTTCACTTGATAATGCATTAATTTTACTCTACATAGTCCATCAGATAACAGATAAAAGAGAGAAATTGTAAAGCATAGGCCAAGCTTTGGATTTGCAATATGTTTCAAAAATAGCTGCATGAGCACCATCAAGATTTCAGGGGGATCCATTGTGATAGAGCCAGTACAGAGCAATCTGCAGATAAACCTGAATTAATAGCTCTAAACCCATAATCATTTGAAGTTAACTCCCAGCATCCTTGTTATACCAAAAATGCTCATTTTATTAAGCAAATTTGTTGCTGATACTGCCAAATTCTACACTGTTAACATAATCTGAACTACTTCAAATATTCTGCACATTTCTCTGTACCTCCCAAATAACCTCCCAAATAACTGCAGTATAGGGATGCTCTCACTCAACCATAACTTCACTCAAATATGGGACAGGTATTTGGGTGGAATAATGTGATAGTCCCTGCCCTTCTTCTGTGAAAGATATCCAAAGGAGTCACCTTTAAATCAGCCTCTGAGGTTAAAAGTCTTGAGAAGAATTACAGGCCCTGTGGAATTCAAATGCATTTATTTTAGTGTGATTTAACTCTCCAGCTTGGTTTGACAAATGACTGGAATGTGGAGACACAGAAGAACTTGAGGAGAAGCAGTAAAAAAGCACAGTTGGATGCATATGATTAAGATGAATTTTTAAAAGAGAGAAGGAATCGCTGTGCATTTATGAGAGAGATGAAGTACAAAACATATAAAGCCATAAAAATTTCAAGCAAGCAGAGTTTATTTAAAAAATGTGTGGGAACATAGTCCAGGGTCAACTCACATTTACTCTTTCATTTTCAGCCAAATAAAACCATATTGTGTCATGTGAGGGGAGTTCCATGGCTTTACAAGTACTGTTCACACCTTTAGAGACATATGTTTTCAACACTGTTGATGTATTAGTGAAGCACAAAACTCTTCACTGCAAGAATATTTTTGCAATTTCTTTTAAGTGATGGAACACCAAAGGCTCATTTTCCATTTAAAATAATGTACAAAAAATGAAATTAAAAGTATTGAATAGCACTTAACTTTGAAATATTCATTTTCAAAGTATTTGTGATGTAACAGTGAAGCAACTTGAAGTCTGTGATTACTTTCTTAAGATGGAATAGGCTGGCAGGAAGTTGAGAAGAAAATCACTCTAAAGAGGGAAGGTAATAAGGTGAGACTTGTTTAAGGAAAGAATTCCTTTTTGTGTAGCTTGATGCATTTGAGTTTTGTTTGGGGATTTTTTTTTTCTTTCTAGGTTTGGGTTTTTTTATGTAGGATAAGAATGAATATGAGGAAACAGCGTGTTTATAATTAAAGACAGACCTGCTGCTGTGCAGAAAAAAATGAATTTAACATCCCCCATTTCCTGAATTTGCTCATGAGCAACACAAAATCGGGAAGCAAGTTCTCTGCAATCCAATCTACTCCAGTGAAAACGTGTGAAAGCTACAAGTGTGCCAAACTGGGTTGCAGGTACATCTCTAACACAGTCATATAAACAGTGCACAAAGACTATTTCTCATATTTTCTTCATTTTTTTTCACCTAGGCTGCTGATGCTTTTTCACAGATTGCTCTCTTAGTTCAATAATTATTATAATGTAGTCTTTAGGATCTGAGCAATAGAAAAGTCCATATGCAAAGAGCCCCTTGCTAGTGTTTTAAATTTCAAAAATTGAATAAGACTCCATTCAGCTACAATTTTTTTCATTAAAGAGGAACTGTTATTGGGAATCATAACAGCCATCTACACTTCTCTGTGGAAGTAACCCTGCTGGGCAAATGCATAATTCAACACCCCCACAAATATTCAAGGATATGATGATATGAGGTTCCTTTTAAAGCATTGCCTGGAATAAAAGTGAATCATAGAATCATAGACTCATAGAGGCATCTGGTTGGAAAAGACCTCTGAGATCATCAAGTCCAACCATGGTTGTCCCCTCACTAAACCATGTCCCTAAGAAACTCATCCACCTGCCTTTTAAACACCTCCAGGGATGGGGACTCAACCCCCTCCCTGGGCAGCCCTTCCAGAAGTGAAGAAATGTTTCCTGATGTCCAATCTGACCCTCCCCTGGTGCAACTGGTGGCCATTTCCTCTCTTCCCATCACCTGCCACTTGGAAGAAGAGACCAACACCCACCTCATCACAACCTCCTTTCAGGCAGTTGTAGACAGTAAAAGCAAAAAGCAAAAGAGAGGAGTGGGAATTGTGTGAAGAGTGTGGAGTTGGAAATTAGAGTCATGTGACTTGACAAATTGGATAAAAAGGACTTATTTTCTCTGTTTTTCTCCAGTGTCTTAAATCCTTTACCACCTGTTGTCCCTCTGCCTTTGGTGTTGGAGAGAACAGATTTAGGCTTTTAAGGAGAGGCAGCACTGGGAAGGATCTTGCATGTTTGTGGCTTCAGGCTGTGCTTATGCCTCCTTTTTTGATACCTGACGACTCAGGGTTAGCTAAAAGCTGACTTCATCAGCTGTGGCACTGCCTTTCCCACGCAGGGGAAAAGGAGCTACTGGAGCTGCCCCTAGGGGACCCCTCAGAGCCTTCCAGCAAAAGAAGGGAATTTGGAATGCCTCAGGATCAAGCCTCTGAACGTATACAGTGCAGTGAGAAAATTTCATGGTGGCCACCAGGGAAGAAGGGAGAGCCTGTCACCACGTTTCCAAAATGTGGCACTCAACTTTGTCCACCTGTGCCAGGGACTGGCCAGATCAAGGTGAGAAACAGCCCAGGTTCTTAGTCAAGACAGTAGGAGCCACCAGTGAGACCTCAAAGCACAAACCCAGGTACCACAGAACCAATTAGAAAGGACATAACAAGTTCTCTCTTCTCAAATAATCTTAGTGATGTTGAGTAAACTGGGCACCACTTGTTGTGTGACATTTGAATGGCACCATCCAGAGTTTTTGGATAAAAGAGTGCTCACTTAGTAGACAGCAGCAAAGTATTTTGCCAGCAGCTGCTCAGTTGCTCCCTTGTGCCAAGCAGTTGCTACCCAGATGCTTTCAAGCACAATACTGTGTTGACACAAACTATCTGCTGTAGTCTGTGTAGCTATTTATACATTCTCACTAAGTTAGTGAGACACCAGGGCAGCTCTGTTTTTCCTTAAAAATCCCTTTGCACTTACAGGCAGTTTTGACTCAGTGTCATGGAAATCAATATTAAAATACAGCCTGGTTTTCTCCCTCTTTAGAGCATGGACTGTTACTGCAGACTCCTATGTGAAGGAGAAAGGTTTTGGATTCCCTTAGGGAGCCACCTGTATTTCACTAATGATACATTGCTTTAAAGGAGAGGAGGATCAGGCCTGTTCACACCAGGTGTCATCCATTTGTCTTGTTATTTATTTGTTTCAGCCCAGGACATTCTCAAATCATACAGCAGTTGGAGTGACAGCATCTGAATCTCCTGCTTTTACTCAGGCCCTGGGCTTGGCTCCAACATGCACAGAATTGAGCAGAGCTGAAATGGAGAACCTTCACTCATGTAAAGATCTCTTGCACTGAAGCATGGAAGAATGGGTAAGGACTCCTATTACCAGCTTAGGCACACGCTAGGAGTGGTTTGGATCTGTGCATCCTTGGGTACTTCAGACCCCTCCAGCAGGGAAGAAGAAGAATCCATCTAACCAGATCCTTGGGAGCAAGATTGGTTCTCATCTACCCAGCTAGGGAGCTTCCTAATTTCTCTATCCCTGGAAACATTCAAGATCAGGCTGGGTGAGACTCTGAGCAAACTGATCTAGTTGAAGATGTCTCTGCTCATTACAGAAGGGTTGAGTAGATGACCTCTAAAGCTCCCTTCCAGCCCAAACTATTAGATAATTCCATCAGTTGGTGCAGCAAGGGGCAGTTTAGAAAACTGCAGTACATGGAACAGGTGCTGAAATCCAGGAGATTGTTTATGCAGATGCCTTTGTTATGATTTAATTTTCATCCTGAATAATATGCCATCTGCAATGTGCACAAAAGCTAAATTCTTTTTAAATGTATAAAAATAATATAATGGCAATTACTTAACCCAGATATGTTTATAAATAGCTCAGTTTTTTCAAAACATGAGCAAACTGTCACAGGCTACAGCTACATCCATAAGCAATTATGTGGTTTGTGTTTTTTTCTAATGAACATGGGACATAGCACAACACAACAACTCCTAAATCTTCCTATCTAGACTCCATAGACAAAAAAAGCTACATCTGTGTCGAGTCAGTACGGAGCAATGTGATTTTTCCGTTGTTCTTGTTGAATCTAGGCAAGACATTTCATGTAAGAACTGTCTTTGGATTATTTGTTCTCAGTGATAGAAGAACACCTTTGTGTGTGTTTTAGCTAACATTAGTCACAGGCAGGAGGAAAGTCTTTGAAGTACTGGGAGACAGAATAATTTTTAAAATGCAGACTTTTTGCCACCCAAGGTAAACTTGGATCAGCAACAAAAGCTTTCCTGACTAGAAGCAGTTATTCATTTAGCAGATTGCTAAATGAATTATGGCCACTCTTTTAAGCAGCACCGAACTTAGGGCAAGGATTGAAATTTTTAATCAGGGCTTCAGAAAACCACCCATTTAAAAAAAAGAACCAAAATTTCAATAACTTCTTAGTAGGAATAAAAAAAAATTCACTTTTTTTTCCTGCTCAAAATCTGTCACTGGCTTTTGGATTCAGGCAATCTGAATGAGTCTATTGTGCCTTTTCTTCTAGGATGACTGTTTACAAAAGACAGTATCTTTTAAGTCAGTTTGTCTGGAAGAGTGTTCTTTCAGTAATCCTTTTGTTTGTCATGCTATATTCCATTTAACTTTCTTCCTGTTTTTACTAATTATCATAGTATCATAGAATATTTAGGCTGGAAAAGACTAACTGTAAACCTAATAGTGCCAATTCCACCACTAAACCATGTCCCAAAGTGCCATATCTACGTGTCTTTTAAATACCTCCAGCAATGGTGAGCCTGGGCACCCGTTCCAATGGTTGACAACCATTTCAGTGAATAACTTTTTCCTAAATATCTAGTTCAAACTTCTCCTGGCACGACTTGAGGCCATTCCCTGTCGTACAGGTAGTTGTAAACAGGGATGAGGTCTCCCCTCAGCCTCCTCTTCTCCAGGCCAAACACCCCCAGGTCCCTCAGCCTCTCCTCGTAGGCCTTGTTCTCCAGCCCCTTCCCCAGCCTCGTTCCCTTCTCTGGACGCGCTCCAGCCCCTCAATGTCCTTCTTGGAGTGAGGGGCCCAGAAGTGACCCCAGTGCTCGAGGTGTGGCCTCCCCAGTGCTGAGTGCAGGGGCACAATCCCTGCCCTGCTCCTGCTGCCCACGCTGTGTCTGACACAGCCCAGGATGCCATTGGCCCTCTTGGCCCCCTGGGCCACTGCTGGCTCATACCCAGCTGGCTGTTTGTGCTGCTGACTCTGCAAAAGCAGAATTTAACTGATTAATTATTTTAGATGTAGAAATATCACTGCACAGTTGCATCATCTGTCTGCAAACTGCATAGTGGCAAGGGAAAAGATGCAGAAGCACATCCTATCAGAAGTCACCTGAGGCCTTGAGGCTTAGGCAAATCCATTGGTCATTGATAATTTCTTGTGTCTTGAGCATCGTTTAGGACGGCCAATATTAGTCAGTAAAGAGGGGAGATGAGGCCTTCGCAGAAGCAAAGAGCCATTGACAAATGGTTTCTGGTATTTCATGGCAATTTCATGGGCAAGCCAAGGTGGCAGAAGTGTAGTGTCTCTCCTTCCTTTGTGTCCCTAGAAAAAAGACAGATTATGACCAGCACTGTGTAAAATTTTCTCTGAATATCAGTCTCATTGTAGCAAAAGAAGAGTATTTGCCTTTGAACTTCAAAATATATTCAAAAATAATGAACTTAAAAGTAGAACTGTGTTGCCATGCTGATTTTTAGAAACGTTGAACATTTCTATCTCTCTAATAAACAAGCTCTGCTTGCCCCAAGCTGGACACCTGGAACATGAACCATCACAAATCTGTGTTGCTTTACCTGAAAAACATCTTCAGAGGTGCCTTGGAAGGCATACTTGAGTGAACAGCTGAAAGATAAAATAGACTGCGTTTGTACAAATAACACAAATATGAAGATATTTATGAGATTATTTAACATATATTTGCATTTTATGTTTTCTGTCTTGTCTATCTAGAGCAAAAGTCTTGTTTTGCTGTAAAATTACTTTCAACCTGCTATCATATGTGAGCTCTGCACAGATGTGAAAGGAAAATGGGAATTTGCAGCTGAAGAAAACTGCTGTTCTTTACAACAGCAGATCTCCCTTCCTTCTCAGACTAAGAGTTGTGAGCCAAGTCCATTTATCTGAGCTTTCCTGTCCCAGTCAGTCCCGTGCAAGTCTCGCTCCTGATAGACAGCAAAGACTTGCCACTCCTTCTTTCTATAGATATTTGTGTATTCAGAGAAGACTAAACATCTACATGTGTGCCTTAAGTTTCAAATTTGGGAGAAGAATAGTCCTGGGGAAGAAAAAATGCTCATCAATATGTGAGATGGGAAAGCTCATTTCAGTTTCCTGTCCTCCTGAACTTCTCAATGCACTTTGGAGAGTGATTTAAAGCTGATTACATACAACTGAAATAAAGCTGGTGCTGGTGATTTACTTCTGCTCTTCAGTCAGGGGTCTGTATGATAGAGCTTTCGAATGAGCACAGCAACTATTCCAAATCCTGGAGTGTCACAGTTAGATGGACTATCCTAGAGATTAAAAGTTGCTTACAACAGTGGGTATCATGTAAGGCCATAAGATTTTTCTTGCTTCCATGTTTATTACACCAGTATCTACTGTTGAATGGTGCATTTCAAAATAATTTCACCTCTCTGAGGGATCTGGGGTGCAAACTTGTGGAAAGTCAGAGACTAGGGGATTTTGGAGACCTGAGTCTTCTTTTCTTACAGAAGTCTTATTTCCATTGTCATTTCCACAGGGCTTAATGTGGAGCTGCTCCTGAAAGGAACCAGCTTGTCCTTTCTTTTTGCTCAGATTAGCATTCATGTAGCTGCATGACGAACCAGTCCAGGGGCTGTCTTGGTCAAAAACTAATTCTCCCTTCAATTTTTTAGTTTGTCATTATTCACTTAAAGAAGAGGACGGAAAAGGGAAGAGGAAGATAAGATTTAAAATGTCATAGGTATTGTATCTTGGTTACGTATCTTAAACACTTGCATTTGTACATGAATAGTTTACTACTAATTCTTATAAATATAAATTTCAAAAGGATAAATAGTCTTTCCAATAATGAATACCATGCTGACTGAAAGATGTGTTTTATGCCTTTTTAGAGATTAAAGCACACTTTATAGTAATAAAAGTCCACTGCTATATCACATACAAAAAAAATCTGAAACATCACTTCAATTTTCACATATATGCATCAATTTTCTGACCCCAATGATTATTGCTGTTATTCTTTTAGCTAAGAGCGTTGCTGGCCTAGATATAAGGGTGAGGATTATTTTCAAGCAGCACAAAGTATGATGATTACCTCAATCTGCCAAATTTTTTGTCTGGAACTAGTATACTGCAGAATGTGCTTTAAGTACTGTTTGGATTATGTCCATGACAGAAAATGTTTATTGCCACCTCCCTAATTAATGGCTATAAAACGGAGGTATTATTCTGAGTAATTTATTCTGCCTGAAGGATGGAGTAACTTTGTCATCTAAATGATTCTTTTAAGGAAAATGGTAAAGGAACCATTCAATTTCATATTTTGCAGTACAGAGGATGACTTAGTTGAGTTTAACCTCTCCTGTGGTTCTATTACCTCTAAACTCGAAGAAGTGCTTACAAAACATCACACTTCTGCACTGCTATTCAATTTGTCCTTACAGAGGAAGTTCCCAATTTCACAAAGCTACTGTGAAGCATCATTTATCAGTGTCCACAGCTTGGGCAAGGGGGAATAATAAGATTGTAAGGTCCCTTTTTAAAAGATATTTTTAAATATTAAAATAAGGATTGAACCTTAGTTAATAACAGAAAAATTAGTTAATATTAGAAAATAAGAAACTTTTTAAGAAAAATATTTTGTCTGTACTCTGAAAGTAATAATTTATAGACCTGCTGCCTTCCAGTGGAGTGTTTCAAGTCCTATTCAAACCAATGGCACGACTCCCTACTTTCAAGGGCACTCGCATCAGGACTCCTGACAGCTTCACAAACCAAGGTGATGTGTTGGATGCTGCACATGGCTCAGGGCTAACTGAAATTCAATAACCAATGACAGCATTCAATACCACCCACAAATAATAATGCAGAAGGGGAGAGCTCCCTGTTGACTACACATCTGAAGGGGCACAAAAGTGCTCTTTCTAACCAAGGAGCTAATAATACACCTAGAGTTTCTGAGCCATGTGTGCACATAACCCAACAAAACAATAAAACCCCTTCTATATTACACTTCTCAAATGTCTTGTAGTTCAGTAGCAGCATGGGTTTATAAATGTGTGGGACTAGCATAAAGAACCTTCTCTCTGGTAGTAATTATATTGCCTCTGATCTCCCATCCACTGCCTCAGTTGTCTGTACCCAGCTCCCCTGTGATTTGGGATACCAAGGACTGTCCAAGTTGTCTGAGAATGAGGCGTTATTGTCAAGTTTCTCATACTTTCAAGGTACATGGTTTATCTGAACTGGGACTTCAATGGGTGAAGCTATGGTAAATTTGAAATAACATCACACATAATAACTGTGACTAGAGCCTAAAACCAACACATTTTTCTGGGTGAAGGCTTTGAGCACAAGCTCATTAAAACATACCTACCCCATTTGGCTTTGGAGGAATGACAACACGCTACCACAGCAACAAGGAGCAGCTGTGAATACTTTCTCTAACAAATGTGTTTTCCTATTTTTTGATGCAACTCACATACAAAGATTTGATTCTAGTTCTGGTATTAAGTTTACTCAACGGGTCTTTTTGGAAGGAATGCCATGAATACCTGTGGGAGAAAAAATTATTCAGCTTCTACTGGGTAACATATTTCACATTAGAGCAAATTATGAAGGCTCCTCACTTCTAAAGATTTTTTTGTGCATATTGATATTTGTGCATACACTATCTTAGGACAAGTAGTTAAAGCTAGTCTTCATTACTGTGGGAGTTGATTCGGCCTTTATTATCAGTTGTCAATTCTGCAGTTGTTCTCAGGCAGATCCAAAGAAGACTTTAGATTGGTCATAGATGGTTGACTGATCAGACAATGAAGAACTGTAAGCAGAGGAATTTTTTGCATCTGGAAAGGAAAAAAGAAGGGCCCTGTGCTTTAAGTATTTCCAGTGTTAGATGGCTGCTGAGTGAATGTTGTATCATTGTTGTTTCCCACAGTTTGGATTGTGATTTTACTGGGGTTTTTTTAAGAAAAAACAAACAAATCCAGCTTGCTCCATCTCTCTCCCCAGTCTTGCAGTAGCAAGTTATGAAATATCCCAGAGCTGCAAGTAACAGATGATCCTGACAGCCCAAGCACTTTTCTTCCTTCTTTTGGGTCTTATGCTCTGCTGTGTAGTTAGTAAGCCACTAGAGAAGGAAAATAAGGCAACCTCCAGTTGCAAGCAGCAATGAGGAAGCAGGAGAAAGGAAAAACGGCAGAAAGGAAAGTAGGAAAAAGAATCCCCCAGTTTTTGCAGTTCATTCTATAGTTAACCAAATAAAATTTTCCCTGCCTCCCCGCTCCCCCCTTTTTTCCCTATGTCTGTATATAAAATTTCATGTGTTCATTTTGGAACCACTAATGATTCAGAAGCAAACGTCAGCAAAACAACTGCAGCTAAAACATAATAAGCAGATAGGCCGGTGGCAACAAGAGAATAATTGAGAGCTGTTTTTTGGCAATTAACAGATTGAAAGGAAAGGAGATGGATGGAAATTGGTTTAAAAAAAAAAAAGCTGGACTGTTATTGCTTGTGTTATTCAATTATTCCCGAGTTAACAATGCAAAATGAGGGTGCACTAAATTTAAACTCTTATCTTTAATCATCAAGCCTGTCCCGATCTACTTGAGCTGGAAAAACTAAAATCAATGGGAATGAATTGTAGCAGTGGTCCAGTTACTACCAAAGAAAGACTGGGTGTAAGAAAGGAGGGCAACGTGCTGCAGAAGACAACAGAGTAATGCAATCTGAGCAAAAAATGCAAGGTTTGTTTTCTTGGCTGCCCGCATCCTGAGCTCACTTTAAATGACAGACATTTCTTCTCTCTGCATTTCAATTAGACTGTGCCAATGGGCAAGTGGGGAAAGGAATATTAATGAGGCAGCCTCAGAGCGAGGGTGGAAAGCGGGTACTGGCGGTTCTTCCGCGAGCAGAGCGCAGGGCGGTTGTTTGGGTGATGCTCAACCCAACACGTACCGAACGAGGGGTTAAGGTTGCGAAAGGCTACGGGAAATGTGCTTTCCCGTTCTGGGGGTCGCTTCTCCTTCCCTTTAGCGTTCGCGCACAGGCGGAGTTTCCGCGCCCGCGCAGGCTGTAAGGCCACGGCAGCCCCTCTGGCAGAAGCCGCCGTTCAGCAGGGTGACTTGCATCTTCCCTGCCCTTCCCCGCAGCGGCCCCGGGGGCAGCGGGGGCCGTCCCCGCGGCGCCGCCTCCCCGCGCCCCGCGGGGCAGCTCCGCACCCGCGGTGCCGCCTCCGCGCCCAGCCACGCGCCCGCCCGCCGCTCGGGAGCCGCTTCGTCCCGGGAGCGCTCGCCGCCGCCTCCTGCCCCGCTCGCCGTCGGCGCCCTCCATCCTTCCATCCCTTCCATCCCTTCCATCCCTTCCATCCCTCCCATCCCTCCATCCGTCCTCCCCTCCCCGCCCGCCCGCCCGCCCGCTGCTCCCAGGTAGGGTCCGCGGGGCTCGGCCGCGATCCGCAACTTGTGGCCCCGCGGGGGCTGTCCCCCTCCTCCCGCACCCAGCCCCGGCGAGCGGCGTGACCGCCGCCCCCCGCGCTGCGCTGCGCCCGGCGAGGCGAGGCGAGGGATGCTTGAACGGCGATCCTTTTGTGCATACCGCTCTTTTAAATATTCCTGTTTGTTCCTCTTCGTGTCGAGGCTTCCAGCTTGCGGGAGAGGGAAGCATCTGATGCGTCTGCTCACATGCCACTTCTAATCATCCGCTGCCTCTTCGCGCAGAGCAGGATCGTTGGGAAAGATGGAGATACAATAAGTTGCTAGTAGTGAGAAGTGCTGCAGGAATCCAGCGGTTTCCCTTCTCCGCTGAAGTGACATATTTTTCCTCGGGTTAAGTTGCAAGCACTGCTTGGTGGAGATTGACTGTAGCTGAGAGTGGGTTTGTGTTTTTCTTGCACGGTTAGGTTTTGCAAAGAGCAGCGATGAAGAGGAAGCTGGTGCTCTCCGAGATGCAGTTGGTTCTTCTTGTTGTATCGGTGTGGCTACCGACAAGGTGAGAGGATATTTAATTTTGTTGCTCAGTACAGACATGCATGTTACGGTCTGCTAAGGATAAGCTTGTGTGAGAGGTTATCAAAGTATGGTGTGTAGTGGTGTAATAAATAAAAAGAGCTTTCTGAGCTGTTCGAATGCAGTATTACATAGCTTTCAGAGCAAACGCAGTAGAAGCTAGTCGAGGGACCATATAAGCCTATTCTCTTGTCCTTAAATAGTTTGTGAATCGAGGCTTTATTTCACCATTAAAAAATAATTCCTTTAAATACCTTACTGGATCTCACAGTAACTCCACTAAATCTATATCACTGCGATTCTGTACTATACAGAACAGTCAAGATGGAGAAATAGATTATTGTGAAGTCAAACAGCAAATGACAGTCGCTAAAATAATACTCAAATATTTTTTAATACGGGTATGCCTCGGTTTTTTGGTCTTTTTTTGGTCAACATAACAGAATTCAAAATGACATTTAAGCTTTGAACCTCTAGGTGGAGATAGCATACAGCTTCACAATCACGTAATGAAACAATAGCCTCATTTATTAATCAACTTTTGTTATGTTGTTTAAAGTTCTTCCTTTCTAAAGTGACAACACAAGAGAAAGTGATTTTAATCACGTAATAGTTTTATGTTGCTCACAGTCCCTAAATACGTAATTAACTGTAGTTGGTAACTTTGGTTTGCTTGCTTCGATTCAGACTGCAGTGGGTCTTGTCCTGGTATGGTAAGGGTTGTGAGCTAAATAATGCAAGTTTCCTATGATTTTAAAAGTCTGCATTTGTTCTTGAATATTTCCTTGCGAACAAAATATTCCCTGAAACTGTTTCTTTTTTCACTTTACGCGTAGCTATGGTGCAGTATTAGTTGAGTCACAGTGGGCCAGATCCTGCAAACCCTACTCAAGTGAGTAATCTAACTGACGTCAAAGAGAATACATGCGTAATTAAGGAGTTTATGCCTGAGTAAAGTTTGCAGGATTTGACCCAAATTTGATATAATTGTATGAACTAATTTTTTAGTGGTATCGTGAGTTCAAAAAACTGTTGTATCTCAAAAAGGAGCTTGAAAAACGGCAGTCTTACAGTATAGAAATATATTTAAAAAATAAAAAAGAAACTGTCCAGTAATTAAAATCAAGAAAAAACGCACGCAGGGGTGAAATCACACATGACAATTTGGTGTGTTCTTTATAAGTTATCTGATTTTGGTTGATTCTGTGTTTTACGTGATGGAAAGCACAGACTGCAATGATACACATTTAAATACTTCCTCCATGCTATTGAATTGGAGACCAGCATAAAGCCCTGTCTTTAATCATCTTACAGCTTGCTTTCGAGAGAATGTCACCTGAACCTACTTGTGGTTTGGAGAATGAAAAAAAAACCCCATGCTTGTTTTTGAGGCATTTGGAATGCCTTGTTCATTTAGAGATGATGAACACTCAAACAATTGAGGTTGAAAATTTAGATAGCTGAAAAAGGTATAAATGATAATGCATGTAGCATATGATGCTTTACTTCCTTGATACCAATAATCTGTTATTAATTAGGTAAGACTGATGAGCTCATGCATTTCACATGCATGATGCTTAAAATCGTTGGCACAGTAACATTTACGTGAGTGTTTCCCTATTACACAAAACCTTTGGTCTGTTTGTCCAGGTCTGGGAGGGATGTTCAGCACTATGGCTGGCTGGGCAGCAGATTCCTGGTCCAGCCCCTAGTGTTTTCCACAGAGAAATGACCCATAAAGGCTGTAACATCTTTCTCTTTATTGTGGAAGTTTGAAGCAGTCGATGATCTATGGATTCTCCTTGACGCTTCATTTATGAGTTTTTCCCATCCAACTTTTTGTCTGCATCGTGTGAAACATCAGACAGTGCTTTTTACATCAAAATAACAGGAACATGAAGACTGTCCACAGCTATCCTGCAGCTTGGGAGTCAGTGCTGTTGTTCCCACCCACCAAATACTGACATCAGAGGACTCCCTGAGCATGATTGCTGGAGTTTTCCCTCATGTTAGTTCTTCTGCTCATGTACGTTACATGACCATTGGGTGGAAGCATATCCACAGGATTTATCCCGAGATGGAGTATATTTAGGTGAGGACAGATAGTGTAGAGCTGGAAGGAGACAGTTCTGTGTGTGGAAACCCAGATTATCAGTCTAGGGGTGATGTGCCACCGGGGCCTGGAAAGCTCTTTTAGGCTTTTGCACCTGCACAGCTGTATGTGTTAGAGGAGCTTGAAGTAGCACGTGTGGTGATGCAATGTTGACTGGAAGTAGAGGCTACTGAAAAATGACTTCCTGGAAATTTTAAGTAGTGTATCATTGACTTTTATATTTCTGAACATGTTATGTATAAATTGTTTATTCATATACTCTTAACTACACCTTGCCTGTTAGAGGGCAGAGAGTTAAATATTGAAGGCCAGCCTGTAAAAACTGTGTGTTGAGTGTGCATTAAACATATCTAGCACTTTCTAAAATGTAAAATGTCTATTTAGATCAGTGCTGGCTGACTCCTTGGAAGATGAAGCTAAGAATAACATCACCATCTTTACAAGAATTCTAGACAGACTTCTGGATGGTTATGATAATCGTCTCAGACCTGGATTAGGAGGTAATAAAAACAATTAAAGATTTTTTTTAAATCAGTTTTAATGTTCAGATTTTATGCAGTGATATTCTTCCTTCAGGGTTTTTTTTTTTGTAAGGACTAGTATGTATCTTGATAAATTATTTATAACTCTATAGTCACTCAGCTGAATCATTTGAAGTTTGAGGAAGATAACATCTATGAATGGAAAGGAGGCACTTTCACACATTTATCTTACAATAAAGAAAAAATTCTGGTGGTTTAACATAGTAAAACAAGATGAGAATAAAAATAACCTCTAAAGCTGTTATACCAGTCAGGAAATTTTGGTTGAGCGAGGAATGCAGATTTGATTTCTCTGCAATGCGATGAGTGTATGTTTTCAGAAATCTGCACAAGTTGGGGTGTGTGTAAAAGCCACATTTTAGATTAATTCCTTGCCTCAGTGGGAATGTTTCATTTTTTACTTCCTTGGAATTAGGGTTTCACAGGTAATTAGCATTTTGGTTTGGGCATTTGAAAAAAAATAGAAAAAAGGGAATATTGGAGGGCAGAGATCATTGTACTTTTGTGCTTAACTGTCAGTTCACATTTTCATTTTAAAGCTGTGTGTCAGCTCACGTAAGTATGTAAGCAAGAAATTAAAATAATGATGTTTGGTGTTGTAAGTATTACTGTGCAAAAAGATCTCTATGGTATGGGGAGGGGCGAAATATCTTGCTTTTGATAGTATTTTATCAACGATTATCGCTTATCTGCTGTTTATACCATCTAACATAAACATTTATGTATCAAATAAAACACTTATGGATATGATTATTTGTAACAGTTTTGGTAATTTGTAATTTGGAGACTGTTTCAGCTTGCTGAAACTGATTCTAGTGCCAAATCCCTGGGATTCCTGTTCCTGTTGATTTCAATAAGATCAGGCCCAAAGCTGGAGAACGACTTTAACTTGCATAGAAATTACTCTTAACAACTCCTTTTGATCAAATTAGAAATGAGTTAAAGCTCATGGTTTTTAACCAACACTTTTTTTTGTCTTGACCTGTGGCTCTGCTGCTGTTCTGGTTTTGGAGAATCTTGACTTGCATCTGACACAGCATAAAGTGGGAGCTGGTGCTGGCTGGATGCAGCTTTCTCATTGTATATTAATCTTAGCTGGGAATATCTTTCATTTCCATTTATGGCCTTTGTACAGCGGAAACTTGTGAAATATTTTGTATTTAAGGACTTTATAATTTACATGATCCATAAAATGAGACACACAGCGCTGATGGTGTCAGAATTTATATAGTCATGTTTTACATGGAGATTCAATTTCTCTGTAAAATATCTGAAATTAAGAATTTAGACCTACTATAAACATAAAATGCCTTGTAGGTGGCTTGCAGAAACATTTCATATCATAAAGCTCGTGTTTAATTGGCAGGGCTTTTAAAATCATGTTTTTTATTAGAAAAATAATGACTAATTCTTATCTTGTTTACAAAAAGGGGGGTGCCATTGCATGAGAGCAGTTTGCAGTTCCTTTGCATACCATATATTCTTTTTAATATTAAAATTAATATTGTGGAGAAGATGAATTTAAAAATTTGTTTTTCCAATGGAATTTTATTTTGGATTTTCCATTAAATCTGCTTCAAAATACCTCTGTCTCTTTCTTTTCCAGGCTTCCTAGGTAATTAAAATATACTTTGGGAGCATAAAAATTAAAGAAATAACATCTGTTTGGTATTGGCATACATGGCAATCAACCCATGCAGAACATGTGTGAAATGAAACTGTGTCATGCATATTAAACCGTGATGATTCATGAGACATTGCTCTTAATCTGCAATAATACTTCAGTTTTGGGTGGATGGATTCTTATAGTTTAAGAGAATGCTTGTAAAGCTCAGTTGTAATAATCCATGATATGAAATATACCAAACAATGCTTTTACTCATAAAGCTTAGTAGTTATGGAGTTTCATACTTCAGGGACTTTGTAGCATTTTATTCTTTTTTTCTCTACAAACCTGTACTCTGAAAAGAAACTTGTATATAATTCATGTTTTTTTTTTAAACACTGTGTGTCTAGTTAATCCCAATAATTTCTTAAAGTATTTTTGCAGAGACTACTGCATTTGGACCATGCCATATGTCATTAATTTAACGTACCAATAGAGCATTTCTTTTGGCACAGTGACTTGCTTTGTGCTATGACTGAGATAACAATCTGGCCTGACGTGCTGCAACAGAAATAGTCCAGGGTCTGAGGCGGCTTCTTTGAAAGAGCTGGTCACCAGCCCACCTTCACCTGTTGTGAAAGACATTTTCAGAGATGTCTTACAGCAAAAATTCAAGTCCTTGTAAAGAATTCTTCATCTCAAAAATATTTTTAATAGTGAAAAGTGTTAGCTTCACACTGGCATTCTGGCTAGTTATTGACCAGCAAAAAGGAAATGTATAGGCTCCTTCTGAGACTGTATGTAAATTCAACTAATTGTCTGTTTGGGAATGAATTCTTGAATTTAGGGATAGATTTATAATCCTTTTTACTGAGATACTTGCTGTCCATACCTTGAGCGTGGGATTTGATGCTTTACTGATACACCAGTACACTTCAGAACTGAGTATTTTTCTGTAGACTGTTAGGGCAGCTTTAATTTTAATGGTGATGCAGCTCTGTTGTATAAACAGGTTTTGGCTGTTGGGTGTTAGCTGTCCTAGGAGCTGGGATCCTTGTAGGATGTGTGAACACTGTAGTGATGCAACAGCCTTCCAAATGAGGATGGGCAGGGAAAAAAAGACACTGCACTGTTCCCTGAAGCCAGAGAGATCTCATATGACTTAGATAATATCCCAGCCTACTGTGTTGATATGGGTAGGCAAGAGGGTATTCAAGGGGAGATAAATTTTTCTCTGTACTCATTTTATCCTAAGTATAGGATTGCAGCTGGAACACTCTTGACTGCATTTTCAGTTCTTACATAAGCTATTTTGCCCAAATATTCCATGCCATTTCTGTTTAGACATCAAAATAAATTTCAAGTTTGGTTTCAAAACAAATTCCCTGTGTCATTAGAAGCAATTTGTATGAAATATTGCCATGCAAATGACAAGTCACAATGAGTTTGATTATGATTTTTCTTCAAAATCATTAAGGTATTTTCTTCTGTTTATTTACTGTAATGTTTGCAAGACACTTAGGGTAGCACTTACCCATAAATCCTTATAGAAAAATAAATGCACAAAACAATGGGTGCTAAAACTAAGCAAAGAGTCCAAAAGAGAATTTAGATCTTCAAATAATGAGAAGACAGAATGTTGAGATACAGCTACATTTAAATATGGGAGTGGCTGAATTATCTGTTTTCTCTGTCTGGTTTCCTCTGCCCCACAAACAGACATGATTAAGGGAAAAAGGGACGTGGATGATGGCAATCCCCTTTATTGAAGTGTTGATGGTTGTGTTTATTAGGTGTATCAGCAAACTCTACCTTTTTTTTTTAATGGCATCTTATTTTTAAAGATGGCAAAGAGCAAGGAAGGGAGAAGGAATGTTGATGGTGCTAGGATTTTGATATCATGTTGGATACTTCAGCTGCAGACTCAGTCATCTCCATAAGCTATTCAGCCTGCTTTACTTTGTCATATCTGAAATTGGTAATTTCCAGCAGCTGTAGAACTTATGTGTTCTACTCTCCCAAATTTATAAAATATAATTGAATACAAGACTTAGAAAATATAGAGTTCAAATATTGGAAAAAAAAACAACCCACACAGGCAAGTTACAAGGATGGAGGACTGGACTTCATAGCCTGGTGGGCAGATTTTCATCTGCCATATTGATACTGAAAAAATCTATGCAGATTTATAGAGATTGAGGATCTTTCTGCTGTTATTCTCACCAGCTTCAGGAATGGCCTTCTCATTGTTAAATAGCATAAGGAATACTGGGCAGTAGGTAGGTGAAAACTAAACCACTATGGTTCCATTTTGAAGGATTCATCTCTGCTGCAAGATGACTTTCAGATGGTCTGATTGCTTTAAACAAGAGTCTCTGTTGCCTTTCACTTATAGACATGGCAAAACTGTTTTTTTCACAACATTTTGTAAATATATTGAGAAGGAAAACTGAAGAGAACTGAGAAGGATTATTGCTGATTATTGCTATCTGAGAGCTGGGAAGCAGCGAGCACTTCCCATATGATCTTCCCATATTGTGGCATAGAATAGAGTATTGGACTCTGTGATTAAAAGTTGTGTAATATGTTAACCAATATAAGCTAAAAGGGGAAAAACCACCTTTTTTTTTTACAGAAAACTCTTCTTTTCCCCCACCCAGATCAGGAGACCTATATATATGGATATATATGGATATATATGCATGTGTGTTTATCAGAGAATTGTACGTCTTCAGTTGCTGGGAAACAAGATGATGATCATATGTTGATAATCTGGAATGTGTGAGATTGAAGGCAGTGCATTTATATATCTCTATGATTCAGAGTTTTTAATCTGCTTTAGGAGAGTTTGAAACTGTAGCAGCCCCCTAGCTGGGCATTCAAAACTTAGTGGTATTTGTCAGTCACATCATGCTTAATACTCACCCAGAGCATCCTAAAAGAAGGTCCTTCAACTATTTCTGCTGCAGAACACTACAGGAAAGCTTTCACTGCTGTTTTTAGAGGAAAAGTGCAGTTCCCTGCTCAGTTCTGGTTGTTTCCTTAGCCCTTCTTTTCTCCAATTTCATCTTTTGGAAATGGCAATGCCTCTCTGTCAGTGCTGGTGCAGAACAATTCAGCACTTGCATTTTCTGAAAGCCCACTATGTAGTTCTGGTGGGATACAAAGGAGTAAACTACTGTATACTCTTTCTTGGAAGGGTCACATGGAATCTGCCCATAATAGTGCTTTTCAGAGGAGTCAGTGAAAAATATAGATTAATTTATGTTAGAGTTGTAGATCATTTATATTGGCAAAAAGCATTCCTTGTAAAAACTGGAAAAGCAATAGGCAGGAGGATATGAATATCTCGTTTAATTAGTTATCCAGGGCGGGCAGATGGTGCTAAAATCCAGGAACAGAACTAACTCAGTAGCTATAAACATTCTAGGGTATGAATCATTAGGGAAGTGGAAGGATAAAAAACCCTCAGAAACTGTTACAATACTGAAGAACAGACCAGCAAAAAATGATGTGGGATACAATAGTGGCTGAGGAGCTGTTTATTTATCTATCACTTTATTTGTTTATTTATCTATCACTTTATTTGTTTATTTATCTATCACTTTATTTGTTTGTTTATCTATCACTTTATTTGTTTGTTTATCTATCACTTTATTTGTTTGTTTATCTATCACTTTATTTGTTTGTTTATCTATCACTTTGTTTATCTATCACTTTGTTTATCTATCACTTTGTTTATCTATCACTTTGTTTATCTATCACTTTGTTTATCTATCACTTTATCTATCACTTTATCTATCACTTTGTTTATCTATCACTTTATCTATCACTTTGTTTATCTATCACTTTATCTATCACTTTATTTCTCTACCACTTTATTTATTTATTTATCTCTTTATTTGTTTGTTTATCTTTTATTTATTTATTTATTTATTGAAAGCCTAGGGGTAAATCAACAGCGAAGATACCAAAATAAAATCAATTTTACAATTGTGCAGAATATTGCCATCAAGGAAGCTGTTGCACTGTGCAGAGTGGCAAAATGCTATGTTTCACAGCTTTTAATAAAGTTTAGGTACTTTGCAGTAATGTTTATACCCCTATGAAGGAGCTTGTCTGGGAGGTATATACTTGTCTGAACAGGTATATTCAGTATTTTCTTGCTTTCTTGTGATTTTTATTTTTCCTCCTAGCAAAGCATCAACATTTGCTTCTGATGCTACAAATACTGCTGCTGACACTAACGCTGAGTTAAGGCTTTGCTTTTTATCTCAGCTACAAGGAAGACATGAAAGCACATACTGCAGATTTCTGTGGAGCTCACAGCTCATTGTAAATCAGACTGGTGGGAGGGTTGAATTTTTCAGCTACATTTGGTGGCCTAAGACAAACGTCACCTTTTTTCAGTGGTACATTTATTCTGGGTTGTTTAGAAACTGATTGAAATGCAGTGTCCTTGCTGATATCCACGATACTCTGCTGTTGACTGCTTCCCACTAAGACCTCTTATCATGTTACATAAATCTTGCAATGAGTTTGCTATCCAAAATATATACCTGCTTCTCACTCAGTCTGAGTAGTTTTAACAGCCAAGTACCAAAGGATTGCAATATTATAGTTCCAAAAATTTTATTACCCTTGTGAAATGATACAATTTGTGTAATATTACCTATATTGGAAATATAATTATTATTTAAATAGTCTAACTCTGAAACGTTTTTCAGAAATATTTAAGTGCATTAAAAATTCATCCAGGGTATCTTTGGGATTTAATGGATTTTTAGTAGTGGATTTTAACCAAGAAAAATAGTGAATTTAGAATATAGAAATCAATGTATATGTCACTTACAATAAAAAAAGTTAGTCATTCTGTAGCAATGACACATTTTGTATTAATTAATAGTATTCTAGGTTGCTCTAGAAGGTGTACTTATAAACAATATCAAGGAAATCCTCTAATGTTTACTTCTGTAATGTAGCCATGGAGTACTCAATTTTATATATTTTTTATGTAGGAAACACACAGAAAGTTAAATTTCAAACCTTTTCTGTATACCAAAAAAGAGTGCTACCCTAAGAATGTAAGAAAGTATCTACAGAGAGCTCTTAACTCAGTTGTTTTATCACCTAAAGATATTAAGATAGTTTTGGTGAAGAACTATTAAAACAGCAGTAAATAAAAGCATTGATGCTCTTTGAATTTTTGGTTTTAGGTATGTAGGACACAGGCATCTTTGGAATACTGTCCTTCACAGAGCTGGGAGAATGGACCTGAGAGTTTAGTATTAAAAAATCCAGTGTTATAAACAGAAGATTTGGAGTAAACAGGAAGGATCTGCAAAAATGCAGAGGATGTGTCCTTTCTTAAAGTCTTTGCCTTGGATTTTCCAAAGTTCAGGAGAAGCTGGAACTTGACTCATGTACTAGAAGTGACTATAGCCATGTTTTTTTCCCACTGTCATCATAATCTGGAGTCCTGTAAAGTATTAAATATGGGACAAGACAGCATTTTAAAGGAGAGGCTCTGTATTTCATTGAATCATTCCCAGTTTACTTTTTCATTGTTAGATGGGCTATGTACAAGGAACTGAAAAGCTGTACAATGCTGTACAGCTCAAAAACTCCTCAGGAAGAACCCAGGAACCTCTCAAATCTAGGCTTCTGAAGCATCCTGATGGAGGGCTTCCTTTTTTTTCTTGTTTTCATAGTTACCTTTTCCCTTTCTAAATTCCTATTTATTTATACATTCTTCAAAAAAGTGCCCAAATCTCTCCTTTGACCGAAATGCTGTGGATTTCTTTCACTCCATCTAAAGACAGCTGTCCCCAAATCTAGGCCAGACGTGCCACGTAGGTGCAGCTGTCTAATTGTACTTTATTTTTTTATGGTATGAAACCCAGAGTTCCCTTATCCTCTTCCCAGGCACAGCCAGTTGCATCCAGCTGCCTGCAAGGTTTCACGTCTAATGCAGCTGGTTGGGGCCAATGATTTGAAGGCAGCCTCCTGGGTGGGTAGAAAGCAAAGATCCTTCTCTGCCCACGTTGTATGGCCTTCCTTTTGTGCCAGTACAATTTTGTTGGTGCTTTTGAGATAGATCTGTTGCTTCTGGCAGTATTTCCCACTATGTATTCCTACTTCTGCCTTCCTGAAGTGCCACTGTTTCATGACAGTTTTTGACAATAGCCTTTTCAATGCACAATCAAGTGCACCCAAATTTACAATTAGTGCATAGAGAGAGAGATACTTTATCCACAAGTACCATTTAGAAGGACATTTAATTTCCTGTACATTAAAACTGCATCTGCTTTGTTTTTTATAATATTTTGGTCTCTATTAATTTTTGGTATTAGTAGCTCTTATTAGTGGCTGCTATTAGTATCTAACAGGAGCTTCTAAAGACTCAAAGAAACAGATACTGAGTAGAACATAACACTGTTTTTCAACAACCTAGTGTCAGGATAACACAAGCCAAGGTGAAAACCCACTATGAGCAAGAAAGGGAAAGGGCAGGAGGGCAGGGCAAAAGAGATGGGAAGTGAAGGTGATGGGTGATGCAAAACACTGGCCACTTTTTTAAAAACCTGGCAGATCAAGAAAGTTATTTGAATGACAGTTTTTTTGAACCCCCCTTTGGAAGCTTGAAAGTAGAAAACCAAGCAGTTTTATCATATGGTATATACACGCATTTAAGTTTCTGATTTTAATGTTTTTCAACAATGAGTCATCTGTCTCAAAAAGCAGCTGTAGAGGATATATCAGATAACGTTTTATGTTGCTGTAAAATTCACCAGTCTGCTAAATTAAAGCATCAGCAGAAGATTTTGTATTGATACTGTCAAAAGTCTAATGTATTTTTATAAGAATCAAAGCACTTTAGTGTACCAAGATTTTAAGACGTTTTCATATCTGCTTTAAAGACATTTTCATATCTGCTTTTTCAGGTTAATTCTCAAATTTAACTAATGACAAGCTAAAGGAATTTTTGTTTACCACTGTCATCTTAGTAACAGTTTCCTTCATAATGCAGGGTATGTCAGCACTACTTTTCTGAAATTGTACATCAGGAAGGTATGATTCTGCTAAGTGGGCGGGCTATCTGAGAACCATTTGTGATTACTTTGTAGCACATGGCTCTTCATTTACATTCTGTAATTCCTTGCCATATGTTGAGGGCTATTTAATAATTAGAGCAGTTAACTCTGTGAAAGCAGCGTAAATCAATTTCCCTCCTACCTGAGATGATGCACGTCAGAGGACGTGAAACATTTTAGTTGTGTAGCTGCAGAGATTGGATTTAGTTGCATCTGACCAAATTATGTTTATTTTTTTTATGTCCATGCGTATATATTTGGCCCTGCATGTGCTTTTTTTGTTGTTGTTGAACCAGTAGAGCTCATGCATCATAAACTACAATTTGTTTTGTCATGCATCCTATTCTGCCCTGTGTTCCATCTGCTTGATCTGTGGGTCTTTTACAAACTGTAAGTTAAGTGCCTTGTAATCTTGTAATGTTATGACTAATAGAGTTGATTGCAATCCAAGTTCAGTGCCATGGACCACTGACCTTCACTATGTTCTGACACACATAGTTCAATAAGATTCACTCAAAAAGTGATGTACATTGTAAAACCTACGTGTCCATTATATTTCCATCATGACCTCTCTCACAGCAAAGACACTGAAAATTTATCAGAGAACTACTTTGCAAAAGAGGTGACTTTTATATCTGAGCAAATACAAAAAGTACACGATGGTGAAGTAAACCAGGAGGTATGATCCACCATTGATGGTGGAACAGATCCATGTCTCCAAGCCCCAGTACAGTGCGCTGTTTTACAGGTCACAACATCTAACACAGATTTGACCTGAGTTTATACAGTATCATAGAATATTCCGGTTGGAAAAGACCTTTGAGATCATCGAGTCCAACCGCACCCATCATCTGCTAAACTATGTCCCTCAAAAACTCATCTACCCATTTTTTAAACACCTCCAGGGATGTCTGACCACTAATATCCAGTCTGAACCTTCCCTGGTGCAACTTATGGCCATTTCCTTCCTTGGGAGAAGAGACCAACACCCCCCTCCCCACAGCCTCCTTTCAGGCAGTTGCAGACAGTGATGAGGTCTCCCCTCAGCCTCCTCCTCTCCAGGCCAAACACCCCCAGGTCCCTCAGCCTCTCCTCGTAGGCCTTGTTCTCCAGCCCCTTCCCCAGCCTCGTTCCCTTCTCTGGACACAGAGTGTCCGTAGTGTCAATTCAGTACCAACAAGTGACCTTCTTTCTACTAGATCTTTAGATGTGAACTTGGTACTACATTGCTTCATGCTGTTTCTGAACAAAAAGGAAAGTATTTCCTCCTAGGAAAAGGGAGAAATATAAATGCATGTTGTTTGAGATAAGGGAATGGTCCCATCCTTAATAATCCCTTTCTATCTACTGATTCTGAAAGCTGTTAGAAAATTCCTTATTTTTTTTTTACCAGGCATTTTGTCTTTAGTTAACCATTAAAAAAAAGAGCAGATAATGTGGTTGTTACTGCCTAATATGTTATTTTTAAAATAACAAATTGTTTTAAAATAACTTTCTGTGGTTGATGCTGTCTGCATTTTCGCAGTGCTGTAGAATCTCCTTAGAAGAATATGCACCTTAAGGAACTGATTTCTAATTAAACTCATATTAGGCATTGTTTCAAAGGAAAAAATGGCTGGTTTGTGTTTTCTGCATGTAAAAACCCCATCTGCAAGCAGATTCTTATCCCAAATATGGAGCCTTTCCACTTACAGAAGCCTGATGGGTTCTGCAAGTCCCATGGACACCCCGAGGGGAATTCTCTTGTCACAAGCAACTATAAAAGATAAATTCGAGGCTGCTTAATCCAGGCTCCAGGACTATCCTGGGAGTATGTTTTAAAGGGGATTCTGAGTAACACTGCTATCTGTAAAGTAGCTGGGAGACATTCAAGTGACTCAGCCGTGGGACTTCTGAGAGGTACAGTTCACTTCTTGTAGGCACATTACACAGCCTTAATCTAAGACCTTCTTTTTTTATTATTATTATTAACTAGGTAACAGAAGGGTAACTGACATCTCTGTAATATATTAAAATGGGATTTTAAGAAAGATTGCCCATTGCTGCCTATGTTATTATTTTTTGCTCATGTGGGGGTGCTTGCTTGATTTAAATATGGATATGATTCTCTTCTGGGTAAAGCCATGAACTTGTTTGTCAGGACTCCTGTTTAGCCAGAAGCTTATTATCCATGACTATCCCATGGGTTGTCTTGCCAAATGAAAAAAAGTTAAGGATGAAAAAAAAAAAGGCAGCTTGGCAGCAAGTCTGATTTGTGCAGTGTCTCAAAATCCATACCTCTATTCCTCCTTTCCCTGCGTTTCAGCAGCCCTGGGGATGAGGGAAGAGTAAAGAAAAAGTATGTCTACCTGTTCTTATGCCCCCTGGGTATTTAGGGTATTAACATACACACGACCTCTAGGTGGTTTTAGTAAGTCCATGTTAGCTTTTTTGAGAATATTAGAGTAGTCTGGATAAACATTAATTTCATGTACTTCATTATTTTTAAGCCAGTTATTTCACCTGGCTTAAAGTAGGACCTGCTGGCTGGTTTGACAGAAGCATTAGAATTTTGTCTAGTTTTTTTAACTGTGTCACAATCTTCTGAAATGCTATTACAGATTTTCATACAGCAGTACCTATTAAAAATATATTTGAGGCCCCTGCTGCAAAACATGCATTGAGTGCCCACTAACACACAGATCTATTAAATAAAGGCACTGCCTTTTTCTGCCGTTGGTTCCTGTCATGTGTGAATGCTAAGTACAAGGCCAGCAAAAGATAAAAGAACTGTAGCTCCATTTTTAATAACTGTATGATCCAGGAATATAGTAACCAGGCACTCTACATGGACAGTAAAATTAATCTGTCTGAAAGGATCATAATTTCCAATGCTTTCTTAAGTTTGTTGAGCAACTCTTACCAGCCTTTGGAACTTGGGAACATGTGAATTTCATATTTTGCTCTGATAGCAGGAAATCTTGGAAAAATGGTAACTTCTGGTGACAGTGTTTGAGGATTTGGTGGGTTTTATTGTTTTTAATGTTACCAGCACAAGCCAAATTGGTGTCAGAAATCTAATCTGGAGAAAATCTAGGCTGAGTAATCTTGGTTAGAAAAGCACCTGGGCCTCTGTAATAGGAGATGAATTGGCAAATAAGCTAGCAACTAAAACCAAGTGAGTCAGGAGGTATGGTGCAATAAAGACATATCTTAAGAAGTCCAAACTTGGCCACTTCATGACTGTAAAGAAAATTTTGAAGCTTCTGCTTTTTTTTAAACGATGCTGTTGTTATGGGGAGGTGTGTTTTGGAGCACAGGAGGGGTTGACTGAGTGAATGTATCAAATTGGATGATTTATAAATGCTGTGACTTGGAATAAAGCACAAAGATTAAACCTGAAAATTAGTCTAGAAGGGTCATGCAGCAGAATTTGACAGCGTGTTCCATGACTCTGAGTACTGAAGCTGTAAAATTCAAACATAAAAAAGGAGAAGAGAGGGAAAGACTGCTGAATAGAAGTTTCTAAAATCTGAAGTAATTTTGGGGAGTTGTTCTGCCTTACCTGCATGCTGTGGTTTCCTTTCTAATAGTACAAGCCACTAAGCAGGGTAGATGGAAATACAGTTGCATGGGACTCATAACTTTGCCATCCCCACTTGTCTGATGACACCAATTCAGGTCGGTCCAAATAATTACTGCTCCACTTTATCAAAGTCTGCTCCCTGCCGTTTTCAGACTTGTTTGAGTGCTCTTGTTCTCTTTGCCTTCCTCTGTCTCATTCTTTAGGCAGTGGTGGGGCATTCTGGTTCATTTTAGCTTTATTGTGCTCATCCAGTTGATCTAAGCAATGCAGTAGCCCCATTTATTACTCAGCCTGATTATTATATCCATCCTGATGGAAGCTGTGGAGTTTAAAAGGGATAATTTTTAGTGCTGATGTTTTATTTTTGATTTGAATGCCGTGTACTTTTGGTTTGCTGCCAAATGTGTTAGCTAAGTTCATTTTACTTAACTTTTATGTAACCCTTCTCAGTAAGATCACATTTCTTCCAGCCAAGCTCAACTATGTTTTCACTTTCATGGTTTCTATTGAATATTTTGTTGTTTATTTAAGAGCTGGATGCTTTTTAATTATTGTTCCTTCTTTTTTTTGGTGTGTGAGGTTGTAATGAGAAAGGAACAAATTGAAATTTGCTGGATTTCATGATCCTCTGTCTTTATGTGAACAGGTATCATATCATTCATGTTTAGATTGCCCTTCCCAATGGTTTCATTCATTCCTTGTTCTTATTCTCCATGTTTTGTTTCTCCCTTTGTTAATTTTAGCATAGGCAAGACACTGCTTATAATTACTCAGTTGTCTCAGATGTTTATGCAACAAAAGCATCCACATTATATTAATATCTTTACAATAAACTTGTAAATTTGATGTACTCTGTGTAAAAGATAGGAAAATAATCCATAAAGATGGCTAGATAGTTAATTACTGTCTTAATTACTTGGCAGTTGATACTTCTGAGATTGTCAAGATGTTGTTTAAGGTGCCAAAGGTCTGTGGAGTCCAACATAATGACCAGGAGCATCTACATATCTTCTTTTCCCCATGCAAAGAACCATTTAAGTTATGCACTTCTGGATTGCTTCACGTCTAAGTACAAACCTGATTCAAGCCAGATGCTGGTTGATTGGTTGTCCTGATGCAATATGGGCTGCATCAGTCAGCACAGCAGCCTTCTCATCAAGGATGAAGTGCATTCTAGCTTAAGCATCTTACTTATTCTCTATGTGAGTCCATGTCTCCTGCTTTCCAGCTCTTTTTAACGAGTAACAGTGCTTTTGATCACTCCTGGAGAGTGATCTCTTCCACTGGAGAGGTTTCATGCATGCAGCTGAAGCCTCTTCTTACCAACACAGGTGAAACATCTGAAGTTTGGGTAGAAAAACATTAGCAGTCACCACTTCATCTGCTCACAGTGATGTGCCCCTTCTAGAGCTCATGCCATTCCTCCTTTCCTGAATTAAAAAGCCATGAGAGTAATGATAGCCTGGGTTGGTGGACACTTGTGTGAGAGAGAACACCTCTTGTCAAGTGCGTGCTCTGATTTAAAGCAGAGACCTGAACTCAGGTTATTGTGTGTCAGAGTCTTTCTTGACCACCAAGGTGAATATTCTAAGGTATTTTAGAAAGAATTATTCTGCTTTGTTTAAATAATGAGATACTGAGCAGAGGCTTCAATTTATGTCTGCTACATCCCGTGAGTACTGCTTGGCTGTGGAATCAGTCTCTTGCTTGTTTTCTTGCTTTCTTTCTTGGAAGTCTTTCTGGCCCACAACATTTTGATTATTTATAGTATGAGGTACTCTGAGACGTGGCTAAGAGCCAGTTCTGTGAGCTGCTTGGCAACATCAGGGTCTTTTTGCCTTAAGGTGGAAATACAATCAGCCAGGGAATTTTAGGTACTGACAGTGTTAGGTGGGAATTTGGGACTAAAGGGGATTCAGACAAATAAAAGTGTAAAATTTTGTTATTATGATTTGGACCACGGGGACACTGAGATTAACTTTTACTGATTTAAGTGGAAATTTGGAGCTTAAATAACTTTGTGAAGCTTATCCAATATACTTAAAGACATAATTTGGCACCAAAACCAGTCTTTAACCCTACCCTTGAGTGATTTTCTCAAAGTTGCATAGGAAGCTTATAGTAAAATTAAAACTGCACCTCAAATGTCTCTTGTATCCAAAGCTCTTCATTAATAGGACCCTTTGGAAATGTTTCATTTTGTCATCTGAAGTACTAAAGTTTGCAAATTAAAGATCTCATAGTAGAGAGAGAGGAGAAAAAATAGTAAAGATAATATTTGTGTGTGTGGTCTAAATTCTTTTCTTCTTTTTGAGTGAGAGTGAAGCCCCAAATCTGTCATATGCATGTGAAAATTATCTTGGGATCGTGTAAATCTACCACTCAGCCCAGAGAGAACACTTTAGTTTTCCATTTGCTCGCTGGAAATGGTGCTCTTACAGTTTGCACCAATGTCTGTTACATCCAGGACATATCTGAGTAATAACCCAACTGTGGGATATATCATGTTATTGGGTTGCAGATATTGCCTGCATTTCATTGTGTGCACATTTGGTGAGGAACCTACACCTAAAAAAGACTTTAGCTCAGCTAAAAAAACATAACTGAAAGTGTTTGCCCAAGTCATATTTTCTGCTGGAGAAGAAAAGGACACTGACATTTAAACATTTTTTTCCCAGGTTAATGTGTGGGTTTTTTAATGGTCAAAAAATCTCACTCATCTCTAAAGATACATCTACCTTTAATTGAAGTTTTTTATTACAAATTTTCATATTATTTTGTATTATTCTCCCTCATGTTTATATTTTCCTGCTATTTCAGACCTGTTATTTTCAGTTTCAGAATAATAAATACTACTTTTCTAAAATTAAAGTCTCAATTCAAGAATGGACTTACAGGACTGGATATTCAGTCAGTCTACATGACACAGTGGTATTTATTTCAAGAGAAGAGTGTTGCTTTACAGGGTTGCCCAACTTCATGAGTTGTGTGCAGGCCTTTAGATGATCTCTGATGGACTCTACATAGAGCTGTCCATTTAGTATAGGATATAATGTTTGTTAACATATATAAGCTCTTCAGAGTGAAATTGGTTGGGGTCTGTTAGCCTACTGGCTCTTAATTCCTATATCTTTTGCCAGAATATATTCTTGTTTCAGTCAACACCATGAGAAATCAAGTACAGCAAGCGATTCAGGTCTCATTTACATCCAAGTGAATCAAGAAAGCAACTGTTATTCCAGGTATTACTAGGTCTTACTGGTAAGTTTACTCTGCAAGTGCTTCATTCAAGATGGAGATTTGAAAGAGATGTTTCCTTATGGCTCACATTAAGAAATTGTCTTGCCAATAGATTGAGGGTAGAGTGAGGCTATTGGAAATTAAGTGTAGATGTTTAGAGAAGTGAATTTGCTTCTTCTCACAGTTGGCTTTAATTTACAAATTGGAAGTGGATTTGTGGACGTGCACGTGGCTTTGAAACTACTGCAATTTAGTAGATAATGATGAAGACAAAGAACAGAACCTGAATATAAAGAAGAACTGGCAGAACAGTATTTTAAAATATCTGCATTTCTGTGGATTTTGCAGCTCTTGAGTCTGGATGTTGCACGACCTGCTCTGACCCCCATTCCCTGCCAGCCAGAGAGTGTCTTGAGCTGTCAACAGAAGCACTAAGGAGCTTGTCAGATAAAGGCAGCGTTTTGAGTTGGAGCAGTGTTTGATGGATTAAGGCCCTGTCTGTTTCACCTGTGCAATTCCTGACTTGTATTATGAATGACAATTCCAAAGCCTTTGGGCAACATTGCCAAGCGTGCCCTTGGAGACCATATTACAATGTCAGAACAATGTCAATTCCAGTTAAATAATTTTTTATAGCAAAATAATTAAACATCAAGCTTTTGACAGCATTTCCACAAAAGCTCAGAATCCTCAGTTAAAGCTCCCACAACACTGCTGCTTGACCTTCTTTTATTCTTGTTGACATAATTAAAGAGCAGTATTTTATTTGCACTTTTTTTGCATGCTTTAGCAGCCCTTCAGTTACAGCCTTGCAGTGTTCTCCTGGGTGCTATTTACTCTACATTTAACATAATGTTTGTAAGAAATTGTTTCATGTTATGCTTTAGAACTGCCTGTATATATTTTAACAGCTTTGTCTCACCGAGAATAATACTCTTGATGGTTTAGGATTACCTCAAACAGATTGGCTTTGATTTTAGATGACCAAAACCAGTTTTATTGACTGAACATTCAAATAAAATAAAAAAAAATCCAACCCAATCTGCTAACCTCGTTTCCTGGGAAGATAACCTTGACACGTTGATTGATAGTGTAGTCAGCTTCGTGCAAACAAACATCTGGAACCTTGCTGACGGTCCACTCTGAAGACTTTGCAATGATGATGCTCCTTTCTTCTGTTCTTTTAAACATACCTAGAAAGAGCCATGTGTGTTTTGGCCCTACTCTCTGAGAAGGATTGTAGGTTATTTTAGTGAGAGGAGAGGAGGAACGAGCCAAACGCAGACCATGCTCAAATTGAGAAATATTCAGAAAATTTATTTCAAGAAGGATAAAGCTGCCTCAGAATTCTCCAGGAAAGTGAGACCTCTCAGGTTTGCCCCTTTAGAGGCACAGGCAGCTGAGGAGGGACATTGGAGAGAAAGCAGAGAAGTTTGCAATACTACCTGGTGGGTAGCAGTCCGAAGGAAGTAGTTTGAAGTTGAGTTGCCTCTGTGGAAATCTCCAATTTTGACAAATGGGTGAATGCTGATGATGGACTTTTTCATCTGACTTTTGTCACCATTGCTCAACCTGTGATTGATTCAGACTTCAGCCTCTGCAAATTCTTTACCAAGCAGCCTCCTTCAGCTGAGCCAGTTCTTCTCCTGAGGAACAAGTCAGCGGGACTTCAGATCATCACAAAGGATATCCCAGCAGCAGGAGAGCTGCTGTAAGGAATGGACAAAGGCATTGATATGAACTAATCTTTGAACTCCTAATTTTTGATGACTCAATAATGTTTGCATTTTCCAGTGTGAATAATTAATGTTGGACAGCTGAATCCTGTATTTCACATTGCTTACTCCCCGTTTAATCCTTCTGCCTCAGCTTCCCAAGTTCATAAAAATGAAGATAATAAGATTAGTGTCTTCATGAAGAAGTTATTATAATTAATGTTTGTAAAATCCTAAATGTAATTAAAGCACACAGTAAATTTGCCAGCTAAGGGTAGATAAGGATCTGTTTTCTGCAGTTTTGTATATTTATTGCTTTTTCTTACTTATTGATTTTTTCAGTATTGATATCATGACAGTTAAAGTAAGGAAATCAGAAGAAACCAGTGCTTGTGAACTGTGTGAAACATGACCTTAATAGTTATTGCCTTTACTACTTCTATACGATGTGGTTTTCTTCCTCTCTTTATTTTTCATTTTTGTTTTGTCAGTTTACCTTTGGCTTCCATCTTCTGAGAATTTGGTCTAAGCTAAGTCACATAAGGATTCTCTTTTAACATGTATGACCAAGGCTGAATTTCAGAGCACTTCATGTGATGATAGCATCTGCATGTTGTATTACTTGCCTGAGACTTTTTCCCCTAAAAGAAGTATCAGAATCAGAAATTATGTCCTTACCCTTTCCTGTTTCTATTTCTTTGTTTAAATTTTGAAGGCTGTGATTCAGAACAACTTAAGAGATCACAAGTATAAATGAGTCAGCCACCCCTCTTCCCAGCAGTGTTCTTTAAAAACTACTCTGTTTTTCAAAAGCACTAGGCCTCCATTGCTTTAAGCACTTTCAAAAATCAGGCTTTTTCATTTTGTGTTTACATGTCAATTGGAGAAAAAGATTTTATAATTCTAGTGGAAAAACTTACTAATTTTCCTTCAGATTTGTACATGAACACATGTTACATTGAGCATTTTTTAGCTGAATGCATTCCTTTGGCTTTTGCACAAGCACTGATGTTCCAGAACTGTTGGAACCTCCAGGGGGCTAAGTGTGATGAGTTGTGCTCTTCTTAACAGAATGTGAGTTATTAAAAACCTGTAGCTGTGGTGCTTGGTGGATGAATTCTGATTACAGTTCATCTGAAACTGTGCTTTGTGCCTCTGAGTTGTTTTTAGTAAGTTACTAGCGCGACAAAGTTATATATTTTAACAAGGACTTTATTTGAAGGGCATGTATTCTTGCAAAGCAATAACTACAGTATTTGTTGTGAAAAGGAATGTGTGCTTTTTGAACTTTCAGAGTGACACATAGTAGGAGTCAGCCTTTATATATTTGCTTAAAAGCAGAGGTGATCCCGGGAAGAAGGTTATTTTAAATAGGTACGGCTTTAGGGAGTCCTGTTCTGCTAAGCACGTGTCCAGTGTTTGGCTGGAGAAGGAAATGCAAGATTCCTTAAAGATAAGACTGCAGGAATGTGCTTCCTGCGTGTGCCAGAAGTTTTCTGAAAGTACTGTATTGCCCGTGTCTGCTTTGGGTGCAGTTACATCCCTTTGAACATGCACTGCTCCTCATGCAGCTGCTCACAGAACTGTCCATCCTTTGGTGGCTGTCGAGCATCTCTCGTTAGCGGTGAGCACTACTGATTTCTCCCAATAGAGGGCACTGATTATACTGTTGGCCTCAATACAATCAAAAGTAAAATATTCCCGTGCCGCTTGTTTGCCAAAAAGTAACTTTTAGGAATATAGAAACGATTAACTATACATTTTAAATGTTGTTTAAATATGGAAATCGTAATTTAACAGCAAGATTGCTCACATGACAGGCAGCTCTGCTACTTTAGGGGAATAGGAAATTCTGAAATTGCAGCTAGTTGTGTTCAAATATTTCTTTTCTAGCCAGCAAGTGGCTTTAAGGCAGAGAATTCCTTGTGCAGACTGTCTTGAATGCAGACAGTAGTTGGCAGCTGCTGTAAGAAATTTCCTTGAAGTGTCGTTTCGTTTTGAGCCTAATTGAAAACCAGAGATAGAAAACTCAGCAATTATTTTTCCCTGCAGTACAATATTTAATATTCCAATTTCATGGCTGTCTGACTACGATGATTAGGAAGAACATTTTCGTACAGTATTTACAGTACCACACCAATATATCAGGAGCATCGTGTATCAAGGGAAAGAGCTGTTATGTTAAAATATGTACTGCTTAAAAAGACACCCAGTTAAAAAGTAGGATGTTGTTTAGTGTAGCCAATAATTTGTAAGCTTTTACTCAGCTTTAGCTTTGAAAACCCTACTTGTGATGAAGAAAACTTTGAAGTAGAAAGGCTTTAATAGGAGTGATTTGCAACAACAGAGAGAACACCTCTGCAACAAAGGCATTTTATGTTTAGAACTGTACTACCATGTTAAGTCCAAGTCAGTGTGGTTATTTTTGATGGTAGAGAAATGGGAAATACGTGTGAGGTTGCTGATGGTTGTATATTTCTTTAACTGAAACAAACTACTCAGCGAGACAAGCTCTCATCCAATAACCTCTATTTTAAGTGGGATAGAAATCCCCAGTATTTACAACAGGATATTGGTTTAGAGAAGTAAACAAGGACAGAAATTTGTTGCAAATGTCCCATGATTTTGCGTAGAAAGTTTAAAGAAGTACTATAAATCTAAAATGTTTGCTTATTTTTTCTTTTCAGATAGTATTACTGAAGTCTTCACTAACATCTATGTGACCAGTTTTGGACCTGTTTCAGATACTGATATGGTGAGTTTGTAAATCTTTTGCATATGTAGTCAATGTTATATAAGTTATGTACTGTTAACTTCCTTTAAACTTATATTTTGCTTTACTTATTGTGGAGAAATTGGGAATAATTTCACTGAAGTCAGGAGGTGCCAGGTGCTAGTAGTTGTAAAGATGGAACGTGGTTTGTAGACCTTCCATAAGTGCACTAGTAGTGGCTGCTTAGTTTGGACCAGTGGATCTTCTGATTCTCCACAGTAACTATACTTTGGTTCGTATTCTGGAGGATTCTTGAGATGAGTAAATTGGATTCCTCTTGGATGAAACCTGTTGGTGCACTGCAGAGGGACACTTAATATTGGCACAGTCTGAGGAACCTGGCTGGCATCAGTCTAAAATAAACTTCTTGAAAGGTGTAGGTTTGAAGTTGTGTCATCAACATGATTGTGGTGTTCTATAGATAATGTTCATAATTTGCAGTACTTGATATGCATTAAGAGGAAGTCAGTAACGTTAAAAAGAAAGAAACTATCATAATATTTATTACAGTTTTTCATGAAATGATGATGGAAAAAACTGAGGCAAGGGGTCCTTTGTAGGCTCACTGCAAATCATCCACAGATTAGGGAGAGTATATTAGACTGGGGGGAAAGATCTTCATGGTTGTAACATCTCTTAAAAGGAAAGAAAGGAAGGACAATCTGGAGGTTACTTTAATCACCTCTGACATGCCTGCAAGAAATTATTTCCTGTATGAAATTATTTGTTGGAGTGTTTTGAACATTCATGATTATGTATAAGACATGGAATACTACCTATGTGTGTCTATAGGTATTAAAAATTGAATATTTTTTAAAGCAGCAATATTCACTTTGTCTATGGAAACTTTTAGGTTATGCATAACACAAAACAAGAAATGTCTTGATGTGACATGCTAGATTGCAATGAAACTATGTATTTCATGGTATAGTCTGGATTTTAAATATTTGCTCACTGCCTAACAAGTAGTTCCAGATTTGGAGCATATATTCTGCTTTATTGTGTTTGGGGTTTTTTGTGCGTGATAGTTTCAGTTTTCAGGCTTTATTTTGATTGTGATGAATATATTATGAAGGCTTCACATGAAAAGTTTCATGGGAAAAATAGACATTTATTTTCTTTTTGTCACTAAGTCTTTTGAGGTGTTTTTTTTAATGATATTGCGTTTCAGAAATTGTTCTTATTTTATTACTCATCCTAAAAAAAAATATGTACAGCTATGTACAAAGGTGACAGGAACATCTTGACCTTCTTGGTCTAATAACTTATGACTTCACAGTGTTTATGCTTACGCTATTCCTGTCAAATGGAGAGATGATATTAACCCAGTAAGGCACAAGGAGACTTACCCAAGGCTGTGTAATTAAATGGGAATTCAATTAAAATCTCCCTGGCCCTGATCCTGAGCTTCTGAAACACTTTTGACATCAGCATTTAAGAGTGTGGGGAACTCTGGGTGTCCATTTGCACAGCAGATATGACGGCACGATACGGGGTCAGGTCGTTTGATGCCACAGCTCTAACGGCTCTGCGGAGGGGTGGTGATCGGAAAAGAGGGCAGCGCATCACGACAGCAGCTGGTCAGGTAACACGTAGGGCTGTTTGCTGGTGAGTAGATAGGTAAGAACAGTTTAATGCTACTACAAGTCTCAGGGTTAATTTAGTCATTTAATAATTATAAAATCACTTTGAAACATAGTGAGCAGTCAATTAGAAAATTTCAACGTAGAATCGTGGAATGATCTGGTTGGAAAAGACCTCTGAGATCATCCAGTCCAACCGTCCCTGTCCCCTCACTAAACCATGTCCCTAAGAAACTCATCCACCTGCCTTTTAAACACCTCCAGGGATGGGGACTCAACCCCCTCCCTGGGCAGCCCTTCCAGGGCCTGAGAACCCTTTCAGGGAAGAAATTTTTCCTGATGTTCAGGCTGAACCTCCCCTGGTGCAGATTGGGGCCATTTCCTCTTGTCCCATCACCTGTCACTTGGGAGAAGAGACCAACACCCCCCTCCCCACAGCCTCCTTTCAGGCAGTTGCAGACAGGGATGAGGTCTCCCCTCAGCCTCCTCTTCTCCAGGCCAAACACCCCCAGGTCCCTCAGCCTCTCCTCGTAGGCCTTGTTCTCCAGCCCCTTCCCCAGCCTCATGTGAGGTTTGAAATAATAGCTTCCAAACTATTCCATATTCTATTAAATGTGAAGGTGACATTAGAATTTTTACCATGAGTCCTCTTTCATTTAATTATTGCATTACTGAATTCATAATGTAAACTCCTATATGCTGAGTTTACTGTTATTTTCTTCTGTAAATGGAGGCTCTGGAATGTGCTCATTTTATAAATTTCCTCCTTAAAAAGCTTCATTGGAAGAATAATTTTGACTCTTGGCCGTGTCCTCCTGAATCTCCAGAGAATCCCAAACTGAATCTCAGACCTTTTTTCCCCAGAAGTTGGGTCCCAGCCCCTGAGGTTCCTCTGCTCTCACAGTGCGTGTGCTGAGACCTTCAGTCACATCAGGTTTTCAGGTTGAACACTGCTGTTTCCCAAAACTGTTACAGTCATTGCTGCCAGGAGGATTCCTTCCTGTGGGATTTTTGTGGCAAAGAAAGTCTTTAGGACTTTAAGTCTTTAAGACTGCACTCCTTTGCATTATATATATTTGCCAGTTTCTTTTTCTTTTTTTCACTTTTTATGGCATCTTTTTGAAGAACAGCAGAGATCAGGAGAAAAGCCGATTGCAAATGGGAAGGAGACTCACTGTCACTGGAGATGATTGACATGTGTTTTATATTACAGAACAGGGAGGTGGTGCACTGAGAATGATGGGTGAATCAGGACTGTTGTCACACAGTAATGTTGATTCACAAAGTTGGTAAAATTATTATTGAATTGATAGCTGTTTGTGAGGCTTCTGTTTTCCTCACTGAGTACAGTAATTCCTGTTAATGATAATATGGCATCACGTGCAATCTATAACTTAGTGTGACTGATAGAATGTGGGTTTTTTACTCATATTCCATATATTTTTCCAGTATCATAATTTTGCCAAATAAGAATTAAGTCCAGGGGAATTTGATGTTTGATTTCAAGGTAGCTGAAGTCATCATTAAAAAAATGTAGGTGGTAGAAGCTCAGATTTTTCTGCAAATGTGTTAAAAATCAAAACCTTTTTTTCCTTGTTGTGGATTAACATTTTGATGAGGGTAAAGAGATGGTTCTTTTTGTTCTTCCCAAAGTAGACAGCTACCAAACCTTTTGACACTTGACCAGAACTCTATTGCAGATGAACTGCTGTCACTAAATGTTGGGTGTACCCATATAAGCTGTGTTATAAAAATGATATAGTATTTCAACCACAGTATTTAATGCAAAAGGCAATGCCAACATACAACAGGAATTTCCAACTTTGCAAACTGAGAATCAAGGAAGGCCAACCAGAGCATGGGATTATACACATTTTACTTTCACTGTTCTGCCTTTTTGAGCTGTTATTTCTCTCAAATTTTTGAGTTCAGTATTATGATGCTGTGCCTTATAGGCCTCCAACCAAATCACTGATACAAATGTATTTTGACATTAGCCTGAGAGAAGAAAAGCTGCATTGTCTAGAAAAAAAACAAACCAAAGATTGAACAGAAAAATTGCAGTTTGTGTTTCAACTTTCAGCCTTAACCTTTCATTGTCTTTGGGGAATTTTGTTTACTGTGGTTACATCTTTATTTTTCCCTGTTTGTTTGTACACAACAATTTCTTTTCCAGTTTCTTACTGGTATACATCTAGTTTTGTGTTCTAGAGTCTTGAAACATGAACATTTCTCTGTAGAGATGATCATACCCAGCTGCTTCATCACTACACACTCTTCCACCTTGTCAGTTTTCAATTATATTTTCAATGTGCATTTCTGATTGTACAAATACAGCCAGAATAGAAATTTTCATGAAAGCCAAAGGTCAAATCCCCAAATCTCTGCAAGGATTGTTAACGAATCCCTGCAACTGATGATGGTTCTTTAGAGAAAGTGACTGAACTGGGAACCAGATTTCTTTTTCTGGGTCTATTTTTCAGACTTCTTCATTCCATTTTATTTTTTAGTTTTTGTGTTTTTTTCTATGAAACTTATTTTTCAGCTGTTTCAAAGTCTAATTGTTACCTATGGTTCTTTATCTGGAGGGAAGGTTTACAAGGGATGTATAATATGTAAGTCAAGACAGAATAAGGGAATACTCCAAGAGGGGTTTTTTCAAAAAGATAAAAAAAGTACTGCAACTATTTTACTGTAGCTTTTATTTTAACTCAGTAACAGAAGACTAAAGACTTAAAAGCAAACAAATGATAAATACACTTGGTTTGCTTGGGTGTTGGGGAGCATCTAGGTTGTGTTTTTATCATTGACAGGTTTCTGGAAAGTCAGTAAATTGTTGCTTTATTCCTTTTTATTATAGGCCCAGCCCATTGCTGAAATTTTAAGGATATCTCATATGATCACTTGCAGGAATTCTGTCCTTTTATTCTGTTGGAAAGGCTTTGTCCATTGTGCAGCATCCTGCCAAATGGCTCAGTATTGGAGACTGATTTGTCAGAGGCTGTGTCCAAGCTCTCAGTGTCCCTCTTGTTTGGATTCCTGTCCCTGGCACTAGGCATCCCATGTCTTTCAGGGTTGTTCTTTCTCCATGTTTGAAATAAAAAGGGTAATGAGAGATGTTTGTATATTCAGTGACAGCAGTGTGAATTATATACTGTAGTCTCTTTTCTAAGTCATCCCTATTCATATCTTTCGCATCCCTTATTTCTCATCCCTTATTTTAGACTCAGAGTTCATTCTATATCAGGTCTATGGAAAGAAAGGGAGATAAAAGCATTCAGAGAAGGTCCTTTTCATAAATGAATATGAATAGGAAGACATTCTCTTCCCTAGACACTATCATTCAAACTGGTTAAACACATTTTTTCCAGATTTTTTTCAAATACTCCATGTTTAGATTAAATGCTTAGACAAAAATGACTGAAGTTGGCAGATTTCTGAAGCAGAAATAAAAGGCTTGAAAGGAGTTGTTCAGATAGAGGAAAACCATGCTACAATTCCCTAGGAATATACCACATTTTCCTTATAATTGTAAAGGTTGTATATACTGGCATACATTACTTAAGTATTTAAAAATGAATACAGGTCCCTTGGAAATGCAGTGGCAGAATACTGTGGAAGTTTTTAACAAAGCTGTTAAGGCTTTTGATGCAAAATTATCAACAGTGCATTTTCATAGCACAACTCTCCTCTATAAGGGAGTTTATTAGGAATATTTTCAAGAATTCCATTCACCAGTGTATGAGATCTGCACCTCCCAAAGACCTGAAAGAAATATCTGGCTGTCTGCTATTTCCTTTGATGTGCTGATGTGTTTTGTACACATCAGAAGGTAAGTTTTGGAAATGAACAAGTGGACTCGGTTTATACATCCGTGCAGTGAGGTTTGTTGTTGGTGAAGTACTTTTACACAGCCTGAGCAGTCAGTGTTTGTTATTGGAACATTGAGAGTATTCTGGGCAGAAGGAGAATTGCATCCTGATGGCTTTCATCCTTGATATTGTTAGATGTTTTTATTTTTATTCTTTAAGAGAAGACAGAAGCAGAAAATGATGATGGTAGAAACATTGTTTGTCCAGTCTGGTGGACAGGCCTAGGTAAAACCAAGCCATAAAACAGTGTACTTCAAGAACTATGAGGTTTTGCCCACTGTTGCAGCGTGTCAGCCCTCGTGTATGCCATTTGCAGCATGCAGAAATCTGTCCCACACAGAATGAGGTCACCAAGACAGCAAAACTAATGATCTGATCCTTCCACAGTAAGGCTAATTTTGGCATTCACTCAAAAGCTAGATACAAATGCTTGGTGAGGAAATTTGGTAAATTAGTTTGCAGATGTTCCATCACAAACTTGCACTCATTGAAAGTACAGACCATAGAATCACAGACCAACACCCCCCTCCCCACAGCCTCCTTTCAGGCAGTTGCAGACAGGGATGAGGTCTCCCCTCAGCCTCCTCCTCTCCAGGCCAAACACCCCCAGGTCCCTCAGCCTCTCCTCGTAGGCCTTGTTCTCCAGCCCCTTCCCTTCTCTGGACACACTCCAGCCCCTCAATGTCCTTCTTGGAGTGAGGGGCCCAGAACTGACCCCAGTGCTCGAGGTGTGGCCTCCCCAGTGCTGAGTGCAGGGGCACAATCCCTGCCCTATATGTGTCGGATTTATATCAGATTATAGCAAGAATGCAGGTACTGGACAGATTATTTTGCTTTGAATAATTGCATTTTTGGAGTCTCCTGTCTAAAACTCCTTATTTGTTTTCTTGGAAGTTGTTTTGATACTGAGTTGCATACCAACCATGTTAATATTCAACAATACTAGTTGTTAATGCTTTTAAGCTAAACTGAAAGAAAAATTACACATTGTCTCAAAGTAGATGTTACACCAAGTAATGCTTTGTAAGAAATAAAATGAAGAAATTATACTAATGTAAAAATAAATATTAATATGAAGCTTCTGTATTAGCTGGGTGAGGTTTAGGTTCATGAATCTTGTTTGTCTCATCAAACAATCAACCACGATAGTTTTTACTGTCTTTAAGGAATGTATAAGAAGATATCTGTAATTTTATCTGCCCTTATTTTTAATTTTTTGTATAAGCCTTTAAGCAGTTTTGTAGTTGACAGTATCTAAAGTTTGCTTTCATGTTGGCAGTTGATGGCTTTAGTTATGGTCAAGAAAAAGTCAAACTTTTAATCAACTGGCTGAGAAGAATCTTTACAAGTAGGGACCAAGCAACCCTGGCCTGAACTATTTGCTAAGCAAAATACTGTGTTCCAGGGGGTGATTAGTGAAATGTTCAGTCTGCTCTATGACAATACAGCTTGCTAATGGACACTCATAATTTTTGAGATGTTTGGAGCACTTCCATCTTTAGACCAGATGCCAAAATCTGCCAACCATTAGCTGAAGAGCTGAGAGTACATTTTTTTTTGTTGTTTGAACTTTTCCCATACAAAACTAGGCTTAGGAGAAAAAGAAGGCTGCTACGTAGTGAGGAAGACTTGCTTATACTCAGATCAGATTAAGTTTCTCCCAGATATGCTAAGGTATTTTTTTACTCTACATGCTGTTATGCTACATATTAAAAGGAAAGGAAAATGAAATTCCTTCACCATTTTATTCTTCTGACCATTGAAGTGGCAGAGGCTCAGGGCTTCTTAGCACTGTAGTGAGAATCTCTCATCCATCCCTAAAATTTCATTTAAGCTGGTATAACACATATTTGAATGACTGTGTTTACAACTGTGTTAAGAGTCCAGCTGTGAAAGCACCATTTCAGATAAAAACCAGTAGGTAGCAATTGCTCATCCAGAAAAGATCACAGGAATGCTTTGTAGTCCTGGAAGTATGCTCTTGTGATTTTGTGGAGATGCTGCACACTACACTGGAGAGTGCTTTGGTGATATACAGAGACAGCACAGTGGCTTTTTTTCATATAGAATGTCTGCAGATTGTATGAAACAAATACCAGGTATTAATTTGAGTCCTTTTTTTTCCTAGAGTCCAGATTTGCATTTGTAACAGAATGTTAGTCTTGCTTGGAAAGTAAACATTGCACAGCGTTTACCACAGAGGGGTACATTTATGGAATAGAACCCAATCTTTGGTTGAAAAAATACATTGAGGTCTATAGAAAAGTTATTTAAGAACTATGTGAGATTTTATTGCTATTTGTGGTGAATAGGAGGCGTTCAGGATCATTCACACCAAACTTTGGTTTCCATCTTCCTAATGGGATGTTCTGCAAATAAAGATTTCCAGCATGAATTGGATGGAAAATTGCACTAGAGAGATAGAATTCCCTGCAGCTCAGATGGTTGTCTCCAGCTTATTCCACATCCTAAGTAGCTGCCATGGATCAGGTGTGGTTTTCTGCAATATTGCTGGGTTTATATAGTGGCATTTCATGCCTGCTTCTTTTTTCTCTCTCCTGTAATACTTTTTTTTATACACTGGAAGACAGTGAAGAAGCAGGACCTTTGAAATTCTTTATTACAAAACCTTAAGAATTATATTCTAATAATTCATGTGTAGGGGATATTTGTCAAAGGAACTTGTGGGACTTTCCACTCACTGCTGTCGAATTTCAGTGGGATTTCAAAGTCTTGCTCCCTCAGGCTTTTCTTTCCACTTCTTTATACCTCAAACATCAATCTTCTCATACATATCAATGCTTTATTGGCTAAGCCCCTCAGATAGAAACCACAAGGAAGCTTTTAGGGCAATTGTTTTCCTTGAATTGCCTAGTATTTCTAGCCAGATTTCATATATTCCCTCTGCTTCAGGCACACTGTTCCTGCTACTCTTGATCTTCCATGATTTTATGCATTTATGATTTTCTCTGGTCTACAGATGAACTGACAGGTAACTTGGAATTTGTGAATGTGATTTGAAGTTGCACAATATTTAGCAAATAAAATAACATATAAAGCAGCAAATAAAACAAGACAATTGCATGTGACCTATCATAGAGAAGTGGACAAATTGCTTGTCATCACGTGGTGTCTGGCAGTGATGAGAGACAGTAACAGATCAGGTGTACTGGTGTAAGGCATGTTTTAGAAGTACATAATTTTGTATTTCACAGGTATGTTTACAAAATATTACTAGAGCTAATAGCAACTGTCATTAAAGAAACCCAAACAAATATTTTTTCAGTGTACTGTAGCATTAGCTTTACTTAATATTTGAGTATCTATGATTTTAATTGGAAGAAATGACAAAATCTTATTGTAGTAATGTAAGACCTCTTGATATAGCTAAAAATTGTGGGTTTTGTCAGGTTAGTTTATAAGTATCCCATTACATCACTCCAAAAAGGTCTCCCCAAGTGCCTGTCACAGATCCTAATGACAACTGCTTTCCTGCCATGCTCCTTCAGGTAACAGAATTCTCCTTCCTTTTTTTCCAAGTGCTCATCTTACCCTCTGGCCCTGACCTGGAAAAGGTCCTGGCAGATCCTTGGCTCACAGGAGCTCAGGGCTGTCCTTTCTCCCTGTCTACCCTTTTGTATCACTCTATGATTGACTGAGGAAAACCTTAAGCCTTGTTAATCACCACACAAGGGAGCCAGCAGAAAGTGATGGGGGCTGATAAGTTCCTTGAAATTACTTTCATATGAAAATCACTTTTATAGTGGTTGGATTTTAGGACTTGTCCATTCAAAGATAATTTACTCAAAAATGCTTTATGTAAACTGTAGCATTTGCAGGGTAATTGCAATAGTACAGAGTGTTGTTGACCTACTGGTATTTCGAAATCATGGCTCCATTTTGCACCTGTCCAACAACACTAACATTCCACCAAGGTAGCATTTGCCAATATAGGGAATACAGTTTGCTTCCAATTTGCTCTTCCATTTGCAATTTATAAGCTGTGCTGGTAGTAGCAAACCACTAAATCCATTTACAGAGCCGGTTTGAAGGTAGTTGGTGAATTTATATCAGGTTTTAATCAGTATCTTTATGGTTTATTTGTTTAGAACAGCCACAAAACCCAGCAGAAGGGATACCCAGCACTGAGTACAGGTTATCAGTCTGTTTTTACTTACATCCTTTCCTTCAGAATGTACTTCCCTCCCAAAATAAGCCCTCACAGTAAAGTTCAGGAGGAGGTCTGTGCCACCTGTAAATCCTCAGCTAATGCTCCCTACCTAAGTACTTTTGTTCATAAAATCCATATTGCTGCAGGGCCTTGCTTTCCTCTTTGGAAAAATCTGTCTAGTCTGTCTGGATGTGTTGCACCCTGTTATAGGTGGCCTTGTTTCCTTCCTTCCAGTCTGAGCCCATTCTCTTGAGCTCTTGAAATGCTGAGTTGCTCTCCTTCAGGTCCATCTGTTGCAGGAACTATTTAATACCCTTCTGTATATTTTTTCTTACTTTTTAATATATAATAGCTATGTTTATTGAAATTACCCTTGTCAAACATGTGTATCTAACTATTGGAAGGGTTCAATACGCAAACAACAACTGGCAATCATGAAGGAGAATGTCATGCTCTTAATAAATTGATTTCCTGTTTATTATTCTCAGTATTATACAGGGTTTTGTGATGGTTGTTATCCCTTGATGGCTTTACCAAGGGACTTTTGGCAAGCAAAGCCTTTCTGTTTTGGCCCTCAAAAAGCAGATTAATGTTTGATTGTGTCAAAAAAGCATATCTTTATTCTCTTCCAGGAGTACACAATAGATGTTTTCTTCCGCCAGAGGTGGAAGGATGAGAGATTAAAGTTTAAGGGCCCAATGAACATTCTTCGATTGAACAACTTAATGGCCAGCAAAATCTGGACCCCAGATACATTTTTTCACAACGGGAAGAAGTCAGTGGCTCATAACATGACGATGCCAAACAAGCTTCTGCGAATCCAAGATGATGGGACTCTCTTGTACACCATGAGGTGGGGCTTTTCATCTGTTTTTTTTTGGCTATTTCTCAGTGTGATTTTTCCAGGTAACAATTAAATGAGTTTCCAGGTGGACTCTCCTTTGTGTCATTTCTGGCTCAGCAGAAAGAAAGCTAGGAAAATGTAGGTTTTGTTTCCAGTTCTGTTACAGGCTTTGACTTCTTATGATTTAGATCTGTTTTCCTACAGGGTGCTCAGTTTCCATACCTCTATGATGTATTACAAGATACTGACCACCTGCTTAAAATGCTTTGAGACTTTCAGATGGGAATCACTGTGTAAGAATTGTCAGGAATACTCAAAGCTTACCAACTCCATCTTAGAATGGTTGAACTAGTACATGACATATCTTGTTCTGTAATAGCTGTTCTAATTACAAGATTTTACTTAGAATTTTAATTTCTTGCATCCTGTGCATGATGAGCAGCTAAGATAAACATTTTGCTGGTAAAATGTTAAATTTACCTAGAAAATAATTTATGGAAATTTGTAAACATCATGTATGCTTAGGCAGCAATTTTCTAAGATTGGTTTCTTGTTCTATGACTCTTTTTGCAATAATGTTACCTATAGCAGATTTTTTTATCCACATTACCAGAAACCCTTGACTTATTTTCATTCTTTTTCTTTGAGCATATTTAATAAATTGAGTTGGTTGTGAAAGTAGACTTAAAGTCTCCAGCCTAAGTAAGATAGCTGTTTGCTGACTCTCTCTCCTCCTTGACTTCAGAACAACCTTCCTGGGAAGTCAGGGGATGAGAATATGGAATATTTTGAGGTGGAAGGGTGGGAGAACATGGTAGGGAATGCAATTACTATGACCCACTGGGAGTAGAGGAGTGTGTCGCTGATGTTTGACGCTGGATGAAGGGAAATTAAGATGTCCAGGACAAATATCTCTGTGCAGAGGAGACTTACAGGGTAGGAAGGAGAAGCAGAACTTTTTTTTTTGGCCTTCTTTTCTTTTTTTTAGTTAAAAACTATAGAAAAGGAAAATCTGTCAAAAACTTCCTTCAAAGTAATTGAAATTAGTTTTTATTTTATTAATCCCCATATTTGATACTGGGATAATGCTGAGAACTTTTCACAAAATGAGCAAAAGTGAATGCATTGTTAACATACTGACATACATGAATAAAAATAATCATGGATAGCAGCAATATTTTGAAAGGGCATAAATGTGTTTTTTTCCTACACCTTCCATCCAAACTGTAAAAAAAAATACTCAGAAAACTATGGAGCACAGTCCTTTGGCAAATCAATTGTATTTTATGTGCTTTTATAATGAGATTTTGAGAACCATATAATCACATATGTACCTCAGAATATTATGAGAAGAAAAATCAGTGTTCTTAACAACCTGCAGTTACATAATTTATATTTTCATTTAAATGGCCTTTCCTCTTAGTTTTGAGGTCAGCTCTTTTTGATGTGATAAGTCAGTGCTTTCCAAAGGAACACATAAAAGGGAAGAAGCAAGAGCTGATTTAAATTTTAATTAGTTTAATATAATATTTCAGTTTCATCTCCTAAATCAGCATGAACTCTCTTCATTTCTGTGGAATTGATTTTCTTGTCCTGCTAACTGACTTAAATGCATAATGGTCTTTTGCCTTTTAGGCTTACAGTCCAAGCTGAATGTCCAATGCACTTGGAGGACTTCCCTATGGATGCTCACTCATGCCCACTTAAATTTGGCAGCTGTAAGTACATAGCCAGAAATAACAGCCTTCACTTAGTGAATGTCTAACATTGCTCAGCATCACTTTGCCTCAGAAATTTATGTGAGAGGTGTAAAACACAAGATGGTACTTTGAAAGAATTTGTAACACGAAAACTTGTAACATGAAACATTTGACATGTGAAAATCTCCCTTTTCTATTCAGTGTTGTGTTTTCTAATGTATTTTAAAGCTTTTTTAACTCCATTTAACAATAAACACTATGCACCCAATTCAGGACTGCACTGACAGTTTTATTCCAACATGCAAACCATATCAATGAATGCAAACCTGGGTGCACTTAGCCTGTGTAGCATTAATGAGGAGCAGATTAAAGACTTCAAAGAATGGGTTTTTTTCATTTATTGAAATGTTTTTTTCCCCTTTGTTGTTAATGATATTTGTTTTTACATTCCTAGTCAATGAAGGCAACAACAAATGGCTTCTCCTGATAAAAAACTTCACTCATTAGCACACCTGCATGTTATAGGCAGGTGGACTTTGATCTCACTAGTATTAGCTTAACAGCAGCATAACTTCATTTACCTGTATTATGATTTCTCTTCTTCTTTGTGAATTAGGATAACATTACATAAATTTCCATTTCCTGGATTTTGTATGCTAAAAGTTCTCTCCTGGGCCCAGGACGGGGAATGGTTTTTTGAGGAAATCAATTAATATCTTTAAATTCTGGATGATTTTACATTAATTGTAGCCACCTCAGGTACAAAACAGGTGATGCTGCCACTGAGGACATTGTTAATCAGATGAACATTGTCAGAACACTCTCTCCATAGCTGTGACATATCCCTTTCCCTTGGAGTATGGAGCAAATTAAACACCACCTTTATTTCTGATGTTTTCACAATAGAGAGAAATCTTAGCTATGAAAGATGGATCATTAGAATTAATGATATTTGTATCATGGAGCTTTTTTTGCCCCTAAATATTATATTATATTTAGAATACATAATACAGTTTAACTGACCCCAAAGATATTAACTGAATATTTACATGTAGGTGTGCAGTAATATATATTTATAAGGTGTGGCAAGGGAAAAGACTTGTAGGTAGCCTCAAAACAACTTAAAACCCACCATAATAAACTGATACTCAGGCCAAGAGTCTACTTTATAGTACAACTTCATTTCAATTCCTGAGTTGGAGACACTTCAGACTAGATACATTAGACTTTGTGTGAACAGTTTCTTTTCTTTTTCTCTCATTTGTTTGGCTGGAGTTTTTTGCTTACTGATTTGTTATTTCTTGTCTGTCCATAGTTTCTGGTTTTCCAGTGAACAGGAGGATTCAGACTTTGGGCAGTGTGGTTTTAGAAAAGCTGTCTTTCATTTCACCTGTGCTCCAGCCTGTTGCCACATCCAGGGGACTAATTTCTGTTCGTTTTTGAACAGCTCCACGCTGATTTTAGTTCTTGACCTAGAACTCATTTCTAGACTACTGTGCATTTTTGAGCTTTTATTCTGGGATAGAATTTGAGAGATGAATAGTGGTGAAAATAAGCAGGAATCCTGTGGATTTTGCTTTAGCTGAGGCAACTCTGCCAGGAGTATGTATTTGTCACAGCCCTTCACATGCTGCTTATCTTACATTGGTGGAGCATCATCAGCCTGTACGAGTATCTTAGGGGTTTTTATACTTAAGAGAGAAGCCAAACTGAATGTACTGGAGAAGCTGTAGCTTAATAGATTGCCTTTCTTTATCCTTATCAGAAAACCTAGCCAACAGTGGGGAGGACAGGTACAAATCAGCAATTGGCAATGCTGCTGGTTTGCTCTTCTTTTGGGAAGCTGGGAAGATAGAAGGGAAGCATTAAAAATCTCTACGTGCTGCCCACCTGCTGGGTGTTGTTAGTCATGCAATTTGTGGCCACTTGGATGAAGAAACTTCTTTCTGGGCCTCCAGAGATTTCTCAAGTGAAAATGTTTACAGCCTAACAGAAATGTTGCTTTTCTTTTTCACTTCACTGCAGTTATGGTATAAGACTGAAAATGTACTTGTCTCGGTCAATCAAAATGAACACACAATTTCTTCCTTCAGTGGTTTTACCCTTTTTCTTCCATACTTGATTTGCTGGTAGGGTATTAGACTGGAAAAAGCTTGCAGGACTTACTCAATTTTTTATTGTCTCACTTACTGCAGAGGCATCAGTGCTATTTAAAATACAGTGTTGATTTGCTTCCATTCTAGTTTATTTTGACAGCCACTAGAGCACCCTTCTTAATGTCAGCATGTCACACAAAAAGATGCCATGATAGGGAGTGCAATTTAAGAGAGTACACAGGGCAAGGCACAGAGCTACTAATTAAGGGAGTTGTCACTGAACCAGGCTACTTCATGTTTAGACACGAATTTCAGCTAATAATAAAATGCTTGTGAAACACTCCCAAAGTGGAAAGTGAGGACAATGGATAGTCAGAACAATATAGGAATGAATTTTCAAAAAGTTTCATGTTCTAAATCTTGCAGATTGTTCTTTTAATCTGCCTTACCATGAGTTTTAGGATATATATAATGTCTAGTCCCTGACAGTCTTTTTAACACCGTAGAAGAGGTGATGTTTCTAATTTCATATCAATAAATTGTGGATAAGATCACAAGTGAGTGCCCAGTTCCCATGCTGCAATAAGCATTTATCCCACAATACAGCTATTTTCAATGGGCAAATGTATTTTTTACCATAACATTTTAAGTTTTTGGGGTGGGTTTTTTTTGAACAAGAAGTACATCTTCTAATTCTATGAGTTTTGATGGAAACTGTTGAGTTTAAGTTACTGACAAAATATTCTTATTTCCCACAGATGCATACACAACTTCAGAAGTGACATACATTTGGACTTACAACGCTTCAGATTCAGTGCAGGTGGCACCAGATGGCTCAAGATTGAATCAGTATGATCTTTTAGGCCAAACAATTGGAAAAGAGACTGTTAAATCAAGTACAGGTTAGTAAAAGATATTCTGAAGATAAAAGCACTCATTCAGCTTTAAAGAACATAGACATTGCTGGTGCTGTTAGAAGTCTACTGAAGAAACAACTTGCAAAATGTGAGATATTAGGAATAGTCTATTAATGTATGGTACTTTATTGATCCTTTTGAGTTAGTAAGTGACCACTTATAGCAATTCACAGAGGTGAACTCGGTGACTGTTTTTTTAATGCTCTCTGGAGCTTAATCTTGAATGTTAATGTTTGTAATTTAAGACTTGGATAAATGTTTAATTTCATATGGTGAAGACACGTTATTTGTCTACTAAATGGTGAAGGATGCTGGTTTCAACCATTTTTTCCTTCCATCATCAAACACTGGAGTGTTCTACCTGACTCTAGCCTGTCTTCCTACGTGTGCCAGGCTGTGATGGACCTCCATGATTGTCTTCTGACTGTAGAGTAAGTTCTTAGGGTGCCTTTGTGTGAATGCAGAGAGTTGCTTACGTGCAGAAGCCTGCATACAATCATTCCTAGAAATTCCTGAACATACATCTTCCCAGGAACTCAGCTGGGATAAGATGTGTTTGTACTAAAAAGCTTTCTTATATTCTCTACTACAAAATATGTTCTGTGCAATTTAACCCTGGCACATTTGGTTCTTATAAATGAACCACACTTTCTTCTACCAAAGAAATGGACTTTAAGATGATAACCTTTTGTTTCCTTGTGTGTTCTTTGTTTGTGGCACCCAGGTGAATACACAGTAATGACGGCTCATTTTCACTTGAAGAGAAAAATTGGTTATTTTGTCATTCAGACTTACCTTCCGTGTATCATGACTGTCATTCTCTCTCAAGTGTCATTCTGGCTGAACAGAGAATCTGTACCTGCCAGGACAGTCTTTGGTGAGTATATTGAGCAGCATGAGCTTTGTTTGCAACATTAGGAAGCATTTCTGACATCTGCTTGATAAAGGTCTTTTTTCATTCAAGTCAATGTGTTTGTAAATGTGAAATTATTTCTAGTCCAAACAGCTTTCAATTGCAACTCACAGATCTGAAATTAGCACATATGAGAGAACTGTCCATATAGCCTTGTCTCTTTTAAGAGGAAAAAGTTTTCAGAGAATGGAAAAGGGTGATAATGTTTCTATTTAAAGAGTAAATTCAGATTATTTTCTGAAATGTCTTACATACAATGAAATTATCCAAATATTTTGGTACTTGGTAGATAAGCACATTTCTAAATATATTTGTAAATTAACCAAATTAAATTTGATTTTTCTTGATTTGAATGTGTTAAACTTTGCAAGCACTTTAAAAGAAAACCTATTCTGTGGGTCTGGCAAAACTTATTAATTCTAATTGGAACGTACTATAAGGCAGTAAAGAGCTTCAGCAGTGCAAAATAATGGTGTTTTTCTTAATTAATGTTTTTTTTATTAAAGCAAAATAACAAATATATTTCTTATTTGCACAACTTTAAATCCCTTTAATTTACTTTTAAAGGAAAAAAGATAACACAACAGAGACAAAGTAATGTCTGTACGGAATCAGCCATCAGAAATGCTGCATAAAGTTTTATTATTTATCATCAGTACACACCATGCAGTCTTCAAAATAGAGGCCAAACCCAAATGCCTATTAAGTATGATGCACAACAAAGCACTCACTGATAGAGAAAATGCCTCACAAAGCATTGTCAAAATTGCAGGTTTGAATATAAGCCTTATTGAAGTCAGATGATCCTTCTGTGTCTCTGTCTTTGCCCTTTTCTGGACTTCCTCCTATACATTTAGGACACTGAACTGATTTATCCAAAAAGGTCTCTCATCTTCTCTTCCTAAAATGCACTTTATTTTACTCTGTCATCTGTAACAGGGCATTACATCAGTAACAAGGCACTAGGATAATTTTCCTGGGATGCTGTATCCCTTCCTGCATCCCTCTTTCTTGTTTTGGGTTTTTTTAATGTTAATATATGTGTGTGCTTTTTTCATTTGACAGAAGTAGTATCTGTAGAGCAACCTGTGCTTTACACTCCTGAGGGTACAGCACATGGACAATAGACAGTGTCTGTTCTCAGGATATCTTGAGGGAACTGGGTATTGTGACTAGAATCATAGAATCACCTGAGCTGGAAGGGACCCAAAAGGATCATGGAGTCCAACTCTTGTCCCTGCACAGGACACTCCCAACATTCACCCCGTGTGACTGAGGGCAGTGTCCAGATGCTTCTGGAATGCTGGCAGAGTGGGTGCTGGGACTGCTTCCCTGGGGAGCTGTTCCAGGGCTCCACCACCCGCTGGGGAAGAACCTCTTCCTGATGTCCAACCCAACCCTCCCCTGGCACATCTTCCTGCCATTCCCTCGGGTCCTGTCACCGGTCACCAGAGAGCAGAGCTCAGCCCCTGTGTCCCCTCCCTCCCCTGGGAGAAGGCACAAACAGCTCTGAGATCCCCTCTCAGTCTCCTCCTGCTCACCCAGTGCCTTCAGCCTCTCCCCACACGCCTTCCCCTCCAGACCCTTCCCCAGCCTCGTGGCCTCCTCTGGACACTCTCCAGTGCTTTGATGTCCTTTTTACCCTGTGGTGCCCCAAACTGCCCCCAGTGCTTGAGGTGGGGCCTCCCCAGAGCAGAGCAGAGCAGGACAATCCCCTCCCTCTCCCGGCTGGCGATGCTGTGCTTGGTGCCCCCAGGACACAGTTGCCCTCTTGGCTGCCAGGGCTCACTGTTGGCTCACATCAAACAAATATTTATGTATAATAAATATAGCAATTTTAAAAATACAATCAAGTAGCAAGTATTAGTTTTGATAAAGTCTTTTTCAGTAATCAATGAGAATTTATTTCAGGCACCTTCTTGAGAACTACCAAGTCCAGGAAAGCACTGACTACTGGAGTCGTGTTCCTTTCAAAGAAAGATCACTCCCTGTTATTCAAAGCACCATTTAGCATTTATTATTTCTTGTTTGAAAGCAGTTATTTTTCTTTCCCCTTTCTATTTTCTTGCAGTGTAGTTTAAAGTTCTAGGTTAACATGAAGGGCCTGGTATAATGAGGCATCTTTTATAGTTGCGCTCTTTAATCCCTTTTCTTTATAGCATCTATTTAGTATTGTTGTCCTAAGCTCTCCCAAATGAATTATGGCCTAATGTTATATTGTTTCAACTTTGCTTTAAATTATTGGCAGAAGAAAGTTTTATCATCATTAATTAAATAAATCTTGAATGTGTTTGCTCTAGGAGATAAATTTGAAAAGCATTTGATTGCAATTTTAATGAAAGGGAATCAAGCCGGGTTCGTAATGCCTTCATTTACTGCAAGATTACAGTCTGTTTCATTTAGTAATGTGTTTATTGTTACACACTTAGTGTAAAAAATATTAGCAAAACTAATCTTGTGCAGCTTATTGAATTCTCACTTCATTTTTAATGGGTCATAACACGTAGAAATTACACATTTGAATAGTAGAATTAGGGGCAGGTGACAAGAAAAATTAGAAATTAGTTTTCTTAGTGCTACAGTTATCTCTGTGTTTTTACTCCCACAGACGAGGAATGAGAATGTTAAAATGATTGTAGCTTGATATATATTCTTTGATATGTAAAGTAAGCAAGAACATAAATTAATAGTCATGTTATTTTTAGAACATTGACCAAGATGCGTAATCGTAAATTCACTCTGTTCTTTTGTCAGGATTCTGTTCTCGATGATCATTTTGTTCTTACGCTGCGTTCTGTGTTTTGCTTGTTCTTGGTTTATCTTTTCTGAACATATATTAATTAATGTACATTTTGAAGCAAAAAGCCATTTAGACCTGAAATAGAAAGACTTCTGAATTGTGCAGCTAAGGGGAACCAAAGAAATGTTCAAATTTGTGCTCTAGTTATTTTTACATGGGAATTGTTTAACATATATGCTTCCTTTTGAACAATTCTGTATATGCAATTTGTTGAGAAAAATTTTAACCATCTTTATTTACTTCTCCTTTCACGTGCTGCACACGATCTTTTGTGCCCTTGGAAATATCTTACTACTCCCAACTTTCAGCCTATAATCTCTTAATTGGGAACTTCTGCTAATTGTAGACCTAACAGTTGATCAGTTTGAACAGTTGATGAACAGTTTGATCTCCTTCTATGATAAAGTTACAGCTGTTCCAGGGCTCCACCACCCACTGGGTGAAGAACCTCTTCCTAATATCCAACCTTCCCTGGCACATCTTCCTGCCATTCCCTCAGGTCCTATCATAGGTCACAAGAGAGAAGAGCTCAGCCCCTGTTTCACCTCCCTCCCTTGTGCAGTGAACAGCTCTGAGATCCCCTCTCAGTCTCCTGAATATTATGGTATAATACTTTAAAAGTACATTATCTCAAGATTTTTTAAGCTTTTCTTTAGGCCTCCAACTGTTCTACTCTTGGTGTGATAAAATGAAGTCGTCATCTGTATCTCTGTTAAAGGATCAACAGTCTTTTCTTTCTGCTATGTTATTTGTATTTATAAATCTATTAAAGTTTTGGACCAGGTTCAGTGATCTGATTACCTAAGAACATTTGCAATTACTGTTAAGAAAAAGTGAAATAATAGACCAATGGAAATTGCTTCTTTATTATAAAAAAGAATTTATCAATCCTTTTGTGATATGTTCTTCAACCATTATATGCACCGTTGCGAAATGCTGTGATGAAAAGATAAAATTTGGGGAGGAGTAGCATATTACAAGAAATGGAACACCTTTTGAGCATTTTGTACAGATTATTTTCAAAGCTGAAGTACCTCTTCTGTTACAGAACTGGTCTGTGGTAACTCTTTGTTTAGACCTTTTCCTTTAGTTTTCAAAGGAGATGTCCACGTTCTAACGTGAGAAGGCTGGGGCATGGTTTAGTTGACTACAATCTGTTCAAATTAGTAAAATCAGTTGGTACACAAGAAGTGAAATCAAGGTCCAAAAGGACTTGTCCCTGTCAAGGAGCAGCCTGACTTTTACAGAGAAATATGGGCATAAACTAGTTATAATGACACATTTAAACTTTAATATTAATGTGCTAACTCCTCCGATTTCCACTGTATGTGTTTGGTCGTGCATTTCTAGTTTTCCAGTTTACCTCTTCTGCCCTATACCATTGTGTGACAAATATTGTTTGTCCAAAGGTGGCTGCCTAATGTTAAACACATCTTGAATGGTATCCATCTGTCCTGGAATCCAAAATATGACACAGTTGCTGTTTTCTACATGTATAATCTTAATACCAGTGAAAAGTGTTGAATTTACAGCCCTGGAGATGAATATCCTTTCTCCAGTAAGCCAATGCTATTTCAAAAGCAGCAACATCAATAAAAATATATATATACTAGGCAGTCAAATGGCTCCAGTCTTGGACTAGATGGATAAACCTGTAGTGATAGAATTTAGATTTTATAGGCACACACGGCTGAGAAAAAAAAAAGTTGTAGTGATGTTGGGGTATATTTCCTGTCAAGTATAAAATGCTTGATCTGCTTTTGAGAAGGAAATATCGATGGTATATTTTTTGGATTCTTTTTAAAGACAAACTGGTCTCTTACAAGAATACCTCTTTGTGTCCTTCTGGCACCCATCAATGCCACCCACTGCTGAGTGCTTTTATATATCCTACAGCATAGTGAGATGTGATGGAGGCTTTACATAGCCTATTGAATTATTTAGGCTGTTCAGAGTAGGATATAATTTAGGGGAGAACATTGTTTTCCTGTGATATTTTGACTACCTCGTTGCAGGGGGACAATCTGCTCGCTCTTTTTTATACCAATTTTAGTTCACCGGTGTTACGAATTAGAAAATGCAGTGAGGAATGGTTTTTATCTGAATAGTGTATAGAGTTTGTGAGGTTTTAAGATAATCTTTGTGAATAAATGCTTTTTGTTTCAAACATTGACCATATTCCTCCACTTTAATAATCTTTCAGTCTTCCCAGGTTTTGCAGTGATGAGGAGGCAGGTTGTTTCCATTCAGTCCTTTTTCATAAAGAAGACTCGATAATACTGATTTTTCAAATTAACTGTAATGTGCAAAATCATCTCTCTTTTGACTAAAGAAGAACAGCAAGTATAAAAATACTAGATTCCTGAACTGACAGGTATCACAGATTAAAGTCTGTCCAATTTTTTTCCCACTCAATTCAGATTAAATGGCTGTCATAGCTTGAACATCACTGAATTTATAGAGTGAAGTAATAAATGAAAGTACACGGGCAAATGTCTGACAGTGTGCTGTTTGATTAGCATTTGGGTCACAAAGTGGTGTGGCTTACTGAACTTTTTAGAGAAATTGTCATCTGGTAGCAAGATACAAAATGTAAACGTGTGGTGTTTTAATTGAGGCTGGAAAAGGTCAGCAGTTTATTTTAAAAGGTAAGACTTAGAAGAATACCGTAGCAACTGTATATATTTACATGTGGATAAAGTCACCTTATGTCTGAGAAACAATCACTTTACTGATGCTTCTGTGTAATTAAAGTGATTTACCTGCAGTTCAGGATGGGTGTTAAAATTTACAGTGATAATTTTAAATGTAAGATAGACTGCCTTTTTCCTGAGGCGCTGAAAATAATTAAGCCATGTGTTGTATAAGTGTTAGGAGAGAGAAGCTCTTTACAAAATATATTGTCTACACATTTTGAGACACTGTGGTATGAGAGCTGCTTCCTTTGCAGTCTATAGGCTAGCAGATCCCAACAGTGTAACAACCAAACCCACTTCTTTAATTTATGGAAGCTGAAAAATAGCAATTAGAGAATTATGTTTGCTAAGGTGTCTGGATGCTGTGTGACTCAGCAGGATGTGTTCTGTGCCTTGTTTTCCCTGCTGCACAGGCTTTTGGAAGCACATCAAGGGGGAGCAGCACTGAGGCTGAGTCCACTTAGCTTTGCTCTGTCATCTTTTGTAGCTCCCTCAGAGAGAGAGGTTCTTTACAGGAAGGATGGAAATTGCAAAGCCTGAAGAGGTCTGAGTAGGTGTAACTGCTGCCTCTCTTCCCTCTCAGAGATTGAATAAAAATGCTTTCTCTTGTAGCAGAAGGAAAATTGGAGCTGGATCGATCCTGCAGCAGCCAGGTGACAGATTGCTGGCAGTGGAAGATCCGGTTTGGGGAGAGTGACTTCACTTTCTGTTGGGAATCCAGTTAACAACAATTTTATGAGTGTGTAGCTGTTGCAGCTGGGATGTGCTGTTACTAATATTTCTGCTGTGGCATCTCCTTTCCTTGCCATAATGGAGTGTCAGTGTCTAGGTTTGCTGATCTGTGCTATCTGTATTGCTTTGCGTTGCTTTTCATTCTGGAGATATATTTATGGTGTCCCACAAAAGGACTGGTTTAAGTTTGTCTGAGTGTGATTCAGCCTGAGGTGGGAGAACTGGTTTACTGAAGGAATGGTGACTGTGTTTGTGAGTTTCTGCTTGCTAAAACCGAATCAGGAAAATGTTTTTCTCTTCCTTTCTTCACATGTACCTTTTTTCCTGGTGTTTTATTGAGTATAATTCCTGGCTTCCTCTCAGGTCTTCATTATGTGCAATGTACTGCAAAGTGCTTTTAGTAACTGCCACAGTGAAAGAACAGTCTTTCTGAATCATCTTGTTTTTTGATACATAATCTACAGTTATAATAACCTGACATTTCAAATCAATATGCTGTTCTAGAAGAAATCTGTCACCTGAATGAAAACTGAACCTGTACATGTTTTCAACTGTGTCACTGGGTGGTTAGTGAGACAGCTACTGAAAAAGCAATAAAATAAAAAGTCATTGTTTCTAACAACAAAAGGCAGTTTAGGTGATGCTGTCAGGAAAGATGGGTGCCAGACCTGCAGCCACTGTAGCGAAGCCAGCCACCAAACACTAATATATTAATCAGTGCTCCTGTAATGCTGTAAAATACTGTGATTCCACTAAGGAATTGATAATTTTGTCCCTTACCTGTCCCAATAGTTAAAAAAACCCAAAAGGTATAATATATTATTTATCTCCTGTAAGTAAAATCTTCAGCTGATTAAAAAAGGGACGTTTGGGCAACAAAATTGAACTAAAATACTTCAAAAGAAACTTCAGTTGCAGCGTTTAATATGGTTCTGGCAGTTTATCACCAACTTAGATAAGCAATTTTTCTGTTGTGCTTGCCAAACATACCATAATACTTTCTGGTTTGTAGTTTTGTTAACATTAAATATCCAAGTAAAACTGTTGATATTTTGTTTTTTTTTTCCCCTTGCAGGAGTAACAACTGTGTTGACAATGACAACACTGAGCATCAGTGCTCGAAATTCACTCCCCAAAGTAGCATATGCAACAGCTATGGATTGGTTTATTGCTGTTTGTTATGCATTTGTGTTCTCTGCATTAATTGAATTTGCAACTGTAAATTATTTCACAAAACGAGGATGGGCCTGGGATGGAAAAAGTGTAGTCAATGATAAGGTAAGTGCTAAGGAAATACCCTGTTTCCAGTCAATTGCACTAAACCAGCTCTTACTTATTGTATGGATAAAAATAACTATATATGTGTATTTAGATGCATATATATATATGAAGATACTTTTAATCAAAAGAATGTAGACATACATTCTGTCCTGAACAAAAGTATGTCTGCCATGATGTAGCCAGTCTCACTTGGTCTCAATAATCCAGATTTAGTTATCCAGCTCATTGCTTTTCTATGTTGGGAACTGTCTGTCTTGTTTCTTGACTCCTCAGATACAACTATTTATCTGGTTATTCAGAAAATTTAATCCATCTTATATTAGTTTATCAGTTTATTATTAATTTAATCCAGTTGAGTTGGAAATAAGAAAATTGTTGCAAAAAGATATAGTGTGTAACTAAGTTTTCCTGGTAACTAAGGATCAGAAAAAAGACTGAATGCCCATATTTGTAAAACCTATTAATGACAAAATCCAGAAGTTTTGGACTTCTTTAGTATTCTGAAACTTATCTGTAATGATATGTAGAAATTAATTTTTAAATGAATTTAAATAGCAGCTGTACAAAATTCTGAGTCCTGCTTCACCTATGATGTATTGATGCTCTGAGTGTGCAGAAACACGGTCACGCACTCATTTTCAGGTATTCATAGTATTGTAGATGTGTTAGCTCCAAGAAATTTTAACCTAATTTTGTGAAAAATAATGAACTGGTGCTATGCCTAGATTTGTGTCAGACTTTACAGTTTATAAGTTTAATAACACAGAACAACTGTTAAAGCTGATTTGTTGTGTTGACCGACTTACTTTATTATATAATTTTGTACTGTCTCAGTCTCTGACTCTACCAATGGTAAAGAATTTCTCCTGACAAAGAGTACTCTGATTTCTGTGGTTCCCCTTAAAATGGGATACAATATTATTTCCTTATTAGATGATAACAGTAGATGTGAAGCGAAGTTTAATTAACTGAGGGCGTCTCAGCGCTTTGAATGCGTAAAACAGTGCATAAAGAAGCAAAATGTTCAGCTAATAGTAAAGGAAAATGAGAGGAAATGAGGACATTGTTTATAATTCCCTGTGGCTTCCAAAAGAGCCTTCCTGTAGCTTCAGGATCTATTCCCTCATGCTGTAAGCAAATAGTGAATCACTGCAAGTTTAGCAGCGGGTCGTGAGTGAATCTTTTCAGGCTGGCACATTGCCCTGGCGTTGTAATCATGTAGGGAGCCGTTAGCAACTCTGCAATTGTCCTTTGGCTGATCCTCTAAATTAACACAACAGTCTTGTTGCATGATCTTAGGTGTTGTTAAACTACCTGGGAATGAGAAAATCAGACATTCCTTTTTATGATTTGTATATCATTGACAGGTCCACTTCTCTGTAGTTCAAAATGACTCAACAAAAAGCAAACCTTGTAACATATTTGTATTTTCTCGTGCAGAAATGTGGTTAATCCTTATTATGCAGGTCTCATCAGTGGTATTACACACACTTTTTAAAAACAGGAGTATATCTGAAAGGAAGGAATTATAGATCAGAGTCTCATAATCTGATTTTTTAATTTGCACTTATTTTTGGCCGAACACATCTGTGCACCTAAAGCCAGGTTTACTTTTCACCAGGAAAGGTGAAACGTGTTTCCTCAGTCATCTGTGTTGATACTATACGGAAATTCCCACCTAAGTACTGTGAACATGGAATTTATCACAAGAAAGCAGGTGCAGGGAGAAAATACATATTTGATCAGCCCTTTTTCACACTTCAGTCTGCAAGGAACAATGCTGAATTCCATGCGATCCCAGATTGTCTTTTTACCTGATACTGTCTCCTAAGATAAGGTATTTGGAGAACAACATCTATTCATGAAGTTCTCATCAAGATTTGTAGATGGCCCTGATAAATACCAAATTGGAGCTAATTTAAAGCCAGAATTGGAAATTGGCTAGATGCCTCCCTGTAGAAGTAAAATATTAAAATGCATCTGCATGGGAAATGGTACAAGAATTTCTTCACTTGTGCCACTTCCATTACATTAAAAAATCAAACCAAACCAATACAACAGCTGATAATTTCTCATATGAGACAGAAGTTCACCGTTACTTCATCTATTTAATACAGTATTTTGTGGAAGAGATGGACTGAATCTAACATTTATTTGTCTACTTCTGAATTATACATGGAGAGCCTTCCTTCCTGAGAAACTGAAACCCTTCCATTCTTTCTTGTAGGTTATTAGAAGTTCCTTAGTTTGGGATTGCTGTACAGCAGTGAATCAATTTAGAGCATTATAATCTGGTCTGTGACCTGTATGTGTTTACAAACACAAGCCTATACTCTTTATCTGTACATCCCTGCATCTATCCATAGATGTATCCCATTGGACTGCCATTGAGTGAACTTCAAAAGCATTTTGAAAGCACAAACCATCCTGTAAAAACACAGAGCTGCTGAGGTTGGACGGGACCTCTGGGATCATCTCGTGCAGCCCCTCTGCTTCAAGCAGGATCTGCTAGGAACAGTTGCTCAGGGTCATGTCCAGATGGTTTTTTTACTGTCTCCAAGGATGGACACTCCACAATCTCTGTGGGCAACCTGTTTTAGTGTTCAGTTATCCTCACAGTAAATCAGGCTTTTTTTATATGTTTAAGTGGAATATTCTGTATTTCAGTTTGTGCCCATTTCCTTTTGTCCTTCCACTGGATATCACTGAGAAGTGTCTGGTCTGGTCCTCCCACCAGATATTTAAATACATTGGTAAGATCCCCTCCAAGCCTTCTTCTCTGCAGGCTGAACAGTCGCAGCTCTCTCAGGCTTTTCATATTTCAGATGATTCAGGCCTCGAGTCATCTTTTTGATCCTTCACTGGACTCACCCCATTATGTCTTGAACTGGGAAGCCCAGCACGTGACCCAGCACTCTGGGCATGTCTCACCAGGGCTTAGAGGGAAACCATCACCTCCTTTGGTTTTCTGGCAATGCTGTTTGCAATGCAGCCCAGGAGGCTGTTGGCCCTCATTACTGTGAGAGCACATTGCTGATTGTGTTCAGCTTGATGTCCACAAGGAACCCCTGGGCTTTTTCTGCAAAGCTGTTTTCCAGCTCATTAACCCAACCTGTACTGGTGCATGGGGTTTATCCCTCCCCAGGTGCAGGACTTTCCCTTTGCTGAGCTTAATTAAATTCTTGTCATTCCACCCTGCTTCTCTTCTGTTATTTTTTAGGTTTGAAGCCCTATTTTTTGTCACTGTTATGTGTTTTATTAACAATGATTTCTGAAAACCAGAAGTAGTTCTTGGGTTAGTTCTTAGCTCACTGCTGCAACTACCAGGCTGGAGTCCTTCTTTCTCTTAATTGCAATCTGTTTCTTACCTCTGTGTGTATCTCAAGTATATATACATGTAACCACATATTTCTCCAGAATTTCTTAAAAATGTAGACCATTAGTGAAATTCCTTTACTTACCAGTGATGAGATGTTCAAATAATAGCAATGATGCTAGATAGGAAAATTTTCATTTTATTATGATGCCAGGTATTCCTTTTTTACCCCAGTCCACCCATTAATGCCTTCCAGTTGTCTTAACAGAGAACAGTTAAAAAATCTTGCAATTTCACCTTTCTGGTCAGGCCTCACCTTGAATACTCTGTACAGTTCTGGGCCCCCCAGTTTGGGAAAGATGTCAGGATACTGGAATGTGTTCAGAGGAGAGCAACAAAGATGGTGAAGGGGCTGGAGCACAAGCCCTGTGAGGAGCGACTGAGGGAGTTGGGGCTGTTTAGTCTAAAGAAGAGGAGGCTCAGGGGAGACCTCATTGCTCTCTACAACTGCCTAAAAGGAGGTTGTAGTCGGGCAGGGGTTGGTCTCTTCTCTCAGGTGACCAGTGACAGAACCAGAGGGCATGGACTCAAGCTTCGACAGGGAAAGTTTAGGCTTGATGTGAGGAAGAAGTTCTTCACTGCAAGGGTGATTGGCCATTGGAATGAGCTGCCCAGGGAGGGGGTGGAGTTGCCGACCCTGGAGATGTTTAAAGGGGAGACTGGATGAGGCACTGACTGCCATGATTTAGATGATGGGTTCGTGTTGTGTTGGGTTATAGGTTGGACTGGATGATCTCAGAGGTCCTTTCCAACCTTAGGATACTGTGATACTGTGATAATTCTATTGTAAGGAGCTAGATACAAAGCAGCTAGAGAAAGACAAATTCTTTTCCAGTTATCCTTACAACACCGACGGACCCATCCTCATATAGCTGCAGCAGGGCATTTAATGGTGCAAGAGTCCATGCTTTTAGAGCATTCTTCTGTTACCTGTACCTTCTTTTTGGATATACTGGAAGTGTCTTTATATTTGAATTTGTCAGTATGGTAATCCTGGTATTTATTAACATTTATTAACATACTATAGTATAACATATTATAACTTATTAACATACTCATTTGTTTCTTTTACATTTGAAATGTTTTATTAAGTCTTTTCTGGCAAATACACATTGAATATTTAACTTCATCCTGTCTTCCAATAGAAAAAAGAGAAAGCATCAGTCATTAAGAAAAACAATGCCTATGCAGTGGCTGTTGCCAACTATGCTCCAAATATTACCAAGGACTCAGTGCTACCAACCATCTCCAAGAGCGCTACAACTGCAGAACCCAACAAGGCAAAGCCAGAAGCGAAGCCACAGGAAGCAAAGAAGACATTCAACAGCGTTAGCAAAATTGACAGAATGTCTAGAATAGTGTTTCCTGTCTTATTTGGTACTTTTAATTTAGTGTATTGGGCTACCTATTTAAACAGGGAGCCTGTCTTACTTGGCTTTGCGCCATCAACCTAAAAGCTGAATTGCACTGAGGACTTCAAAGCATCATTTTAATCAGATAGGTTGTTTTCTATGTACAGTACGACTAATAACTGCTAATCTGTGAACCATTATGTACAGAGTGTATATAGATGTCTTATCTGTGTGTCTCCAAAGGAGGGACACAGCGTTAATCGTGGGTCTGTAAACAGATGGCACCCATGGCAAATACAGCCAGCTCTTTAAAACTTACACCCAGGGGAGTTCTGCAAAACTAAGGATTCAAATATACAGAATTCTGTTCTCTCCGTACAATGAAAATGAAGATATGATCCTACATAATTATTTAGAAACGGTATTTTTTTAATTTAAAGTTAAAATATTTTTCTATAAAGTAACTAATTCTACTTTAATGAAAGAAACTGTCATTTAAAAAAGTGATTTTTTTAACAAGTTGTAATTGTTTCATACCATAGCAGTACCCGTGTACATAACAGAGTACAGAAGTCGTACAGTTCTGCTGTTCACAAACATTCTGGATGCTACTTAGGCTGAAGAGGTAGTAAAGACTACTAGATGGCAAAAGCCACAAGTTTCTTACTCTGTCCTGTTTGAAGTTGTTAATAAACTCTTCTAATCCATTTCAGGGAAAAGCAAGTGTTAATCAAATTTCCAATCTCAAGCAGCTTCCGCTAGTGAAACTCTTCTTCTTTTCACTGTTCCATTTGTTTGATTTTGCTAATCCAGGTTGTCTGCTTCAACAAAGTTTGGTATTTTTTATTTTTTGCTTTTTCTTCTTAATTGGAATTACTCTCAGGTTCATAAAAGCGCTCAGAAATTTTTCAGGATTAAGTCTTTCAGTACTATAATTCAGTATTTTTCTTTGCTTAATGTTTCCCTAAACCTTCCCATTAAAATATTTACCTGTATTTATCCCAGAAAGCTTTTTTTTTTTTTTCAAGGGAAACAAGACCCATGATTTCAGTTCAGGAAATTGTCCATATATTAAAATTTACTGCTGCTTTTGTAAATTGCAACTTTACATTTCGCTGACATAACTTTACAACAACTTTGTATACTAGAAATGGTTTTGCTAAGATTTGAACATTATTTTTTTAATAAAAGGTCATGCATCATCAGTAGGTATCGACTGTATTTCATATACACAAATATAACAAAATTGGAGCTGCCATTTGTGATTTTATATGAACATTTAATACTGATCAGTAAAACTGTTTTTCATCTGAGCCTTTACAAAGATTCTTTACGCCCCTAAAGGCCTGGTAAATCATGACATAAGTAATAATTGTGTACTGTATTTAGAGTTTAGTATACTTGGCCAATCAAAAATATTTTGATTCACACATACATTAGCAGTTATTAGTTGACCTTTAAAAAAAAAGATACACCTTTATGATGATGTCTTCTAGTAGAGACATATGTGGTCGTATAGTGTCATTTCTTGCAGTTTTGTACAGTACTTGAGTATAGTGCATAAAATAGGTATGTTCAGAGTTTAACCAAGTTGTACAAATATTTCTAAAATCAAATAAAAGAGTATCTTAAGACATGGAAATGTGCTAAAAACAACAAAGAGAAACACTGCTTTCATTTGCTGGTTTATTTTCCTGCTTTTTCATTGCCTTTAATGTGATTCTGTTTTGTATTTTGTGTGACAGTATAGATGCCAAGGTCACAAATGCATATTGTGAATAGAATTAATAGTTAAGACAGAGTTGACTTCAGCAAAATAAAGACATTCATAAATTATAAATAAAAGGGAGAAGCTTGGACAAAGTGCGTATCCCTTGAAGTCCCTCTAATTAAACTTTCAGATTCAACATTTTTCATCAACAATAGTTAAAAAATGAGCACTTTACTCAGAACATTAAAATAATAATATCCTTATTTTCATATATATTTATATATAAATGTAGATCTTCCATGTAACATGGATGAGTGCAATAGTGTGATTATGAACATAAGGCTGGAAGGCAAGCAATAAAAAAAGGTTTTTTCATGGTACAACTATACATTTTTTAAATGTTTAATTTGTAAATTATAAACTATCCCTTTAATGTTGCGTTGTCCAGGTATGAATAAATATATATATAAATATGTACATATGTACAAATAATTGTAAATATTAGAACTGTAGAAAGAAAGAAATCCCTTCACTTTTGACTGTGTTTATGGCAAAGGGCTCTGACTGTATAGTTTAATGGAGGCCCACGCTAAACCGCTCTTGAACTTGAGTAGCTTGATTATGTTTTCTGGAGCTGAGGTCTCCTTCCTGTGACCTAGTGAGAGCTCTTACCTTCTTTTCACATCTGCAAGATTTAGGGACTCTCCAGACCTCGCTGGATTGGGGTGTGAGAAGCAGAGGTTTGTGTTTCACCCTTGGCACCATCCCAGGTACTCCAAACCCCTCACAGTGTTTAGAGAGTGTTGTGTATTGCTCCGTGACACCGTCCAGTCAGAACTCTCCCCACTGCAGACGGGAGTGGTGTTGGACTAACCTGATAAGGACAGCTTTTTGCATCCTTATCCAAGACTGGGACCCTTCAGAGGTTTTTTTTTAACAGTACAAGTCTTCTCCAACGAGACTTCTTCTCTGGAAGAGAACTTCTTTGTGATTTGGAGCTGCATGCAAAAAGTCTATCTTCAGTTTGCACAAGAAGCCTAATGCTGTCTCATGTTAGTCAGCTCTGCTGCTACTGCTTTTATTGGGTACAGTTATTTTTTCATTCATTGACCACTTTCTCTACACTTGTCTTATGTCAGTCAAACAAAAAGAGATGTTTATCACGTGCAAAAGATACATTTATTGCACATTAATACAGGAAAACAGATATACAATATAAATTCACTCGGTGAAAAAGAATACATTTGAAAACTCCACATGCTGTTTTGTGAGCATCAGCAAGGCTTTTGAGGGCGTGCACTTCAGAAAAGTGTCACGTTTATATTTAGTTCGCTTGGTCTGTGCTAAAGCAAATTCCTTCTGTGGGAGGAAGGAATCTGCTTTATTGTTTCATTTATAGTGAGTAAACTGACTATATAAGTAAAATTTGCAAATTTGTAAGACTAACAGCTGGATAAGCGAATTTGGATGTAAACATTTAAGTGAATGCAAGCATCGTGCAAGGAACACCAGAAGACAAGAGTTAGACCTTCTTTCCATTTAGCAGTATAGAATCTGTCTGGGATTTTAAAGCTGGTCTTACAAATTTATGTGCCAATTACCTGGATGTTTCATTTAATTCGAGTAGAACTTGCTGGTCTTAAATACTTAAAGCAAGGAGAGAGAGAGCATGAGTGAGCAAACAAGTTTCTTCACTATCAAAGAATTGTACATGGAACCCACCAGTGAAATTTTTGTTTAACATGTTAATATCTAATCTGTTTTTATCATTATTGGGTCAGGGAGTCATATTTTATGTGACTTAAGAAATGAATACAATAAATACAACGATGTAACACTGCGGTAAACTTGGATTTGAATTACCATAGTTCTGATTGAAGTTTATGAAATAGGTTTCCAATGTAGTAGTGGGACATGTGCTTCTGGATGCATGTGGTCAGTAATTTAACAGTAATTTATAAAACAGCATGAAGAATATAGAGATCAGCAGGGTTTATCAGCCAGGGTTGTCTGCTGGAGCCTTCTTAAATTGCTTTCAAAAGAGTGTCTTGCAAACTTCTCGATTACGTTGTAGCCAATGAAATTGCCTTCACCTTCCGTATGTGGGTTAATTCAACTTGTAATTGCTGCATTGCTGAGTGTCTTTGAAAATATTATTATGGTAGGTGTTCTGAGACAGGAGCTGTACCTTGGGAGACTGCTCATATCACTGAAGGTTACGCTAAATTAAGGAGCTAATCCGCCTGTGTAGTCACAGGATGAAAGAGCTTCATTAGACACCGATCAGGAGCCTTACTGAATCACCCTCTCTTCTCAGTGATTAGATTATTGATCACATATGGGGTGGTGAGACTTTCTAAAAGTGGGGTGACCATAAACTGTCTATGTAAGAGCAACCAGAAGCAGCTGGGAGGACGTAGGGATGTGTGGATGAGGGATGAGGGAAGAGGGAAAGAGAAGAAGCAGTGGCTTTATTACTGCGTCAGTGGATTGTGAGATGATTGAGGAAGGAGCCATTGAATGTTGTGTGCTTCCTCCTGCATAGGACCTCTGGGGTGGAGGGGGAACAGAAGCTTCAGGAATGAAGTAGAACTTTGTTAATTCTGGTTTTGTTTTCTTAAGGGGTATGACTTTCACTTAAGCACAGATAGTCAGCACCCATCCTCCGTACCTCTCGTTCCTATTCTGAAAGCTTAGTGGTGCACAAGATTTTTGCCTTGGCCTTTCACAAAATAGATGAAGTCTATGGTTCTGAGCAATTCTGTTCCAAACAATTGGAATGGAAGATGTTTTCAGTATGGATATGAAGCTTACCATCAGTCTATTCCCCGTTGTGTGTAGACACAGAGAACTCAGAAATTTAGAAAACAATGCAATGGGATTTAAAGCAGAGGAAGAAAATCTTTTAAAATGAGCCAAGAAAGTTAAATAGCTTAAGTTAATTACAAAAAGAGCATGATAAATGTACAAGTGTCTAAACAAATCTAAACATAATCTCTTGAGTGTGGTATAATTTGATGTCACATATAAAGTTTTTGTTTAAAAGACTTTGAAATGTTGAAGTAAAGTGAATTTATGTTAAAATCAGCTCACGCTTCAGCCTCCAGTAAAGGGAGTGGTTCTTCAGAAAGCAGAGCTTTAGAATTCCTTTCACCTCTTCCCAATGACAGTGTCCCTTCTGTTAGAATGCTGTACAGCTTGCAATGTAACTTTATTTTTTTTTAATCAAGGAAACCTCCTCTGTTTCATTTCTGCAGAAAACCCAAACTCTATAACAGCTGAAACTGTTAATTTTATTCTGAATCCAATTGTTAATTCCAGCCATCTGAGAGTGAGTGAGAGGCTTTATCACTTTGGACCTTCAGTAGTAGAAGCTAAAAGCTCAAAAGTTTCAATGAATGGCAGATGTTAATTACATAAAATGTTTGTTTTCCTCTACTTTAAACCATTTAATTTTCTAGATTCAGGTCTCTCTGTATGAATCCTTGAACTCCTGTTTGGAAGTCTGGGATTACTTATTACTGGAAGAGGCTAAACTTGGAAGGTTTGACCCCTGACTGAGATCAGGGCAAAAATTGCACTGAATTTAAATTAAAACTGATTGGCATCCTGAGGATATTTGTCTGTGTCACTGAAGTCAGTAGGGATTTTTTTCCAGGAGGGGAGTACACCTGGGCCCTCCTTTGGATGGAGGTGCTTAGTTCTTTAATCCATGAAAACAAGCCGTTAAAAGAAGAGCCAACCATACTGAAATACAGGACTTGCCGTCTGTTTCATCCTTGGTATGTATTAATGACTTTTAAAAATATTGTGGAAGTGCTATGAGTTAAGAGTAGGTGGTAACACTCACAAAAAGGAATTTGAAGGATGTTTTAAAATATGCAAGATGATGTATACTCATCCTCTAGTGTTAGTGTCTACATAAATATATATGAATATATTTTTATTGACGGATGATTGAAAAGTTATATTTTCCTTTCAAATTTTAATTTCTTTGATAATGTTGTGATTACTCCACTTGATCAAGTGGCCTGGAGCGTGTCTTTATGTATTCAGAGTTTTTAATGATTGCATTGAGTGCTTTCATACATCTGATATTCAAAGAGGTGAGCTTCAACAGGTCTTACATTTGTTTCCCAGTACTTCATCCATCTCTCTGTGCTGTTGAGGATGAATAGAAATGGCGAATGGAACAAGGTTTTTCTTTAATCAAGCTGCTTTTGATATTCTTTATTAGTTGTTCATTTTGGCAGAATTTATCAGTTTATAGGCTACTGTAGCTTAGCATTAGCACGGAATGCAATGTAGTACTTTACATCTATTAGAATACATATGTACAATATGCACCGTATCTATAAACTGTTAAAACACGAGTTCCTTAAAAAGCACCCCTGCACCTTCACCCCCCCAAACAGTCACTTGATTAGGAAATTGTTGAAGGCACTTTAATTTTATTGGAAGTGATTACACTAGATCTTGTTATACTTGATTTTTAAAAGACTGAAGTATAATGTGGAGTTCGAATCAGACGTTGTTCGGAATTTATCAGCTGAGCTGGAGTCGGAGAGCGTTTCTGCATTGTCTGAAAAATCTACTTTAGTGAGTCATTTAGGCATGAAAATGTACAGGAGTTTGAAAATAGATGCTTCCAGTGCATTAACAAGAAATAAGGAAACAGGAAGAAAGGAATGAATAAATTTAAGGAAAATTAACCACCAGTCAAATATGCACAGTAAGAAACTGCATGATAAATGTAAGTATACTTAACCTTGAACATCAACGTCATATAAAATCTGGGTGACAGTTCACTTATTTAGTAGGTTTCATAGTTATAAATAATTAAAGAGGATGATAATATTCTGTAATTTGTGACCTTGTTTTAACTGGAAAAAATTGTTACTTTTCTAAAATGTAAAAAAAAACCCCCCTGGATTTATGTTTGAACGTGTCACTGCTTGCTGTTGAAGAATATTTATTAACCACATGCAAAATATTGCTTAACATTATCTTTTTGTACTTCTTATTAAAGTTAATTTAAATATAGCACATTTTGTATTTTTGTTTTTAATGCTTTGGCAGCACAAATATTTCATTCCCCTCATGGGTTTTCCCTCTGGATTTGTGGGTGGGTGTGGTTTGTTTGGTTTGGTTTGCTGCTTTTAAGGCAACATGTTACAGTCTTTATGAAGGTGCTTTTTTTAATTAAGGATAGAATTCCTCAAAGGAAGCAAACAGTGTATTGGAAAGAATATATTCCTTAGCTTGGTGAGAGTTTAACAGGGATTTATATTTATATTTATATTTATATTTATATTTATATTTATATTTATATTTATAGTTGTTATTTATATTTATAGTTGTTATTTATATTTATATTTATATTTAGTTATAGTTATTTATATTTATTTATATTTATATTTTGAGAATGTCCTCATATTATGCATGGCAATGTTTCATGTTTTCAGAAAGTTATAAAACATTGCTGCAAGGTGTACACTAACCACCAGTTCATGTGGAACACAAAACATCCTCCTACTGGAGAGTGGTTCATCGGTGGGATAAGGCGAGGTAGCAAAGCTTACTCAGCAACAATCCCAATTTGTTACTACAATGTGGGTTTGCTTTTGGTTTTTGGTTTGCTTTAAAATGAGCATTCTGAGTTTCAAGTCATTCCATAGAAAGGCTACAAATATTTTGGGGATGGCCATTTCTTTTCCTGTATAGCTGCAGCTTCTCATGACAAACATGTTCTTCGTGGAAGGTGGAAGGGATTTTATTTATCAGAAGGGATTCAGAGCTCCCTGTATCTGGGCTGGGGCAATGTAATGCTTTTCTGGAATACCAGGATTGTGTGTGACCAATGTATGGAGTGAACAGATAATTACAGTAGAGTTGTAATAATTTATGTTGGAAAGGATCTCTGGAAGTCATCCTGTCAAATCCCCTGCTCAGAGCGCCGTCACGTGATATGAAGTTTTGTGTGGCCTTGTCCAATCAAGCATTGAGCATCTCCAAGGATGGAGATTTCACAGCCTCCCTGGACCCCTGTTCCCATGTCACCACCCTCATGGCATAAAAACATGTCCCATGTTGGAAACTCTGCCTGTTGCTACTTGCTCTGTGGCCTTGAACTTCTGAGACAATGTCCCTATAGGTAATTTAGATTAAAACTGCTCACATTTGGGCCCAGGCTTCACCACAAGGCTGGCTTTCCTAGGGTTTTCTTTGCAAAGCCACTGCTTAGATCCTTCTTGCTTGTACCCTGAAAGAAATATTTGGGCTGCTGGATAACAAACCTGCCTCTGTGAATGGCAGTGTCCTTTACATGTGTGCAATGACTTCTGTCAATAAACAAACATTTGGACACTGCCCTCAGCAGTGTTGGGGGTGTCCTGTGTAGGGACAGGAGCTGGACTCGATGATCCTTTTGGGTCCCTTCCAGCTCGGGTGATTCTTTGGTTCTGTGAAGATGCAGTAGAGAAGCATTGCAATTACATAACCTCACATACTTAAACTGAATGATTTTGCACTTGATTTCCCACAGTAAAGGGAAGAATAACCCCATGCACCAGTACAGGTTAGGGGTTGACTGGCAAGAAAGCAGCTCTGCAGAGAAGGACCTGGGAGTCTTGGAGGACAGCAAGTTGACAATGAGTCAGCGATGTGCTCTTGTGGCCCAAAAGGCCAGTGGTATCCTGGGATCCGTTAAGAAGAGTGTGGCTAGCAGGTCAAGGGAGGATATCTTTCCCCTGTGCTCTGCCCTAGTGAGGCTACATCTGGCGTACTGTGCCCAATTCTGAGCTCCCCAGTTCAAGAAAGACAAGAAAGAACTGGAGAGAGTCCAGCCAAGGGCCACAAAGATGATCAGGGACTGGAGCATCTCTCTTGTGAGCAGAGGCTGAGTGAGCTCAGTCTGTTTAGCCTGGAAAAGGGAAGACTGAGAGGAGATCTTATCAATATTTACAAATTTCTAATGGGCAGGCATCAAGAGGATGGGGCCAGACTCTTTTCAATAGTATCCAGCAACAGGACAAGAGGAAAAACTGGAACACTGGAAGTTCCATCTTAGCATGAGGAAAAACTTTACTTTGAGGGTGACAGAGCACTGGAACAAGCTGCCCGGAGAGGCTGTAGAATCTCCTTCTCCGGAGATACAAAAATCCCACCTGGACACATTCCTGTGCAACCTGCTCTGTGTGAACCTGCTTTAGCAGGTTGATCTCCAGAGGTCCCATCCAACCCCTACCATTCTGTAATTCTGTGATTCAGTGACTACCATTGGTCATGAGGTAAGGATTACAGTGTGGCTGATGAACTTTTCTAATTTCAAATGCACGTAGGCACTTGACTGTAGAGTGTTATAGGCTGGGTAGCTGCAACCCTCAGCTTGAATAGTGGCATATCTGTGCTGGAACAAATGCATGAGGCTTCACAGCCACATATCTGCCTTGTCAGCCTTGGATCATCTTGCATAAGACCTGTAGGAGCAGGATTCCTCCCTTAATAGGTGCTGAAACTCTATAGAAGTGCTCAGACAGTGCATTCTTCCCTTGGGGAAAGGGTCCTCTACTGGTTATGCAGCCTTTTGGTCTGGAAAGCCCTGTGCTTTGGTACCAGCACCTCTCTACACGAAGATGGGAGCCCATAAGTGCAGGGCTAAGTAATTGCAGCTGTGGTCCCAAGGTAACAAACACATCACAGCTTTCCACTTGTGCTTAGTATTCTGGCAGCTGCTGGCAGGACAGGCTACAGGAGTGAGGTGCCTTCTGTGTGTACCAGCAACAGCCTTCAGTTCAGAAACACATCCATAAATCCTCTTGCTCCTTGTGGCCTTCAGTTACGGCCTCTGTATGAGCTCTGTGAATACCTTGTAAAGTTCAAGATAATTGGTGTTGGTTTTAGTTCAAATCATATTAGATGATTCATCTTGAATTTCAGGCTTGTAAACTCTGTTAGAGGTACCAATAAGCATCAATAGATACATTCCTTGGTGCTGGAATATTTGTCAGAGAATGGAGCCTCCTTCTAACTGTTGTCACAATCTCATGGATTTGAAGGGAAAATCATAATGTGAGACATAAATAAAAGTCAAAGAAAGTTCACCTACATTCTTCAGGCCTGATTACTATTTACATCATGTGTGTAACTGCATCCTGCTCTAGGTGCAGGGTGAGTGAGGGCATTGCCTCTCTGCTAATGGCCTGGCTTTTTCTGGATTGCTTTCTGATAGCTCAAATGTTATCTTTTCTTTTGTCTTTCTTTTTTTTTGGTAGCACACCTTACACAATTAATCTAATCTTGATCCTAAAGTCCCAAAGAGCCTGTATTATTGTGCTAGAGGCTGATGTTCAACACTATGTGGACTCCAGTCTTATTACACCTCTTGTCACCAGCATTGCTCCCAGGGAAAAGCTTATGAACAGCACACAAGCAGATTGAGCAATGCATGGGGCCTTATTCTGATTGCCACTTCAGAGCTTGCCACTTCTTTGCTGCTGCTCCAGAATAAATAGCAGTGCTGAGAGTCTGGCCAACTCCATGAAAAGTGGGATTCAAACTGGGATGCTGCTGGCAAGAAGCTGGATGAAGTTCTTCAAACTTGTGCCATTTGGGCATTGCTCCCTGCTCTTCTGTAAAGCTGTAAATGAGTAGCTTTTAAGTGTATTTGTACAGGGTTCAGTCTCAACTGTCTGACCAATACATTTCTTATGTATCTGTTCAGAGTATTTTCTTATTAAGAGATTTACTTATTCATTAGGATGTTCCAAATAGTAACTCCTGGATGGATTTTACTTCCTTTTCATTTCTTACCCTGCAGAGTCGATGTTGCAACATAAGCAAGGCAACATCCTAATGCCAAGATAAAAATAAATGAAGTTATTGGTGAAGAAGCAGTATGTGCTGCTTGTCTTTTTATACATTTACTTCTTCATGAATGCAAAAATGTACACAGACAAAATATGGTTGGAGGACTAAATATGTTTGAAGTGACCTCTCAGCTGCAATTGTGCAGAGTCCTATTGTTCCATAGCAAAGTGTTTTTCTTTAGACAGAATATTTATGCCCTGAATATTCCATCAGCATTAAAGAGTATTTTTTTGCTCTTATGGAATGCTGAGGGATTAATAGCAATGCAGAAAATAGTCTATAATACAGCACTATTTTTCAGGATACTTAATCTAATGAATGAGGATTAGTTTTTCAACACTATGCTTTAAGTACCAATATAAAGTAAACAAGGGGCCTTGGTAATATTTGCAGACTTGACATATCATATGGGAGAAGAGAAGCATTTAACTAAATACAGCTTTGAAAATATTTTGAACAGTCTTCTTTGCATTTATGCTGGAGAGGAGCCATGCTAAAAGTGAGAGATGAATATTCAAAACATTTTAAATATTGAAAGAAACTCTGCTTTCAATTTCTTCGCAGATCTTTTGAGACTCTGGTATAAACTCTTCAAGAAGGAGGAACACAATGTCTCTTCTGCTTTCCAAAGACTAGCATCACTTCTTTTACTAATATTGGACATGAGTGGCAAAGAGTGTGACTGAGTTTTATGAAGATTATTGTTTTGTGTAGAGCAACTTATTTAATTGTTGCACTCCTCCCCTTCTCTCCCAAGCCAATTGTCAATATTTTGGGATAATCAGAACTGGCAATGAAAATTCTGCTAAGTTGTGTCTTGGCATATTGCTGTTAAACCTTTCTGTCAACACAAAAGGCAACTCGTTCCTATTGCCCTATTTCTTACCTCATATGCCTGTCTCATTTTTCTTTAAAACAACAGCTTTTATTCCTTGCAGTTTCAAAGAAAGCCTCTGAGTTGTAAGCTCAGCATCAAAAGTTTGATTCACTCTTTGAATCTGCAGAGAGTCTGACTCAATAGGACACTTAGAAGTGTCATTTTAGTGCTGGACTAATCAGTTAATCATTTAATTGGTACTCTAATTAAGATAATTTAAGTAATTTGAACAAGAAGAGGTTTCCTCTGCTAGGTTACAAATACATATTTTTAACTGTCTGTAGTGCTTAGAGCATGGGAAAGAGGAAATACATAAAAGAAGAGCAAATTGAGATTTATGGAATGTAAAACTCATGAATTAAAAAGAACTAAATATTGCAGGTTGTAAGGCAAGGAAGAACTTGTTTAAAAGCATCTGCAAAATGTATTAGACAGCTACAGATCTCACCAACAACCCAAACATCTGCCCTCCAATAAGGGCCATTCTCATGGTGGTACATGGACTGGAATCACAGCTGCACCTCATTTTGGTGGTCGTAGGGAGAACTCTTTTGGCCACCACAGAAAAGCCAATGTCTAAGAAGGCTTTTCATGTATTTCATGTTGTCAGCAGTTTCTTTACTGCATGACTGCATCTTTTATTACACTTTGATATCTCATGTTTATTAAAGTTGCACAAAATCACCCTTTTTATGTTATAATCCTGCAACTGAATCAATGTTCTGTTATTCATTCTCCATTCTCATGACAAAAACTTCTAGGTTGTCCATTCACTCTCATAGAGCATTAATGACAATCAGATGGCTTCCATTAATGACAATCAGATGGCTTCCATTAATGACAATCAGATGGCTTCCATTAATGACAATCAGATGGCTTCCATTAATGACAATCAGATGGCTTCCATTTACTCTGAGCTTATCACAATGTCAAAAATAGCTGGCTACTTGAAATTATTGCCATTCTCACTGCTCACACATTACTCTTACTGCTAAATCCTAAGTATTTATGCCTGAAGTGTAGTTAATCTGTTGCCAAATTATAATAATAGCAATAATGTTAATTCTAAAGGCTAGTCAGTATGACACACATATCTATATTAATTATTTCACTATTTATGAAATCGTGATCAATGATAAATGAATAATCATCCCCAAATGAGAATTTGCTATGAGTGATATTTTGTTAATTTTAGCAATGTATTGGGTTATGACAAGAAATGTGTCTCCATTACCCCTTCCCCCACTAACTCCCCTTTCAAATCTTGATTATTTCTGTTCAGTTTTTTATTAACTGTTTTTTTTTTATAAAAGTGGACATATTATTCTCTTTCCACATATAAGAATTACATCTGATATTTATTTTTTAATGTATTTTAGCATTTGATTTGTCACAGTAATAATTACACCCGAGTCCCTTACACCTGCTCAAGCAACAGTTGACTATTATATTCTTGCATCCAATTACATTTTCATTAACAAACAATTCATGGAGCTTTTTTTGTGGTATGTGATGCAGTCACAGATTGAATACTGCTCTTCAGAACATTTGAAAGCCTCCATCAGAATTTATTTTGATCAATAGTGAAGGAATCTTGAAAGTTCTGAATCTCTGATTAATACACGATACATGCATTGTTCACATTGATTAATGGTTTAATTTGCAAGTTCATTTATTGATTACAATTTCTAAGATATAAAATTTCTAAATATATAACAGGTTTATTCCACCTAGGGGTTTCTCCAGTGGGGAAATTGACCCAGAAGAATATTTCAGAACATGAGGCACACTATTTTCATAGGAAGTTATAAACAAATTTCTTAGAAATATGTTATATTATTTGTATGTCTAAATATTTGGAATGGATTTTAAAGGTAAAATCTTAAAGTGTTCTTATTTCTAATCCAGACTGAACCATCTTTAAAAAATTGATGTTTTTCATTTTCTTTTGCACTTCAGAAAACCTGACTACTTAAAAGAACATGACATATCAATACATTTGTTTTAAAAGGTAATTCAGTAAAAAGCACAACAGACATTTTTCTTGTCAAGCCAGAAATACAGTAAAGAGTTAAATTAGGGTTAAAAAGGGAGATTGCACAAACCACAGTGTATACACAAGCATGAAAGAAAAGTTTCTCATTCATAGGAAGCACCCATAACCCAATTAAGTAAGAAAAGTCTTCCATGATGGAGATCACTGGTGCTTTAAGGATTATTTTTAAAGTAATTATCACTGATATTTAGAGAAATAAAAAGCACCCAAACCAAACCTGTATAACTTTTCCCTCCCCCCTGCTCATGCAAGTGCATAATACTCTTTAAAACATAAGAATATTTAACAGGCATCTGGATTTCAAGAAATTTAATGTGGGATGAGAGTTGTATTTTAATTTCATGTTATATTTCCCTCATTATGGATCAGAAATTCAGTCTGGGGAATTGTCATTAGTTAGATAATTAGGGAATAACTCATAGTTATCTCACACCCTATGCAGCACATTATGAATATCAGTACTTGTATTATTTGTGAATAATTTAAAGTAAGTATTTAAGAGTTTAGGAAAATGTATTGCTAACTTCTATGTCAACTCATATCCTGCTGAAATCTCTGAATAAATGGACTTTTGATTCCATTTCTTCCCCTGGGAAGATGAGAGTGCAGATGTGTAGCTCTCCCCAGGGCGTGTTTCCCTTCGATAAAGGCACACATGATAAACGCAGATTCTTAAAAACTCATGCAAAAACATTTTGCTGGTTTTGTGAGTTGCCCTTTCTTCTTCTACACCTTTTCATTCTCCAAAAGGTTAACACTTAGATGTGCTTTTTATTCAGAAGCCATGCCACTGAGATTTTGGAAGAGGGGGTTGTACTGAATTGGACTTTATACTTCACAAGGAGCTCTTGTTGCAGTTGACTTTTAGAAAACCTTCCTCTACTTAATGTGCATCCCTTTTTGTTCTTGCAGCCTTCCATCAGGTTACAAGAGGCTATATAACAAAGAGGAGGTTATGTAATAATGTGCTGCTTCAACTCAAATGTATTTCATATTCATTCTTCAGGACTATATATCCTTTTCATAGTCATACTTGATAGTCACCATAAATAAATTCAGGGTTAGATTGTCACTCTCAAGGTGACTTGTGCAGGATGAAGGCAGTTATTGCTGTGTTTCAGCTCTTTGTAATGCAGAAGGCAAGGAGTGTTTTATCAAAAGAAGATTTCTGTTTCATGCTTTTTTTCATAGCAGAAAGTCAGACAAACAGGAAACTATAAAACTTGCACTTTCTTAAAGAAAACTTAATAAGCAATCGAGGGGAAACAGGTTTTTCCAGAATCATTTTCTTTAAATTCCATTTGGTTAAAGGCTTTTTTGTTTGGTTTTGTTTTTCTCCTGCCACATTTCACCCTAATGAATTTTTGCTTAGATTAGTGAAAACAATTCTTCTTCAGTGTCAGTTTTTTCCAGATCTTTTCTAGTCTTCTACATCTCCCAGAATTTTCCAAAACTGTTTACGTTCCATTTGTTTGGGGATTTGGAGGCTGAGGGTTTGGGTTGGGTTTTGGTTGTTTTCCTGACGTGTTTCATAATAGTCAACTCCTTCTTCCCTTAGTGAAATGAATTTTTCCTTGGCCTCAATACTTCATATTTCTTTTATAAAAACACCAGAGCTTACAAGAGCATTTCTGAGTCCCCGATCTCCCCCCAAACTCAAGGAGAATAGATCCAACGCATCTCTTATTTCTGAGGCACAGAACTCTGAGGAACAAACACTTGTATTTCCAGAAAGTTCTGCATGCATCGGAGAGCTGTCAATAACGGGCAAAGCTCAGCTACATAACATCCTTTGGAGCTGGTGTGAAGGTATGAAGGCGTAAGCATTTATAATGTATGTAAAGCCATAATCCTTTCCTGAGCTTTTCTGAATTATCTGAGAAATTCTGCCTGGTTCCGTTACGCTAGCTCAGCCAAAGGATCAGGGAGAGGATAAAGCAGGGGCTTTGGGAGCTGCAGGTGAGTGCAAAAGACACAACACCTTCCTCATGACCCAGCAAGGACAGGGTGGGTGCTGCCACCACTTCAACTATGTCTGAGCAGCCAGGCTGATTGCTCTCCTCTCTTTCTCCTTTGCAAACTAACTTCAGACTGTGCCAGCCAGGATGCAGCTTATTGTGTCCCATCCTCTTGCCAGAGAAGAGAAGGCCTGAGTAAGAGAAAACAGCAATATTGAAAGTCATTCCCAAAGTCTGTGGTGGAGAATTACAGTGAGTTTCCTGATGAGAGTGGAGGAACTTAGCAGGACATAAAAGAGAACATGCACTTAAGTCAATTAAAGGCTTCATGTAATTCAATGCTTTTTTTCTACAGAAATCAAGATTGGCTGAGAAAGTCAAGCTAGGCCTGGAGTTGATTCAAATCCTCATCAATTCCCAGCAGATCCCATGCTTCATAATAAAAGTGATCGAGTACATTCATTCTGATGGTAAGATATTAGGTGCCTTAGAAGTGCCTTTGAGAGTAAAATTCCTTCTACATGTATCAGATGTTAGTAGTCATTCTACTGGGTGTATTTTGGAAAAGTAGCTCGCTATATTTTTTTCCATTTAGAAGCAAAGGGGATTGTTTAAGTATTGGGATAATGTGGGAGACAATTAGAAATTGTAACAAGTATTAAATAGCCATAGAGGAGCTTCTTGGCTCACAGAACTCACAATATTCTGAGAAGGGATATTTAACTTAAGTTTATTTAAAGTGTTTTTCCACATCCTCCAACTTTCCTGGTGTCTCAAATAATTTCTGAAACGTAGAATGAAAGAGTATATCAATTCTTGCACTTGAATGTCTCAGACTGATCTCCAAAGAATGCTCTTAAAGCAGATCATATTGAAATGATATTCTCTCTTGCAGCCTATGACAGGACCCGAGGGAATGGCAGGAAGATGTGCCAGGGGAGGGTTGGGTTGGACATCAGGAAGAGGTTCTTCCCCAGCAGGTGGTGGAGCCCTGGAACAGCTCCCCAGGGAAGCAGTCCCAGCACCCACTCTGCCAGCATTCCAGAAGCATCTGGACACTGCCCTCAGTCACACGGGGTGAGTGTTGGGAGTGTCCTGTGCAGGGACAGGAGTTGGACTGGATGGTCCTTTATGGTCCCTTCCAGCTCGGGTGATTCTATGATTCTACGATTCTATGAAACTTTGATAAAATACAGCTCAGACTTTACAATTTCCTTTCCTTCAGCATTTCCATTCCCAATTCAGTTAGTCTGAATTGCACACACACACACACACAAAGAATAATAATGATTTTGTTTGTCCTTTAAGTTGCTTCACAAGAGTTTTCACTGCTCTCTGTATGCACAGAGTACCCATCTGTTCTTTCTTTTTCTCCTGGGCAGAAACAGTGAGATTATCCCATCATTTTCTTCTCTGGAAAATATCATAAAGAAAGGTCATCTTCAAAACCTTGTTCTCTCAGGTATCTCTTCCATTCTGAGGTTTGTAAGGTTTCTGAGGCAAACCCATGAGGCTCTTCTCTCCAACACCATAAGGTCCTAGGAGTCTGCTCACAGGTCGTGTACTTCACAGTATCACAGTATCACAAGGTTGGAAAGGACCTCTGAGATCATCAAGTCCAACCTATAACCCAACACTTCTGCTTGTGCTTCAGCCCTGAAAAAGTAGTTGCTGAGATAATGTGCCACAAAATGTCACTCCTCAGCTCTGTGATTGATTTCTATTACTGACAAAGCTTGCTTCCTTTTTATTGGCTTTTTTCATTGGCAAGGACTTTTTATATTCATAGGCAAAAGAACATTTATAATTCATTTTCTGTAAACAGATGGAGTTTTCTCAGGATGTTAGAGCTGCTACACTACACCCATCCACCGCTACATCTTCAAGATGCTGCCTTTAAAGCTCAGCTTGTGCCTTTGCAATGAATTTTAAGTGGGAATGGTTTGTTTTCCATGACAGCAGCCTTTATACAGCAACAGGTACAGCTGGGAGGTGACTAAGCAGCAGCTATGTTCAGCTCTGCGCAGCGTAAATGATGAGGGAGCACAAGAAGACTTGTCTTTTCCCTGGCACTTCCGTTTAGAGTGTGTGAAAAATGATGTGGGACAAGTTTTAACATTAAGTAGTACCTATGCTCTGCAAAAGCTGTCTTTTAAAAAGACTTGTTTGTCTACTATAGTAGGCAAACAGTTATTTTTTTTCTTAAAATGAGTTTCCACGTTTGGATGTCATTTCAGTCTTGAAAAACTACTACTTTAATCTGCTGAATGCTGCATAGTCCCTAAGGAATTTTAGGACACCATTTAAAATCAGCTTTTATAGCTCTTCTGTATGTTTTATGAGATATTTTGAAGTGGAAAGAATGCCTACAAAGTGGATATAAGGCAAAAAAAAAAATAAATGCCTGGGCAATTCAGAATAGGGAAAGAAAGAAGCAAACATATTGATAAATTGCTATATTTGATCACAACCTACTGTATTACTCCCTCAAAGGTAAATTTCCTGAAGATATTCTGCTCGAAGATTATTGACTTATGTTGGGATGACAGACCATTTAAGAACTTCTGTGTACTGAAGGAATCAAACAAATCAGGGTAGTAAAAGGACATTGATTCCCTGGAAAGGACTTTTGGGAGTTTATGTATTTTTTGTATTTCAGGGGCTGCTCTATTTAAGGACACATTATAAAACAAAATGTACTGTGGGGTATAAAGTGATTCATTGCTCTTAATTGTGCCTTGGTCTGTCTGGATGTGATTTCTATCAGACTTCAGCAGCTGATTTTGTAAGTATTTACCAGTGTTTTATAAACATTTGTTTTCCCAAACTGCCTTTTTCAGAGAAAAACTTTAATTATCTCAAAATAAATATCAAAGTTATAGGGAACTTCTTTGTTTGATCTTCCACTTATGTCTCAGAAGTGCTATAACTTTAAACAGAAGGCTTCTGCAGTCAGGAGGAAGTAGAAGAGAAGAGTTGGACCTCCTCAGGTTCTCTACAGGAGCATCAGAAAAGGAGCAGTGTCTGCAAAAGTCTTAGAGAAACAAAACCTGCATCGAGATGGGATTACCTGGTCATCAGTGATTCTGGCAACACGAGTGCACAGGCATTTCAGGAATGGCCCTGGGTGTGACATGCAGCTTCAGTTTAGGAGCACTGCTCAGTCACTGCAGTTAACTCGTGCTGTGAAGCCTTGTGCTTCCAGCTCTTTGTTTCTAGGGCATCAGAGGGCAACCTGACAGGCTTTGCACCTAACTGCCACTATTCTCACTGTGATTGTTGTGGCATAAAAGGTGATGAAATACACTCACTCACTAGGCCCTCATGTATGCACAGCATTTCATTCAAAGAAAAGCCATCCTGTTAATCTGTCAATGATTATGTTGGATTTAAGTGTTATGAAGCAACAGAATAGAAGATACCTGAGGTACATTAGGTGTCTTTAAGGAGCAATGCATCCCAATTACCATCATGGCTCAACATGCTCATATTTCTAAGGAAATACATCTCATGCAAAGTCAAGAATTTATTGTTAGTCCCGTTAAAACATTAGAAGTCTAATCAAAGATTTATTACTAAATTAGTTACGATACCAACACAGCTGAAATTTTCCAATTACAGCTGTTTCTCATTTAAAAGGCAGTTGTTGAACACAGACTTCCCAGTACATAGCTTTGTCTCTTCCATGCCCACCTTTTTCACTCCAGGTCAGTAGATTGACTGTGTTGCTCTTTCTTAAGCAAGAATATAGGGGAGCAGAGGGGAGTTATATTGAGGATCCAGCATTTCAGGTGCTTCACTGGCAGGAACACGATGGTTAGAGTTGAATTTCTTCCTCCTCGTTTCTGGTTTTGCTTGGGGTTATTTTTGTATGTTTGCTGAAAAACTTATTTGCTCTTTCTTCAATGGTCTAAAAGTTCCATTTTATCTCCGGGTTTTAATACACAGAGTGTGTTTTTCACGTGTTGGAGACTTGTCTTTTGCCATCTTTGTCATTCCTAAATCCAGTACTACGGAGTCTGCAGCCTCAAGGCTTCTGGTGTCATCCTGCTCTAGCACTTTCAAGGACCATGCTGTCATTTTCTGCTTGAACATTTGGAAGCCCCTGTTTTTCTTCAAAAGCCTTGGAGCTGTTCTTTCCTAACCATGTAGTTAATGTCACATTAGCACCTACTTCTCCAAGGAAAATTTGTCACTATCTCAGAGAGCACTGCTATAGGATAAAAGCTTATCCTGCTATCTTGAAATGCCCCTAGACAAAAAGAAAATGCAATCACAACATATATTAGGTAAGATCACATTTGGTACATCCAGTAAGCTGTCCCACTGTTTAACATTATCATAACTCAATGCTGCAGTTTTGCCTATGGATTTATTTTCAATACATTCTTAATCATCAGTGGCTTGAGTAGGATCAATGAACTCATCTGTCCTCAGCAGATGCAGTGTGTAAGGTCATCAGGTTGTCACAAGTCTTGAAAATGATATAGTTGTGAATAGGCAGCTTAGTGAGTCTGAACAAGAAATAGGTGCTCCTGGAGAGGAGTTCACGTAAGGCTCCAGCAAGAATGCTTGCTGCTAGCAAGAATCTCCAACATCCCAAGAGGGCAAGTGGCTTTATTTGTTACAGACTGTTTTTAATGTTTACTTACCATGAGGAAATTGTTCTGCAATATCTCTTTGGCAAGGGACTACACCACTGCTATTCAAAAGTATTTTGCAATTGTATCAGGTTCCAGCAATCCCTGGTATTTGTGCAGCTATGACTCACTTTATCTGAGGCTTAACAGAGACTGCTCCTCTGCATAATGTGGCAGTGACTCAAGGCCAAGACATGGCATGAACGTGGCTTTTCTGTTGGTGATACATTTATTCCAAGAGGCAGATCCCATTTTGCTGTGGACCCACTCTACGGAGCTACAGTAAAGTCTGGGACTGGCTAAAAGCAAAGTCTCCTCTTCTTGTCACAGAATGATCTGATTGGAAAAGACCTCTGAGATCATCCAGTCCAGCCGTCCCTGTCCCCTCACTAAACCATGTCCCCAAGAAACTCATCCACCTGCCTTTTAAACACCTCCAGGGATGGTCATGATTCACCTAAAGAGCACGGCTGGACTTCAGGTATCACTCACAACCCATGCTCTAAATCTCAAAGCTTGGAGGCAGGACCTCAGAAGATGCAGAACGAGCAAAGGCAAGCATGATGGACACAAGGCTCTGCAGAAAACAGTGAGAAAAGTGATTGCCTTTATATCTTTCTGTCATTTTTGTCTTCCCATAAGATTTTCCACTCAAACTCTACACCTTTGACTAAAGTGAAGTGGGGGCAACTCCCACTGAAATTTAATGAGGCAGTTTGAGATACTATATAAAATCACTGAAATTGTAGTAAATACATTTAATAAATTCTGGGATGAGAAAGATTCCAATCAGAAAAATAATAATGGAGGGGTACAATCCTCTTAAAAGAGTATTTTATTATCAGAAACAGTGTGATCCAGGAGGAGTGGCAACCTCTCTTGCAAATAGACATCCAAGTCCTGGTATTAATCTGGAAGGAAGCAGGGACTATGATAAAGAGCTGGAGAAGATGGATTGTGGGAATTCCTCAGCTATGGCACAAATTGTTGGATTCTGCATGAATGGCAGCTTCTGCTCAACACCTGTCATAAGTCTATGACACACTGAGGCTGGCAGCTATTAAAACACTGCAATCTTTATAATAGTTCCTAAAGAAGAAGGTTAGTCTTTGGGTGGACAACATTTTGCCAGGAGATAATAAGTATTGAATGGTGAAAAAGGATTAGTAGTTCAGAAGAAATATTTTAAAGAAAAGGAAATGTGAAACAAAATATATTTGAAAACTAATTTTAAATGAAAGTTTATTTTATGAAATCAGATTAAATCATAATGATATTTTTCCATGTTACATGGCTAATACAGCATGGTGACTGAGGTGAAGCTTCACTAAAAGGTGTGTTGCTTTTAAAAGACATACTCTAACATAAAGAGTATGGTTTGTACCACAGCTGAAGAAGAAGATAATATGAATGTCACCAGTCTTGTCAGTTTTAGGAGATACTTTCAGGAGAATGGTTGAATTACCCCAAGGAAGGATCACATCCAAGAATAATAGTCATCAATGATACAAACTGAAACAGCTGTTCTGTGAGTCTCCAGTCAAAAGGAAGAAGTGGTATTGATAATTACAACTGATAATAGTTTATCATAAGCTGAAAAGAATAAACTAGGAGATGATTCTTCCTCTTTTAAAAATAGTTCGTTTCTACATCATTCACTCAAATTATCTCTGCACAGCAACAATGTTTTGCCATGCTAGAATCATGTGTTTTCAGATGCTAGAACATGCAGGTCAGTGACTGAAGACAATTGCAGAAGCAAAGCTTTGCCTATGATCAAAAGACCTAAGATGAAGGACCTTTTAGGTCCTTCACCTTGTTTGGTACCATTCAAGAAACAAAAAACCCACTTTTCTGGGACCTGTCAAGAAGAAAAATCAAACCACTTTTGTATTGATGATGTCATGAGTTAGTTTTTAAAGCATACCATGAAATACATCTTTAAAAGATTAGCAGACCTGCATTTTGACACAGTGGAATAGGAATATTTATATTCTTTAAGCTCTGTGCTATCTCAGTCTGCCTCAGTTGCTGTTTGATGCATTAGCAAATGATTACTGATAATTAACAGCATTTTCCTTGAGGACCTTTCAAGACACAATACTTAGCAAGGCTGTTTTTTTTCTCTTTCTCTCAACGATTAAGCTTGGAAGCAATGCTGTTTTTACAAGATGTATTTTGACCTATTCCTGCCACTGCAAATAAATCTATTGAACTGACAGCTGAGTTCACAGCAAGCTGTACTGTAGGACAGTTCCATTTGATTATGTAGTGAATACTCAATAAAAATAAAATAATTAGAAGCATAGCCAGATCTCTGTTTATTTCCCCAGGTAGCACAGGAGATATTGATGACTGTGATGTATTCAAAATGGAAATTCAACTTTTTTTTTAAGTGGTCTAAAGTAACCAATATTGGGAAGATGGAAAAAGAACCTTAAGAAGAAAGATGAAGATGCAAAGCAAAAGGAGAAAAACTAGTGCAACTTGAGAAAATACAAATCCTTTGTCAAAAGCGGCAAAACATAACTTAAGACACCAAAAAAAGCAACCTCTAAATATCCCAGGCTCTTTACAATTGAGAGATCTGGAGGTTAATTAATAACAATTACAGAAGTTCAGCAAGTGACATAATATATTGCAGAGAAAATGTTAATGTTCTGAAGAGTAATTTTATCACCCTTCATTTAGATTTGCTATAGGATTCTGTTACCAAGAGTTTAAATCAGCATTCTGGAGAGAATGTTTTTCAATTATCAAACAGACAAGTCTTATGAAGAGACCTTTTTATGTCTTTTGCTTCACAGATTAAAAAAAAGTTCTTTTTACTCTAAGGAGGCTTGGTCAAGATAAGGTGCTCTGAAAAGCCACTTTCAACTTTCAACAAAGGCTGAGCCAAGTATCCACTGAATCTTTTTGAAACTGGAAAAAGTACAGACCACAGCCTTTTGCCTGCCCCATTATTTTTCATTTTCACGTGTCTTTGTCCTCCTGATCTGGCTGGAACACTGAGTGCTCACAGTAGTTGGGTAGAACAGCTTCCCTGTTAGCCTCTAACAAAATAAGAGCAGACAGATAATCAAATATTAGTCTCCTGAGAGCATTCTATAAGCTGTGAAACGATTCTTATTCTTACAATTTGCAGGGCATTTCCATCCTGCCTGGAGACAAGAGGAATTAGCAAAACAAAAAGAGCTCTTTGCCATATGATTTGCTTGGCTGATTTGCCACGATTCCTAGTTCTCTAATTATTCACCATGGCTTTGGCTACATTGGCAAATCCTGTGGTGAAAGTGAAGCAGATCTTCAGAGAGAATCAGTTGGTGCTGAGGTCTCAGCACCCAGAATATGTGTGTTTTGGGGGAGTTTTACTTTGGACTACCATTAATCTGGTCATAAAGACTGAGGATTCATTAATAGTGGAGCACAGTAGGTTCCAGCACTCCTGGAAAGCACCTACAAAGCGATGCATCTTCGTGCGGTCCAGGGCCCCTCTCTTTTGCCAGCTAAAACTCATTGGGGATGGTTGGAGCTGACTTTGAAAATGTGCTCTGCTTTTGAACTGTAATGTATATAATGTACCCTCCCATTTATTTGCACAATTCACGTTGTTCTTTGCCAGGGAAAGTAGAGCACAGACTGTAGAAGGGCCTGAGTCGGTGCTCCCCTCCTGCCTGGGTCACCGAGGCAGCGCAAGCTGGGTTTACCACTCTAAATGAACCAGAGGCATCTCGGTGGCCCGGTCCCCTGTGAGACCCCTTGCCTTGTCTGCAGGATACGTGCACCTCACACTTCCATATATGGCACATCCCTCTTCTCATCGGTCTCCACACTCTCCAGCAACATCTGCTGCCCTCGAAGGTGTGTCTTGGCAGAGAGGAAATCCAGACTCCCGAGAACTCCAGCGCCCTGGCCTCTGTTTTCTGGGATATCATTTGAAAGGAGAAGGAAAGGTAAAGTAAAATTGTGCCTTTAGGGAGAAGAAGACTGACAGATTGCAGATTTATGCCCTGTAAAGGACGAAAATTCAAAATTTTCTATTTTCTGGCTTACACTGAAAATATTTACCCATCTAGTGAATGGCAATGACAATAGTAAGAGACAAAGGGAGCATTGGTACTTTGAAGTTAACTTTCTGTACATAAGCACTTCAGCCTAGTTACCATAGGCCTGCCTACACTTCAGTCTGTTTTTGAATTTCATCATAGTTTAAATGTTGAAGAAGGGTAACATGCTAAATGTAAAGGAATATCATGTTACGTGCTCTAACACTTCCCGTCTCCCCTGAATTCATAGATGAGTACAGTCTTCTCCTTTCCTATATCTGTCATTCTCTACTTGATATTACTTCTCTCATTTAATTTTTAAGTGCTCAAAAGTTGTACTGTTAGTAATCATTTTAATGAATAACATAAGTGAGTGAGCAGTTAAATCAACGTATCAGAGATGAAATCTTAATTAAAATGGTATTTAGCTATGAGAAGTGAGAGTTTTGTAATTTATTTTCTATTAAGGTGTTGACTGTTTCACTGAACACAATTATTTTGTGGTTTTAATCACAATATAAAAGCTGCACTGCACTGATGTTTCTGCATCTTTCTGTTCTCTTCCCATGGAGATCCACCACCATCATCATTAAAGGTACATTTTAAAAGGCCACTGCCAAAATGTTTGCATTAAACTTTGTTCCTGGGATTTCTTTTTACATCCATTGCAGCAGTAGGCTACTGTGATATATTAATTTTATTTAAAAGTAAACATTCAGGTGGGATTGAGCATGGAAGTTTTATTGAATATTTAAACCCACTTATTCTTGAATTGCCCAAAGAAGAATTTAACTGTTTTCTCTGGGCTGCAGGTTTACAATACCGTGCATGTGACTCTGCTTGTATTTGTGCTTACCCAAATGCAAGCACAGAAATCATTGCCATCTCAGGGGCAAAGTACAACAGGAAATTGCTTTCAGCATCCACTTTACCAAAGATATGTTAAGTAAATTTGAATCTACCTTTTTGAAGATGTAGCTGCAATGCTCCTTGAGCTCTTCCTATTGTGCACGTTTTCCTTTGGAAGAACCCTGTAATTATTTTCTCTTCCCTCTCCATGCCGTGGATGACTTTGCAGGATAAATACATGAGTGAGGACCATCAGCTTCCCTCAAGCACAGTGAACACAGGTAAACCAGCCAGATAGATTTGTAAAGCTCCTCGTGCACTCGAAGCAGTATGTGGGCCATCAAGTTTCATGTGTCCCTGTCAGGAAAGTAGGAATTCAGCAGATGTGTGGTGTCAGTTATGGAAAATTGCATGTGGGTGGTTTTAGATTCCTCTGTGGTCTTGAACAATTAAATCTGGAGGACTCAAAATGCTTTTCAATACTCCGTGTGAAGGCTCCCAAGTGCAAAACACAGAGACTTTAGGTACTCTTGGGTCGTTTTTTTTCCCCTCCTCCTTCTTTTTGCTCTTCAGCTTTAAGCATGAGAAATCTTTCTCATGTCATTTTAGATGCCTCACAGACTGTGGGTGCCCTGAAGTTGAATACGTGGCTTCCAGACCAGAAATCACAAGGCTCTTTTTTCAGTACCAGAGGGTTTGGGTGTATTTGAATGGAATCCAAAATAATTCTCACACTTTTAAGAAGTTAGGAAAGGGTTGAGGTACTCTGGCTGTTTCTAAAAGGACTTTTACAATGCACTTGATTATTCTATTGTCTTGCACTCCTTAAAGTTGAAGGGCAGAGAAAGATTTCAGATGAGCTTGGGCAGAATTTAGGTGCTTAGCTGCTCAAACTAGTGCTCTTCTGGGTGTTTGTACAGCTGCTGCTCTATAGCCCTGGAGAAATTCCACAGATAAATAGAAATGCTTTCTCTGGATCTTCCACTAGCAGCAGAGCTGAGAGTTGAGATATCATTGTACATTTTTATTTAAAATCTTCACCAAATAAGCCCCTTGATTTATTTTTATTTTTCTGTTTGTCACCATACCATCACTTCCCATTTTATAATTAATTTCCTACACTCTGACAAACTAATCAGCATTCTCTATTTTTTCCTATAGACTTAACCAAATCAAAATTTTCATCTGCAAATTTTTCTGTTTCTTGTCTTTAAAACCATTCCTTCAGTGAGGAGTTGGATAAATAAAATAACCTCAAGAGCAGATTCAAAAGAACTCACTGAAACACAGCATTACTGCCCTAATCACCCCATAACTGTGCAGCTCCTTTAACAAATAACTGGCAGACTTAAAGATTTCTGAAATACAGTGAATTATGTAGCCCTGTTCTTCTATTCATGCACTCATTAAATATGACTTTTTTAGAGGCAGTGGTTTTCCTTTGCAGAAGCCATTCTGGTTTGTGCCTCTTAAATAATAATAGTGATCTGAATCCTACAGTTTTGCTTGTACATTAACTGATCAGTTTGCTGCTTCGGAGTGATGCCTTGAAGGTCTGAAATTCCACTGCTGATCCCTTTCTTCACCTCCATTCTTCTTTACTTTTTTGAAAGACAGCCCTCCTACTCTGAGCAGGACAAGATGATGTTAACTGAGAATCTAAGGATTGTTGTTAGGTCAGCTCTTCCAGTATGAAGTAGCTGATGAATATCAGCAGGCCTTGGTAACTCACTGTCCTTGAGTTTATTGTCCTGCATCAGCATCTCCTTTTTTTGACATATATTTAGGTAATTTTCCCAGATTTTCTTCAATATCCTCTTTTCAGTTTTGCAGTTTTCCTTTATTGCTTCTCTTGTTCCTTAGGAATACAGACAATTTGAGACAATTTTTTAACCCTCGAGTAGTTAAAGAACTTTTATTATTTTTGTTTCCTGTTTGCTTTTCAAAATATTTATACTTATTTTTTCATCTAGTATTTTACTTACTCATGGAATTTTCTTCTTTGAGAGGGATGGATTTCTAGTGCTTACATTACAGTACCAGGAAAATTCAGATTTGGGACTATTTGAAACCAGCTTGTCTGGATATCATCCTTACTCTAGTGTCATTTGAGAAATCACATTGGCACCGATTTTATATTAAATTATTTTTAACAGCATATTAATGTTCCTTAGCATTTTAAACCCAGAAATCAAATAGAAAAAAAACCAACCAAACTCAACCTCTTACTATTCATGCTACATGTTATTTTACCTCTTCTTTCAAGTGCTAGCAAGCTGCTGGACCTACAAAGGGGTGAAATTAAATATTTTTATGCAGATAGTCCAAACTGCTCATGCAGAAAGCTGTCTTGTAATCCTAAAAGTACTCTTAAACTTTTTATATCAAAATTTCTCTGTAGTCACATTAATTATGTAACATTTAGTGACAGGATGAAATTTTATAGACTAGTAAAAAGTTTTAATGGCTCTGTAAACATCAGAAAGCAAAGGCATAAGAAGACTTCATTGTGCATTTTGCAAAGCACAGTCAGTTTGACAGATCAATACATAATAAAGCAAAAAACTATGGCTATTTTCAGGGCCAAAGGATTTCCCAGAAAGAAAGGGATTTTGGGAATGGGCTGGGTTGTTTGTTTTTGTTGCTGAGGGGACAGCAATCCTGGTCTCTGGAGCCAGTGCCACCGGTTGCAACAGTGGAGCAGCATCTGCACTAACTAATAAATGCCTGTGCTCTCCCCTGAGCTCGTGCCTCTGCCATCACGCTCGGATGGTACCTGCTGTGTTAATCCACCAATAAGGTCAAACAATAAGATGTGCCTTTACCTTCCGCCAGTACTCCCAGGACTGGCTATTAATTTTCAAGTGGTTGAATTTTCACTTAATCTCTCAAGCGTGGTGAGTTTCTGTAACCATTAAAGCAGCTGTAAACTGTGTATATTAAATAATAACCAGATGATGATGTGTAAAGAAGCGGGAGAACCCAAAACAAAGCACTGCCTTTACCTGGAATAACCACAAAATAAGGAATTATCTACATTTCTGTGCAGTTACATCTCGACACAAAGGAGGAGGATGATGATCACGACTATAAAATGATTTGCTCCTCAGGTTGAGACTCGCAGCGGAGGCTACTCCAGGAATGCCCACAGAGCAAGCGGGGACATCTCCGGGGCCAGGGAAGTGGTTGGGGAGGGAAACCCGAAGCCATCCACAGAAAATCCGCTTTATTTAAGCGGCAGTCCCACCGGGATGTAGCTGCTTGTCCCCACCGGCGGAGGAGAAGGGCTGAAGGCGCACAACCTCTGGCGCATCTCTGCCGCTGCGGTTGCTTTTCCTGCCTCGGGTTCGGTTGGGTTTTTTTTCTTGTGTTGGTTTGTTTTATGTTTTTTTATTTTTTGGGGGGGAGAGGTGGGGAACAGGGTGTGGGGGTTTTTTTGGCTACTTTGCCCCGTAGCTCTCCGGAGAGAGCAGGAGTGGGGAGACAAGAAGAAAAGGGGGGGGGAAAAAAAGGCAAAAAAGCACGTTTTGCATGTTGTAGCAAGCCCCGGCGCATTTTACAGCGCAGCACCGCGCATCGCCCGCTTTCCTCCCCCTTCCCCCCCGGGGGCGCTCCGCGGCCGCGCAGAGCCTCCTGCAGCCTCCGGGCTTGCGCGACTTTCGCTTCTTGGGTGCGCGGAGTTCCCGCGGTGGCACTCCACGGCTGGAGGGGTGAGCCCCTTCTTTTAGGGACGGATGATTGCGTTGGAAGGTACCCCCTTCCCCGCAGCTGGTGCCACCCTCGCCAAAACCGCGGTCGTGCCGGGCGCGGGGCCGCGCAGTTCCCGCAGCTGTCCGCGCTCATCCTCTGGCTGCGGGTCTCCGCTTGGCAGGGCTGAGGGTCTGCTTTACTCAGATTGCAAACCGCCCTCTGAGTAGCTTTAAAAAAAACAGATAACTATATACATGCAGCTTTAAAAATACATTTAACATTTTATTTATTATGTATATTTTTTATATATAAGATCTATTTTATTTCCCTCTTTGGAGCAAATTCCAAATTAATGCCATCTTTTCTCCCAAGCATGTTTTCTTTCTAGTAAAGGAGGCTCCACCTCTGCTAGGGATTGATTCGCCCGGCAGTTTTTAGGATAATTTATGAAGCAACCTGATGAGCCTATTGGGCGAGTTGCTCGGTCCTTGTAGAGTGGGTTTCTACCTGTTTGGGTGTTTTATTTTTCTTCCCCCCTCATCCCTTCCTTTCCCCTCCCTCCCCTCCCTCTGCCTGCCTTGTGCCGAGGGCGGGGGGGGGAACGGTGGGATTGGCAGGGTCGCTATTCCCCAGCCTCTCCGGAGAAAACTCGCGGAAGGGAGATCGCCTTCACGCCCATGGATGCGTGGGGGGGCCCCCGCGGGGCCCGGCTGCTGCTGCTGCTGCTGACCGTGCGGCTGGGGAACGGGTGAGTACAGCGGGAAGCCCCGCACCGGCCGCGGTCCCCGCACCGGCCGCGGTCCCCGCACCCTCCTGCCGGGTCCCGGCTCCCCGCGCCCCCGCCGGGTGCGGGGATGGGGATGGGGGAAGGGAGAAAGGGGCGTGCTACGCCCCGCGAAACTTGAAAAACCCAAAGGTGCTGGTTGCTCCGGCGGCGGCTCCCGCGGGCGGCTGCGGGGCAAAGTCAAACTTAGGACCACAGGATGGTTTGGGTGGGAAGGGACATTAAAGATCATCCAGTTCCACCCTCCGTGCCATGGGCAGGGACATCTCCCGTTCGGTCCTTCTATAAAGCTTCTTTCCAGGCAGCCAAACCCCGCACCCCAGATTCTGACCCGCAGCACCACCAGTTTTTGTTACTTCTGCCGCATCCCACTCGTTCGCTGAGCTGGGGAGTGCGGGCTCGGCTCGGTGCTGGGAAGAGGTGCGGAGCCGGGCCGGGCGGCGGCGCGGGGCAGCGGGCTGGCGGTGCGGCGGTGCGGGCTGCAGTCCCGCGCAAGGAGCGCCCCGCAGCGCCCGCACCTCCCCGCCGCAGCGCCTGCCCGGCCCCGCTCGCTCGCCCCTTGCTGGGAGAGGAGGCTGGAGTGCGGCTGGCGAGCTGCTGCGACGCTGATGGATGCTCTGGAAGAGCCTGGTCCAGCAGCTGCTGGGGTCACTGCTCGTGGTGCTGGTGCTTCTTCAAGCGTGCTGGCCGCGCACCGGGGCATCCCGCACCGCACCGGCGTGTGCCTCGGAGCCCTCGGGAGCTGGATTGGGCCCCAGCGCGAGGGACGGCACCGGGCAGCTGCTCAAGTCGCAGAAGTTCGACATTGTGCGTTTTAAGGGAAAGTTACCGAATTGATCCGAAGAGCTCCAGCAGTTTGCTGCTGTTGTGTAAATGTGTTATTAGTACCCAACAAGTCAATGCAAAGCAATCTGATCATTCAAGTTTATTAATAATTCAAAGCTAATGTGAATCATTCCACAGGTTACACTCTTGTAAAAATCTCAAGGCAGTACTGAAAGGGGGTTTGACTGTTGCCCAACGTTTCTTTTTAATGACAGAGCAAATTATCATTCTAAGAGGATATACCAAATGTATGGTATAGCCGAGAAAAAAATCTATTAAACATTTTTTACATTCATCAGGCTGTGGACCTTTCCCCGTGTTGAATGAAGACTTATCAATCTGTGTGAAGTGTGTTGATCTCAGCTCATCTCTCATCTTCAGAAGGCTGCTGTGTTATTCTAGTTAGAAACACCACTGATTATACTTTTCTTAATCTGTGTCTTTTAAAACCTTGGCATATTATGGAAATATTTTTCAAAAGCATTGATGGAAATTATGCCAGTGCAGCTGTGCATCTTCAGAATGTTTCTTAATGAATATATTGTACATCAGGTATGAAAGAAATTAAGTGGTTTGAGAGAAAAGAATATGCATGCTAATTTATCAGTTCAAACAGTTACAAAGGAGGAGGAGGACTAAAAAAAGTTTTGGGTTTTTTTTTTGTTGTTTGTCAAGGTGTAGTTTTGATTACAGCACTATGTGTAGATTATTTTGTTATTATGTATACACCTCATTAACAGTAGTATTTATAAATAAGTCAATTAAAAGTTTTAAGTGAAAAAAAAAAGAGGTAACTTCCATGCATTATTTTATTTTGTGTTCCAGAATATCTGATATATACCTTTGGTATAAATATCCATATATCTCAAGCAACTATTTTCAGGCTTACTTTTCATTCAGAGGCTACATGGAAAAATGGTGGTTGTTGAGACATTTTTCTTGTTTCTTTTCCTCTTATTTTTTTTAAGTGGCCACAAATTGACATGTCTTTCAGATTCTGATTCTCTGGTGTGCAGTGCATTGCAACTCAGGGGGGTTTGCAGAAAGCTCAGGAGATGTAACGCCCTTTAACAGCCTGCCACAAAGTAGGCTGAAAACACTGTTTTTCTGCTTCTTTGGATGCCTTTCTGTAGTTTCAGCACAAGGTTTTCCTTGAAGTTCAGGCTAAAACATGCTTTTCTCAAGAATAGACCAGGCTGCATCAATTCTGGCTGTTTTTCTAGAAACATCCTGCACAACTCAACCCACCTTTTCAATGCGTGCTTTTAAAAGGTTGCAAATTGCATCACTTCTAGTATGCATTCCTACAGAAAATGCTTTGTGCTGGGTGTGAATAAAGTTATTTCAGGTGTAATGAAGGGAGCTAAGGCCTAAATAAGGACTTGGGAAGTTGAGCCAGCCACGAGTTTATCTTTTACTGTACTGGTCCAAAAGCTATAGGGTGACGGCAGACCACGCTTCCTTCTTCAGAGGCGTTCGTTGAAGTTGAACCCTGCCCTTTAAAACAGTTTTCCCCCCCCAGTTCTGCACAAGCAACACAAACAGACCAGGATGGCCAATGCACTTGATGTAACCTCATGAGTAAGTATTTTGGTGGACTGTTTTTGTCAGTAGCTGATGTCTTCTATAGCAGAACATAGACTGTGAGCCTTTCTGTGATGTATGTGCAGAAGAGTAGTTGCTCAGTAGTCACTGCAGTCCTAATGTTCACAAACCCATTATTCTTGGTGAATTCAAATAAACAGATAATTCATAGGGAGAGCATAAGAGCTGACAGGATAATTAACATTATTTCATTAGTCCTAACCATACAGGTGCAGTGCAACTCTATCAGTTCTTCTAATTTATACTGCTTTAACTGGTATGTGCTGGACAGCATCCCTAACAGTATATTGTAAGCTAACTTATTTTCAGCCATATATTCCCTTTTATTTTGTAACCTGATAATCTGAAAAAGCAATTATAAATGCTCTGTCAGCAGATGTAAATGTTAATTGATATTTTCCTTTCCATTTCAAAGTATCTCTTAGGAAAATACTTATATAATATGGCCTAGGTTTTCTTCTCGTATAAATTCCTGGATCAGAATTAAGCCTGTCATAACAGCATGGGTTTCTTAATGCTTGATAATTGTGATTTACTGTTTCATTTGAACATCTGTGATGTTTATTCTTAATTATCCTCACTCTTATGTGCTTTGTTCATGATGTGACAGCGGAGAACTCATTATTTAGCAGCCCCAGTGGTTTAAATTATGGTTTATTTTATTAAAAGTTCTTTTATTTTTGTTAGTATAAAGTTTAATTGTGAGACTTCACCTGGAGTGTTGTGTCCAGTTCTGGAATCCCCAACTTAAGAAGGATATGGAACTGTTGGAACGAGTCCAGAGGAGGGCTATGAAGATGATCTGAGGGCTGGAGCCCCTCTGCTGTGAGGACAGGCTGAGAGAGTTGGGGTTGTTCAGCCTGGAGAAGAGAAGGCTCCAAGGAGACCTTAGAGCAGCCTCCCAGGACTGAAAGGGGCTCCAGGAAGGCTGGGGAGGGGCTCTTGATCAGGGAGTGCAGGGATAGGACGAGGGGGAAGTGCTTTAAATTGGAAGGGGGAAGATTTAGAGTAGACATTCTTCAACAATGAGGGTGGTGAGACACTGGCACAGGTTGCCCAGGGAAGGTGTGGATGCCCCTTCCCTGGAGGTGTTCCAGGCCAGGTTGATAGTGCTTTGAGCAGCCTGGTCTGGTGGGAGGTGTCCCTGCCCGTGGTAGGGGGGTGGAACTGGATGATCTTTAAGGTCCCTTCCAACCCAAACCATTCTATGGTTCATCCCTGTGGTTCTGCAGGGCAGCCTTAGGGTGCAGAGCTGAGGCTCTTCAGGAACACTGTGGGATGCAGCTGCTGCTCTTCAGAGGAAAGCCAGTCACCAAAGCTCTTCCTTGCCCTGTGTGCCTCTGCCAAATTCTGCCTTGAAGAGGACTCAGAGCACCTAAAAGAATCTGGAAAATTCTTACAGGAATCAGCCTTTCCATCAGAAAATCTTCCGCTGTCTTTCTCCTTCCAGCCCAGTCTTTCATGATGTGTTGTAGATTATTTGCTCCTCACCTCTTGATGATGAGAAGCTGTGGTGCAGTTGTATGTGTAGCAGTTGTTGTGGGACAAAAAATCTACTCCAAAATTGAAGTTTTATACAAACATGTCACAACTGGAAAGCCTCTATTCAGAGTAGAAATTCCCACTGAGTTGGATTTAGCCGTGCTACACTCTTTCTAACTCCTGTTAGAAGTATTTCCCTGCTATATGTAATTTAAGACACAACTTGGTAGCAGCTTATGTTTTTCTCTCTGTAAGTAGCTCAGTTTATTTATCTTTTCTTTGAAAACATCGAATTGTTTGTTTAACCATTTTGTAAACACTGATTTTTTTTTTTGAAGAAAAGATCTAAAAATGACTAGGTTATATAAATATTAGACTCATTAATGGTAGATACACACAGAATATTAATTCCCCACTACTGCTTTATACTGCTGAGATATTCTATCCTAGGGTTATCTCCAGCACCACTCTGGTGTACCTCATGTTCTTTTTGCTTTTTGCCTTGGTTTGCAAATCCTTTTCTGTGTCACCACATTTATCTCTGATAAGGTGTGCATGGCTAATTCTGTGTTTCTAAATTTACATGCAGTTATTTCTCTTATTTTCAGGAAGACAGGCATAGAGAGTAGGAAAGATCTGAGGTAACACGAGATGTGTCCCCTTTGGATTAAATTATTTAAGGTCTTCAATAGATTGTTAGTCCTTTCATTTCATTTGGTTTTCTTCTTATTTAAGGTAGTGTACCACGAGGGATTAAGTCGTATTAAGTCTTATTAATGTAATATTATGATCCAATTTATCTTTCAAAATAGAGTTCAGCTGGATGGAATTTATATAAGGAAAAAGTTGTAGCATTAAGTACTAATTTAGGTGGCTAAGTAAGTCTGCCACTACAAGTTGTGGTTTTTTTTTTTCTTCATTGATCAATGCTGTATTTACATATCAGAGTAAATTTTCTAGATGTTAAAATGAAGTACCCTCAGTGTGTTTCATGGGGGAGAAAGGTGCTTGATCTCACCAGCATCCATTGAATATGTACAGGGTTGTGTCAGACCTGCTGCAGGGGAGCTCTGGACCTGTGCATTAGGTTCTTGCTCTGTCAGTGAAGGCCATCCAACTGATGCCCTATAGGTTGCAGCCAGCAGGGGACAAGTCTGGCAGCCAAAGATTTTAATCACCATCTGACAAGAGATAGAATGCTCTATTGAAAAACATATGTGTTATATTTAATATGCAATAAATTACCATGGGGAAGAGATAATTTAGCTTCCAGAGAGAGATCCTGCAAGCTTTTTATTGCATGATTTAGGTATTTATGGTAGCCCTTATGGAGTATATTCCCCTCTTTGTACATTATACATTAACTTCATTGACCTTTGGGGTAATCTGTAATTGCCTATGGACTACATTAAATTTCAGTTACACTAAAATTTCAGTAGAACCCATTCACCATATTTCTCTGGGGACATGTCATTGCCTAGTAATTGTGGTTATATGGCTTCTTCTATGTTTTGAAGCTCAATTCATGTATGTGCCACGATTATGGGGTACAGTTCAGTTGCTGCTTCAGTCTATATGTATTTCTTTGCCTGCTGTGGGAGGAGACTGATACTTGCTCTGCCAGAATTTGAAAGTATTTCAAATATGCTTTGTGAAGGGCTTTGTGTAGCAGATTCCTCGTTACCTGACGGTTTTGCAGGCAGTATGCGATGAATTGTGGTCAAACAAATGTTCCCATTAACATGTTGAAATACACATTTTATGTCTTTCTTGAGTTGCAGGTGACATTTTAAAGTAGAAATTTGACTTGGCAGTTTGATGTTATTTAGAGGGACTGTGGGATGGCATTTAATTAAGGTAAATGTTTTTTATTGGGGTTATGGTTCTCAACGTTTGTTTATGTTAGGTTTGTTTTAGTAAGTCTAGTTTCACAATGGAAGGTTGTTTCTTGGATCAAAGCACTTAACCAATCAGCAATATATCAGTTCATGCTGAACTTGATGGAAATTAGCCTTTTGTCAGTCAAGTGTAGCTAGAGAGCTGCAGTCTCTTGAATGGAACGCTGCATAGATTTATGCGTGTCTGTCCTTGTGTGATGATCCTAGTCTGAAACTCCCAGGAGATCTGGTGCTGCTGTGGTTAGTACATGTTTCAAATATCCAGAGAGGTGATTTATTTTCATTATATATCCTTCCTTAACAGTTTGGAGATATTTTGTCCTTATTACCATTTGTCCCTTTTTTGTTTTATCTACTTAAGCTGTATAATTTGCTATTATTGTTTTATCTTCTATTCTCTGAATCTTCATTTATTCCCTGCTGTTTATTCTAGATGAATGATGGAATATGACTGTTTAAGTTTTAATTACTTCATTGTATGATCTAGCCAAAACTCACAAAAAAGGTAAAAGTTACAACCAAGAAGATAAGATTTACCAATTTACATTTCAAGGTTTCATTCAAATCTATTGAAATAAATCTTCCTAAGAATTTCAGTACATTCACAATTCAGTGTCAATCAAAGCACTTTATCTTCCTCATGAAATTGGTTTTTGTTGCATCCAATGTCTGGAAGGCTTTCCTTAGAAGACATTTTGTAGAGAAAGATGAATATGTATTTGTCTAAAAATTTTGCAACAACAGAATACTCTTGATGTCTAAGATTAAAATACAGTGGGCATAAGGGTCCTTACTAATTTTTCACCTAGCATTAGAAATATTTATACTGGAAAAAAGGAAGCACCTACTTACTGAAGATTATGGATACTTTCAAGTACTTTCCTCAGCAAAAACCTGTTTTAAGATATTGTGATACTGATTTTCTCAGAATAGAGGAAGGGCTGTACTTACACTGCACATGTGGATGTTATGATCAATGTTACCCAGTTTTTGTAAGCCAAAAGCAAACACACAAAACATTCTGCAAGTTTGTAATCAGGACATGGAATAATTGATGTGGAAAGAGAAAAGTGATGTGTGTCCTGTTTTCTTTCTTGTCTGGATGGAACAAGAACTGCTCAGAGCAGCAGGATTAGTGATATTAACTTAACTGTTCCTGAAGACAGTGGTATTTTCCATGTTGAAAGATTGTTTTTACCAAGTTCATGTCTTTGTGGGTAGGGTTGCTGTTCAAAAGGAGCTGGAGAGCCTGGGGAAATGAGTCGATGGGAACATTATAAAATTCATCAAGGATGAGTGCTAAGCCCTGCACCTGGGTGGGAAGGTCCACTCAGCAGCACAGGCTGGGCACTGACTAGCTGAGGAGCATCTCCACCTGGAGTTCCTGGTGGATAGCATGGCCTCTTGGCAGCAAAGAGGGCCAGCAACCTCCTGCTCTGTGTGATGAGGTGCACGCTAAGGGGGTCGTGTGAAGGGACTGTCTCTGCCTGCTCAGCAGTTGTGAAACCCCATCTGGGTACTGCCTCTGCTTTAGGGTTTAAACTGGAGGGGGTTCAGCAGAGGGATACTGAGGTGGCAGCAAGGAAGAATACTTACCCTGTGAGGAGAGGGTTGTTCAGCCCAGAGTAGTGATGGCTTCAGGGGAACCCAACAGTAGCCCCTGACACTTGTAGGGAGGTGGTTGAGAAGGCAGAGATAGGATCTTCACAGTGATGCATGGTAAGAGGATGAGGAACAACAGTGATGGATTGCAACAAGGAAAATCCAAACTAGGTATAAAGAAAAAAATCACTCTGAGGATAATTAGACAGTGAAACAATTTGTCCAATCAATTTGCTAGATATTTGTCCATGGAATTTTCAAAGACCCAACTGGACTAAGCTCTAAGGGTCTGAATTCAGTATTTGCCTTCCTCTGAGTAGAAGCCAACTTCTGAAGAACTCTTTTAAATTGTGTGGTTCTGTGGAAAATGGCAAGAATCTAGCTTGGGTTTTTTTGATTTTTTTTTAGTTTAGTTTTTATCTTACCTGTGCAGGGCTCTTGCTCTATATTGTATGGCATAAAAGAGAGGGGTGCAAAACCAGGCAGGGGTCTCCATTAAGCCTACAAAACTGGGAAAAATGTTTTTGTGCTCTCATGGGGGTAAAGAGCTATTCTAACAAATATGGTCAGAGTGTGATGACTATAAAAATCAAACTGAGAATCCATCAGCTGTGAATTGACACAGGGAATTACCTGTACTGGGATGTGAGGAAAAATTTCAATTGATTTCTGCACAGGAACTTGATAGGAGTAGAGGCAGGAGTTTTACTGGTCTGAGAATATCAGTATTTGGAAGAACTTTAAAGAAGAGAAGATGAACTACGTTATATGAGAGGATTGATTGATAAAAAGTATATCTGATGTTTTGAGTCCAGATGATAATTTTTGTCAGATCTTTAAAAGCCATTTGAGTTAATAACAAATTTGAGCAGTGTGATTTCAAATAATATGTAGCATTATGTGAACGTTCACTTGTAGGAGAGCAAAGTTGTTTTTCTGGAATGCATCTTTAATAAAACCCGTTGTTTTTAAAATTAAAAATTCACAGTTCTATAAATGTTCTTTGCAGTCAGGTTGTGCCTTTATGAAGTGTTCAATCTGGTTGTATTGTTCAGTAATTTCTGTTCAAATTAGGTTTTGTTGTTTTAATATCATAGAGATGTTGAAGATCATTTTATACGAAATGTGATGTTTTTAAGTGAAGGTCTTGCTGGGACTAAAATTAATTGTACTGAAGTTATTGTGTGTGGGAGAAAATGTTTCATATCTTTCAGAAATGTTCTTCAAAGCTGTAATGACTCAGAAGAGCTTGATCACCTGGTGCTTGTGATATGTATTAAGTTATCACAAGTTGGATAATCTAAACACTTGAATGTGGAGCCAGCTCTTTTCATTACAGGGACTGAACAGCAGAGGTACCTGGTTTTATTCTGTTAGTGCTATGATTGTTCTTTTTTTTTTAACAAAGCTTTACTTATTTAAAATTGAGTGAACTTCTTGATGTAGCTTATCCTAAAAATCTAATATTTCTGTATAAGGATTGCTAATATTTTTTTCCCTGATAATGTTACTGCTGACTCGAGGTCCAGATGAATCCTTTCAGTAAAAACATCAGGAAGGAAAAGTGAAAGAGGAAACAGGGCAGGAAATTATATATAGACATAAAAATATGGATTAGAGAAGGTGAAGAGCACGAGCCAATATGTGTATCCAGAAGAGGAATTGACCAAACAGTGTGTGTTAGATATAATGGAAAAGGAGATATAGGCAATAAGTAAGACATATTTCAGTGGCAGAGAGAAATACATTTTGACACAGAAAAGAATAAGCCAAAGTCGAGCAAGGGGGAAAGAGGGGGGGGAGTAGATTGGTAAAAGCATCTGAGATGGAAGGGGTAGAGGGAAGAGAAGAGAGACTTTTGTCAAGGGAGTATCTAAACCAATTTAGAAAGGACGAAGATGAAGGAATACAATGTCAGTGACTCAATATCCCACAGGATTAAGAGAAGCAAGGGATGCCTTCCGGAGGTGGATTTTCAGTAGCTGCATTTCTTTTCTTGCAGTTCTGCTTATTCTCCCAGAAACTTTATGTAATAAATAAAGCATATTAGTGATGAAGCTGATGATGAAATGCAGAAGAGAGTTAATGTCTGCTGAAATGTAGTAGAACTGATGAATATGATGTCAGCCATCAAGTTTGGGTGGTAAATCTTGAGAGATATTTAAACCAATCAGTACTGACAGCTTAACAGTGGAAGAAAGCTTTCAAGAAATTCTTTTGAAGAAAAATCTAATTGTGTCCTGTCCTAGTAGTCATGACTATATGGTCCTGCTGCTATTGCTGCTACTGAAAAGAAGTAATATTTGAGTATGTGCAGGAGTCCCAATCCTTTTTCAGCTTTTGAAGGATACCAGAAGTCTGTCTGAGGCCCTTGTTTTGTCTTAGGAAGATCCAAGGAAATACAAGGTCTGAAACAAAAAAAAAACTGACACTAACCCTGTAGATCAGGAACCAAGAATAGGAGGGGAGAGAAAAAGAGGTGATTATGGAACATATTCTAACCTGTCACACTGAGACAAAGCTCAGCTCAATTGCTTCACTGAGTCCAAGTGGACGTGTGTTGAAATACAGACTATTTTTGCCCTCGGTCAGAAAATGTTGATGTGCAAGACTGAATAGAGAGTTAACATCAAGTTTCTTGTGAAACTGAAGAAATCCATTATGGAAACTTTTCAGTTATTGGCTGAGATCCCAAAGATCAAGTTGGTGTTCAAAGGAACCCATTTTTTTTGGTAGAAAGTGAAAATGATGGAGATCTTCAACAGCCTTTCAGGAAACGATCTGCAGAATTGCTTTGAATGTTGGCAGCATCGCAGGCAGCTGTGTGTCAACTCAGAAGGGAACTATTTTGAAGCTGATCATAGTTAATTTGTTAAATAAAAAGTGTTACAGGCACAGCCTTGTGGGTTGGGTTTTTTTTTTGTATTGGACCTGGTATGTGAGTGTGTATTTTAAATTGCTGACATAAGAATTATTACTGACTCCTGCTATTTTGAAGTTGCATTTTGCTCTCTCTGTAAGGATGTTTCTTCTGTCTCAGTCACTGCTTAAACTTGTCATCCTTCAAGAGATCACATTGGTTGTTGATGTGACACATGCCTAAGTATTGCCTTTTTAGCTTCTAAATTAGGATCATCACCAGCATCTGGCAAATGTCTGACTGTGGATGTGGGGTTTTAGTGACCATGTTTTGTTTTTCATCAGTGCTTTGGGTCTTTTAATGTGTGGGATTTGACTAGGTTAGGTGACCTCTGGACTCTCATTGATGGGACCATACCTTTTTACCACACACAAGCACATCGTGTTTGGTGTTCTGGAGTAAAGTAGGTGTCTGGGTAGATGTCTGATCAGTTGGAAGCATCCTCTGGACACCTCATCTGTCTCAAATGCCTTCTTATGAAGCAAGTTTGCAGATGATACCAAGCTGGGAAGAAGGGTTGATCTGTTAGAGGGTAGGATGGTCCTACAGAGGGACCTGGACAGACTGGAGAGCTGGGCTGATTCCAATGGGATGATGTTTAATAAGGCCAAATGTCGGGTACTTCATTTGGGACATAACAATCCCATGATTGGGGGACAGAGTGGCTGGAGAGTAGTCAGGCAGAAAGGGACCTGGGAGTGCTGGTTGACAGGAAGCTCAACACGAGCCAGCAGTGTGCCCAGGTGGCCAAGAAGGCCAATGGCATTCTGGCCTGCATCACGAATAGTGTGGCCAGCAGGACCAGAGAAGTTATCGTCCCCCAGTACTCGGCACTGGTCAGGCCTCATCTGGAATATTGTGTACAGTTCTGGGCCCCCCAGTTTGGGAAAGATGTCAGGATACTGGAATGTGTCCAGAGGGGGGCAACGAAGATGGTGAAGGGGCTGGAGCACAAGCCCTATGAGGAGCGACTGAGGGAGTTGGGGCTGTTTAGTCTGAAGAAGAGGAGGCTCAGGGGAGACCTCATTGCTCTCTACAACTGCCTAAAAGGAGGTTGTAGACAGGCAGGGGTTGGTCTCTTCTCTCAGGTGACCAGTGACAGAACCAGAGGGCATGGACTCAACCTTCGTCAGGGAAAGTTTAGGCTTGATGTGAGGAAGAAGTTCTTCACTGAAAGGGTGATTGGCCATTGGAATGAGCTGCCCAGGGAGGGGGTGGAGTCGCCGACCCTGGAGGTGTTTAAGGGGAGATTGGATGTGGCACTGAGTGCCATGGTTTAGATGATGGTTGGTGTTGTGTTGGGTTATAGGTTGGACTGGATGATCTCAGAGGTCCTTTCCAACCTTGTGATACTGTGATACTGTGATACTGTTTGGTTAAATACAGTAGTCTGACAAACCCCTGAAGTTGTATTGTTGCTAACAAAGAATTCTCCAATGTTTACAATTTGGGAAACATTACCATTTTGTCTGAAAGTTGAGAGAAAGTATTTTCTTTAAAGTGCTGGAAAACAAAAGGAAAATTCTATTATACTTGGGAAAAAAGACATAAATGCAATATGCTGGGAAGCACAGCCAGTGAATAACAGTTGTCTGAAGGCATATTTCATGATTTAGAGAGGTGTCACTGTGCCTTACAGCTGTATTGGTAAAACTCCTGAAGCAACTGCTTTTGACTGCTGTTGATCCTCAGCTAAATGAACTAACACAGCTGGTCTTTATTGTTTTCAGTGGCATGTGTAAGGAAAACAGGAAAATGGTATGTTCCTTTCAACTCTTTCAGTATAGGAATTATCTGAAACATTGACTGTCCTTATTTATTTATTTAATGACCATCAGGTATGGAAGGAACACTTTATCTCTAAATAGACTGTTAAAACAACACTGTGCAGTGTTGTTTTAAACTCATGGCAACAGAGGCCTTGAATGAATTCCCATCTATGCTATGCATGTGCTTCTATGTGTAATATTTTGATATACATAATGCAAATACCAGTAGGAGAACTCTGAGTATATTCATTTTTCCCCCATAACGTGGCAGGTGTTAATTGCAATTTAAAGCTCAGCTGATTATTTTTTCACATATTTAAAGGAGAACAAAGCCCTATAATATTAGTGTCTGAAGATGGATTGTGTTGCCTGATGTTGAAAATACTTATTTAGTCACTGGCCACTTGTGCTCATATATTTGTTAATCATAATAATGTTTCCAAATAGTTCAAGGACAGAGAGCACAAATAGGGCACTTTGCTTGATTATTGTTAACTGTATACATGCTGTTCACTGTTGAGTTTATAAGGGTAGCTCTTTATAACAACAGACGTGTTAAGAAGTGAGGTCTCTTTCTTATTAATAAAAATCATTAAAATTAGGATTAATAAAATTAGGATTAATAAAATTAAGATTAATACCTGCAGTGTTACAGAAGTAAAATAACATTGTACCACGGAACAGAAATATTTAATGCTTGATGTCCTATTTTTCTTCTCAATCATTGTTTCTTTAGACATTCTGAAAAAGATCTACCGAGAGAACTTTGTTGGAAGAAGGTGTATTTTACAGTAAATGGCAAGAGGATCAAGTATTATGTTCTATGTATAGTAAAATAACCTTCAGATGAACTTGGAAAGAATTCCTCTTTAATTAAGTTTGCCTTTCTTGCTGGGGTTGTGAGAGAGAGAGAGGAAAGTGCTGCTATTAAAGTGAGGCTGGAGATAGTTGACATTAATCATCGTGTGTTTGTTAGATTAAAAAGGTGCTTAGCCCAAATTAACTGTTGCTAAATATTTGAAGGCCATATCTGGATTTAACATTTTATTTTCTGGTTTGGAATTAAGTTATCTGTCTTCTGTCTTTCCTTCTGCCTCATTCCAAACCCTGGGGAAAAAAAGCTGGATTTGCAGTGTGAGAGACACAGCAACTTGGGTAAAATATCAACAGTTTTGAACCATTTTGTTTTCCAAAGTGAATATTTAGAACATGATCTGGCAACCTCAGTTAGACCATCATCTCAACTTGTCTCGCCAACTGTGTAATTGTGAAGGGATTTCTACCTTTGAAACAGAGTGGGTCAAATCTATTCAGACAAAGATCAATAATTCAGATTCCTAGAAATTAATGTGTACACAGTTTCTACCCTGTTGCCTTCACGTGTCTACGTGCTCTTTTGGAGGATTTTTATACAACTCCCCACACCATCTGGATTGGAAATTGAAGTGGGCAGGTATTCCGTGCTCTGCTTCACTGGAGGGCAAGCATAAGACTTACCATGTATTCAGGTCACTTCCTTTTCCCAACCAGCATCATCCCTTTCTTATCTCAGTCCTGTGGCTGCGCATCGGTGGCTTCGGAATCAAAAGTGTGGAGCTGGATGCTGTCAGCACTGTGGAGAGGTTAATCACTTGCTCAGTGTGCTTGGGCACTTTTTAAAGAAGACTTGAAAAGATGGTATTCTGGTAGCAAGATGGGTTAATCACAGTCAGTCATCTCTGAGAAGACCAGTAGGATGGGTATAAAGAGGGTAAATATGGGTAAAAAGAGAGCTCTTTTTGCTATGTAGAACAATGATAGTTTGGCTCCTCCATGCTGATTATATTAATTTCTGATTTGTGTTTGGTTCCTTTGCTGGATTAGCTAATGGATTAGTGAACCAGAAGCTCTTGTTAACCTAGTGTGCTGCTGTGGAAGTCTACTGTATTTCTTTTCTACCAGCTGGCACTTTTTTCAGAACATGATATTTTCTAGATAAAATCAGAAATGATGCTTCTAGTGAAAGTACTTCATTAAATGGATTTACTTAGTGGTGGCTGGAAAAGCTGTTGGACCTTGGGATGGAATTTTCCCATCTCCCACTGGAACTGCATTATTAATAGCTTTCTGTAACCTATCACTGTATACCTAGTTGTACTTCAGTGTTTTAAAATTGAAGGACTGGATGCTCTCCAATCAAGCAAGACAAAGTGAAAATCTGAAATGTATTTGTATTTTTTTTCTCATCAATTCCATGTTTATTTAAATATGGTAAATAGCAAAAAAAAAAGAGAGAAGTGGAGAGCAGGTTACTCAGAGAGGTGGTTCATTTTCTGTTCTTGGGGGTGTGTGAGATTCAGCCTGATGAAGCGCTGAGCAGCCTGCTGTGACTTCAGAGCTGGCCCTGCTTTGAGCAGGAGGCTGGACTAGAGACCATGCCTGGTCCCTTCCCACCTGAGTTGTCCTGTGAATCCATACATAAAATTAAGAACTCTTCAAAATGTCAAGATATTTGAGTGACTGTGTATCATGATTGTAGCTCCCCTCAGATGGGAATGGCACGACCTCTTGTACTTTTCATTTTGGCTCAGTCTATGCTGTTCTTAATAACAATGTGGGAAGAAAGCTGAAGCAGGACAAAATTGTGTTATTATATTCTCTGCAAATAATTGGGCTGATCCTGAGAGTCAAGTTCCCTGTGTCTTTACAGAGCTCTGGTAGTTTTGCTGTACTTTCTGCTGTTTGTGGGTTGGAGGAAAAACAAAAGATGTCAGAAAGGTCAGGTTTGTAGTGGGTACATCTCTTTCCTAGAGAGCTGCTTATAAAAATTAAGTTTTACTCCTCATCATCTTAATGTCCTTGGGGAAAGTCCAGGATTGCTTCTGCACTCTTAGCAACTGTAAGCTAATTTATATAGTAATTAGGTGACATAAAGTACAAGCAGACCAAAAATATATTAAGAAAACCTGTGTGGTAACAAAACATGAAAGAGATGGCAATAGGTAGCTTTGAAGGAGAAAGGAGTGCACATTTACAAAGCTTAGCTTCCTGCTTCTTTTAGTGCTCCCATTAGTGGGATCCTGCTAATGGGAAATGTTAAATATTTAATATGTGCCATTTCTATAATGTCTATGTAGTGCAGTAAAGATTAAGTATTTTACAGTGTGTTCCAATTTGAAAGAATGAAAGCACTTTCCAGACTGTTACAGGAGAAGCTGTCAGTGAACCTTGTAGTTAGATTGCACATTACTTTCAGCTGTAATAGACTCTTGGTATTTGTTTGCAGCAAGCTAGGTGTGAAAGTCCTGATATCCAAGCAGGAATTTGCACTTCCCAGACTGGACAGACGTGCCAAAACCCCTGAGCAGTTCCCACAGCCACGATAGTGGTGCTGTCAGGGAGTCTTGCTGCTGAGATCTGGGAGCTGGTGCAAGGCTTACAAATACTGAATTTCCTGACTTCTTCTGCCCTTAATGTTGTCTCCGAGTGGAGTGTGCTGATGGGTTTTGTTCCTGCAGGAAGTTTACTGAAAAATTCCACTCAGTTTTGAGGGTAAGTACGTCTGTGCAACTTAGAAACCCTAAAATGCCTGTCTAATAACACAGCAGTAACAGTTTTCGTTTCGGTGTACAATAGAAATTGGGACAAGGATGGAAATTTAATTCCTGTCTTCACTGGAGTATCTGTGCTTATGCTAACGTTGGGACTGATTTATATGGATTGCATCCACTCTGTAATAATTGCTAGCCAGTGCCCATTTGTGAAGATACATTGTGTGGCCCTCAGCTACTGCTATCACTCTCCTCGCTTTGCTCGACTGGTAGCCCGTGGCAATTCCCTGAAATAAGCTGCATGAGTAGCATAGATTGCAAACTTTAGCTCTGGAGAAATACCTAAGTCCACACTCATTTGACTCAAACTGAAAGAAAATTTAATTCCAGGCATTATTTGACCTTTTTGTGATAGCTGAGTGAATAAGCAGACGCAACCAAGGTATTGCAATTTTTTTCCAATGACTTAATGATTAACCATATATTTCTGCTTGTCTAATTAAAATATAGTCAGTGAATGAATGTGGAGGTGTTTTCTTTATGCATTTGTTTCATATTGATAACATAGTTAGCTAACAAATGATCTTCCTAACTGCAAGGAGTATTACAGTGTTTATTCCATGTGCAGAGGCACGATTGACACATGACTGCAGCTTCTGTGAATGTTTATTCATAGCACATGGATATAATGTTTGTTTGCTTGCTTTGAATGGAGCTCAATAAGTAAATGTCTTATTTTTTCTATATCATAGCTAGAACAGGGGCTACTAAGAAGCAGATGGTGTTAATGTTCTTGACACCAAGATGTATCTATTGCCATAATTAAGGATTTCTCAGAAATATTAGTACCACGATTTGCAAATGTAAGGAAAAGCATGTTTTGTGTTTTAAAACAGAAAAAGGCTGACAGTAAAATCATGCCTCCTGCTGCTGCTTTTATGAGTTTGACTCGTGGCTGGAGTTTTTCTGTATGGGTGGTGTGTTAATGCTTTTCTTGACAGGGTTATTAGCTTACATCCTCCTCTGCCATGAAACAAAATGTTGGTGTTTTAAATAAGGGTCTGCCTCTTTCTGTTGGCACCAGAATGCATTTGGATTTTTATAAAGTACTCCAAATGGTGTTCATTACCTTATCAGTTTCTTCTTCACCTCTTGTGTATTTAATTTCACTGGTTGGTTGTTTCCTTATTTTTCCTCTAACCTTGTTTTTTTTAATTTATTCACGCACCATAGAGCAGATAAAGCAGATGATGAAGATGATGAAGATCTGACAGTGAATAAAACATGGGTCCTTGCACCAAAGATTCATGGTGGGGATGTAACTCACATACTGGACTCCTTACTTCAAGGATATGACAATAAGCTTCGGCCAGATATTGGGGGTAAGCCCTTAAAATAATTCAGTAAATAGAAGATGTTAACCAGGGATGGCCTGCATTTCATCACAGGTGGCAAAAATCTGCTTAGTGCAATTTTTAAAATGTAATATTGCAAGTTTAACATAACAGCAATAAAAAGCAGTGGTTTTCTGGAACTGTTGATATCATGTTCTATGCAAGAGTAAAATTTATTATGTTATATTTACAATCTTACATATAAAATAACTTTTTTGGGACAGTGGGCAATCTATAATAAGTCATTAGAAGGCATTTTGCTTTGTTTAACTAAGATCTTCTGATAGAAAGAATTGCAGGAATAAAGACATGGTTATTTAAAGATTTTATCCTGATTCTTTAGGAGTTTGTTAAAGAATTATTCTTAGATGTTTTTACTCTTACAGTAGAAAATACACTTTAAGTGTGAGTTTTGAGCAAATTTTACTCAACCCAGTTCTCTTCTTCCCTTAGTTCAGATATTGAAAAACTTCCTAAGAATCTGAAAATATAACTTAGGACTATATCTTTTCTAGAGGAACATAGGAAGGAAGACTGCATTGCCTTAGATCAAGCTTCACAGCTAGGAGGAAGGCAGTTTTGGCTTTCAGTACTCATTGCATCAGTCTGCAGTAACTATGAAGTGGAAATGTTTGGAAGACCCTTGTGTTGAAAACATGCAACACAGGCAACCTTGATAGCTTTTGTCTACCACGTGTGCTGGCTCTAACTAAGGAAAAAATAGTTAGTTTTCTTGGAGTTTGTTTCCTGAACTGTGAAGGAAAAGGTGGAAGAAAATTATCTGTAAAATACTTGGCATTCCCTATCAAAGGAATGCCACATAAGTCTGTAAGCTGCTTATATGATAAAAATTACAGTATAGACTTGTTTCATTTATGCAGGAGAACAGAGAGGTGCAATCTCAAACTAAGTTTTTTCTTTTGAAAGCTTCTGACAAATTATTTTCTACCCCAAATTTTTTAGCTCTGTTTTGTTGTTGCTGAATGGCAGCTTTACCCTCCCTGCCATAATACAGTCACATGTACTTCTCCTGAAGTTTGCTGTCTTTACCTTCATGTTCATTTAATTGAATTACTGCAGAAATTTAGACAACAATAAAGGTCTTCTGGAATATTTTTCCTTAAATTCAATTGTATAGCTTTGTTTTTTTTTCCCCTGAGTCCTTGTTGCAGTACACAGCAGAGGGATTATGAGGGAATAAACTATTTCCACTAGGATTACTGCTAATGATTAGCTAGTAGGTGGGGATGAAAGAGAGGAGAATTCTGTTTCTCTTCTCTCCTCATAAAAATTAGAGATATATAGCAGGAAAATAGAGGAAGAGTTTACTCTGACAGGCTGTATCTATTTAGACAGCCATGGTAGAATCTGGTGTAATCTTTATGTTCACTTTTTTAGTTATGCACTGTCTTGATAGGAAAGGAGCTCTGCCTTTTTGTAACTCAATATACAGCTTGTTGGACTCCAATTATCAGTTCCTGAAAGAAGACACTTGGTTCTAGCTTCTCCCACACAGATGCTCCCTTGTTTTTCCTTCTTCACTCTCTTGGTGCAGTACTTTTGTGCCAGTTTGAGCTCTGCTATCTGAGACCTGCCTCCATCCAACATATTCAAATATAAGGCTGGTTGTGAACAGGAGGCATTTGAGAGTATTCACTTTGTTGCCAGGAGGACAAATATTAAGACTGACTCTCTCCTGGGTGGAAATTGCAGACTTTTGCCACACAGCAGAAACTTTGAACAGCCAGAAGATGAAATTTCCAGCTTCAGGTGAAGGCATTGCATTCTGTTCAGCCACTTGGAAACTGCAGCAGGTATTGAACAGGTAGAAAAACCAAAATCAGACTACGGTATATCCATCTTGGTCTGCTCCAATTATGTGGATAATATCTGGTGTCACATTCCTCATCTTCAGAGTGTATGTCAGTACTTGTACAACAAGGTTATTGAACTGGAATTCTAATTATCCTTCTAAGCAAAAATATCCCACAGAACAATTTTACTATTGAATTACAAAGCTCTGTTACAATAGCAGTGTTTTTTGTTTGAACCTGGACTTCTTGGATTTGACTAGCAGAGCAGAATGTTGTTTTCTTCCTGGTGTTGACACAGAATTTCAGCTTCCAGAGTGAGATAAGGTGTTTCATTGTTAAACATGCACTTACTTGAAGGAGATGGTGAAGGAGAACCAAATGAAAATTGAAATGTCAGGGGCAATACTCAAAATTAATAGGAGAAAACCACACTCTGCCATTTTCTGTTTGTCTTACTCAAATATCCATGAGTTGTAGTGATTTCTTAACTGCCACCCTGTATTAATCTTTCTAGTCTTTGACTCAATTTATGCAATATACTTTGAGGTGTTTGGAGCACAAAGACATTAGTATTAAAGTACCTTCTGCTCAGGGTGAAGTAATAGTAGTTACCTGAAGCTTCTTACCTGTAGTATAAAACTCTTTAATTACAGATACAACATTGAAGTGTTGATAAAACAGTACTGTTCTCTCTGTAAGGTTACCTTTTAGCTCACTGATTTTATCAGCACACTGGTTTTAGCTTCAGTCCTTGATCAAAAGAGCTGTTACTTTTCCACTTTCCTTTTTAAAGGAAAGAATCCTGGCTGCACCTCTTCCATCTCTTACCCCACAGGGACACTGATATATTAATATTAGCCTATCAATGTACAGCAGATTTTTTCCACCTATGTCTCTTGTCCAGTGTTGTGAGTGAAACACAACTGATCAAGCTGGAAGGTCAATTAATAATAGGGAATAATCATACAAGCAGGGCATGGGTAAGCAATTGCTTCTCAGTGCATTAATGTGACAGGTCACATACTCAGGAAAATAAAGGATACGTGGGCAAAAAGTGGCCTTTCAAGAGATTAATAAATAGAAGCACTAATTCTGAAAACATAAGGATTAAGAGTTGGACTTGATGATCTTGGAGGTCTCTTCCAACCCAGATAATTCTGTGATTCTATGATATTCTGTTTAGCAGGTGCCCTTAGTGTAACACTGATGAAACGATGATATAGGTAGGAAAATAACAAGCCTGGAGAAGCAGGAATATATCAGGCAAAGTTAGATGGGGATGTACTCTGAGATGAAGAATATTTTGCAGGAGATAAAGGAAACTGAAATGCAAGAGCAAGATGTAGAAGAGGATATGCAGAGAATGTTAAAGGTACAGGATGCGTGCACTGCATAGAAAAGGATGGATGTAATAAAAGTGGTGGAGTAGGAGTATTTGCTAAAAATCAGTTTCCTTTAAATGAAAAGGTAAAAGAAGAAACGTGGAGAAGAGGGCTCTGCTTTCAGCAAAATCACTCTGAAAAAGATCTTCAAAGATGGAGCTGGAAACCTGCTGTAGACACTTGAGGCTGAATTTTCAGTATTGGCAGCCATATGACTGATACTCTTAAATAACTGGTTGTGAGAATTGTTTTATTTCATTAAAAACTATTACAAGTTGAAGGCACCTGATATTCTTGAAAGTGGCAGTCACCTAATTTATTTGCTAAATAACTGCTTTATCACCAAGAAGAGATGCTTCTTTAGGCAATTAATGAAGAGTTATAGAAAATATTATCAAAGAAAACAAGCCTGGATGAAATTATCAAAAGTAGTCTTAGTTTAAGTTATTAAATAGCATGATAAGTAATAAAAATAATAATAAAAAAGTGATATATCTTAGACCTTCTTTCCAAAATAGGGAATTGTGGTAAACAACAGGAACTTTATTAAGCAATAAAAAGTGTAATATTCTGCACTTTTACGATCTTGATTATAATTTCTGTCAGGAGATGGGGGTTATAGACTGAGAATAACTGATAAGAAGAGCTCTTCAATGGAGCAGGCAGAGATATTTCAAATAGCAAAAGCTGAAAATTTGTGCCATCTCTTTCTCCTCTTCCTTAGAAGCTTCTGGAAGTTTACAGTACTGTTTTGCCTTCTTCCTACTCCCAGTGTTTTCAAGGCTGATAGCAAATTTTTAAAGTAAAACAAGTATTTTTCTGTAGAAACATCTTCTCAAACCCTCTTTCTCTGTTAGCTCTTTGTGGATGAACAATAGTAACTGCATGGATGCCAAATGGGTATCAAAACTGTGTTTTCCTTCAGCATTTGTTATTTTCATGGGTTTGTACCTAGTTCAGGAGCGTGAGAAGAATGAATGTTCTTCAGATTCACAGAAGCACTTTGCTCTGTACCATACAGAAGGACTAAGGTAACAAAACAGCCTCTTCCTCTCTTCTTTCTCTGGATCATTTGGGTCAATTAAAATAATTTCAACAGAGGCACATTTTCAGACTCTCCACTGGCTCCTAATAGCTCTAATAATCTTACTCAGAGCAGTATGGAAAAGGCAAATTGAACTCCGTGGCCTGTTACAGGAGAGCCCTTGTGACAGATCAAGTACTGCTTACTGCAAGCTGGAATTTCATAAAATTGACAGTGCTCACATTAAAATCTGGCTTACTGACAGATCTCAATATTTAGTTATTAATAAGGAAATATCAGTGGTTGTGCTGTCTACAGTGGGGTCTCATAGGAAAGTCTTGATCAAGAATTGATCAAGATGATATTTTGATGATATCAAAATGATATTTTGAATTATTTCAGCAATGGATTTTTGTAGTAAAATTGGCAGATGGCACAAAGGCTGGAAAGGGAGAAGCTGTATCTGCAGAGGAATAATTTGCTCCTTCATTAAAACTGGAGACACAAAATTTGAGAGGGGGGGAAAAAGAAAGTTTGGTGGGGGGAAGCCTGTGGGTCATATTTCAAGATGAGAGATTCTAAATAGTAAAGCAGTGATTTAGGGGAAATCTTAGATATTTTGTGTAGTGTAGGATCTTAGCTATGCACCCCCTGAACGTTGTCTTGAGATAAGTCCCCTTTTGAAGAGAAACACAGGTAGAAATCTGGAAATTCAAGCAGCACTGGTTACAAAAATTTCCAGTCCAGTTGTCCACATTTCAAGATGGAAATGATGGGACAAGTTTAGAAGTTCAAACTGAACAGATTATCTGCAGGTTGCATTTGCAGGATGTGGAATGGACTCTTCAGCATCCTGAAGGCAAGTTTCAAAGGTGACCTTAATCACTGTGTGTAGGTACTTGCTTCTGAAGAAGAGGTTTGGTATAGATCTAGGCAGTGCTAAAAGCTGGAGTTAAAGACTTGAACCTCACAACAAAGCAATGTTTCTAAGAAGAATTAAAATTTCTTTCAAGGTTTAGTCCCAGCCTGGCTTGGTTGGCAGCTAAGCACAAGTAGTTGCAATACCAATTCCCTTCCCTCCTCTTTCCAGGGAAGGGGGGAAGGGAAATGAGAGAAAAAGGCTTGTGGGTTAGAAATGAGAACTAAAACAGCTTTAATGAAACAACAACAACAACAAAAATACAATTAATAAGAAAATAATAAAATATGGGATATTAAAAACACACCCTCACGATTATGTCTCCACTGACACTGCAGAGCAGGCACAGGGAAAATGCCCCACACTGAAATTAGCAGCAGGAGGGAGCTGGACTCTGGAACTGGGTTCAAGAATATGTGGATCCAGGATCAGGGGCAGAAAGAAAGACAAGGTCTGTGTTGAATGCTGTCTGTCCAGGAAGAGAGATTTGACCCTTGTGATGTCTCGGTTTTATCCCAACTATGACATATATGGAATGGAATACTCTGTTGGTCAGTTTTGGGTGGCCTGTTCCTCCCTGCAGGTTCAACCCTCTTTCACCCCTATCACTTATGGCATTCCACCAACTTGGTTTCTGTAGGAATGGGTGTTAGCAGTGGTCTGTCTGCATGCCAGTGCTCTGTGTTATGGCTTCTGGAGAGAAAAGCTGTCTGCAAAACACACAGTTAACTTCAGAAAATGATGAGGCTTAGCTGAAAAGTTAGAAAAACTGATTCTACTTTAGCTCAAACCAGAAGAACTTCCTAGTAATATGAGGGAAAATGAGTGGATTCTGCATTACTTGAGCAATGAGGCAAGGTACCCTTTGGTCCACTTCCTTGTGTTCTAGTCACACCAATAATCAGATTTGGACTCAGGGAGGTTTTCCTCCTAAGTGAGACTGGCAGGGAGAATATATCTTGGTATATTTAGGAAATGTATCTTCCCCGTTGTTGTAGCTGGCAAGGATGTTAATAAAACCCTGCTTCTTTTTTTGTGACTGAGTTTTAGATTTTTCAGATTTGAAAAATACTCTTACTTAAGATTTTAGGTTTGTGCTTAGATGATCTCTGATGGTTTGCAGTATAAAGAAGTCAAATCTGATGACCTAAGGTCCATCTCCTACGAAACCCAAGTTCCTTTTTTATTTGTGCCTTCAGCCTTTTCCATCTTCAGAGATGCTTCATTGTAATGTGCCAGATCATGAATACCAGCAGAGCTTTATTATATTAACCCTCTTCATTCCACTGGGGACTAGGACATATGTCCTCTTGTGTTCACTTCTGTCTCTCCAGTACAGGATAGAAGAAAATAGTTGGTAAACTGATGAAATTAAAATGCATCCTGGCCTCTTCTATTCTGTTCCTTTTCCCCATATAATGCAGTTTGGAGGAAAAAAAATGAATTATTTTTGCTACCTGTACTTCAGATGTGACTTTCATGGGAAGTCACTTAGGCTTTGTACCCTTCTGTAAGTGTACCTAGGAGGAGAGTATAACCTGAAAAGGAATATATTTTTAAAACAGGTAATTTTTGTCTGCCCAGTGAGAGTGGTTTCCCTGTGTTTTTAAAGAAAAACATGTTTGGAAATGTTTAACTTTTAAATTACTTTTACTTGGGGAGCTTGCAGTTTGGTGTGTGTTAATCAAGCTGAGGAAAGGATATCAGTAAACCTTAGGTGTACTGTAGTTACGGGAATTGAGGAAATCAATGCTGAAAAGTTATTTTATTTTTGTTACATGTTTGCAGTAGGAATCAACAGAAAGCACTGCATATTGATTCCTTATAGCTGATAAACACATCTGCTTCCAGACCTCATGGTTTGTTGTTTGAGCAATTTTCCCCAAATATTTTATTTCTGTTTATGATTAAACTTTTATGTTGGAGGACAGATCTTTCCTTTCCTTTCCTTTCCTTTCCTTTCCTTTCCTTTCCTTTCCTTTCCTTTCCTTTCCTTTCCTTTCCTTTCCTTTCCTTTCCTTTCCTTTCCTTTCCTTTCCTTTCCTTTCCTTTCCTTTCCTTTCCTTTCCTTTCCTTTCCTTTCCTTTCCTTTCCTTTCCTTTCCTTTCCTCTCCTCTCCTCTCCTCTCCTCTCCTCTCCTCTCCTCTCCTCTCCTCTCCTCTCCTCTCCTCTCCTCTCCTCTCCTCTCCTCTCCTCTCCTCTCCTCTCCTCTCCTCTCCTCTCCTCTCCTCTCCTCTCCTCTCCTCTCCTCTCCTCTCCTCTCCTCTCCTCTCCTCTCCTCTCCTCTCCTCTCCTCTCCTCTCCTCTCCTCTCCTCTCCTCTCCTCTCCTCTCCTCTCCTCTCCTCTCCTCTCCTCTCCTCTCCTCTCCTCTCCTCTCCTCTCCTCTCCTCTCCTCTCCTCTCCTCTCCTCTCTCCTCTCCTCTCCTCTCCTCTCCTCTCCTCTCCTCTCCTCTCCTCTCCTCTCCTCTCCTCTCCTCTCCTCTCCTTCCCCTTCCCTTTCCCTTTCCCTTTCCCTATACCTTTTATACCCATCATATCTATTAAAAAAACACAGGTGGGAATTGCATTATGAAGCAAAAAAATTCATGTTAATAATTCTAAGAATGGATATGGACTAAGGGAGCAAAGCCACGTATGGTTCTTCACAGAATGAACAAACCAGGGATTTAATTATTCTCACTCTAATAAAAGAATATCAAATTTGTTGTTGTTTTAGTAAATAAGTTGAATTGCACTAACAATGTACAAAGTTAATGAAATATGTAATTATTATGGTTACTGTTTTGTTTAGTGAGAACTACAGTAATTGAAACAGATGTCTATGTTAACAGCATTGGCCCAGTTGACCCAATAGTTCGTATTATTGACAGAAAACATTATCTAGATGGGTTAATATTATGAAATAATTTAAATAATTTAAATCTCACTCAAATAAGTTCTTTAATTTCTTACTGTGTATTCTTATGCTGCTGGATTTTATTGTGATTATTATGGAAACACATTTTAAATTGTGGTAATTTTAAAAATATATTTCTTCATTAAAAAATATGAGGCCACGCAGAGGACATTGTGTCAGGTCCTTATTTTGGTTTATATTGAATGTTTTCACTATATTTGCTTATACCTGGTTTATCTCTGGCCCAGTTTAATTTCTGAGGCTACAATTGACTCAGCATTTGTTCAGTGCAGTGAATTATTACTACTTTTAGAGTTCATACATATAAAAATTTGAAATTAACTCTTTTACCCTTATTTTTCCATTCTTATTTAGTCGTGTAGGTCCTCTCCAGTGTGTGTGCATGTGTACACATAGCTGCTCTTTTCAGAAGGGAAGCAATGCTTCTCATCTTGTTTCCAGTAGACCTGTTGGGATCTGACTGACTTGGTGTGAACCCTGCAGTGACAGCACTTGGGAGGAAGTTGAAACCGTGGCCTTTTTTGGCATCACTTTGATTTTCTCTGCTGATATTCATTGTGTGAAAAGGTGGTGTAGGAGGCTCTAGAAAGGCCCTGTTGCACCACTTCTCCTGGGGGCTGCTAAGACCGGGGCTGGCCCTTGGGGGAGGTTGAGCTGAGCTCCCTCCTGCCTTTTCCCTTATGGAATTGCTGGAAGTGTTGCATTTGCTTGGCAGAGAGGTCTCATTCAGTCTGAGGCTGGAGTGTGCCAGTGCAGGGGGCTTGTGAGCACTTGGTGGAAGCACAGTGATTCTGTATTACTGAGGATCTTGTAGTTTACACGTGTGTCATCGTGCTTGGGTGTGGAATATTGACCTTCAGTCATGGGAAGCCAAGCAGGAAAAAACTTGGATACTATGGATACTGTGGATACTTGGAGAGAAATATATATTGTAATATATACTAAGGATACTATGGTACTTGGATACTGTAGATAAAGGTGCCAAAAGCAGATGATGCAGATCCATGGTGAGGAATATTCCAGCATGATGGTCTAACAAGCTTAGGGTTGTCATTGCCTGGGGCTGTGGCAGGGGTGTCCACATCTCAGGGCAGGGCTGTATGTGTATAAAGGCATGAAAGAGCAGAAGAGTGGTGGGGTAGGGGAAACTCTTCAGATTTCATGGCTAGTATGAGTGGTGCCTGGTTTTCTTTGTCTTCCTACTTCAGTCTTTCTCCCTTGTTTCTTTCCATTCTGTTGTCTTGTGAAGGAACTTATTGTGGGAGCAAAATGTGTGAGCAGGCAGCTGCCTGTAAAGAGGATGTTGCAAATGAAGCTTTCTTTTCCAGTTACCAGTGTAAGTCCTTCAGCCTGGGGCCAGCAGGTATTGCATACACTGGAACTGAAAACCAGAAGTGCTTACAGCTTTCCAGTTTTAAGGAATCAGCATGTGGATGGCCTTGCAGAGTGGCTCTGCCCCATCTCCTGTGCTCTCTTCTTTCCTCTGCATGGTGCCAACATCTCCCTTCTGCCCACTCAGCCCAGGGCCTGGGAAGCAGAGTTGTTATGCACTGCACTTGCAGTAATGACACTGGATTACTTAATGCCACTTGTTTAGAGGTTCTCCCCACATCTGCTAGAGTTGTCCTAGAGCTGGTTGGTGATACTCTTGCCCTGGTGCTAATAAAAGTCACTTATACTCTCTTTTAGTCCAAGGTAAGGATAGCATCATGTTGAAATGCATATTACTTCATTGGAGAGCAGGATATTAGTTGTTATAATGTATATCAACTGAATATTGACCCCTCTAACCTTCTGATTTCTGTTAAAAAAAAGAGATAACAATGAAGCATGTCACCAAAGGGTAATAAGGTGAATGTCATGAAGGCATAGAACTTTAAAAAATATTCCATGGGTTTTAAAAATGGGCAGAGAACTACTTAGGAATTTAAATCATAGTTTAAGGGCACTACAGTCTTCGTAAAAGAGCAGTTGCCTTCACTGGGCTTGGGTTCCAGGAACCTGGATCATAGGGCCATCTAATGTCATTACAAAACTCAAATATTTGTAAAAGTAAATAAAAGCATATATATGCAAATAATTTAATTAAGGTTTCTAGAAAAAGATGGCTTTAATCTGGGAAACAACATTTTCAGCAAAAAAATAATCACACACTGGACTCTGTAAGCTCTCTTTGTGTGAGCTGTTGGTTTTATTAGGAAGGTGCTTTCCCTGGAGTCAATATTGTTGGAGATTGTTAACCAATAATCCAAAAATTACTTCCTTTTCAAGGGCTCTCCTTAGCCCTTTATTTGATCACTTAATGTGAGAACACAGATCTGTGATTTCCCCCTTGGATTATTCATTTGCCAGATATGTTAATTCATTCTGGCAAATGATGTCCTTCAGCTTTTAGTTTGGATACAACTAAAATGCAGAGAACATTTTTTTCTAACGATGCTGCTGCAGCAGCAAATCAAGGGAGTGTGTTTGTCTGAAAGCTTCAGAGGGCACGTGTTGTGAAATGAATTTATTTTTATAATTCAGTCTATTTTCCTCTTGCTGTCTAATGGACTTTCACTTTCATAAAAGAGGTGCTTTAAGTATATGTGTGACATTCATTAGAATTTGTTTTGTAAGCTGTTGTGTATTGGCTTTCACAATTTAACAAAGATCCACACAAAGTTCTGGATGGTACAGACACCACATGCTGAAGAGATATTTTTCTACAGCATGTGATCTCTTTAGGCATCTGCAGCCTGAGTAAACATTTTAACAGTTGTCTGGATCAGTGGATATTTAACCTTCTAATACTCATCAAATCTGAAGATTTTTGCATCTGTCTTTTAGAGCCAACCCGTGCTATGCATTATGCAACAATCATGTAAAATGCAGCTAAGTGCATTATTTGTGGCCAAAGTCTTGATCATCAACAGCTCTGCAGTGGTCTAGGGATTTCTTAGCAGATTTTAGACATGTAATGAATATTTAGAGCTTAGTTTTCCTCTATGTGGAAGCTCATTCAGTTGAACACTTAATGTACATGAGCTGGGCTCTTACTGCCTTTCTCTTTCTTTCCAGATTAGGGCCAAGGTGAAGAAAACCTTCTCTGTTTGGTGGTACCAGTAGCAGAATCTGATACATGGTCCCTGTTTAGAAATCCACGTTGATCCATCTTGCTGTGGGTCTCATTAGCTTTGTCTGTCCTCTGTTCATCCCCAAAACCCTGTGTGTTCATAAATACATAACATTTTGTGCTACTGGTGCCCACGAGGTCCAGGAAAGAATCATAGCAGTGCCAACAAGACCCTGGCAGTGCCAACAAGACCCTGGCAGTGCCAACAAGACCATGCAAGTGTGCAGTTCGGTGTTTTGGGTGAGGCATGGCAGCCCTCCAAAACATTTTTACTTTCCTTTACCTGAGGGAATACTTGATCTTGTAAATTCTGTTTGATCAAAACTCTCATGACAACAAAAGACTGCTACCCCCAAATGAGAGAAATTTTTGGAGAAGGAATACAGAAGCAGTTCCATAAGTAAGATGCAGTATTGCATCGTTGTGTCAAAAATGAAGAGCAAAGAGAAAAGTGTGTATTTTCTCTATTTAATACAATTTCATATAGTAAATACTGTAGCAATATTCAATTAAAAAATAAGAAAGGTTTAGAAAGAGGCAGATGCAAAGACATCAAGACTGATAGATTAAAAATAGCCAAAAGAAAATGTTCTGCCTGTCCCTCTCTGTCTGTCTAGATGTAAAAATATGTATGTTACAGAAGCAGAATTATGTTTTAAAATGCTTTTAATTTTTTTATGTGTTTTTAAGTAATGATTTAACATTTTGAAATGTTAGTGTATTTGTCATAGTTTAAACCCAGCCAGGAACTGAGCACCAGACAGCCACTCACTCACTCCCCTTGCAGCGGGCTGGGGGAGAGAACTGGAAGGGTAAGAAAACTCGTGGGTTGAGATAAAGGCAGTTTAAGAGGTAAAGCAAAGCCTTGTGTGCAAGCAGAGAAAAACAAGGAGTTCATTCACCATTTCCCATCAGCAGGCAGGTGTTCAGCCAGCTCCAGGAGAGCAGGGCTCCAGCATGCACAGTGGTTACTTGGGAAGAGACACCACCACTCTGAATGACCTCCCCTTCCTTCTTCTTCCTCCAGCTTTATATGCTGAGCACAGTACCAAGTGGTATGGAACATCCCTGTGGTCAGTTGGGGTAAGGGGCAGAAAGGGCCCTGACTCCTTGTAAGCACTGGCTCAGAATAGCCAAAATATCCCTGTGTTTCCAGCCCTGTACTGGCTACTGTGGAGAAAATTAACTCAACTTCAGCCAAAGTCAGCACAGTATAATTGTCATTTTTGTATATTTCAGGTCTTCATATTTTTTCTCCTTCCCTTGCTGTGGGTGCAGATGATGCTCTCTACTTAGCTTTTGTATTTATTGATGGAACTCGCTATTAGAAGGTCCAGACCAAAAATTCCAGGATAAATTTCTAGCACTGCACTTCACTGAAGCAGTTCAGTTTCCTTTTTTTTTCCTCCCAACATTTCTCTCTCTTCTGTGTATGATTTAGCTTTTGCCACATGATCTTTGCTAGGTGAGTGTTGGTCTCTTCTCCCAAGTGACAGTGACAGGATGAGAGGAAATGGCCTCAAGTTGCACCAGGGGAGGTTCAGACTGGACATCAGGAAAAATTCCTTCACTGAAAGGGTTCTCAGGGCCTGGAAGGGTTGAATCCCCATCCCTGGAGGTGTTTAAAAGGCAGGTGGATGAGTTTCTTAGGGACATGGTTTAGTGAGGGGACAGGGACGGCTGGACTGGATGATCTCAGAGATATTTTCCAGCCAAATGACTCTGATTCATTGAAGGCTACTGTGACCAGAAGCTGATATCACTCTTATTTTTAACAAGATAGCTGGACCACTGAATAAATCAGATATTCACTGTATACTCAATGTGCTTATTTGGTACTCAGGTTGCATGGCCTGAGTGCTGTTTGGATCAAATATTTCCCATCATAATTTTAAGTATCCTTTGACTTCAAAATTAGGTTTAATTCTCAAGCAGCAGGCTTTTTATTTTTATTCTTTTTTCTTAAGTGTGACCAGTATCCTACTACAGATTGCTCAGTGTTATTGTACTTGTGGAGGATGCTTTGTGGTCTTAGTCTACTACTCTCTAAATTGTAAGTTGAATGTTTTGTTCTCTTACTTTACAGTGCCAGGTAATTTACAGAAAACACAGTAGAATATAAGTAATCATGACCTGAAGAAACATTACTACCATGCAGTAGTCAAAGACACACACACTCTTTGTGTTCATTATTCTCTAAATCAATGTATTTTAACTCTGTTTTTGAATGGTATTAAATGAGTTGTTACTGAATGAGTAGTAAGTAGAATAAAGGAGAGATGAAGCTTAGGAAGAGACAAAGAGGTGCTGGAATTAGCAAGGCCCTGATCCTGCAGATACCTGCAGATATCAGGAGTTGCACAGTGGAAACCAAGCCCAGATAAGTTTCCTTGCCATTAAAGTTGGGATCTTGGAGCATGATGGGAAAACCATGGAAATAAAATAATTGTTTATGGGACCAATTTTGACTGTTTGAGTGTCTCTTGTTGCAGGAAGGTTGATGTAGCTGCAGAATTTAGAAAGTGCAGTTAATGGAGTTGATAAATCATTATTGACAACCTGTAATCCATATCAGTATTCTCTCCTGGATTTTTTAGTGTGTGTATATATATATATGTTTATATGTATATATGTACATATATATATGCATTTTAATGTTTTTTTCTGAGTGGTCTTTTTTGTTTCTTTCTGTAGTTTAATATTTTGGGGGTTTTTTTATGAATGTCATCAGATGAAATGTTTAAGTTTCATTTGAAAAGCAACCCAAATCTTTTTACATCCTTTTCAGTGTGCGAATACGTATAGATTATATTTATATTTATCATCTACTTCCTCTCCTTATACTCTCTTCAAATGGTCACAATCTAAGCTGATCAAATAAAAGCAGTGTTTTTGCTGAAGTGCTTTGGTTATTTTTCTAGCTAATCTTTTGACTATTGGCAAGATTTTAATTATAGTTTTTAATCTACCGAGCATTGAAATAAATCTTGCCTTTTATTCATATTGCTGTTTGCACCTGTTGCTTTGTATGTTCAAATTAAGGACTGGACAAGCACAGATACCAAATTATGATGTAAAGAGTGATGGCTTTTTGTCTCTACTGTGACTGTGTAGGTATTGCTGTACTCCCTCACCTGTAGATATGATTTGCTGTATTTCCACTTACCCCGTGCATATGTTCTCACGGCGTCTTCCAGTGTGATTATCTGTATAATTATAGCAATTATAGGTGGTTACAGGAGTCTGGGAGCAGATGTTGTGCACTTCTATTCAGAGTATTTCTCCAATTTCTATCACTCCCACAGCTACAGTATCATGAATGTGTTGTTACATTATCAGAATGCTTGTGATTTGTTGGATATAAAATATCCAACAAATATATAACCATGATCCTACCCCAAGGTCACTTGTTTTTATTTACTCTAGTGAGCAAATGGCTTATCAAAACAAAAATCATGAGTTTTGCTTCTGTCAGAGCCATGGGGATAAAGCTCTGAAACTATTGTTGACCCTCAAGCAGCTCGAAAATCTTTGTAAAGGGCTTTTGAAGTAGTCCACGTGGGAGAGCAACCACGTTTTGGACATTTTGTTAAGAGTAGTTACACATCAAAGATAGGTCAAATATTTTAATAAATAACTTAACAGCCCCATATTGATGTCCAGAGATATTTTGGTGAGTGAAAAGATAAAGGTTAGGAGTGATTATTGGCAGCACATTGGCAAGATGAAGATAAATGGACTGAGGCTTGGTGCTTTATTTGGTACTTCCCTCTTAGGAAAGCATGTGGTGAAAATGTCTTGAAGCTCAGATAACTGAATAAGATGAAAACATGTCACATTTGGTAACTGAACTGAGTTCAGGGGCTCCCTGTGAAACAGGACTCTGAATTGACTTGTTGAGTTCCAGAAAACTCCAGGTGTACTTGAGGTGAAATTTTGAATCTGGGAGAAAAGCTGGTGTGGTTTTCTCAGCAAAGATAAAATGACAGGAGTGTGTTTTTATTAGTTCATCTCTGAAATTCAGTTAACAAATTTTATTGCAGGCCTGCAGTTTGCTAATACAGTTTTTCAGCTCTGAGTTTGCTTTTGGTACTATTCATTGCTTTTGTGTTTGACCCCAGAAAACCACTTTGTGCCACTTTGTTCCTGTTGCAGACAAAATGTGTTGCAGTTAACGTGATTCAGCCAACAATTTAGCTACTCACTGCTTGACTTCACACTTTTTACTGTGGAATATCAAATCAGTTGTGAGACTTCCAGAAAAAAATATACAAGAAAAATGGGGTTTTTTTTCTGCTTTGTAAGATTTTTTCCCCCATCTTTATATATATTAGTTTGGAATTGATGGGATGTGGTTTGTGATGAGAAACCATAGTGTAGGATGGTGTCTGCCTCCCTTTCTTTCACAGCTTTCCAATAAAAATCCCAATCCACTGGCCTATTTGCAGATTGTAATTGAACTGTACATGGCAATGAAATTGATGTTGAGGATTCTGTTTATTCCCATGCATAAGCTGTTCCTACTTTATTTGAAGTAATTGCTTTTATTTACTGATTTATTTTCTCTGAGACTATACAGAGTATTCACAGTTTGTTCACTGCCTGGACTTTTGATGGTAATCCTTGATTAGTGCTTGTGTTTCTAACCTTTGGAGTTTGTTATGATCTTGTAGAGAGGAAAGAGGTAGAGGAGGATTGCAGTTATCTGGAAATAATTAGGCAGGTGGACTCTTTAGCTGTGCAAAAAAGAGTTCAGTGATCTAATCAAGTGCCAAATATGAGTTAATGTGTGCTGTGGTTATTGAATTCTGTAAGGGTAAATAGGAATAAGCTATGGCTGTGACTAACACATTGATTCTGTTTTATTCTGCATGGCTAGTGTGTCATTACTTTCGTTTTAAAGAAAGAGCAGTAAACCAATTTTTATGGTTTCCCAGTGGCACTGAATAGTGAATCCTATGAAAGATTAATAGAAGTAGTGATAAGAGTGTTGAATTTAACTTTTTGTGAGAAAACGAGGAAAACAAAATAGTTGCTCTGAAAGATTTGTTGCACTAAAAGAATATTGTATAAATCTGGCTGCTATTGTGCTTGCTCGTGTTGTGTCTAAACAAAGGTAGGGCTTTTATTAATCTGCTTTTGGAAACTACTTACAGGAAAGATTGTATAGTGATTTTTCTATCATCTTTTCAACACATTTTTGGGACTCATTTTCCTTTCTTAAAAGGAAATACGAAATATTTTTCAGGAGGTGCATGTTTAAGGGTAGAAATATTTCATAAATATTTCAGTGTATAAATCCATGAGATCTGGACTTTTCAGGCCCATTTCAAAATAAGGTTTTCAGAAAGAACCCAACATTCTTGATAACCCCCCGAGCATAGTTTCTCTTTCAGGTTATTGTCACAGCTGGATGCTGCCAGATTCTTGATTGTATGATCATCCTCTGTGTTTACCTGTGCTTGGTGACTGGCATCTGTTTGGACCCGTGCCACCTGGCCTCTTCTGTGGGGAAACTTGTGTTCAGAAGGGAGGCTGATGTACATTTGAGCCCCATTTTCACGTGGCTTACACCTCTGCAGTGTGAGTACCTGTGTGTGCTTGGTCCTTATGCTGAAGTTCACTTGAGTGAAAGATGGTGTAGGGAGAATGGGTTGAAAATGTGTGGCCATGCATGAGGAATATGTGCAGCCTCAGTATGTGTCAAAGAAGGAGAGGTCTCAGGGAGGCACAGGACAAACAGATGTGCTGAAGAAGTAGGTAATAACGTTCACTGAAGCAGATGTTAGAAGTGGGATAAATGCTCTTGGGAGAAATGAAGAGAGCAAGGACTCTGGATCCTTGCTGAAGGAAGAGGTGGATGAACTGCTGCTGCCACCCCCTGTGAGGCTGCAAGTTCTCATCTTTCAGGTGGGATGGTTGGTAAGATTATGCCTTTGGTTGGCTGGCTTGTGAAGGAGAGGGAGGTGTCTGGGTGCTGAAGTGTCAGTTTATAAATGGAGAACCACCCCCTGCAGGTATGTGACAAGAAGCTGGCAATTGGATCCGGTTATCCATTCAGCAAGGTACTTGGAAACAAGTAATTACTAATTTTATAGTATTAAACTACTGTGTGTTACATTATTTTTGAACAGTGATAGTTGTATCATGCAGGATTTTAACAAAGTTCCTTTTTTTCCCAAAAATGTTATTTAAACAACTCCACAAATGGACAAGTGTGATAAAAACCTGCACATTTAATACTCCAAAAATAAGAGAACACGAACATCTGGTTCTACTGAGGCTGTTCCTCTGCTTTGTGTGTTCAAAATAACCTGTGAGCCCCTCTTCTTCTTTTTATCTTAATTTATTAAGGTGGTTGCTGTTCTGTAACAACCTGAGTTTTCTTGCTGTGGGTGGATTTGACTGTAAAGACACTTCAGACTTCTTTTTCTCAGTGCTACTGTGAAGTGGCTGCTTAGAGGAGCACCCTCAGACTCAGACTGTCTGCTCTTTTCATATATTTTGACATGCCTGTTGATTTCACTCACTGACTTCTTTTATTTTTCTCCTGTTTGTACTGTAAATCTTTCTTCATTCTGTTCCTTTTAAGCCCATTAAAACCCTTCTGCTTTGAGCTCTCATTTACACTACAGCAAAGCAATTTCCTTTCCAGTTTTAACCAGAGATGATCAGTACAGGAAGTTGAATTTTAAGGTTAAACAGTCTCTGGGTTTTTACAGGTGTCTTTAACATTGTTTACAGATATAATCAAGGACTTGATTTGACCTGCAGAATCTTCCCCTGATGGCAATGCAGGAATTGCATTCCATTCCTTGTGATGCGAGGAATAAGTAGAGTTTTAGCAGAAATTCATGTTCTAAAATGCATTTTTGATTAGTCCTTTTGTTCCTTCTGTCCCTCCACTCTTTGCCTCATGCAGTAGTTATTCATCATCTCTGAGAGTCACCGAGTTACCTCAGTCCAGGTGATGTTTCAACTGCCATACCTTGCAAAGCAAGGACAAATATACCTCTTGCATATCAATTTCCTGAACCTGTTCTTCTCCCACCTGGAGCGGTGGGAAAACTGAGAGAGACTGATCTAGTTCTGAAATATCTGCCTTGTCACTTCTCAGGGATGAAGTGCCATATTTCCCAAACTTTCCTGGGAAATGGGTGGTATCAGCTGCAGAAATGAGCAAGGAGTCTGTAACTCATACAAGTTGGCTGCTGTGATTATTTAAAAGTGAAATGAAAGAGAAAAGCCCACTCCAACCAGCAAAGCTTTCCCCTTTTATTTAAAACCAGAGTTGACAGTCTGCACTGTGCATTTTCATTGGCCAAGTAACCTGGTAGTGACCCCTTTTGCTCAAGCAAGTCTTTGAACCACTGCCTCCTCCTCTCCTTCCCCTGCCCACACATCCCAGAGCAGAGAGGTGACAGCCAGCACCATGTCTAAACCTGGCCTTCACATCTTCGTGCACGAGAGCTGTTGAGTTGCTCTTTGGAGCCTTCATGGGGCAGCTGTGCAGGAAAGGTCACATCTGCCACCAAGCAGAAGAACTTTGGCCCTTAAGGTCAGAATTGTGGGTTGGAGCTGTGACAAATGTAACAGAGAAGAGGCTGCTTTGGTCCTTTGGCTGGAGTGCAGGAACAACTCACTGGGTTCTTTGAAAAGCAATATCTCATTACATCTGTAGTGTTTATGTGCCTTGAGTTTTGCTGTGTCAAGAATTGTCTTACTTAAAGACTTTGGCTTTTTTGTTTAGTGGTTTTGGTTTTGTTTTTCAGTTTCCTTGCTGGCCATACATCTACTGAGAATTCTGACTTTGTCAGAAAAGAGGCTTTAATAAGTAAAGTGGAATTGCTTTAGGGAAATTTCCTTCCTGATTATGATTATGTATACTTTTGTGTGTATGTAGATATACACGAGGCAGATGGTAGGATATAGTTCTGCAAACTGTGATGTTTACTTCCCACATATTCATGAATGTTTCAAATTCTTTAGTTTCTTGAAGGTTGTAAAATTTGGGGGAAATGTAGAAAGTTTATTTTCTTTGCTTCTTAAGAGATGCAGAATCTCTTTCTTGACAAACATAGTCTAGTGCTGAAGCATTAAGTTTGCCCTTTAATTTCTGTCTAGGTCCCCAGAGGTGGTTGCAGTGTGCAGGGAATTCCAAGTTACAGCACATTCCCATCACATCTCCTTAATTTATCAGTGTGTGTCAGGGGAGAGGAGGAAGGGACAGAAGGCTGTGTGTGTCTTTTGCCAGTCTGTAATTCCTCAGTTTGGGGTTACAGCCTGCTGTGTAAATAGTAATAAAAAAGAAAACTGAAGTGGCCTCATATTTATGTATTATTGAAAAAAAGCTTGCAAACTTTGGTAAACTTATGCATAGAAATGGATGTTTCTCTGTTTTTAGGAATACACTATAGATATAATTTTTGCCCAGACTTGGTATGACAGTCGTCTAAAATTTAACAGCTCAATGAAGGTGCTTATGCTTAATAGCAATATGGTTGGAAAAATTTGGATTCCAGACACTTTCTTCCGGAACTCCAGGAAATCTGATGCTCACTGGATCACAACTCCAAATCGTTTGCTTCGAATCTGGAGCGATGGAAGAGTATTATACACCCTAAGGTAGGTTTATATTAACTGAGTAGGAAAAAAACCAAACCTGTTATGAGCAGGAGTATGGAAATGATGAATATGAATCAAATCCATGGCATCCCTCTTGTTGTGGACCACGGGAATTTGTAAGGAGTTTACTAGAGGATTTTTTATTTTTTAAAAGAAAAATTATTTGATCATAAAAATCATTAATTTAATAGTATTGAAATATATTGCCTGGATATTTCAGTGAAGACAACTGAAAGAGTTAGATGGCAAATTTTAATCTCCTTTAGGTACAGGAAAGAATAAAATGAGGCTGTTACATAGCATGATGGTGGTCTGTCACCGACGTATCGCAGATCTAGTCATAAATTGTTTCACAGGCTTTCTGTTCTAAACAGTTCAGTATTTCCACCAAAATATATTCTATAAGGAAAAGATGGAATGCTTCAGAAAATAAAAAATCATAGGGAATTTCATTAAAACTAAGGCCCCACTCCTCCATGTAGTTTTGCACCTTTACCCTTGCAAGCTGTTCAAATAAAGAAATTTGCTCATCCCAGTTAGACATAAGCAAACAAGTTGGTGACAATTCTTCTTGGCAAATGGGAGATGCTTGGTCTGGTTTTAAGCTTCAAGTACTGATCTTTAAGTCACCTATCAAACAGATCTTGCAAGGCTGCAGTCTAAAGGAAGCATTTTAGGGTCATCTCTAAATTTTGGGGTTTTTTTCTTTTGAAGTGTGCCTAAAATATCTTGCAGTAAATTGGGAGCTGATTGAGAAACAGTCCCTGATGATGATGCCATAAATCTGCTTCTACTTTTAAGGTTTTATTTCCTTACTTTAAACAAGCAGCACCCTTTGATTGCTTTCTTTTCAGTCATTTATGCTGTTTTTATAAACAGACTCGTGTTGTACAAACGATTTATAGAATGTATCAGAAGGAAGATGAATTGGAATATTTGTAAGGATTTTTTTCTCCATACTCATCATTTGAGAGCGTGCAGATATCTCTGAAGAGCACTTTTTAGATAGTTTACTATGGTGGTGTTTAAAAAACTTCAGAGGTACTTCTGTTAACATGTTTATGCTTTTTGTTTCTTTTTGTAGCTAACGATTCGAGAATCATACTTGGATTTTACCTTTGTCCATTCGGTTTCATTGTACAATTTATTTTAAACAGAATCTTAGTAAAAAAAAGAAACACAATCAAAAAAAGCACATGAGCTCTCCCAAAGCAATAGGTTAGAATTATTGTCCTGGGTTTTGCAATGGTTGCTTGGGAGCTCTTTGGAAATCTGTTGTAGTATTTTCAAAAGCAGCAAGTGATTCACTCGATGCCACTGTGAGTCCTGAAGTATTTCTAAAATGCATATTTTTTTGTGTGAATTACTTGAATGCCTTAGACATTAAATGAGTAGAAATCTCAAGTCTGCTCATTCCCATCCATGGTACAGTCTTCATCAGAGCAGCTTCCATAGATAAGCCCAAGGGAGCCCTCACGTTCTCTCCCATGTACAAAGCCACCAGGTACAGTGATGCCAACTGCAATTTGACTTGGCCAATAAGTTCTTCAGAAACTTCCTTTATTTGCTGTCATAAACTCCCCTGCTTGCCCTGCCTTCTGTCCCTCCGTTGTAATCTCTATTTCTGCTAGAAAGTTGAGACATGCCCCCAAATCAATTGACATTTTTGAAATGGCTTGAAAAGCCGATTGAGAAAACAGAGGTCTTCAGGCTGCATATGGTGATGATTTTTATCCTTTGGAGATGATGCTGGATGGGTTTTACAGATACACAGTTGGCTGCATGTCTTTTAATTGCCATAATTCATTTCTGTGCATGTTCTTTACTATCTAGCCTGAAATGTCTGGATGCTTGAATAATCTTTTTTATCCCCTCCCACTCCTTTTCTAATTAGGCTGACAATTAATGCTGAATGTTATCTTCAGCTTCATAACTTTCCTATGGATGAACACTCATGTCCACTGGAGTTCTCAAGCTGTAGGTGGTAAAATACTAATTTTTTTTCTCCTCTTTACATTGTGGCTTTAAATTTCATTAAATTCTTGCAGCAAGAGAGCAAGTGTTTACTTTTTAAAGCCTTGTAGTGAAGGAAAGTACTGACCTGTTTAAATACTGGTTAGATTTATTGCATTAATTAATGTATTATTAAATGTAGTAGTGAATGAGTTGAATTATATGCATTTCATTTAGTTGCAACTTTAAAAAGAATTGTATTGTTTAGGAGTCTGATACAATGCCTATTCCAGTTAATGGAAATCCATTGCCCTGGAAGGTCTTTATTTTTCATTCCTGCCAGACTTGCCAGCTTTGAATTAGATCCATGTGGTGTACTTGAAAGGAGAAATAAGATCTGTTTTCTTCAACCTGTTCCTGTAAATGCTTCATCATTATGAGAGGTCCTTCTCCTTTCAGCAGGACTTATGTATGTGAGCAAGAAATAGAGCTTTGGGGCTTCATTTCTTTGTTGGAAACTATAAATTTTTTTAAAAAACCCCATATTATTCCTAAGGGAATTGTGCTATTGCTGGCTAAAGAAACTCCACCAGAACACAGCTAAATGATTTATTCCTAAATGTGAAACCTAATAGGCAATGAAATGTCAGTGATTCTTTATAAATTAATGTTTTTCACTTAGTATTTCCTTCTTGAGAGCTTCCAGCTAAATGAGCTATGGTAGCTCCACTGATTAAGTAGTTGTGCCTCACCAGCAAGTTTGGCTTAATTTCATTTCTGCCTCTTTGCAGGGTAATGTGAGGCAACATGTGAGGCACATGAAAATCAACAGGGTTGCACTTCCTTAAAGTTGAAGTCCTGGACAGTGAATCCGGCCACAAAAACCCATTCTAGGAATAACAGACAAATTTTCAATAAACATCAACAGGAGTTTTATCAAAATTATATATATTAATAAGTGTATGTAATTCTAAGCTCTCTGTGCTCTTTTAATATTAATTCACAGTGATGGTTCTGAGGCAGTTTTTCATATTTGAGTTCCAGAATACTGTGCAGATATTTTCTAAACTTGTCTTTGCGTAGTATTTGATCAATCATCCATTTAAGTAGGCTTAAAACTGAGGCTAGGTATTGATTTGCTTTGCTTTATTCTAGATGGATATCCCAGAAATGAAATTGAGTACAAGTGGAAGAAAACCTCTGTTGAAGTGGCAGATCCAAAATACTGGAGATTGTATCAATTTGCATTTGTAGGGTTAAGGAATACAACTGAAATTTCTCATACCTTGTCTGGTAAGGCAAAGTGTTAAGTTTTATTTCATGTAATATCTATGTAGAACAAGACTAAGGGGTGAAGATACAACTGAGCACCATTTCCAAAATCATGTCAGTATTTTTTTCTTTTTTTAATTTGTAGGTGATTATATTATTATGACAATCTTCTTTGACCTCAGCAGACGTATGGGGTATTTTACTATTCAGACGTACATTCCTTGTATACTCACAGTTGTTCTTTCATGGGTGTCGTTTTGGATCAATAAGGATGCAGTTCCTGCAAGGACTTCTTTAGGTAAGGATGTCTTTTCTCAACCTTGAAGGGTCTGGTGCTTCCCAAGAATACAAACCTGCAGCAGGGAGTAAATTAGCCATGGTTTATCCCCCTTCAAGTTGTGACCTTTCATCACCCTTTCTCCTGAACTGCAAGATTAAGAGTGGCAAGATCCTACTGGGGTTGCAAGCAGGGCTTAAGGAGGGAGTGTGGAGAATGGAAATCTGGAAATCCTGATCCAAGCCGTGTGGATCTACTATTATTCACCAAAAAACCCACATTCAATAAATTTCTTTCTCCTTTATGTTCTTTTTCTCATCTCCAGGGACAGCAATATGGCAAGCATTAGTCTGGCAAGTATGATTAAACTTCACTTAGCATCACAGAATAAAAGATGTCTTTACTACACAGTGGAAAATCTTTAAGTTTTGAGGGCTTTTTAGGGTTTTTTTGGAGGGATGGGGTTGTTGTTGGTTTTTTAATAATAGAAATGGTTCGGTTGTACTTTTAAGCCCAGGTTAGGACAGAAAATTTGCAGCCAAGGTTGCACTTCAAGCAGTTAAGCATTTAACTCACAAGCACGGTCCTGCTTTTGCTACAGACGGTACTGAAGACTGTTGCAAGTTCTGCTACAGAGAGAATTCTGTGTTGGTGTCAGTCTTCTGCATTTGACACTTCAGGATTTGTGTTCAGCCTTGGAGAAGAGTCATAGTCCCCACATAAAGCTGAATAAACAGGGCTGTGTGGAGTGCACAAGGACACCCGTGAGCACCTTCAAGCTTAGCAGTGACAGGGGTAAAACTGGCAATGATGACCTGTTTGGGGGGAAAGATCTAGAGCTGAGAATATGTCTTAGTAAGTAAGAGACGTGAGTGTGAGTTAATTTTCCTTATCAGCTATAGGATTGTGACCACACCATTTCCAAGGTGTAGGAGCATTTCCACCCAAAGGTCGAGACCAGGCTGTAATTACTTGCCTTTCCCATTGAAACCAGACCACTGCACCATTAAACCTGCAAGGTTAATGAGTCAAGAAGGAAAATAAGCAAAAATGAGCATGGCTCAGTAGCCTAGTGAAATAACAAGGGAAGAAAATCTAGGTCTTGGATCTTAACTTTGTGCTATTTAAAAATACTGGAGTTCAGTACAGTGGAGAGGACTGGGAAAGTCCATGTCTCTGAACAGAAGTCAGTAAGGGGAATGGTGGGTGTCACTTCCCACCAGAGGCTTCTGGCATTCTGGAAAGGCTTGGACCTTTTTCTTGTGTATATGTTGAAAGATCTTTTCAAACCGTGGTTTCCCAGAGCAAAAGATTTGAGGCGATTAAAGGTATTTAAGTGTTTAATTATGCAGATTGATTTTCAAAGGCACCTAGTGGAAGTGAAGCACTTTTTAAAAACTATGGTAATCTTCTTGCACTTTCATTCATGTAATTTCTTTGGGAAATCTGTTGCAAAATCACTGCTTTTCTGCTGCAGGATCAGTCCATAGCATCCTCTGATTCCATGCTTTGTTTTAAAAGCCACAGACAACCTTAGACTTCTGTAACACATTTTTTTTTTCAATAAGCCCGTGTGTGTAAGTAACAAATTATTTGTGTGTTCAAGTAGTGCTCTCCAAAGGAAAGATCACTTCCTAATTTTGAACTGTGGTGAAAAAAGGCTTTGCACCTCCCTGAAACATCAAATGTAAGGGGAGTTGCCACCTTCTAAATGTTAAACAGGTGAAGAGTGGTGTAGTTGAGATTCTGCGCGCATTGCTGTTAAGGCCATCTTATTCTTTTAATTAACTTGTGATAAGTGACTCAAGGGAAACATTTTCTATTACTTAAGACACAGTAGAGAAAAAACACTAATAGTAACTTAGAATGAGACCAGAAAGGCCATGAAGGTCATGGACTTTCACCAGCCACGTGTCAGAAGCAGATTAAAAACATTATTCCTTTTTCTTGGGTTTTCTGAAACTTTGAAATAATTGATAACACCTTTTTTTTTCTCTGAATGTATTCTTTAATACAGTTTAATCTTTCAAGAACCAGAGGTTTGTGTTCATAAAATTTCTGTGCTTATTTGGACTTGTTTGTCTATTGTATTTTTTTATATGTGCATTGTATAACATTGATAAAATTACACAGAGTTTCTCAATGTCACTCTTTATTCAGTGTATGTTGAAAATGGGAAGGATTTAAACAGAAAGTGAAATGTGCTGCTGTTTTTATTATCCCATGGTGGCTGCTGGTTCCATGGGGATGGAATAGCCTTGATGTGTGTGGGTTTGATCAGAGGTCACCCCTGCTGTGGCTCAGTTCTTGTGTCCCTCATGGATCAGTTAAGGGCTAATTGGAGGATTCTTTGCTTATACCTTCCCTGTTCCTCTCTTTTTGTCTTTCTCAAACAGGCATTACAACGGTGCTAACGATGACAACATTGAGTACAATCGCTAGGAAGTCACTCCCAAAGGTTTCCTATGTGACAGCAATGGACCTTTTTGTTTCAGTTTGCTTCATTTTTGTGTTTGCTGCCTTGATGGAATACGGCACCTTGCACTACTTTACCAGCAACAGGAAAGGGGACAAAGGAAAAGAAAAGAAGGCAAAATCTAAGCCATCAGTAAGTTTAGCCCATAAAAAAGAATGCTCTTTAATGTAGCATTAATTTTGAGAGATGGTTCTTAAGTAGAAAGATGTTCAAAGGCAATTAACACTAATATTTATTTTATTTGAGGGGGGGGCTTGTACTCCTGTGCTGTAAATATTCTGATGAACAAGGGGTTTAGATCATCCCACTCATATGTGAATGAGAACACATGAGCCTTAAGCTAGAGGGTGATTTCATATAATATTCCATGCTTCCATGCCATGCCCAAGCCCTTGGTGCTTCTAGAGCTGCCCGTGCAGTGTGTGCCCATGGAGACAGTTCTGTCTGGGCACAGTGCTTCTGAAAATACTACCTGACAAAGAACCATAGATAAGGCTGTAGCAGTACAGATAATTTAATTAGACTGAAGGTGTGAGGATATGTTTGAGTCTGCATCACCTAACTTGGGTCTTATCTCACTTCATTTGCAAAGGAAAAAGTGCTTATTATTGATCAGTGTCCTGACTCGTTTCCACTTCAGAAATTCTACTTTAATTCTTTTGTTTGTTTGTTTGTTTTTCATTTACTTCCATGTTTTCTTTTTGGCAAAATGAACCTTCTGCTTTTACAAGTTGGTGTTTGTATGACACGAATCCCCACATATCCCAGGAACAAATATTATTCCTTTTTAAGAGGCTTTCAGTTCATTGAGTAAGAATACTGGAACTTCCAAAGAATCTGTTGTTGGGAGCCAGTACAAGTATTTAAAGCTAATCTTTAAACTGATAAAACATTGAGGTAAAGGTATTAAACAGCTTATTCATTCAAACACTAGTCTTAATATCTGAGGCTTGATTGTAGTCATCTTTTGGAGAGCATAACAGGAAGAATAATGTTATAAAGCCCCCTTCAAGGTCATTTCATCAAAGGAAGCTGGGGCATAGCTGAATTATATATAGCACCAGTTGTCTTTTATGGGTGGAGGCTGAATAACATCTTTGTAAGGTCAAACAGAAATTGAAATGAATTTACAGAAGCCCAGATATGGAAATGCCAAAATCCTGTTATCAACCATACACAGTCTTATGGGGGAACTGCAGGGCTGCTATGGCTTAGTATCAGGGAAAACTAGGAAAGCTGAAGCCCAGATAGAGTTAAATCTGGCCAAGGAAGTCAAGATGTATGTCAGTGATAAAAAGAAAACTGGGGAAAATGTGGGCCCTCTCTGAAAAGAAATGGAAGACCTGGTTGACTGGAATAGGGAGAAGGCTGAGGTATTTAATAATTGCCTCAGTCTTCACTGGTGAGGGCTCAAACCACACCACCCAAGTCACAGAAGGCAAAGACAGGGAATGAGAGTACGAAGAGAGGATCAGGTTGAGCCTGGAAAAGGGGAAATATAACTCCCATTTTTTAAAAAGGTAATAAGGAAGACCCGAGGAACCATAGGACATCAGCCTCACCTCTGTGCCTGCCAAAATCGTGGAGCAGATCCTTCTGGAAACTCTGCTGAGGCACTTGGAAAATAAGGAGGTGATCAGTGACAACCAGCATGGCTTCACTAAGGGCAAATCGTGTCTGAACAGATTTGGTGGCCTTCTAAGATGGGGCTACGGCATTGATGGATAAGGGAAGGGTAAGGGGTGTCATCTACCTGGACCTGTGCCAAGCTTGTGACACTGTCCAGCACAACATTCTGGTCAATAAATAAGAGAGATATGGATTTGATGGATGGACCACTTGATGGATAAGGAATTAGCTGGATAGTCACACCCAAAGAGTTGTGGTCAACAACTCAATGTCCAAGTGGAGACCAGCAGTGACAAGCAGTGTTCCTCAGGGGCTGGTGTTGGGACAGGTGGTGTTTAACATCTTCGTTGCTGATGTGGACAGTGGGATTGAGGGCACTCTGAGCAACACTACCAAACTATGTGGCACGGTTGACACGCTGGAGGGAAGGGAGGCCATCCAGAGGGGCCTTGTCAGGCTGGAGAGGTGGCCTGTGCTAGATTCATGAAGTTCAACAAGGCCAAGTGCAAGGTCCTGCACCTGGGTCGGGGCAATGCCAAGCACAGTTATGGACTGGGTGGAGAATGGATTGAGAGTAGCCCTGAAGAGAAGGACTTGGGGGTGCTGATGGATGAGAAGCTCAACGTGAGCCAGCAAGGCTGGCAGCCCAGAAAGCCAACGGTATCCTGGGCTGCATCAGAAGAAGTGTAGCTAGGAGGTCACAGGAGGTGATTCTGCCTCTCTGCCATGTTTGGAGTACTGGATTCAGTTCTGGAGTCCTCTGCTGAGGAAAGACATAGATCTGTTGGAGCGAGTCCAGAGGAGGCCGTGAAGATGATCAAAGGGCTGGAGCACCTCCCATAGAAGGACAGACTGGGAGAGCTGGGCTTGTTCAGCCCAGAGAAGAGAAGGCTCCAGGGAGACCTCAGAGCAGCCTCCCAGTACTGAAAGGGGGCTACAGGAAAACTGGGGAGAGGGGTTATTTTATCAGTGTGCAGTGATAGGATGAGGTTTTAAACTGAAAGAGGGGAGATTTATATTAGCTATTAGGAAGACATTTTTTACTGTGAGGGTGATGAGGGGCTGGAACTGGTTGCCCAGAGAAGTCACATGTCTGGATGAGGCTTTGTGGGAGGTATCCCTGCCCATGGCAAGGGGTTTGGAACTGGATGATCTCTAAGATCCCTTCCGACCACTCTAGGGTTCTATGAAATGAGAGCCTTTACATTTCGTGTTGTGAGCTGGTCTGAGTGGATTGGCTGTATATTTAGGACAAGGCTGCTGGTGAAGGATTAATACAGCCCTTTGCTGCCTTGGTTGGACATCCAAAAGGAATCCAGCACAGCCAAGAAGACTGGAAAATGAAACCTCAAACCTCTTTTCTGTTAGCTTTATAATCAAGTGTGGGCACGATGGAAAGGGTGAAAACCAGGCTTTGGCAGGGGCCACAGCTGAGCAATGAGGGTAGAAGATAATAGGGAATTTGGGGAACTTCCCAGTGTTAGCATAGCAGATTCAATTTCAGGTTGTTGTTGTAATGAGATCTCAACAACATTTAAGGAACAGGGAGCTGGAATAGGTCTGCTCTCAGCATGCACCACAAGGGAAAAAGGAAGAGGGAAGGAAATACTGTTTATTTAAACCAGGGAGATATTAAAGATCAGTTGCAGGCAGATGAAAAGCCATTGAAGTGGTTTGCAAGTGTACTCTGTTGAGTGGAGTAATGAGATTTTCAGTGCTTACAGCAATGTAAAATGTAGAATAAAGGTGAGATAGAAACCATGACACTTGCTGACTAAATACCTGGAGTTTAGACTGAGGTGAAAATTAGCAATGCAATACTGAAAACACTCTCCAGCAGTGTTTTACTGTGTTCTTAAAGCATGCTTTTTATTTCTAAGTAGTTGAAAACCAACCACCTTTTCACACAGAATTCTTTAAGCATTTCACCATGTTGTTGCTATAAGACCTTACTAGATAAGAGATCACTTTAAAGAATGTGGGGGTTTTGGTGCTGTTTTATGAAAAGCTGTGAAATTTCTTGTTCCAAATAGAACAATTAAAGAAGCCATCTTATTAATTAATGGGAAGCCATAGAATTATAAATCCCTATTTTTTTTTCTTCCCCCCTGCCCCCCTTTATTTTTGTCAAAGACCTCTATTCATTCTTTTTCTCTTGTAGTTGTGGACATGGAACTCAAAAACTCCAATTTAATTAAAATAACTAGTTTGATTCCTTCTGAAAAGTTCTCATTTACAGGTCTTTTTTCCTTGGAAAACTTGCCTTGCATGTTTCCATTGCAAAATGCAGTAAAAGCTTATTATTCCAGGAACTGATGCCAAGAAGGTACAATAAATGATGTTGTGGAAAAAAAATGGTGAGATTTTTCAAATGATTAGAGCAGTTTTATCTTACAAAACCTGTGCCCACATCATTCAAGAAAGGTAGTATGAATTGGCTTATGTAAATCCACATTAGTAATGATGATTAGTTTGGGCAGGAAAGATTAAATGTAATTAGCTGTGAATCTTGTTCTGATCATCGTTTTCACCTGAAGTGAATGCATCACCTGTGCTGTGATCTCCACAGACAGTGGCTTCATTTTGTACATGGATTAGTGTTAATGCAGAATAATTGATTTTGGTCCTATCAGGGTGTACTATAAATGTTTCTCACTGTAGATGGAGTTTTATCTGCAGTATCAGTAGGTTTCCACGTCAGTGATCACCATGTACTACTGTAGCTACATGATATTTATTTTATTTAAGTCTCTGCCAATGGATCTGAAGTAATTTTCTTGCGAGGTGTTGATTTTTTTTTCCTCTTTTGCCTTATGTTGTCTCTTTCTTACACACATTTCATGTATTCCCTGTAGGTAGTTGGGCCTGTGAGATGGTGCAGTGTTTCTGCTTCTCTCAGGCTACCTCTTCAAACCTGTGATCCAGTAGCCAGCTTCAGCCTGTGCTGGTGAAATGAGCAGTGGAAAGCAGTGCTGGTATTTTGATTCCTCCCACGGTGTTTCTGAGTTGGGGATTCCTGTTTCAACCCGCTAACATGAACCAGATTTTGCCATGAATCTAACATTGGCAGAACCAACAGTCATAAAGTTCTTGTAAAGCCAGAGTAGGTGGGAATCAGAAATAAGGGTCTTTCCCTATAGGTCTTCAAAACCCACTGATTTTGTAAGTTAGAAAAAAACAAAAGTGAACTTCCTTTTTGTTTTTTTTTATGAAAATAAGCCCTGTTTGTAATGCTTCAAATTAGGGCAGAAGCAGGTAACTGCTCTTTATTAGTGTTGTCAGTATTTTATCATACCTGAAAAGATAACGAGGTCCTTTAGGATGATAATTAACTCCCTAGGTCATCATGTCTGAAAAGCGTTGAAACAGCAGTCTGTGTGAAACTTCCTCTGGCAAAGACACTTATTAAATAAAGCTATTCCAAAAGGTGGTGGATATTGCACTGCTTTAACATCACCCCTTGGGACACTGGGTAAAACGTCTCTGCAGCAATAGAGTGCCTCCTTAACAAGTAGGATCTTTGTGCTGACCAAAGGAGCTCCCTGGAAGTGGGACAACAGGACTCTAAAACACAGCAAGAATTTAAATGTTGTGGCTTCCTGCTTTTCACATTTTTTCTATATTTTTTCATTGCCTAGCATGTATAATTGTTTAAGAGAGATTCTTCTCTACACTTCAATACCCAGTTAGTTCTGACTTCATCCTTTCCTGCTGTGTTTATTCCTTACATAACAAAATAGAAGAGAGAAAACAATGTAAGAGTAGTGTTGATCTAACCCCTGTCCTCAGTCTCAAGATTTCAGAAGAGATGCTGGAGGGCGGCGTGGGTTTGAAAGAAGGAGATTTATGGAGTAGTTTGAAAAGGCTGTGAGACTTAGAAAGGAAAAAAAGAAAAGAGAATGTCTTTTGAAATATTCAGGAAAACAAGGATGAAGAATGAAGAACTGCGTGGAAACAATAATATAAGGAGGAAAGATGGGTGGTAGTGGAAGTGAAAGGGAAGTGGAAAGGTGAAAGTTGCAAGAAAGGGAATAGCACACAGTATGAGTACTGTGCAATAACACACTGGATTTCCTTCTATGAAAATTATGAATCTTAACATCTACTGCACTGTTTTTTTCCCAGCTTGCAAGAGGGTTGAGTTATGCCCGTGGAAAGTTGAATTCATCAGTTTCACTGATTTAAATGGAATTCCCCTAAGGACTCTTATGTCTTGGTTTCCGAAGCGTATTGTTTAGGGATTTAACATCAGAGGGTTAGATCACGTAGCCTGACCTTATGTGTCTCAGTCTCTTAAACTTCAGCAGTGATGCTTTACTAATCCCATTATCTTTTTTTTTGGGTACAAATGTAGCTTCCAAAACCACATCCAGTCTTGTTCTAAAGGCTCCAAATGATGAGCAAACCATCATTCCCTTGGTAGTGGTGCTTGTGGCCTTGCTTGTGACCCAGTTGTCAAGCTGTGACTGACTTCAGAATATTCCTTTGTGTTGTATAGATGGGATCAGCTGCCCCTGTCTGTGTAACTAATTATCTGCTGCTCCCAAATCCCAGCACAACCCAGTTCTCATTGTGGCAGGTGAAAATCGTTCATGATCTTTTGCCTGCATAAGCTAATTATATCCAGCAGTTCACAATTTGCAAAGCTCCCCACGCTGTTTTCTTTAATATTAGAATTTCTGTTTATTATACTAAATGGGCTTCTTTTGACCTTTGCTGTGGAAAAGATAAGGAATTATTCAACGTGAGGATAAATAAAACTTGCAAAAATGTATTTTTCTTTGTTTGTTTTTCTTAAGAAACCACCTGCAATTGCTGTTCGACCCGGATCAACACTAATTCCAATTAATAACGTTAATCATCTCCCTGAACGTGATGATGATTATGGATATGAGTGCCTAGAAGGGAAAGACTGTGCTAGCTTCTTCTGTTGTTTTGAAGACTGCCGCACAGGATCGTGGAGAGAAGGAAGGATTCACATCCGTATTGCAAAAATTGACTCCTATTCTCGAATCTTCTTCCCAACCGCCTTCGCATTGTTCAATCTGGTTTACTGGATTGGCTATCTTTACCTATAAATTTCAGAGATTTGACAAACTCAGAAAAACGTGCTAATTTAACAATCATTAACACTTTCCAGTGAGCAGCCAGAGATTAGAGCTGGTCCAAAATGACTCAAATTGTTCGGATGCTTTAAAACTTTGAAACAATGAGAGAAAACGCGGTGATGTAGTCTCCCTCTTGTGATCAGCTATAGAACTGATGCTGGTAATTTAAAGAGAAAATTTAAATATAAATGAACACATACTTATTTTTGTCTAGCTCTAACAAATCACAGAATCAAGAGGCTATGTTATTTAACCAGTGTGTTCTGTATAAGCTTCCGATTTTACTCCTAAATGATAATGTAGATGAATTCTGTAGCATCTCTTACACCTTTACAAAGAAAGCCTTAATAAGATGGGATTAATTATTCTCATCCATTTCATTTATAAGGTGATGATGTTATTAATCCCTGATTAAAAAAAAAAAGTTGAAATGGGACATTTCTATTCTTCAACCAGCCAATTGTTCTCTGTAGCATGTTCAAAAGAGTGATTAAGTGATACTTAATCACATTCAGATTTATACAGAATGCACAGATTAGAGCAGCGAGAAATGGATCTATCTCGAAAACCCCAAGGGTGGTTCTGAGCTTGTCTTATCCTGACTGTTGATATAGGCTTTTGGCTTTCAACCACAGATGGCTTTTATGTCTGGTCTCCAACTGTCTCTAGTTCACTGTTTGTGAGGTCCTGAAGTTCTCCAAGAGGGCTACAACTTTCAAGAATCCCTATCCAGCTGCCATTGCTTGCTCATTTCATGGAAACCAGACTCAGGTTGGCTGAGGTTCTGGGCGTTAAGCATAATGCTTTTCATGTCCTTCCTATTCCCCTCTCCTTTGTCTGATTCATCCTCAGGGCCAGAGAAGGAGTGATAGGTCTACATTCAGCAGAGTTTGGAAAGCTTGTAACAGTGCTGTAGTTGTATTCAAAGGCACCTTGTTAAATCTCCAGCCCTGAGAGTGTGGGGAGTGACCTGCACTTGGCACACAGTATGGTTTTGTACATTGTGCTGTTCACTGAGCCAAAGCCAGGTATGAATTCACTGAACCTCTGTTATGGATTGTTGTGTAATATCCTCCTTGATACTTGTTTGTTGCTAATGGAAGAGACCTCTCACTGGGTGGGGTGAGGGGGAAGTATTTATCCTTATGCATTTCAGATCCTACTCCAAGAAGAGAACTATCCCCCCAAAACTCACAGGACCTGTTCTCCAGCCTTTCTGTGGTCAGTGCTTCTGTTCACTCTGGTAGCAATCCTTTAGTAGTAGCCTTTCTTTTGGACTGACTTCTCTGTTTTGACTGTTGCTGCCCAGCAGCATTCAGCATCTCATTTATATTTTTAAATCCATTGTCTTCAATGTGCAGTTGTTCCTCCTTTTTCAAAAAGGAACTGGTCTCAAGTGAGCTTGCAGAAACCGCTGTAAAATTAAGATACGCATTAAGTAAAAGTCAGAATTACACAGAAGACTTTATAGATCTTTGAAGAGGATTAATGGGATTAGCATTTGGCTGTAGGTAGGGATGTTCAGTACTGGAGATAAAGAAGTGATTAATGGCTAATAATAGAAAATGGTACATGAAGAACCATTCCCCCAAATATTTCTGTTGAATGTGCTCCCTCTTCTGAATTTCTCAGAAAAGATTAATGTATTTTTATATTCTAGTTGGTACCAGATGTAATAAGATATGATATGCAATACACATTTCAGATTAAATGTCACTGCAGTGTCCAGCCCTGAAGTTCAGTAGAGAATGCAAGAGCATGTGCAGTGATCCTGGAAGAAAGTGTGACAGAGAAGAGTCCATTTTAATGCAAACTGTATTTCAGTATTTAGCTAGTGAGATATGGAAGTGGTTGAGAGGAGCTGAAAGCCTGCTGTTGGGGTTGGCTGGCGTTATTTGTTGACCTTTCTGAGCACCACCTTCTTCTGATTGTTAGACTGAGTGGAGAAGTGCAACATCATTAACAATATTGATCTACTGTAATGTGTTGTTTCTTTAGAGTCTCACTTTCAGAAAATGTTCAGTACAATGGAAATGTGTCAGTTTTAATTCCATAGTGCAGTTTGATGCTTTTTGACAGCACGCTGAACGGTCCTCTGTAGGGATGATGAAGGTGGCTTCAGCAGCTGTGCACTTGAAAAGCAGTCCACTCGCTGTGCAACACCAGGCCCAGGTTTTGTGAGCTCCTGAGTTTCATTTATTAACCTTTAAACCAAAGGAACTTGAAAGAACTTGGCAGTTCACAAGGGGAAATACAAATTTCACAGCGTGCTCTCCTCTGGCACGTCTACTTAGCTCTCTCTATACATGTGGTTGTCACTTGCCAATCGGCCTCCAGTGACTGAATTGGAGAACAGAAAACATCCTGAATTGGCAAGGGATGGATAAGAAGTCTTTCATCTCTAATTTCTATGAAACAATGTAATGGGGTGTTAAATCTATTGAATGTTATGGCTGTTTGGCTTATGGGTACACTTGCTTCTGTCTGTTGACAAACTTCTCTGTGTACTTAATTTGTTCCTGATGAAATAATTTTAGTTTCCCATAGTACTGTGAGTGCAAATAGAAATGGGAATGCAGTGAACTGTAACATGGCATGTAATAAATGTGTTGTTTTATCCCTATGTGTTTTCTTTCTACTCTGCATGTAAAATCTGGATTTCAAGAAATCCAAGTGATACTCAAAAATGGCAAGAAACAGAGACTGTAATTACTTGGACTTAGATGCTGCAATTATTTTTTCAAACCCACTTGGATAAAAGTTCATCTGGAATCACAGTGTTTTGAGTCATATTATTCTGACCATTGCTGCTGTTCTTAAACCTATTCCTAATCATTAATTAGACCAGAATTCAGAGAAGCACATGCTTATGTACTGTCATAAAGAGTGATGCTATCCTGAAGTGATGCCATTAACACATGCTTAATTTGCACTAATTTCAGTAATGAGTGTTCAGTAGCTCCAGTGATTGAACATTAAGGGTGTGAGCCAGAGCCTCTTAAGTAGGAAGTTTTCTCTCTAAAGGAGAAGGCCCTAAAATGAGAAACTGCCATAAAGGCAGAGAGGAGAATGCACCTATCTTAGGTATCTCCTGAAATGTATTTTTTTTTAAAAAGGAGACTTTTCCTTGATATTTCTGTATTAGTGTTCTCCACTTGTCTGTTTTAGTAGTGAGTGCAGCTCAGTGTGCTGTTTCTTGCTAAGGTTTTGTCTATGATTGTACCTCACTGATCTTCAGTGCATGTCTTCTGTGTCTGAAGGAATCTGTTTTATGTGGTGGCAGTGCAATCAAAGCACAAGCTTTTATATTCACATGTTGATGTGCTTCTAAAGCTTTAACCTTATCCAGTTTTCTGACATTCAGAGAAATAGGATTGTGTAAGAATCGCCTCAACATGGTTTTTATGAATTTCTTGCTTGATATGTGAACTGTCCTTTGTAATTTGTGAACACCTTTGACCTTTCAATTGAAAGCCCAGCAGGAGGAGGCTGGATTTAATATCTGTCTGCCTAAAATAAGTTTTGTTTAATTACATTGGTCATCTTTCCAGTTTACTGTTTCCAAATACCTGAGAATTAATGCAAATACATCTATTTTTGTAATTGTTGCTAATACGATTGTCTTTTTAATTAATTATAGTTTCTCTCAGTTATACATTAAATGTGATCTTAGAATAGAATCATAGAATGGTTTTGGACCTTAGAGATCATCCAGTTGCAAACCCCCTGCCATGGGCAGAGACCTATTCCACTGGATCAGGTTGCCTAAAGCACCCTGGTCTTGAACTCCTCCAGGCACAGGGCATCCATGAGTTCTCTGGGCGACTGGTTCCAGTGCCCAACCACCCTAACAGTAAAAGGTTTCTTCCTAATACCTAATCTAAATCCACCCTCTCTCAGCTTAAAACCATTATCTCATCCTATCACTGCACTCCTTCATAATCAGCCCCTCTCCATCTTCCTTGTAGGACCCAATTAAGTACTGGAAGGTTGTTATAAAGCCTCCCTGGAGCCTTCTCTGCTCCAGGCCCCACTGTCTTACCCTGTCCTCCTATGGGAGGTGCTCCAGTCCTCAGACCATCTTTGTGGCCTCCTCTGGACTCCCTCTAACAGATCCACGTCCTTCTTGGGCTGAGGACTCCAGAACTGAATGCAGTGCTCCAGGTGAGGTCTCAAAAGAGCAGAAAGGGAGAATCACCTCCCTCGACCTCCTAGTTACACTTCTGATGCAGCCCACACTCTGTTTGCTGTTAGTTTTTGTTTGTTTAGTTGTTTTTTTTTAATGTTTATGAAATAATACTGTGTTTTGTAGTCATTACAATAGATACTGAAGGTAGAAACTAACACAGAGTTCCTCAGCTGAAGAACACAAGGCCAGGAATTAGAATTGCTGTGCTTTTGGGTTCTGAATGGCCACGTGCCCCAGTGAATGTGCTGTGGGGCACACTGACTCGTGGGATAGGTGGAATATTCTCTGAGCTTTAGAAAAGGCCTCTGTGTTGGTTAATGCCTTGGACTTGCTACCCAAGTCATTTACATCAGTGAAAGGAATCCTCTATTCGTCCTCTTTCAGTTCCCTTCTGCTTCTCCCTGTGCCAATAACAGCCTTGTCAAACCATGTTGCAAGATGACTGAAATCCTGAAAAACTGTATTTATTTTACTCTTTTGTAAGTTAATGTTTCAACCAGATGGGTGGGATCACGTCAGTGATCACGTGACACTACGACCACTTGTTCTGGTCCAAGACAGGTGATGGGAGCTTGCAGCTGGGGGCAGAGGGGTGGCTTCTTCTGACAGGCAAATGTCACTCTGTTGAGAATCTGCACTGAAAGCTGGTGTGGAGGAAGGAGAAAGATGGGGAGAAGAGGTCACAGGGAAAGTGGTACCAGAATCCAGTTACATAGATCTTAGTGACTTATATTTAGTTAACAGGTTTCTCACTGGCATCTGTGATAATGCTCTTGATTTCTTAACTAATTATTGTTTTTTAATTAAAAAACAGCCCTCCAAACTCTGCAGTTCCTTTGCATCAATTACAGACTGAATGAGCAATGGACAGTTATCTTGAGTGAGCATTCTGGTGAAAGATTAGAGAGAAAATCAGAAATCAGGTTAAATCAGAACAAAGATATCTTTTTTCCTCATTTTATTATTAATGATAAAACTGTTTTAAAAATTATTGAGTATTAATTAGTACAGTAGACAGTGGGAAAGGATGTCTACATGGTTAGTCCCCTTGACAGCAGATACAGTTGGGAATGAGAGTCTGACCCAGACTGCATTCAGTTGTTTGAGCCCATCTCTCATCCAGGGAGTGGGGAGGTGTGTTGTGATCACATCAGATGTGAACTAGGATGGCTGGGGGGCTCCAGGGAGGTTGCAACAGTTTCTGGTTAAAAAGCAAGTGTGATTTCTGCCTGCTGGGCTATAGATTGAAACAAGGTAAATGCTTCCCTTCTGAAGACAGATGTGTTCTGTGACTTCCAGAATACTGGAAAAGCATCCCTGCCCTTGATATTTACCTTTGCGCGCAGGAGCAGTTTCATGGAGTTAACTATTCTGTTATGAGATCTTCACCACGTGGTAAAGGGGAAGAGTTTTGATTGCACTCCTGAGAAGGTGAATAAATCTTGTCACAGGGCTCAGTGTTGTGGGTTCTGAGTTCTTTTATGAATTTGTTATATTACTGAAAAGGCAGTGAATATTAATTTTTTGATGTTGTTTACTAGTAAATGTCACTGAGAAAGCCAAAGTATTATAAATGCTTTGGAGGATACCTCAGGCAGCTCATGGATTTACCCATTTAGAGTAGGTAAACTCTACTAGGCTGAAGGATCTGGAGGTGTTTAAAGGGGAGATTGGATGAGGCACTGCGTGCCATGGTTTAGATGATGGGTTGGTGTTGTGTTGGGTTATAGGTTGGTCTTGATGATCTCAGAGGTCCTTTCCAACCTTGTGATACTGTGATCTAGCCCTTGTTTCCATAGGTGGGTCTTGTTCTTCACTAGAAATATATTGTATCTAAAAAAATCTTTAAAGCCTGATGGCATCTTAAGGAAAAAAAAAGGAATCTGTAAAATTCCTAGGCAATGTTGTTCCCCTTCACAGTGACAAATCCTGCTTTGCCTGCAAATGTTGTTTATGGTAGATCAACACTACCTGAGCTGCAAGAGAGCCACAGGGGATGTAAAACAGAAGACCTGTAAACTATTCTACCTTGTTCTTCCTCTCAGATCCTTTTCTTAGTGAAGAAAAGAGCTTCACAAGAGTAGGTGCATGGCCTGTGAAAATGGGGACAGTTCTGCTTCTGACAGCAGGGCCTGAGTCCCAGTAGCTGACAGGATCAAGAGAGACAGAGTCTGCTTGCAGTAGTAAGGCTTCTCTTTTGTAATTCCTCGTAGTAGAATTTTGAGCAGCTCTGCATGCCTTCCCGAGACTCAGGCCTTGTTCAGGTTGGAAGCAATTCTTTTGTGTGCTACTGGCTTCACAGAATGATCTTTATCATCAGGGTTTGAGCCTTCTTGTACTCAAAAGACAAGGTTTCCCCTTTGAAGTTTCCCTGTCCGGGGGTTGCAGGGATGAGGTGTTTTGCCACCAAGCATTGGAAGAGTGATTTTCAGCTGATCCAGTTGAGGAGATCAACTGGCTCTGGGGGGTAACAGGAGGATTGCTTTGTCCTTTAGACTCGAAAAGGATAAAGCCTTCCTTAAATGTAACTGAGGGATCAGAATCTGGCACTCTCACGGTAACTCCTGTCTTGAATACTCTAATATCAGTTGTTAATTGCTATTTCCAATTAAATAATATTGCTGTAATTTGTATTCCCCATTTACTGATGTTTTAGAAAGAATTACAATGTATGGTCTAAGACCTAAATTTCAGAAATAGCCTTCAAAAATAACATCTGTTTGTTTATTATGTACCTCAGTATTTATTATATTGAGGTGTCATTATTCAGTTGAGGTGTCATGGAGTGCCAATGCAAGTCTCTATCTAAGCATCTGTGGTTCACATAGTGATTCAGTTTACTCCTCACTAGAGCATCCTCTTTTTTTTTATTCTGTTTTAAAAAATGCTGATATTTTTGACTACCTAAGAGAAAGTTCATACCATGCCTTTGATTTGATACTATTTTGGCACTGGTGGACAATGTAGTAATATTATGCATCAATGTTCCTTTTAAGATTATTTACTAAAGCCCTTGTGGATAACTTACTGAAAAAAAATATGAGACATTAAGATTAATTCTGTAACTTGCTGCTTCTGAGGATTATATATAAAATACACAATGTTGATGCAAAACTATTCTTGCATTTTAGTTTTCCTTCCAGCAGCCTCCTCAGTTGGGCTAACAATATTATTCTAAGTGTGCCAATATTTACAGGTTTTCTCAGTTATTTGGTACCTTTCCAATAGCCTTAGTATGCACTCATCCATTATTATATTCAATTACTTAAAAGCCTGTGAGGATACCTTGATGTTTCTAATGTGATTAAGCCATGACTCCTTTGGCCTCTCAAAGTATCATAGTCTTTTTTTTTGTGCAATACCCAAACTAAAACATTTGCAGGTTTGAAATGGATTGGTATCTGCTTCTCCATTTTAATAAGGTCTGTCTGTCAGGTTAGAGAGAAACATTGATATAATAACTTTAATATTTAACAACGTTATTAATGAGTATGGCTGAACCAGAAGACTTCAGAGTTCATGAACTGATGATGCTCTTGGCTAAATCCCATACAGCTGAGACTTTGTGAGTGTGGTAGAAATTACATTGACAATGGCAGAGATGGATGTGTGTATATATCCATTTGTAGACCAGAAAGCAAGACTTACATTTTTTAAATATACATCAACTTCTGGTTGTCATTTTAATGTTTCCCCTCCAAAAAAAATTTGTTTCAAATGTGAACAAAGTCCCAAAAATAATTTAGATTTGCACAGTTAGAATATAGAAGTGATTCAGAAGCCTAGAATAGTTATGGCTGCATTTGATGAGTCTTGTGGATTCATTTTTAATTTAACCCATTTTTATGAAAGAAGAAAGGGAGAACACCAATGTTCTGGTTGAAGATAAACATTAATATCACTGAAGGTAAACAGGAAAATTCCCTCTTTGGTAAAAAGTTGATTTATACTTATAGCTAAGAGAAAATTTCTTCAGTGCTGAGGAAGTTGCTGTGATTCCATTTGCAGAGTAGGTGGACTCTGCTCTTTATTTTGAGAACTTTATTGTTACCATGCTAAAAGATTGACTTAGAGTTTTACATTTTTTAGTATACCCTTAGCTTTTGCACACCTCATTTTCCAATGTGTAGATTAATACATATGAGAAAGACCTGCTTTTCAGATTGTGACTCTTGAGCCCTTTCTAAAAAATCATCCTTCAAGCTTTCGGTTTAAAGCACTCCTAAACTGAGTAATGAGACATCACTGATAGTGTTTTAAATAAATGTAATGTTTAGATTGTTAGAGAATACTGGAAGAAGTTCAAATATGGTGCATACTAGAATTTTTGAGCCTTTGTTCTCTCTTGCATATGGGATTATTTTTGTTTATGTATTTTTTAAAATTTTCTTGAGGTCTAGGGAACAGTGAAAGCAAATGGAGGGATTTCAGCCTGTGGGGTATTTTTTTTGACAACAGTATCCCTCATGCACAGTAGCACATCAGCTGCTAAAAGCTGATTTTATTTGAAGACTGATGAGACTTTGACACTGATGACAGGAATAGTACTAACAAGCTCAGAAACGAGGTGCCTGTGACCCTCGTTATCAGAAGGGGCTTGGCTGCTCAAGGTTTTGGAAACAGAATTTGTGAAGAAAGAACTGGTTTACAAGAACTTTCAGAGGAAAAGCAAAATCTCAGAAACCTCTTGTCAGGAGAAGACTGATTAGTAGTTTGAAGGATAGGTTTTATAGCTCATGACTGTACTGTGAATGTTAATGTCTATTGAATTTTCATGTAAGTGTTGCACTGGTCCTTGTGCACTGAATGGAGATGTGCTTGCACCCTGGTGCATGGTTCATACAGATGTTTCTGAGATGTAACCTGTAATTTTTCTAAATTGAAAGATTTGAAAGCCAGAGTGGTAAAAATTAAAAAAATAAATCAAAAAAAACCCCATTGAATACGTGTTCTGTGCAAAATGAACAGATTAGATGTTTGTGCTCTGATGTCTCTTAAACTGGTAAGAATTGAGAGAGTTTCAACACTGAACTTTGTAAAGCAGTTGTAATACATTGTTTTTACTGTATCTGCTGTGAAGTTGATTGGTTACACTGTGAAAAAATAAATAGTGCCTGGCTACTTACTTTCTGATGTTATTTAAGTCTTTATTTCTTTAGGACTGTGATGATAATAGTTATTTAACCTGGTGAAAATATTCTCATACACTGAGAGCTCTGACTGAGATCAATGCCTTCCCTTGCTTTAATTTTTGTTTCTTCCCCCCTTCTTCCCTCTCCTCTTTTTCCTTCGTGAAGTAATGATGTAAATAGGACATTGGCCATCTCACAGTAAAGTTGTAGAGCTAAAATTCCACTTTATCAGTCATTTTAGTCGGGAAATGTTCTATAACAGTGAGCTAATGAAAGATCTCTTGCTTGTTGCTGCCAGGAGGAGTGGTGCTGCTCTCCCTCACAGCCCCTCCACTTCCACCAGTGCTTGGCTAATCCTGTTTTCCTTCTCCTTCCAGGATCCCTCGCAGCCAAGATGTGTGGTTTCCTCTATTTTGTCTTCCTACAGTCTTTTCTCAAATGACAAACTTCCTACTAAACACAGCAGGGGGCAAGGAGCAGGGCTCACACTGAAAGCAAATATCCCAGGGAAAAATCACTCCTCGCTGTTCTCCTCCAGTAGGTTTTGCTCTCTGGCCCTGCTGGCCCACTGGAGGACCCACCTGGAGGTGACAGCTTCCTCGGGCCTTCAGTCCCAGGCAACGTTTTTGATCCATTCAAAACAGTGTGGAAAAATGATGAAAAGGGGGATGCAGTCAACAGGAAAACTCTGGGAAAGCAATCAAAGTTCTTTGAGCATCTCAGAGTTCTGGAAGATGCCAGAGACTTCTGCAGCCTCTTTTATATCCTTTTCAGATTAAAGGCAGGGATCCCAGCTATAACCACATCCCCTTTAGCATTGTATGTTCTGTTTTCCCCCCCTGGTAACTCCTCCAGAATTATGTCTTACCAGCTAATACTTAAATGATTGAGATTGCTTAATGTATTATAGAACCTATTTATCTTTTTCTTTTACATTGTTGGTGTCCTCTCCATTGTACAAACAGCACAATGAACTGTGGTGTTTCATAACACCAGACCTCTGAGAGCACAATGCTTTGAATGGCTTTTTAGCTCCAAAGAATGATACCTCTGGCTTCCACAGTATTGAAGCAGCTGATGAATGAGGGAATTAGGCAAAGCCTTTATGTACAGACTTTAAAGTAAACTCTGTCATTTGTATTTTAAAGTAAACATTTTTCATTATTACTGTCAACAGGGTGAATTTCAGCAATGTGTGCCTGCAAAGAGCTAAAATGGATTCATTTCTCATTGACAGGCAGGTATTTTTTTTCTATAAAATTGAGACTGCTAAGACTTGGGATGGGCACAAGCCTTGCTGGCTGAAGTTGCTAAATGTCAATGCAGAATCAGAATAAGGCAGTAAATTTTTGGGAGTTCTCAACTAATTTATCTTAGTAATATCTAACATGAGATTTTTACTTGTAAAGTACTTTGTAAAATTTACTTTGTAACAATTACTAAACAAAATTGGTAATAAATGGTATTTTTAATAATATCCAATGTTATTACTTGCTACTAAAATCTGCAGTAAACGTTGAAGAGTTCTTTTAAAATGTGATTTGAGGTTGAAGTGTCCAAATGAGACCTGTGGGTATTTAACAATCCTAGTCAAAAAGAAGTAACTGCTGTTTTCCAAAGTACTAGAGAGATGCTGTCTCTGCACTCCCTCTCCTGCCCTAAGGTCCTGCACTGTGGCTTGTTGTGAGGGAGTAACCCAGTCCTGTGCCCTGAGGCTGCCAGCAGGGTTGCCCATGGTAAACATGGCTTCTGTGATGCTCTCACCACTCTTTGATGAGAGGTGAAGTCATTTGACACAGCCCAGTGAGCAGCCAGCATGTGGGAGCAGCCTTCAGACCCAACTACCTAACGTTGGGTACCTATTGGTAACTGAGAACATTCATAATTGTTTATCTGTCCCCCTGATGGATTTTGTCAAATTAGTTGCTGCTGTTCTATTTTTTTATGTATTCCTTCCTGTGAGAAAAAAACATCTCAGGTTTCCCCATCCCTTATCCTTGTTTGGACTTGATGATCTCAGAGGTCTTTTCCACCCTTGTGATACTGTGAGCTCTCAATTTTCCTCAGCAAATTTGATTCCTGGTGCTTTTCTTTGCACTATAAATCACAATATCTTCCTGAACTTCCACTGAACCATCCATCTTTTTACGTGCTTCTGCACCTTTGTTTTCTCATTTTCTGGTTAGTCCTGAGTTAATTCACATTCACAGAGGATAACTGTGTAAGGTGAGGGATGACTGCTGTGAAAGCGATGCTGACATAAGACACGAGACCTCTCCTCCTGGCACACCACGGTGATGCATTTCTCTCTGGTTTGGAGTCATCTGACAGGAAATGGTAAATAAGGAGCAGATCTTCCCCAGTGCTCTCTTAAGGATGTCAAAGACAAAAAGGACAAAATATCCTTGAGAATGATTTTTTTTGTTTGGGATGTTCTTACATGGCACTGCCTTGAGGTCAGTGAGCTCTCAGCAGTAGTGTCCTCAAAGCTGGTTGGGTTATTGAATATGTTTTTGCTATAGCATTTTAGAATGGATGATCTGGCAAAAGCTCAGATACTTTTCTACCAGCAATGGACAAACAAATAAGGATAGTAATACCTCAACATTTACCTCATTTCCCTGCTCCTAACTGTTATTTACCATAGAGACCACTACGAGAAGCACTAGATTAAAATTGATGCTGGTGGCTGTGCTCAGAACATGAAAAGTTAGATATGAACCATAAGGCTTGGACATTTAAGAGTCTCCTTTTCCTATTCTGTCACTGAATCTGCATGACTCAAATATTTGCTGTTTTATTTGGGATAAGTAGTTTCCCTGTGCTTCAGTTTGTCAATAAGATGTCAATAATTCTCCTAATGAAGCTGTTAAAATTAACACTGAATTAGGGAATGCAAAGTACTCAGATTTTCTTGTAGAGAAGGACCTGTCAGAGAACTAGAACAATGGCCATTATTGACCTTCAACCCTGAGAAGGAAAATGTGTGCATTTCTTTAGTGGGAACTATACAGATTAAGGAGCTGGGTGATAGTTGTATGTCTGGAACTTCCCTACTGCTACAAATATTTTTGATGTGAGTATTAATATAAATAAAACAGTAGTTAATGAAGACAGATCCTCAGAGGAACCTGGTGATCAGGATTCACCTGCAAAAGTAACCAGGAGCTACCTATGCAGTATTCTCTGAATATGAACACTCTCTGGAAAGAGGTGTGAGACTAAATACAGTGATAACTTTCTGTTGTTATTAATGATAATACACAAAAGCAATTTTATCCTGCTTATCTGTTGTCTGCTTTGGGTTGCTGATAACAAAGCATGCTATCTTTATCCTGGTTTTATTTGTAGTTTGTCCTAGAGGCAGTATTGGGAGACTTTTAAGGCCTTCATAGCAGCAGTAACTTAAATTGTAGTCACAAGTGCAGCTCAGCAGCGCCCAAGGTCTGAACAAGTGGGGGAAAACTGTTAGAGAAAAATTAAAATTAATAACAAACTTTAGTCTGTGTAGTGAGACTGTGATCTAATTTTATTTAAAAGCTGACAGGACCTATTCATCAGTGTAAGGCAGTATTACTCCTCCTCCTCTGAAATCAATAGAATTACACTGATTTACAGCTGCAGCTGCATGACCAAAATTCTTTTATAACTAAAAGCTGCATGTTCTGACATGGGTGACAGTTCTCACCTGTGTTTTGTATCAAAGTATTGGGTCTGGAATTGCAGCCTTCTGAGCACAGAGTAAATGGATAGTGGGATCACACCATTGTTGTTCAGACTGTCAGTGGATGTTCAGCACTGTTCTCAGCAGCAGCTGCTACTTAATAGTGGCTCTCAGTTGCATTGAGTACATGACTTAACAGTGGAGCCATCCTTACTGAGAACTTGGTTTCATTCTGGGTATTTGCAATGTGCAGAAGGACTTTGAAATATTATTTGCTCAAAAATCTTCCTCTGTGTAGCATTTGTTAGAGTAGATATTTGCTGCTGCCTTCTGATAACTCAGTGCTTTAAAATTCTAATATGATTGTTTAACTAAATGGGAAAATCTTGCTACAGAAAACCTTTGTATTTCCCAGCAACAACAATGAAGATAATTGTACACATGTTATCATCATAGTACTCCAAAAAACACATTAAGGGAAATTATTCATCAAAACTGACACCCTCCAGACTAGCAGGGGTTGGTGGTTAATGACTGGGCAGCAGTCAGAAGCACCCGGACAACCAGTGGTACACTTGGAATCAGCCAGAGTCTCCTGTGGTACAGACAGTGCAAAAACCTGGATGTTGTGAAGATATGTAGAAATAAATGGTATTTGACTACGTGGACTACCTACTATGGGATTCAATCAGTGGGAATGATGGATTCCTTAGTGTATGATTGCCTTTAAGATCCATCAGCTTTCCATCAGCCTTTCTGTGCTGAAGCATTTGAATATCTGTGCTAGCACAGCACCTGCACCATCCTATTGCTGCCTTAGGGAAGAGGGCAGGAGCCACTTTGCCAGACATTGCTCTCCCAACATCATCAAGAGCATCGTTGTAGTTTCCACTGAGAGGTTGGACTTGTTGATTTAACTGCAATGGGGAGGACACACAACAGAAATACCCTTAGCAACCTCCTTTAGATTTTAGAACAGGTTTGGTGGTGCTGAATGTGCATTTGCCCAGGAGCTGGAGGCACGTTTTATTCTGTTACAAACCTGTTTTACAGGATTATGTTTACACCACTGTGTAAAAGTAGCATGGGTTGTCTTAGTTCACTGAAACAGCTCCCTTTTTCTGAACAAGTTGCAATGCCAGATAGGGGGTTGACCAACTAAAAGCCATAATTGATGAGTTTGAGATGCAAGTGAATGAAAATCACTATTGTAGAATAGCTTATAGGGCTAAACCACAACACCTGAGAGATTAGGGACATCTGCTACAATTCCATTTCTAATCCTCAGTTAAAACTGAGTAAAATCTTGAAATGTTTACACATGATTTTTTTTACTAGGTATTTTCCCCCAATTCATGGGGTTTTTTTTTTTTAATTTTTAAATGTTTTTCTGACTTCTCAACAATCCCTTCAGTTCCTTTTCCCAGCAAGGTCTAAAATCTGGTGATGACTTTTCCTACCATCTCTCACTTGCATTAGAGAATTTCATGACTTTGTTCTTTCTTGTCTCCTCTTCCCCATCGGGGAAACTCTGCTGCACCACCTGAACTAATACTCAAACAACCCTATAGAAGTGGTGCTTGCATGGCATGTTTTGCTATCAGCCAGGCAGATGAGCAGCTCAACATTTCAGGCTCCCAGATAAAGTTCAAAGACAGAGAAACAGGCAGGTCTGGACCAAGAAGTTATGACTTACCACTGTTTTTTTTTGTGTAAGAGACTAAAAAAGGCAGCTGGATGATTTCCTTTGATCCTTGCTTGGGGAAGCACGACAGCGAAGGGTGAAAGGACTGAGTCTAAAGGAAGGTTTTGGAGGAGTGAGTGGAAATGATGTTGGACCCCTTTGCATTGAGGAGTGCTGTGCCATGCTCTGCTGAGATGTGTTTTCCTGAGCACTGTGATCCTTGGTATAATGCTTTTTCTTTCCCAGGGCAGTGCATCCTGACTTGTTACTGGGAGCAGGCGGGCAAGGGGGACTGTCACAGGAGCCAAATAAACCAGACTGCTTACCCATTGGTTTTTGTGGGCAGAAGGGCCATTGGCACTCTCTGGGCAGCTCTCTGGGTGTCCAGTCCTGTGCTGCATCTGCCCTGCGTTGCACACATAGCCTTGGTGATCTGCTGCTCTGCTTAGCCTGAGTCATTCCAGCATCCCTGCTTAATGCAGCAGGGAAAACAGAGAGCTCTAAACCCCAACAGGCAGATTTCCTGGCATTTCTCCATTCATCTGGGAGAAAGATGTTTTCTACTCAATGGCTCCCAGGGAGGAAGGAAACTATTCTCTTTCTGCCTCCACGCCAGCCCTGCAGTCCATAATGGCTTTTTTTTTTTTTCAGGGCTGTTTGAAGCACTTCAGAATAAAACCAGAAATTAATATCTGAGAGAATATCTATATTCTTTGGTTTTGGTAAAGTAACTTAATTTGAAGAATTAATTCAGCAGAACATCTCCTTCCCAGTACTATCAGCTAACCCAAAGTCATGTATTTTGCTGTTCTCCTTGGCAAGTTATATTTTTCCTCATTAATTTGCCTCAGTTTTACTAGCACTGATGTTTATCTTTCTGTTTTATCTTACCTGTCACCATTCCACTTTCAGACTGCTGCCCTTAAAATACCAGTCACATTCACAGCCCTACATTTTAAATGGATTAGAGCAAAGGGGCAAATGAAAATCTCTATATCTGAGGCCCTTCCAGCCACTTGAGGCTTTGGGCTTCTTAAAAAGAAATCTTGCACCAAGCTGAGATTAACTTCTCTTTTCCTTGTATTTCTAAGCTCCTTCTATTCTCAATTGAAAATATTCCCTTTGAAGGCTTTCTTTCAGGGAGGGGATTATTTCTTGCCTGAGAAATAGCAATTAGCTGATATTTTAGACTGAAAATAAACCACTAGTTCATGATTCATAGTCCAGCAAGGAAATGATATCGTTCTGTGCAGTAAACAACACTCTAATAGTCATTATTCCCTTGGGAAAGACCCTATGAAAGCAACATTTTAACTGGAGATACCCTCACTGGGAGATGGAGACTGAGGATGCCTCCTTGCTCCTTTTTTTGGCACCCAGAAAAAGCTTTCCAAAAATAGCCTTTTCTGAGTTTTCTACTACAGAGGCATTTCCCTGAAAAAAAGAAGGAAGCAGTGGAAGGCAGAAAGATCCAAGCAGTGAAGGAGCTAAACAAAACTTTAAATGTAGCAGATGCTAAACCTTCCAATGCATCACCAGATTTTCAGTCTTGAAGGCAAAAAAGCTTGAGAACAGTCTGATTAGCTACAGGGACTAACATCAAAGGATGTTAGGATGAGAACTGTCTGAGGTAAACTGCATCTGGACAATCTTAAACATTATTGAAAAGTTACAGTCTTTCTTTTCCTGATTTAACATGAAGCCCAAATTATCTGAAATACTGCAATATCTCTAATGTGGAACAATTGTTAACAGAAAACTGCATTCTGAACCTTCTGCTCAGCTTTTTTTGGTCCATCCCTTTGTGATTTGTACCACCAGCACAGTCTCAGTGCAAGAGAGTACTCACCAAAATACGTTTGATGTGGTAATTCTCATCATGAAAACTGGGATAGAGTAAGAGCCCTATATGAGCAATTTTATTACAGAGAGCAAAGGAAAGAAGGGATGGGACAATTTCCTACTCTTCCTCTTAAGAGCACCTGGAAGGGGATGGAAAAATGTAGAGACTGGCATCTAAGCCTTCCCCTTTCCAGGGTGAGAGTTTCTCAACAGGAAGAGCAGAAGCAGAAATGAGTTTTATGTCTCTCTGCACGAACTCAAGAAAAAGCTAAAGGAGTATAACCAGGAAAGTTACATGAAGAAGTCTGTTAAAGTTTACAAATAGAGTAGGAAGGCTTTCTGAGACTATGCCAAGAGGGAACAGAGAAACCTATGCTGAGAGAGATATGAGGTAAGAATTGGCTGTAGAGGGAAAGCGTGAGTATTTCAGAACCCAAGGCTGGAAATTATGGAAGGCATTTCCTACACCATAAGGGACTCTGAGTAGTTGATTTACAATTTTGGATAAAGGATATAAACTAAAACTGACAGCTGAATTGTTTAGATCTTCTCCAGGGAGAGGTGAAGGATTTTTCTTTCAACTGCTGGGGAAGAAGATACTTTATTAAAAAATAAATAAAACCTCAAAAATTTCGTAGCTGATGAATTTGAATATATATCTTTCTGTTTTGTTTAGAAATGTCATATGAATTAACAAACCCCACTGCTATAGCAAAGAGCAGAACTAGAAGCAGGATGGCTGCTCTGCATTAAAGCTAATCAAACCCTAGCCCTGTGGCAACGTGACTGTGACGTTCCTGGTTCAGCAGCTCTTCATTGTGCTCCGAGTGGCACCACCTGAGGGATCTCCACTCCCTGGTGTGTCCTGTGAACCCACACAGATGCTGAGGAAAGAGGCACAAGCCCAAGAGCTGGGTGTCTTTGGAAACACCAGTAGCAATAGGTTTTGCTGCTAGGAAGGGTTTTGTATCAATGTCATAAGGGGAGAATCAATCTTTCATTAATAAAGAGGGAGGAGAAGTTCAGAGCATATAATTTATAACAATTTTCTTATTAAAAAAGGAATGCACTAGAAAAACTGTAAAAGGTTCTGTTTAAAAATTATTATTAAAATGTTTTCCTTTATTTCTAGTACATGCAAAGTCAACAAGGTTCTGAGCAGGCTCCTTTTGCAAGTGATAGATTTAAACGACTGCCTAATCATAAATTCAGGACTCAGAAAATGGAAGTCTTATCTAATATCTTCTATTTTGCACCTGTGAAGAGTCTTGAGGATATGAAGTCATGGCCTGACTTGAAACAGAGCAGTATTTAAAATATATGAGAAGGTTGTGGGGTTTTTTTCTGGCTCAGTTTAGAAGTGAACACTGATCACACAAATTGTTTGTAAGACGGAGTCCTTAACTTTCTTTGTAGCAAAACCATGACACACTTTTTTTTTCCCCACAAAGTCTGTCTTCTATTTATTTTCTTCTTATAAACAATATTTTTCTTTTCTTTTTCATGGTGGCAATGACTTACAGGTATACTCACTGTGTCCAGGCAGCTGGACAAATCACTTCTAGTTTAATGAAGAAGGAAGTTGCTTAAGAAAGATGCTCCGAGGAGATAAAATCCATAGTCAGCAGATAATATGGGTGAACAGCTGATGAGGACTGTCTTTCATCTGAGACTGAAATAACCCCTATTGCTGAAAGGTTTATGTTATTTTTGGCATTGCTTTCCAGAACAGAGATGTTACTCATATTGCTGTCTGGGGATATTGAGGAGATTCCAGAGATTATCTGGTATGATGTCCTGTGTATCATAAAGTGGTACATTTTGTACGGTTCAAATAGGAATACAGAATCCAAAAACATGAGTCTGACTGCATCAGGCTGCAGAAGGGTGTCTGTTCATGACTTAAAACTCAGAAAATGGAGATGTTACCCTTAACTTGGTTATGTAGAAAAGAGGTCAGTTTTTCTCACTGGTTTTTTTCATTGTTGCTTGTTTTTTTATGTGAATGCTAGGGTTTAAAGTACTAGTCAGAATATTTGTAATGCTTGTATCTAAAGAACTAACAAGCCTGTGAGCAGACAATACCTTCTACCTGGAAGGGACCTGGACATTTTACTCCATTGTATAATATAATCCTCTTTATTACAAGCTAAAAAAGCTCTTTTCAGAGGCATCTTTCTTTGGGCTTTGAATTGTATTTGGAACTCTGTGTTCCTTGAAAGCTCTTCAGTGCTGCTGATGGGCACAATATTCTCTTATCAGCTTAATCAGTGGTCTAGTTGAGAGAAAACCTCTACTTCCAGTATTTTGATTCACATGAGAGTAATTCTTTCCTTCTGAAGTGCTTCCCAACACTTCTAAAACTCCTACTCGTGCTATACTTTCATGTTCAGACTTCAGTGTGAATCGAGCTCTTACCAGAACTTAGAGGTTGGTAAGGAAGAACCCCCTCATCTAGAGACATTGTCAGAGGCCATCTAAGGCTTACGATAGCAAAATGTTTATTAACTGCACATGCTGCAACATTCCTACAATGGAAAAGCACTTCCTCAAAACAGTGAAGAGTGGGCAGCCAGCTCCATCAGGTATTCTTGCAAATCCCACTGCACACTGTAGTTTTTCCATGAAAACAGGTTATTTTGCATTGTTTCAACTGGTTGTTGTATTGATCATTTGAATTACAGAATGAGAAGAGAGGTGATTTGATGCATCAAATATGCTTGCTTGTTAATTGATGCTGAAAATTCTCTTTGGCAAGATAGTTTAAGAAGTTCTCTGAAATGCCTAAATGCCTTCTAAACAGATAACTTTTTAATCCCAGTAGCAAAAGATCTGTCTGGCAAAGGCAAAGCAGATTACAGCTGCTTGGGGCTGCTACTGCTTAGTAGCCAGGATGGCTGAGTCATACTTCTACTGAGTTGCCCTCTGGTCAGTAAAATAAGTTTCTATTCCAGAAGGTCTTTGGTACATGCACTATCCTGGTCTTTGGGCTGTGCTAGAGTAATAATTTTGCTCTTTCTGAGGCAGAAATTAGAGCGTTTGGAAAGTGGAACTGTAGAGAATTGCTGCAATCCTATTATGGAGACATCTGGCATTAGGAGATTGTTCCCGTATCTCTGTCAGGAGTTTTCATAAGACTGCAGCAAGGAGAGAAAACCAAACACAGAAATTTAGACCTGGTGATATTTACACAGGTGAATCAAGCTGTAAGGTTATAGCTTTGGAAAACACCAGCTCTTGTCATTGCACCATGGCCAGACTTTGTTATTGATCCACAGAACAGCCTTCCTGACAGGCTATTTCTGGTATCTGTATTGTGGAAATGCTGGTAAGCCCACTGAGAATGTGTTTCTTTTCTTGTGGTGAGGAATCTGGTTATTCTTGGATGGTAGGTGAAATGACCCCTCTGAAAAAATGATTGTGTCTGTGGTGGGTTAACTTTGGCCAGCAGCTACATTCCTACCCAGCTGCTTGTTCACTCCTCCTCAGCCAGATGAGGGTAAGAAAACAGGAAGGGGTGAGAAATTCCATGGGCCAAGACAAAGACAAGGAAATCCCTTGCCAATTACCATCACAAGACCTGGGGAAAGTTAATTTGTTGCAAATGGAAAGAAATATTTAATTACTGATCTGGGTGAGGGGAAGCAAAAAGACAAATACTAAAACAACACCTTTTCTCCCCCCTTTCTCAGGGTCACCCTCACTTCTTCACTCAGACTCTTCTGTGCTCGCACCAAACAGGGCAGGGAGTGATTGGCTGAGGAAACACTGGTTCCTATTTGCCACTCCTTTCTCTTCACATTTTCCCTCTGCTCTGGCTTGGGGTGCAGTTCAGAAGTATCTGCTCTGCCATAGAGCACCTCCTCCCTCTCCTTCTCTTCTGGCCTTGGAGTTCCCACTGCTATTTCTCACTCCTTTCTCTCTTCCACTGCCTACGTGGCATTTTCTGCCCTCTGAAAAATAGGCTTTTGCAGAGATGTTGCCAACCTGTCTGCTGGGCTCAGCCACATCTCATGGTGAGCCTTTTGGACCCTAATCTCTTCCCAGTGGGCAATCTTGCACTAATATCTAGCTATGCCTGAAGTTGATTTTGAAAAGCCAACTTTGTGGAAGTGTTTTGAAACTTGAAGTATTTTATTTTGTACTATGAAACAGTGATGGGAGAAATATAATACAAGATGAAGTCAAGAATGGCTGTAGAATCCATACATTCCTTGTCATAGAAGGTTGTATTCAGTCATCTGTCTTCATGAGGGAAAGTTGCAGTCCAAAACTTAGTTGTTCGTTACAATATCGCTCATCTTCTTAGTGCTTTACCATTGATTTAAGCCAGTGATTAATTACAAATTCTGCAATTAAACCTTAAAGCTTAGAGATAATTTCTGACAGTTGGTAAGCTACATTTCTCTGGTCAATTTGTGTATGTTTTCCTTGCTATTAAAGTATTCTAACTGCTTGGGTGATGTTAATAATGGCCAAGGTAAAGTAAAGGTACTGCTAACAAAGCATTGCAACAGAGTCCAGTAACTAACTAAAAATTCCTCTGGCAAGAAGTGTACTATTTATATCACCTAAATAGTTTTTCAGACCACGTTGGTTTGATTTTTCCCTGTAGATGCACGGTACTTATCCACTTTTATCCAAGCATAAAATCTTTCATGAGACTGAATATTTACAATTTCAAAGTTCTAGCCCCCTTGCTAATGCTTGATAGCATTATTAAAACACAAAAGCAAAACTGCTGTTCTTCAAACTACACCAGCAGGACTGTTGATCAGTCTGATGCAGTGACATGCTGACAGCAGAATGTTTATTCACCATTTCTAATTCCTAGGCTGCCCCCCAAAAAGTGTCATTTGTTTTTAGCAGTGACCCAAGCTGGCATTCGCATCGCATCGCGTTAGAGTAAGCAGCACTGTATCTGGAGGGATGCTAAGCTGTGTAGGAAGACTGAGCAGTTTAAAACAGGAGCTCCAAATGGAAGATGTGTCTAAGAAAAGGCCTTTGAGCTTTAGCACAGCTGCAGCAGGAGGGTTGAATGGAATTTGGAAATAGACCACTTCGGAAACATAAGTGGTCTCGTCTACTTAACCAAGGCCCAGAGCTACTTTCTGAGGTGCTTAAGTTGATTTAATCTGCCTGATAGCTTTTTGCATGAATGCAAAATGGTTATTTCCTAATCCCCCCTGTAACTGCAGTTAAAAAGGTCCCAAATGAAGGAGCAGGAGGGTTTTTTTTGTAGTAGATATTTAAGAGGCTCTGGCATGAGCTATGGGGACTCCAACATAACGCTGTGTAGCAGTTCATGTTGCTCAATGGTAGAATTATGCTTAGATGCTCAGAAATATGTGGAAGGTTGGTGAGTTTTTCTAGGAAGCAAAGATCTGGCTTAGCTCAATAGACAAATACTAATATTCAGTAACAGTTCAGAGGTCTGTATTTAGGATTATGGCACATGAGCAAGAAGAAGAGCTGCTACACATACTTGTATCAAAACTCTTGTGGCAAACAGAGGGAAAAATGGGCTTTCTACCTCTTGTAGACCTTCAGTTGGTGATGATGCTACAGGGATGGGTGAGTGGAAGACAGTGAGTTTTGCCTTTCCAGCTGCTACTCTCAACCGCCTCTGCTCATCAAAATTCCACTAGACCTTCATCAACCTAATTCTAAAATATGTCCTGACCAAAATAAGCCAGAGAGGTATTTCCACAGCTAAACTTAACATCATTACATTTGAGCGTGTAATATGGATTCCTTCTTTTCCCTCCCTCTCTTGTATCTCCTTTTCCTTTCCCAGTCACATTTATTTTCAGTTTCTGTTTCTATTTGCATTCTGCTGACTTTTTAGCTGGCAGAGTAAGACAAACTTTCTTTGACATAAACGCTTAACTCTTCTGATTACAGAGGTGGCAAAAATAATTTTCTCAAATATCCTTACACTGGCACAAGTTTGCCAGGTCTTGGCAAGGATAACAGGATCAGGGACAAGCCATTGTAAAGGATTAAGATTCTTGAAGCAGGATTCATGCAGAAGTTTAGTGCTCAAATCCAGAATTGTAGCCTCAAATTTTATGCCCTTAATCTTGAAACTGTCTGAAATCACCAAGACTTAATTTCTGTCAGTACAAAATCAGTTTTTAGACTGATGATATCTGTGTAACTCCACCAGTCTTGTTCCCAGACATTTTCAAAACACAGAATGTCAGAGGACTGACTTCTTTCTGCTGTGTTGAAAGATGACTTTTCTGTTTTTCACCTTTGGTTCTGTTGCTCTGGCTTGTTCATGAAATGCCATCAGATAACACTGGCTACTTCTATTTAAGAAAGGAGTGTCAGGGGAGTCTGCATAATACTACAGACTCCTAAAACTACATTTATGTTTCAGAGGGTTTAATTTATGCTGATATGGGAGTCTTAGGGATTAAAAAGAGCAAGAGTATGGAAAAACAGTGATGAAAATGTTCTTTTCAGCCTATTTTAAATGTCTTGACCCAGCTCAGCATACTGGGCTTGAAACCTGGTCTATTTGTTCTTGATATTTTTGCTTCTCAGTTATCTCTGCCCCTCCCCATTGTGCCCACTTTGTTGCTGACTTGTGACTTGTGTCTTCAAATTGCAGCTGCAATAACAGAGCTTTTATTTTGGGATATAGCTACCTGAAACTCACTGGTATGATGAAGCTTAGTCAGGCATTTTAGAAGAGTCTTTCTAACTGAGATAAGAAGACCTGTATTTAACTCCCCTCAGCTGTGAATTCCCTTTGCCTGTCATAGGTTTAGGAGGGCAAAATTATTCTTTCCCTCTCTTGATTATACAGGGGCACCTTTGATGCATCCGAGCATCAGTCAAAGACCAATTGCTTCCACACAGGCTCATTTATTATGTGTCTATGTCCCAGCACATAGATAAAGACAGGCAAAAAGAGATGCCATTTAAATGCACATTTCTGTGTGCTTGCTTGTTTTCAATGATTAAAAATAATGATTAGAAGATGAAAATGGCTACAATGGACAATGATATTGGTAAATAAGACTCCCAGTGATCTTATGTCAGCAAAATTCCTCTCGTGCCAATTAGGTACCATGAAAAGAGTGGAAAAGATGAATGTTTAACAATGTGATACAAGTAAACTAAAAACCTTCTCAGGCACTGTTAGCTCAAACTAGAACCTGTCTGAAAGAGGAAAATGGATTCTATTTGGCAAAAGACAGTAAAAAATAATTGTCATTAAAGAAGAGACTGCAGTCAAAATCTGGGCCTTGATTTCAATTTATCCGGCAAATTATTACCAGGAGTTCATTGTAGGACAATGGTAGAATGCTAATGAAAGCTTTTAAAACACACTATTAATTAAAATATTTGGGAAAACAGTAGAGAAAATATGTAAATCCTGTATTGGTGTTTAGATTAAAGTATATAGATCAATGTGTTGTTTGGGGGTTTTTTTGGTTTTGTTCTTTTGTTGTCATTTTTGTTGTTTGTTCATGGGTTTTGAGGTCTTTTTTTTGACTTGTGTCTCCCCCAAATAAACTCATTCTTTGTGCAAATTGCATGTCATAAGTGAAAGGACATTTTCACCAGTAGAGCCAGCATTTCAGATGCCCAGTGAAATGGTCAACAATTTGACGGTGTCTTTTGATGGAGGTTAAATCAGTAACTGGGCAGTAAAAATTGCCTCTTCACTGAATGTGATGGTGGAGAATGTGTAGTGAATAATGTGATTTTTCATTGCTTCGTGTGACTGTCAGCACTGTGTTTGGGAAATCTTCATCAGAGAGTTATGGGATTTTCTAAAGTATAGCTTTGATTTATTTCTAATATGTGCTTCTCCTCTGTACTTTGTATAGGTCTAACTTCAGTAACAAAGTGGAAAGAAAGGAAGGAAGGAGGAAAGAAAGGAAGGAGGAAAGAAAGGAAGGAGGAAAGAAAGGAAGGAAGAAGGAAAGAAGGGAAGGAAGGAAGAAGGAAAGAAGGAAAGGAAGGAAGAAGGAAAGGAAGGAAGAAGGAAAGAAGGAAAGGAAGGAAGAAGGAAAGAAGGAAAGGAAGGAAGAAGGAAAGAAGGAAAGGAAGGAAGAAGGAAAGAAGGAAAGGAAGGAAGAAGGAAAGAAGGAAAGGAAGGAAGAAGGAAAGAAGGAAAGGAAGGAAGAAGGAAAGAAGGAAAGGAAGGAAGAAGGAAAGAAGGAAAGGAAGGAAGAAGGAAAGAAGGAAAGGAAGGAAGAAGGAAAGAAGGGAAGGAAGGAAGAAGGAAAGAAGGGAAGGAAGGAAGAAGGAAAGAAGGGAAGGAAGGAAGAAGGAAAGAAGGGAAGGAAGGAAGAAGGAAAGAAGGAAAGGAAGGAAGAAGGAAAGAAGGAAAGGAAGGAAGAAGGAAAGAAGGAAAGGAAGGAAGAAGGAAAGAAGGAAAGGAAGGAAGAAGGAAAGAAGGAAAGGAAGGAAGAAGGAAAGAAGGAAAGGAAGGAAGAAGGAAAGAAGGAAAGGAAGGAAGAAGGAAAGAAGGGAAGGAAGGAAGAAGGAAAGAAGGGAAGGAAGGAAGAAGGAAAGAAGGGAAGGAAGGAAGAAGGAAAGAAGGGAAGGAAGGAAGAAGGAAAGAAGGGAAGGAAGGAAGAAGGAAAGAAGGAAAGGAAGGAAAGAAGGAAAGGAAGGAAGAAGGAAAGGAAGGAAGAAGGAAAGGAAGGAAGAAGGAAGAAGGAAAGGAAGGAAGAAGGAAAGAAGGAAAGGAAGGAAGAAGGAAAGGAAGGAAAGGAAGGAAAGGAAGGAAGAAGGAAAAAGGAAAGGAAGGAAAGGAAGGAAGAAGGAAAGGAAGGAAGAAGGAAAGAAGGAAAGGAAGGAAAGGAAGGAAGAAGGAAAGGAAGGAAAGGAAGGAAAGGAAGGAAGAAGGAAAAAGGAAAGGAAGGAAAGGAAGGAAGAAGGAAAGGAAGGAAGAAGGAAAGGAAGGAAGAAGGAAAAAGGAAAGAAGGAAAGGAAGGAAGAAGGAAAGGAAGGAAAGGAAGGAGGAAGGTAAGGAAGGAAGAAGGAAAGGAAGGAAAGGAAGGAAGAAGGAAAGGAAGGAAAGGAAGGAAGAAGGAAAGGAAGGAAAGGAAGGAAGAAGGAAAGGAAGGAAAGGAAGGAAGAAGGAAAGGAAGGAAAGGAAGGAAGAAGGAAAGAAGGAAAGGAAGGAAGAAGGAAAGGAAGGAAAGGAAGGAAGAAGGAAAGGAAGGAAAGGAAGGAAGAAGGAAAGGAAGGAAAGGAAGGAAAGGAAGGAAGAAGGAAAGAAGGAAAGGAAGGAAGAAGGAAAGGAAGGAAAGGAAGGAAGAAGGAAAGAAGGAAAGGAAGGAAGAAGGAAAGGAAGGAAGAAGGAAAGGAAGGAAGAAGGAAAGGAAGGAAGAAGGAAAGGAAGGAAGAAGGAAAGAAGGAAAGGAAGGAAGAAGGAAAGGAAGGAAGAAGGAAAGGAAGGAAGAAGGAAAGAAGGAAAGGAAGGAAGAAGGAAAGAAGGAAAGGAAGGAAGAAGGAAAAAGGAAAGGAAGGAAAGGAAGGAAAGGAAGGAAGAAGGAAAAAGGAAAGGAAGGAAAGGAAGGAAAGGAAGGAAAGGAAGGAAGAAGGAAAGGAAGGAAAGGAAGGAAAGGAAGGAAGAAGGAAAGGAAGGAAGGAGGAAAGGAAGGAAGGAGGAAAGGAAGGAAGAAGGAAAGGAGGAAAGGAAGGAAGGAGGAAAGGAAGGAAGGAGGAAGGGAAGGAAGGGGGAAAGGAGGAAGGGAAGGAAGGGGGAAAGGAGGAAGGGAAGGAAGGGGGAAAGGAGGAAGGGAAGGAAGGGGGAAAGGAGGAAGGGAAGGAAGGGGGAAAGGAGGAAGGGAAGGAAGGGGGAAAGGAGGAAGGGAAGGAAGGGGGAAAGGAGGAAGGGAAGGAAGGGGGAAAGGAGGAAGGGAAGGAAGGGGGAAAGGAGGAAAGGAAGGAAGGGGGAAAGGAGGAAAGGAAGGAAGGGGGAAAGGAGGAAAGGAAGGAAGGGGGAAAGGAGGAAAGGAAGGAAGGGGGAAAGGAGGAAAGGAAGGAAGGGGGAAAGGAGGAAAGGAAGGAAGGGGGAAAGGAGGAAAGGAAGGAAGGGGGAAAGGAGGAAAGGAAGGAAGGGGGAAAGGAGGAAAGGAAGGAAGAATACCTTAAAATTGTGTATACTTTATTGCTACTTGTAGACTAAGGAAATGAAATTATAAGGTGACTTTGTGATTTTTACTATCTACTAGTTGTTATACAAATATATCTTCTAAATTTACTTTAAAACCAGAATAGAGCTTTTGCTTTTTAGTAAGGTAAAATCTTTGTCTGCAAATGTTTCTAAGTTCAGGACCTTATTTTTTTTCCCCTATGACATTTGCAAAGGGCAAGTGGTAGACTCAGTAATAAGTTCTAATAATTCATTGTACATGAATTACATGATTTAACACTTTGACACTAAGAAATCTGGTTAAAAAAAAGCTTTTCAGTATTTTTATAGTAGTCTCCTGAAGAAATTGATAAAAAGAAAAATGAGCAAAATGCATTTTGTATGTAGCAAGCATTATGCTATGGTACTTACACTGTCAAATTAAATCAACTCTTATTCTTCAACATAATCTTACTTGAAATTCAGATGCTCAGCAAAGGTGATCAGGAGAAACAGAGTAGCACAGATTAATTCCTGTTACTCTGTGCATGTTCTGTAAAGAGTGGTTAATAGGCAGCTGAGTGAGCAGTAGAGTAAACCCACTTTCTTCAGAAATACCACTAGGTAAGATGCTTTTAAAGCTCTATCATATTACTGCAAGACCAGTGAAACTAAAAGTTGTCCTTAGATGTTATTTCAGCATTTTACAAAGTGGATTTTGGGGTGAAGAATCTCCTCAGGTGCATTGGCAAACTGCTAGGATATAGGTGTAAATAAGCAAATGCTGGGAACAGAGAGGTTACCCTGATCAGTCTGTAGTTGAGGCTCATCAGCAGAGCAAAGGCAATCTTCATCAGCTGGAATTCAACAAGGATATTCAACAAGAAAATCTTATATTCTTTCAAAAATAATAATGACTACTGCACGATGGTCTTTTGCAGAGCACATTCGTGTTTCAAGATAGTGGTGGGCAAAGTCAAATAGCTGATATAGCTAACAAAAGGATAGGTTTTAGAATTCAAGTCACAGTTTAACTTGCTTCCTACACAACCCATTCTTTTCCTTTTGATTGCTTACTTCTGCATGAATGGCTTCTATCAAGTAAATTTTAATCTTCACTGTCATTCTGAGTACTATTGCCATGAAATTACTAAAGTAGTAAAAAAGACAGTGCTGTGGATTGAGATGGAGGGGGGAAAAAGGGATATTGTTCAGGTTCTGCATGTAAAGAGCAGTGACAGAGCTCTACCTTCACAGCACACCCTCACAGTTGTGGAATCAGTGTTGGTTCTCCCTGTCCTGTTCCATAATTCACATACAGCCACTCGTGAGATGGGCAGACTGCCTGGGCTGGGTGGCACACGGTCATTCTTGGCCTGTGTCACGTGTGGCTCCACTCTTGAAAGCAGTGGCCAAGAGCTCATAAAAGGTCAGTTCATGGATGAGCGACAGCTGGCTAAACATGAACTCACATGAACCTGGATGTGCTGTGAATTTACGCCCTGGTTTTGTTTTCTACTTGGATTTTTCATCAATACCAAGCTTTCCCTCAGCACATATCAGAGTACACCTAAGCTCTCGTCGTTCTTAGTAAGAAAACAATCCTCAACTCTTTATACCTTTGACTCCTGCTGGTTTTACTGTAGTGATAAGCTATATCTGAAGCCCTGTGTGCTTATGAAATTCCAGTACAGAGCTCTGAAATGAATGTTCTCACAAGCAAAACACCTAGACTATTTTTCCACAATTTCTCACTTCTCAACAAAGTTTTTGCTCAATCACAAAGGCCAATATCACAGAATGATAGAGTCATAGAATCATAGAGTCACCTGAGTTGGAAAGGACACAAAAGGACCATCGGGTCCAACTCCTGTCCCTGCACAGGACACTCCCAACACTCACCCCGTGTGACTGAGGGCAGTGTCCAGATGCTTCTGGAATGCTGGCAGAGTGGGTGCTGGGACTGCTTCCCTGGGGAGCTGTTCCAGGGCTCCACCACCCGCTGGGGAAGAACCTCTTCCTGATGTCCAACCCAACCCTCCCCTGGCACATCTTCCTGCCATTCCCTCGGGTCCTGTCACCGGTCACCAGAGAGCAGAGCTCAGCCCCTGTGTCCCCTCCCTCCCTTGGGAGAAGGCACAAACAGCTCTGAGATCCCCTCTCAGGCTCCTCTTCTCCAGCTGAACAGACCAAGGGACTTCAGCCTCTCCCCACACGCCTTCCCCTCCAGACCCTTCCCCAGCCTTGTGGCCTCCTCTGGACACTCTCCAGTGGTTTGATGTCCTTTTTACCCTGTGGTGCCCCAAACTGCCCCCAGTGCAGAGCAGAGCAGGACAATCCCATCCCTTGCCCAGCTGGTGATGCCGTGCTGGATGCCCTCTTATCTATTCTGCTTGCAAGAAGATGGATTCTTCTCAGAAGTGGTGGAACACAAAGAAAATGGTAAGGAAAGCTCTTTGTGGGGCAAGGGGAGGGAACAGAGAACTGTAGAGACTGTGCAGAATTTTGGATCTAGGTTCAGTTTTCTGATTAAAATGAAGTTGTATAGGCAAATCTACTTTGGTTTGTAGGTCTGTTAAGATTTATTAAAAATCACCATTTTGTTGGGAAGAAGCTTTACAACTACATTCTTTTCTGAAAAGCCACTGGAAAGAAACAGAAATTTGTAAAATCAGACAAAATAAATATTTGAACTTCAGAAAAGTGAATAAGACACCCAAAGCTAATGGTAGAAATTACTTCATCAGAAGCTAGTAAGAGAACCTTGTCTACAGTTAAAGATTGATGAAAATAATGTTTTCATTAAGTCCTCTGTAATGCATAAGAAAATTCAAAATACCCAGCATCTCATTATCCAGAAGAGATGTTATTAACGAGGCTGCACACCAGAAAGAAACAATGTGTTTTTACCTCTCCTAGTCTTTTTCTTCTTTCTTGAGTATTTTTGTCTTGTACCATCTTCAGGAAAACAAGATTAAACTCCACCAACAAAAGCTCAAAATGTGCTCTCATCGTTCCTTGAACAACTCATTCTTTCTTGAACAAGACTGATTGTTAACTTCTTCAATGATTTATATAAAGAACCACGGCAATAAAAACAAGAGAAAAGAGTTCCAAAACAAACCCACTACAGATAAAGGTAAAATTACACATAACTTTTGTTCTCTTTTATATCTGTAATAAAGATTCTAAATTTGTTTTCTGTTAGTAGTGATAGTTTACAAGCAGCTAACTGCATTACAGTTTCTTTAATTTATAGATATGCAGAGGCTTGCTTGGTATTGTATCCTGTAACACAGTTGTTGATTATTTGGGTGCCATTTTTATTAAAATGCTCCTCATATCTGTAGCTTGTAGCATTTACTTATCTAGAATTCTATACATTCCACTCTAGTTCCCCTGTAGTCTTTGTTAGAGCAAATCATTGTGTCACACTGAAAGGATTTCATCTGTAATTCCACTAAATTTAAAAGGTTGTAAGTATTGCTTGTATTGTATAAGGTTCATATACCAGTGTTCACCAGTGTAATAAATTGAGACCACAACGGATCAAAATTCAATTAGAATTTATTTAATTATAGCAAGTAGAATATGAGCAAAAGCAGCGCTGGACGGCAGGGGAGTCTGCGCTCCACCAACTGCCGTAAATAGGCACTTCATACAATTCCTTTTATACACTTTTTCTCTTGCAATCGTGGTATAGTGGAAACACTCTGCGCATGCTTCGGTTGTTGTCAAGAGGTCTCTTTCTGCTGAAGTCCTTGTCCCATGGCTGACCTCTCATTCTTATGTCCTTGTTTAGGGTTTTTTTATGTTTCTGTCGGTTCCTGGGACATCTGGCGGTTATCTTATCTTGCACAAGCGGTATCTGGTAGTCGTTTTTGTTTGCGTAAGCGATTTCATATCCTTTACAGTTTGACATTTACATTTAACATAAATCTTAATAAACAATACTATAGTTCAGTCTCTCACAATCCCCCCTTTTTCTTTTTATCCCTTTATTGTTTATTAAACGCTGTTTTCATTCTCGGCGCTGCAAGCAAACCTTTTTCCACAATCTCGATATTTATCATCACTTTCGCAATGTAATACCTCACAACTACAAGAGTTTTCATGTCGCATATCGTATTTACAATACTCTTCATCCTCGTTAGTAGGCACATTTCTATATCCTGTTCTAGATTCTGTAGTTAAAATAAGCAATTTAGCAATGTCAAACCGTTCCCTAATAAAACGTAAAATATAGTGTAATACACAAGGCCCAAATATAAGTTCTAAAATCAATATAATAAGCGGTCCTGCTAAAGTAGACAACAAAGTGGTCAACTAAGGTGAAACATTAAACCAATTTTCATACCATGACCTACCCGCCTCACGATCCTTCTTACGTTGGTCCAACCTTTTCCGGAGTTCGGCCATGGTGCCCCGGACTACTCCCGTATGATCAGCAAAAGAACAACATTCCTCTTTCAGAGCTACACATAATCCTCCTTCCTTTAAAAAAACAGTAGATTTAATCCCCTTCTGTTCTGCAGCACTACCTCTGATAAGGACTGTACTGAAGCGGCTAAACTGTCGATAGATTGTTCTATTCTCGCTAAATCCTCATCTACAGCCATCTGCAAATTTCGTAATTCCTGATCTTTTACTAGGGAAGCTATGCCTGTACCTGCTCTAACTCCGCCCGCTATCAATAACGTAGTTAAGGTTATCACTGTAATTGGTTCTCGTTTTTGTCTGTTCAGGTCTCCTTCGAAGTAGGGTAATATATTAGAATCATTAGACCATCGAATCTGATCTGGTTTACCAATTGCCTCAAAATAAGGTGGCCTAACATTATAACATCCAGACCATAGGTTCATGTGGATTCCCTGCTATAGTGGGTAGGATTAATGCACTAAAAGTGTACAAGAAAAGAAGTGTTCCAGGAGGGTATTGTTTTTGTTTTAAATTTGAATTTTTACCAGTCCTGTGGAAGTTCAGCCAAGGCTGCTTGTACATTCCAAGTTGCAGGCTCTTTCCTTTGGTGGGTTTTCCTCCTCTGCCTCGCCCGTCGACTGGGTTGCAGCCAGACACGGGGTTTACCATCTTCTCGGCAGCAAGAGTCCCTGTCAGGAATATGCCTTTTACACTTGGTTAGACGGTGTACGTAAGCGGGCCAAGCTCTGGCCTTAACCATGCACTCGTTGCACTTTACAGCCTTGATTTCCAGTCTACACTGGACTGCGACAATATCAATTATCAATGGTATCCGTTCCTGAGGGTGGTAACAATAGTACTCAGGATTAATACCACAGGCGTAATAATACCAATGTTCAGCGGTCCAATTTGGAAATTTGGCTCTCAATTGTTTCAATGCCCAATCAGTAAATTCTCGTTCTTTCGTGTAGCAACTGCTACACACCCCTCGAGGAGGATATCCTTCTCTACAGTGTTGTCACCACTTTTCTTGACACCTTTTGCACTTAAAACATACAAACGGGTAACAATTGCAACCTGGTTTTTCACACTTAATTATTACGTCCGAGGTATAAAGAGTGTTGGCAGGGTCGATGGTTGATGTTTCCTTCAAATAACAAAACCTTCGTAGCCAGTCCCAAAAAGTCTCACACATCGAAACTGACATTGATTCAACATAGCCCTTTTTCCCACTTAACAATTTTCCATAAGTAATACACAATCAATGACACAATAACTGCAAATATTAGTCCTATAACACACTGTACCCCAAAAGGTAATCCTAGAAAATACTGAAATACAGTTTGTATCATTACTTATCGCTTTAGTACAAGCTTGGTGTTTCCAGGTGAGCTGACGACTTTCCACTGTGGTGGGTTTACGGGTCCCTTCACACGGCTAGCATGCGTCCATCCACGTTCGGCAGTTCGGATGGCTGTTTCTGTGGTGAGCAAAACAAGGTAAGGTCCCTCCCAACTGGGTTTCAGGGTTTCCTCTTTCCACACTTTGACTAATATCCAATCTCCAGGTTTAATATTGTGAATCTTTAAATCCAACGGAGGCCGTTGTACAATTAGTCCACTTTTCCAAAGCTTGTTGCGATGTCCTGCTAATTGCGAAATGTATTCATTAATCACACGGTCACGAATTAAAACATTTGTTTGCGGACTTTCAATTCTGTAGGGCATTCCATACACCATTTCAAATGCTGATATCCCTAAGTCTGCTCGAGGTCTGGTCCTTAGAATCAACAGCGCCATGGGTAGGCACTTAATCCATGATAATTTGGTTTCTATCATTAATTTGGTTAAGATAGTTTTGATTTCTCCGTTCATTCTTTCAACTTTACCTGAGTTTTGTGGATGCCATGGTGTATGGTATTCCCATTTTATACCCAAGCTCTCTGTTAACTCTCTAATTATTTTTGACACAAGATGTGTTCCTCTATCTGAGTCTATTACTTCAGTTACTCCGTATCGAGGTATTATATGTTCGAGTAACACTTTGGTAACTTGGTTAGCAGTTGCTCTAGAGGTAGGAAAAGCCTCTACATAATGGGTTAAATGATCCACCATTACCAACAAGTATTTGTAACGCCCTACTTTGGGTAGTTCAGTAAAATCCACTTGTATGTGTGAAAAGGGCCTGTATGCTGGGGAACGTCCTCCAAAAGGCTTTTGCCTCATATTGCTCCTGTTTACCTTTTGACAAGTCTCGCAAGCTGCTGTAACTGCTTTCGCTACGTTATATACACCCACACAGGCAAACAGTTGATTAAAGTGATCAACTAATGTCTGGGTTCCCCAATGTGTTTTACTGTGTATTTTAGAAAATATCTCAAATGCCATACTTTTAGGTAAAATTTCTCTCCCGTCTGGTAATAGGTACTTACTATTCTGCTCTTTAGCTCCCATTTGTCTCAATTTCTCTTTCTCTACAGGTTCAAAACTAAAAGATTTGTCAATCTGTGTCTGTTGTATAGCCAAGATTGTACTGTAGTTGCCCGCCACTCGCTTGGCTTCTGTATCAGCTGCATTGTTTCCCCTGACTTGATAACTCGTACCTCGCTGATGTCTTTTGATATGTACCACTGCTATTTTATTTGGAGTTTTAATGACTCCAGGACTCGTCGGATTAATTCCGGGTGGATCAGTTCTTTTCCCTGAGAATTTACAAATCCTCTTTCTTCCCATATTTTCCCAAAGGTGTGTACCACCCCAAATGCATATCGTGAGTCTGTATATATAGTCCCATCTTTTCCCTCTAATAGCACTAATGCTTTCCATAATGCATACAGCTCACAGGCTTGAGCTGACCAACTGGCACTCAGAGGGCCTGACTCTATTATCTTAAATTCTCCTTTTTCCAATTTTACAATGGCATATCCAGACAATCATTTTCCTTCTACTATTCGTGATGACCCATCTATAAACAAAACCTCTCCACATTGTAACTCTTCTTCCTCTAGATCTGGCCTAATGCGTGTCTGTTGTTCAATTGTTTGAAAACAATCATGCAATAAATCAGTACTTTCTCCTGGGTACAAAAATTCAGCAGGGTTAACCGCCCCAATAGTCTTTAGGGATAACTTTGGAGATTCTATAAGTATTCCCTCATACTTCAATAGTCGGCTGTCTGTAAGCCACTTGTCTGCCTTCTGTTGTAACACTCCCCTTATGTTATGAGGCGCGTATAAGACAACTTCCCCATTAAAGGTAACACGATTTGTTTCTTCCAGTAATAAAGCAGCGGCAACAATGATCTGTAAACAACTTGGCCAACCCTTGCTTACGGGGTCTAAAAGCTTTGATAGATATGCCACCGGCTTCTTCTGTCCAGCCCAATCCTGTGTTAATACTCCAAATGCTGTTCCTTCATGTATGTTAACAAATGAATGAAATGGTCGTTTTAAATCCGGGAGACTTAATACTGGTGCTTGACTTAATTCCCTTTTTAGGCTGGCAAACTGTTCTTGGTCCTGAGAGGTCCATTTAGGTATCTTATCCTCTGACAGTTGTTTATATAAAAATTTTACTTTAAAACTATAATTTTCTATCCATTGTCTACAATACCCAAATAGCCCCAATGCCTGCCGGATTTGCCTTTTAGTAACAGGCATGGGTAATTCCAAAATTCCTTTAATACGCTCTGGGTCAAGTATTTTCTTCCCATTAAGCAAATAATGCCCCAAATATTTCACTTTTTCCTCCACAAATTGTAACTTCTCCTGTGATACCCGTAACCCTTTTGCGCAAGAAAGTTTAAGAGATTAATTGTTTCCTTCTTGACCTCTTCTTTATCTGTTCCTGCTATAAGCAGGTCATCTACATATTGTAACAGGACATTCCCCTCCTGTACCTGATACTCTCTCAGGATTTCTTCCAGAGCTTGTCCAAACAAGTTAGGGGATTCTGTGAACCCTTGTGGAAGTACAGTCCACCTCAATTGCTGCCTGCGGCGTGTTTCAGGGTCTTCCCACTCAAAGGCGAAATAATCACGGCACTCTTCTGCCAATGGGCAAGCCCAAAAGGCATCTTTTAAATCCACTACACTATACCAAGAATTGTGAGGTTCTAACCTACTTAATAATGTATAAGGGTTCGCCACTACAGGGAACCGGGTAAGAGTTCTTTTATTTATATCTCGTAAATCATGAACAAGCCGGTACTTCCCATTTGGTTTCTTTACAGGCAGTATGGGGGTGTTAAAAGGTGACATACAGGGTTCTAGAATCCCTTGTGCTAATAATCGGTCGATCTCTGGTTTTAATCCTCTTCGTCCCTCTAAGGATATTGGGTACTGCCGTACTCTCACAGGTATGTGAGGTTCAGTAATTTGGATTTTAATCGGCGAAATTTCTAATCTGCTAATCGCGTCCGGAGAGTGCCAGACATTTGGGTCAATTTGTTTCCTGTCTTCTATAGTCAATGGATAAGCTAGCACTGTTAATTCCTGATTTTTTACCTTGATCTCCAATTGTAATTCAATAATTAAGTCTCGTCCTAGCAGATTAAATTCTGCTTCAGGGACGAACAAGAGTTCACCTACCCCGAATTTATTTTCGGTCTCAAATATTACATCTTTAATTTTACTTACTTTAAAAGGTTCTCCTTTAGCCCCGATTACTTGCACTTTTTCAGAGGACGCTGTACATCCTTCTGGTATCTGTCTAATGGTTGATCTCTCAGCTCCAGTATCTACTAAAAAGGTGAACTCTTGTTTATGGGGACCTAGTTTTAGTTTTATCAAGGGCTCACGATGACTCCGATCCCCTAAGATATAGAGCCCCTGACTCTCCTATTCTGCTTTCAATACCCCCTCATCTCTAATCCTTTCTCTGCAATTCTTTTTTATATGTCCTTTCTTTCCACAATAAAAACAACATCCTTGTTCCTCCTTCACTGCTCCATTCCCTTGTCTTATTCTAGCAGGTCTGTGTTCATTAGACCTCCCTCTGCGATCCTCTCTAACTGCTGCCACCATCATTTTCACTTGCCATTTACTGCTTTCTTCCTCTCGTCTCACATACACTTTTTGTGCTTCCCTCAATAATTCATCCAAACCTCTATCATGCCAATCTTCTAATTTTTCAATTTTCTTCCTAATGTCTTCCCATGCCTTTGCCACAAACTGAGTTTTAAGGAGTGCCTGTCCCAGGGGATCATCAGGATTTACTCCTGAATACTGCTGGAGTGCTCTCCTTAATCGTTCCAGCCACTCAGTAGGGCTTTCATCTTTCTTTTGCATTTCATTAAATGCTTTATTAATATTCTGGCCACGGGGTAATGCTTCTCTAATTCCCTGGATTACAATAGTTCTCAGGTCCTGCATATGAGTTCTATGCAGTGGGTCCTGATTGTCCCAGTTAGGTTTTTGGAGTGGCCACTTAATATCAGCTTGGGGTCCTTGGGCATGTTGGGCATCCCATAGTCTCATTCCAGCCCGCCTAATCATTTCTCTTTCTTCGGTAGTAAATAACTGCCCAAGAATGGATTGCATTTCATCCCAAGTATAAAGATTTGGTCCCAAAAATTGATCTAGTCTTTCTGCTACCCCGAGTGGATCTTCAATTAAATTACCCATCTCGGTTCTTTTGAAATCTCGTAAATCAGCCGAATTTAGGGGTACAGAAATATATCCAATAACAGGTTGGGGTCCCCCTATGGGCATTTCCCTCAGAGGGTACATGTTAGTTGCCCCTTTTTGACTCCTGGTTCTACGTCGAGGAGGAGGGGGAGATTCCTCCTGCTCCAATTCTGCCGGCGGAATAGGTGCTTTGGGAACTACTGGGGGGGACGGGGGAGTGGGTGGCTGCGGAGGGACATAAGGAGGAGGGGTCAGGAGGACTTCGTCTAATTCCTCTCTCCTCTTAGTTCGCTTATTTTTAACTTCATTCAGTGGATAAAGTGTTGGATAGGGTTTTTCTAGCCAGACCGCGGCGTACCGGCTCTCCTCTGGGTTAAAGGGTTTTTTATTGTTTACCCAGAGATTCAATTGTTGCCTTACCCAATCTTCTTCTGATCTATAAACCGGCTAAAAAAAAAAAAAAAAAAAACAAAACTTTCTTTGAAAGTCTCTTCCCTCCCCATATCTTAGTACAATATTCTATCATTTTTGGCTTACTTTTCCCTACAGTCCCAGGAAAATGTTTCCAATTGTCTAAGATATATGCCAGAGGGGTATTCTCAGGTACAGAGGGTACCCTTCCCATGGGAGTCGAAGGCTTGCTGCCCTTCACCCCCATCTTCTGGAATATCCACAAACACACACTCACTCGCTCCCCTTGTTTCTGGCCCAGTCCCTCGCGGGATATGGGAAACGCAGTACTTAAGGGTCCACACTCGCTTGGTTCAGTATGTCGAACCTCTCGTTCGTTATATTCCAGGAAACCCAATCCCGCCCGAACGGCAAACCTGCGAACAATTTCGCAATATACTCACGCGTCCTGCGTCTTCGTCCGGACTCCCGTGCACAGAATGTTTATGGGATTTTTACCGGTTCCTCCTTTGCTCAATATTCTAGGATTTTGGGTTCGTCGGTAAGGTTGAGGTGAGCTGCCGGTCGCGGGGCCGCGGATGAACGCGGGGCGCCTCCCCGGAGGACCGAAGCCCATCTTTCCTTATCCGAGTCACGGCACCAGAATTGTAATAAATTGAGACCACAACGGATCAAAATTCAATTAGAATTTATTTAATTATAGCAAGTAGAATATGAGCAAAAGCAGCGCTGGACGGCAGGGGAGTCTGCGCTCCACCAACTGCCGTAAATAGGCACTTCATACAATTCCTTTTATACACTTTTTCTCTTGCAATCGTGGTATAGTGGAAACACTCTGCGCATGCTTCGGTTGTTGTCAAGAGGTCTCTTTCTGCTGAAGTCCTTGTCCCATGGCTGACCTCTCATTCTTATGTCCTTGTTTAGGGTTTTTTTATGTTTCTGTCGGTTCCTGGGACATCTGGCGGTTATCTTATCTTGCACAAGCGGTATCTGGTAGTCGTTTTTGTTTGCGTAAGCGATTTCATATCCTTTACAGTTTGACATTTACATTTAACATAAATCTTAATAAACAATACTATAGTTCAGTCTCTCACACCAGTAATCAGGAATGGAAACTCCTTTTTTGAAGAGTATGGGAATGGTACACATACACACATCTATAATTACATAAGTAATTGCATATAGATAGCTTCATAAACACCTCTGAACATATAATTATGAAACAGAGATATCTCTATACTTAACCCTTTAGAAAAAATCACTTATTAAACACAAATTCTACCTCATTTAGCTCTTCACGTGGAGAAAGTGTGCTCCTAATGAATGAGAAACAGCATTTGAATTCCAGGTCCTGTCTGTCAGGTGGCATTATAAATACATAGTCAGTTTGGCAAATGTATCTGCCTGTACAACTGTGATTATCATGCAAAAAGGTGAGCTATCAAGCTGCAATTACACCTACATAACTACATATATTTCTTATTGCTTAACTGCAAATGAATCATTGCAAGCAGGGTCTTTTTTGTCACCTTAAATTAGTCCGTGTTCATTCTCTAAACTGTTGGGGTGATAGCTTTATGACACAAAGTGTCCTCTGCCTTGTCACCTCCAGTCCATTAAAACAATGTTATCATTGTGATCTACTCAAGTCAATAAGCCTTGGTACCAGTAAAGCACAGTATCAATCTTTTACCCTCAGCAGTATTGCAATGCTTAATTATGACTAATGAGGCTGCTCAGCAGTAGATATATTCATATTCATGTCAATTACATGCTGCCCATTGTAGGAAATGCCTAATTAAAGTTTTCTACATAAGTATTAACCTGATTGTAGCAGCCACATAGTCAGACAGGTCAAGACCATATAAGACCTGGGAGGTTACTGAAACAAGTCTCTGGCTTAGTATGTGTTGTCATTCTGTATGTCATGAATTCGAAGAGAAAAGGTAGGTCTAGAATCCCTCTTATGTGGTAAATAAAAGTTTAAAGTACTGCAGGTAATACAGCATAATCTCAGGGGTTTTTTAAGTAGTTAGTTCTGCTGAATTTCCCCAATATTTAGGAATCCTGTGTTTTATTGTTCTTACTGTGATGGCTTTGCTGACAGAAGAGCTATTGGCAATTTGCATTTGTTTGCACTAACGATTATCATCCATACAAGTGTAAATATGGTTGGTCTCCTACCAAGGAAAAGGTCAGGAGTGACCCTGTGGAGGTGAGAATGAATGTCTGTTGCCTTGGGCTCTAGAAGTGGACAGTATTTGTGAAGGTGGGCTAATCCAGGTGGTGCAGTGGAGATAATCTCTCCTGCAGTTCTATAGGAAACAGGTCCTTTCAAGTGGAAGGACCACATGATAAATTGCACCCTGTCTTGATCACCATATTCTTAAATTAACTGAGAATGTTCACCCTTTAAACATTTCATATTTCTGAGTACATAAGAGAATAATAGTCCAGTAGATAGGACAAAGCCTGAAAATATGATGATTCTGTTCAAATTTTCTACTTTGCTATTGTTTTCCTTTGTAAACTTTCAGATAACTCTTTTTATTTACCTTATTCCCCCAATTACAACCATATTGGTATGAGTACTTAGGGCTCTTAAGAGGACTGGTGCTGATTCAGGTGCTTTTGGGTGCTTGGATACATCTAACAACAGAGATCATCTGAGCATGTAAAGTCATTGATTTTACCAGTTTTATCTATGATCCTTTAAAAGCCCTTCAGGCAATATTGATCTGACTAAACATATGTGAATGCACATCACAGGCAAACCAACAGGTCTTGTCTCTTGAGTTTAAACATTTCATTAAAGTTACTGTAAGTGATAAATTGAGACAAATCTTTACTTTTCTAAATTTTATTAAGGGTAAAAAGCTATTTTTACACTGTTTATTATTTTAGACTTCAATATTACACTTCTAAATATATCTCATAGTGCCATGTAGAGTTGCAGTTCAGCTTGATAAAGCCAGAAGAACCTCAAGTGGAATAATTTGCCTTTGTTAAGTGAGCATATCCCATTGATTACACATAACAGTTATGTAATACAAGCAGAGAGAATTAAACCAGGTAGAATTAATCTATTTCATTATATTGAACTATATTATGGGGTTTGTGAAATGAACATGACATATTTAGTGTAGTAATAATAATTTTCCAACACATTTAAATGGAGATAGCTGTAATAATAGTCAGCAAAAGTGGCTTTCCTAAAACTCATACTTCCATTTCAGTTTCACTGCCTGGAGTTTATGAGGGATGACATTTCCACATCCTTTTTCGTGGCCTTTGGCAGGAATTAGGTGGTATCTCATTAAGGTAAGTGAGATTATGGTCATTTCTGGGAAGTTGGAGGTATGGAGAAGATGTTCTAAGCTCTGTACTTGGCTTTTTCCACCCTTCACCTCCACCATGATGAAGAAGCACACCTGTCTTTGTTATACGCAAACACTATTGGGAATTTTTATAATGTTTTGGGAAAAAAAATATGATGACAGGATAGAGCAAAGTTTAAACATGGAATTATAGAATCAGGGAATGGTTTGGCTTGGAATGCACCATAAAGATCATCCAGTTCCAGCCCCCCAGCCATGGGCACGGACACCTCCCACCAGCCCAGGCTGCTCAAGGCCCCATCCAGCCTGGCCTTGAACACTTCCAGGGATGGGACATCCACAGCTTCCCTGGGCAACCTGTGCCAGGGCCTCCCCACCCTCAACATGAAGAATTTCTTCCAAATGTCAAATCTAAATCTTCCCCCTCATCCTGTCACTACTTGCCCTTGTAAAAAGTCTCTCCCCAGCTTTCCTTTAGGTCCTCTTTGAGCACCTGAAAGCCACTACAAGGTCTCCCCAGAACCTTTTCTTCTCCAGGCTGAACCACTCTCTCAGCCTGTCCTCATAGCAGAGGTGTTCCAACAGTTGAAGGAATTAGGTACCTGAAAACAACGTATGGACTCAGACATCAATTGTGATTCTGTTGTGAGGTGTGGAATAACAAGTTTTCCAGGTTTTTTATGTGACATTTTTCAGAAAACAAAGTAAGGAAGAGAACTGGAATGATGTCCTGGCCATAGGAAATCAACAGAAATGAGAAACTGGGGGAAAACAGATCTGAACTAAGGAATGGGCATCAAATATTCTAGAGTATCAAATTAAAGCTGAAGTTGTGTTTAGACCCATTGAACTTGTGAGCAGTGTGGTAATTGTTTGCAGCACAGTAATTTTTAAAAAGGAAACAGAAGCAGGATTCATTTTTATGCAGAACAAAACCAGAGAATGTAAGATTTTTTCCCTACTGTCCTCTCTTCAAGGCCTATGAAGGAATGGAGACTTGCAAACAAAAAATTGGGCGTGGTTTTTTTTCCTTCTAAAGGGAGAAACTGAGAACTTTTGAATTCATTCTGTCTGGTACCTGCAGAAGCACTGAACTGTAACTGTATTTTTAACTGTCAGGTTATTGTAGCAAGAGCATGGATTACCATTATGTACAAAATATGAAGCACTATTTCATCCTTATCCTCTACTTTAACAAATATATTTAAAAATTATGCATTCAGAAGATATCTTTAAGCGATGTTGTCTTGAAAGGAATGGAAATTACAGATAAAGTAAAACCTCTTTATAAAAGCAAATGCAAATTTTTCTTCCTAATACTTTGGAGTGTTTTTCTCTTGCTGAAGTAAATGAGGCCTGTGAGTAGAAAATGACCTTTTTCTTTATGAGCCTCTACTATGGGGATTTGAAACCTAAGATGAAAATGGTTCATTCAGTTTCTTCATGTTAGAGTTAATCTTCACAGTGCTATAGTTTACCTTTCTCTTCTGAAGTAGAAGCTGTACACTTTCCCTTGAAAAGGAAATGTATGTATCAGCCACTTAACAGTTTCCAATTACTCCAATCTAGAAATGTGAATCTTTCTCAAACAATCAATAATTTTCCCAAAAGTACCCACAACAGGAGTTACTCTAGGAAAAAATATATACTATATTGTTCTACTCATTATGAAGGGAAAAATAAGGGGTGATAATAGTGCTCACCTGCTTTGCCAGAAGGCAGCTCTCCCTGTCCCTGAAATGGTAAAACACCCATGCTGATTGCAATAACTAATCTTAAAATGATAAACTGAGTATTTGAATTTCACTAGACTATGCCTTATGTATGGTCCAGAATACTGTAAAAATTAAATGGGCAGGGAATGTGATTTTTTTTTGAGATAAATATGCCTATATACCTATTTGTGTCATACAGGAAGGAGAGTGAAAACATTGTTTTCCATCATAAGCTCAATGAAAATGAACTAACATTTTTTCCCTGGGAGATATTTTTTTTCAAATTTTGCTGAGTGAAAACACATTTCAGGCTGAAAGTAGACATTCCTGATTTACCTTTTTATTTTAAATTGAAAATATACAATAATATTTGAGATGAAACACTACCGTGGAACAGAATAATTTTGTACCTGAAAGCGAATGATTAGAAGTCATTTGGTGAAAATTTTCAAAGCGTGTTTGCTTAAACTTGTAATTATTAACAAAAGACACAAAGAGTTACTTTGGGTAGCCAAACATCCATGCCAGTGAGACTTTTGTGTGCAGATTTTTGCAAGCTAACACCGTATCACAAGCACTTTTACTTGGCTCTGACAAGCGCTTTAATAGTAGCTGAAGTGCTTAATAACAGACGGAACAGGCAACAGCTCAATTCAAGGGAGTTGGAGAGTAAGAGACTCGAAGGAAGGGAGGCTCTGCAGAGGGATCTGGACAGGCTGGATCCATGGGCTGAGACCAACGGGATGAGGGTCAACAAGACCAAGGGCCGGGTCCTGCATTTGGGACACAACAACCCCAGCAGCGTTCCAGGCTGGGGGAAGAGTGTCTGGAGAGCTGCCTGGAGGAGAAGGCCCTGGGGGTGTTGGTTGGCAGCGGCTGAACATGAGCCAGCAGTGGCCCAGGGGGCCAAGAGGGCCAATGGCATCCTGGGCTGTGTCAGACACAGCGTGGGCAGCAGGAGCAGGGCAGGGATTGTGCCCCTTGCACTCAGCACTGGGGAGGCCACACCTCGAGCACTGGGGGCAGTTCTGGGCCCCTCACTCCAAGAAGGACATTGAGGGGCTGGAGCGCGTCCAGAGAAGGGAACGAGGCTGGGGAAGGGGCTGGAGAACAAGGCCTACGAGGAGAGGCTGAGGGACCTGGGGGTGTTTGGCCTGGAGAGGAGGAGGCTGAGGGGAGACCTCATCCCTGTCTGCAACTGCCTGAAAGGGGGCTGTGGGGAGGGGGGTGTTGGTCTCTTCTCCCAAGTGACAGTGACAGGATGAGAGGAAATGGCCTCAAGTTGCACCAGGGGAGGTTCAGACTGGACATCAGGAAAAAATTCTTCCCTGAAAGGGTTGTCAGGCCCTGGAAGGGCTGCCCAGGGAGGGGGTTGAGTCCCCATCCCTGGAGGTGTTTAAAAGGCAGGTGGATGAGTTTCTCAGGGACATGGTTTAGTGAGGGGACAGGGATGGTTGGACTGGATGATCTCAGAGGTCTTTTCCAACCAGATGATTCTATGACTTGTTTCTGGGATTAAAGAATACATGTAGGGGAAAAGATAGTTTGTTTAAGGCTGTGTCTCCAAGTAGTGTAGCTTAATAGAAATGGTCTGTACAGAGAAACAGTTGGCCCTGAGGACCTGTCAGTCATATTACAATCATCTTAGAAGTGATATGAAATAGTTCTAGCCTGGTGTGCTTCTGGACTCTATTTCCCAATTTCATTTTATACAAAAGCACTGTGATGGGGTCACTTTCAGGTCACACCACAATGCCATCTGAAGTGCAGTAGGTGGTAGTAAGCACAAGATTTATTTCCAAAGTGTGGTTCTCAGCTCTTCTAAAATGCTAGTATAGATGCACCCTCTGTTTCAGCTTTTCGAGTGTGCTGGCTGGATCTGGTTATTGATGCTCTATAAAACTGGGACACGTGGGTGTTAATTTACCAGAAGAAGCTGCTAATCCTTTTATAATTTTATGAGAAGGCAAAGAAAATCCAATAAAATTAAAGGCTCATTTTTTTCTCTAGAAAAGGTGACTTTATTGACTAACTGCCAAGAACATAAAATAAACTGCTATAAAAAAAATCATGAACTATGATAATCTTTAGTTTATGTATTTAGTTTCAGTATGCCTAACATTCAGTTCTGCCTATACTTATGGCTCTAATTAGGATCTAGAGGTCCAGATAAAAGGATGCAAAAGTCTTACACTTTAGTTGATACTGGTATCCTTCAAAGTAGATGCTATGGCTCTTCAACACAGGACTGCATTTGAGAATTTGTTTCCTTTCAACTGATTTTCTGGATGACCTCTCACCTGGATTTCATGAAGTATGTGACATCGAGTTCTGATTCTCTGTACCTGTGGCAAAATAAAGAAATCAATAGGTCTTGCAGGTATGACTGTGTCCTGGTTTATATTGCATTGTTTCTCTTCATTCACTAGCACGTTTAATGTGGACACTGAAAGATTCTATATGGTACAGTCACCTGTATGTGCACCAACTAGCAGTGCAAGAAGGAATTTCCTCCTGTTGGGGTAGACAGAACAAGGCATTTTTCAACCCCCAGGGCATTTTTACTATATGCAGATCACAGCATCACAAGGTTGGAAAAGACTTTTGAGATCATGAGTCCAACCTATGACCCAACATCAAAACCTACTCAAAAAGATGTGGCCTTTAAGTTACAATTTACAGCAAACCCAAAAGTTTCATTGGCTTTGAATTTAGAAAAATGTATTCATAGGTACATTTAGGTCTCTGGACTCTCAGGATATTAGAAAACTGTTAGATCTTCTCCAGATAAGTCACACATGTTCCTAAGGCTGATTTGGGCTCTTTTCTCTTCCTACTAGAAACCCCCCCAAAATTTCCATCTTGAATTTTTTACTTTGAAATTTCAAATTGGTATTTCAATTGGAATTTCAAGTTGGTATGCCTAGCTCTCTGAGTATGGAGGAGCCCTGATGAGGTGAAGACAGCCTCGTATTTGAAAGTAAAACATTTACAATGGATGAACACACTGCATGCTAATGTCATGTTATGTATTTGTGTATATGTGAATAGACACATATGTATATCATATGTGTTTATATGTATCTTGGAACAGGGCTTTATTTTTAGAAGACAGGTTGATCTGTTTGATTCAGCTCTAGAATTTACTCTTTTTTTTTTAGTTTTTACAAAACTGATGTTGATCTACTTCTTCCAAACATAGAATGATTTAGGTTTGAAGGGACCTTAAAGATCATCTAAAGATCACCTAAAGATCATTCCACCCCCTGCCATGGGCAGCAGCACCTCCCACCAGGCCAGGCTGCTCAAGGGCCCATCCAACCTGGCCTTGAACACCTCCAGGGAAGGGGCAGCCACACCTTCCCTGGGCAACCTGTGCCAGGGGCTCCCCGCCCTCACTGTTGAAGAATTTATTCCTAATGTCTACTCTACATCTTCCTCCTTCCAATTTAAAACCATTCCCCCTCGTCCTATCCCTGCGCTCCCTGATCAAGAGCCCCTCCCCAGCCTTCCTGGAGCCCCTTTCAGTCCTGGGAGGCTGCTCTAAGGTCTCCTTGGAGCCTTCTCTTCTCCAGGCTGAACAACCCCACTCTCAGCCTGTCCCCGTAGCAAAGATGCTCCAGAGAGCAGATGTGCTAATCATCTTTCCATAAGTGTGCTGTATTTTATTTCAGTTATTCCCTGAATATTACCAGTTTCTGGGTGAAAAATACATGGCCACGTTCGTGTTGTCAACATTTTTGTCCAAATTTATATTGTCAGCAGTACAACTGTTATAAACAACTGTATTGTTTATGCTTATTGAAAAGTTAAATTGAGGTCTACAGCTCTTTGTAATATAAATTTAGTCAGACTTCATCCATCTGTCTTCATTTATATCATCTGGTGAGATCATTTTATATATCATGTGTTCATCTGGTTCCTCCTTGCTCAGGGTTCTACATCAGGAAAAGAATGCAGATCTGTAAACATGTATGTGCACACACACACATATGTACACATACATATATATAAATGAAGAACCATTTGTTGTTCCTAGGTTTAATCTCTCAGCAGTGTGCTTTGGCTTCTAAAACTCAAAAGCAGGGGAAAACTTCATCTTGGGAGAAGAAAATTCTAGAAAATTTCATATAAGTAAGTACAGTTTCTTCATTAGTGATTGTAATATGAAACAGTCTGTCCAATGGGATCTCAGAAACCTTAGTGAGGTTAAGTACTGGAGAAGGACATAACAGAGAGTGGTTTTAATTCAATGATGCCAAAGCATTTAACTCAAAACAAATGCAATCCAAGCAAAGTATTTGTCACAAAGTTAGCTAATATTACAGCTAATATCTTTGTCAATAAACCCAATTCTAACTTATCAGAAGGAGAAAATAAGAGATTATTTCTTCTATTGGGAAACCTATAAAATCAGCTTCTAGCTATTTGATATAGCTGTATATTTCCATTTGCATTTTATTTTCTTTATAGCATTTACCTACTGATTCTGGATGTACTAACACAGAATATTGGTTATAGCACAGAAGACACTACCTCATACTCACTTCCAGAGATGGCACTTGTATGCTCTAAGTGTGGCAAAGCTGCCTTAACTCAAAGGTTTTACAATATGTAAACTTTTAACAGCTATCATCTGTAGGTACTGAGGTTTTTTATAATAATATATTGTAAAAGACAGTGATTAAGTTAAACTTTTATCTTTTAGAACCATTAGAGGTAATGTAAGTCCCTTAGACAATAACAGAAACAGTGTTTCTGGTCCATTTAAAACTGCTGAGTACCTTATGAAGATGAATAGGAGAAAATAAATCTGCAAGGGTAAGTAGTAACTTTACAAAGTATTCTGACTTTTCAGTGTTGCCTCTGTTGCACAAAGCTGTGTGGATAAAGGAAGAAGGGGGAAAGAACAGCATAATAGAAGTGAGAACAGGCCATGTTTTTTGTTTGGTTTGGTTTGTTTGCCTGGTACACTGAATCTAAATATTAAGCTGAGAACTGCAGAGGCTGCAAGAGCCCTTTCTGGTCTTTATGTTTTTTGTATGTGCAAAACTGGATATGACAGAAATCCAGTTGTGGATTGAATTTTGAGGTGCTAGCACAGTATTACAGTAAGAAGAAGAACCATGAGCTAGTGAGCAGGCTGATATATTTTAGCTGAAATAAATCAAGGTAGAACATATAACTACTGTTACCAGAACCTATCAGGCAGTTTTCCAGTCTCCCAGGAATGGATGCTGGTATTTCCTTTTGATTAGAAGTGGAACATGACTACCTTGTGAGAATGAATATTGAATTTCACCAGTAGAAGTACATGCTCTTCTCATGGATAATTATTAATAGAATACCGAGACCAACCTGTTCTGTGTTAAGATCTTAGGTTCTATTATCTTAAGTTCATTTGTTTTCAGTTCTAAAGTGCCTGAAGTTCTCTTAAAAAAAACAACCCCACAGATCTTGACTGTCCATCTCACTGAAAGTGGATCCTAACAACAATAAATGGAATTCTAAAGTTCAAATCAGGGATGATGCCCTGGAGGACATCACTTTAGATGAGTAAAGTTATGTTTTTGGCTTGTGAACAGCTGAATGAGAGCTGCATCTTAATGACATACACTGGCCAAACTGAACCAAAAGTAAAGAACTTGCAGCTGAGCAACACTGTATGGATCCTCCTAGAGGTGTTTTCTGGCAGTTCCCAGAAGGCAGATGATGTGGGATCCACTGATATCAGTGAGAAAGACAGACCAAGGAAGAGATAAAATCCTACTCAAGGCAAGAAGAGTCAGCCTGTCCTGCTGTAGTCTCGGAAACTTGCCCTGCTATAACGTTCAGCACAAAGAACCTGATCTTCATTTTCACCTAAGCAGGACACAAGGAGGAATCTTGCTGCCATGTTTCTCATTGTTTCATTAAAAATCCACTGTTTAGTACTCACATAAGGTGTTTGGGGTTTTTTTTTTAGATCTTTTTATGTTTAGATATAATACACTCACATTGTTGGTATAAATGACAACCAAAATTTGTATTTTTAACTACAGAGGAAGCTATGGGGAAGTAAGAACTTTTATTGTTACTGGAAAAAGCTGACAATTATTTTTAAGCCTACATTTGCTGTTCTAACATTAGTGTAATGTGTGCCTGTTATTGACTATTTGTACATTAGTTCTATGTCTGAGGGCACACTTAATTTTTGTGTGTCCTAGGTTAGCTACAGAGAAGTTTAAGAGGCAAAGTGACAAATATTCCAGTTTATATGCTGGAAGAAAGGTTGAACTGAATTCCTCTGGTTTGCAGATGGTTTGACATGAGTTTTATTCTTGCTGGTTGGCCAAAGCCTGGTTTTAAGCACAAGGGTTTAAATTTTATTATTTGCCTAATTGTCTAGAGAACACTTCAGTAAAACAGTGAATCGTGGGCCAGATCTGCAGCTGGTGGTAAATGGACACAGTTCACTAACTTCAGTGAAGATGCTTTTGTACACGCTGTCTGAAGGCTTTTTAAAATGCATTTAGAAGCACAAATAGACAAAGACTTGAAAAGAAGTAAAGAAGAAATATAAAACCTCTCATGGTCCTGCTTTTCAGCTTACCAATATGAAATATCCACTCAAATCCCCTACTAAGTGACTGAGTGCTAATTTGAAATTCTAAGTATCTGTGCAAATGAATAAATATAGATTTTATCTTTTAACTTCATACACCGGGGCTTTTTGTACATTTCTAATTCTGGTTGTCTGCAGAATGAAATTGGAATAGAGAAACTTACTAAACTTAGCGCTTGTGGTGAGCCAGAGACAGATAACAGGAAATTCATGTCTACATTAGAGGCTTTTTTTCACCTGCACTTGAGTGGAGAAGTCAATAATTCCCTCCGATACGTGCGGTTGAAATTTTTCCAGGTAAGTCTGAATAATTCACACTTCATTGCCTCATTCACAGTAAGATTTTTCTGCAAAGAAAATTAAATTTCTTCTTTTTTTTTGAATCTTATGAAAAAATAAGGCTCCACGGCGAGGCTCAGAGCAGGGTGCTTTGATGTAGCAGTTTTACCGTCGAACCAATCTCAATTTGGAAGTGCTCTGCTAGTATCCTGGGAATTTCAAGAGGAGTCTACAATCTGCGAAATGACACTTCGCTATTTGCTGACTTTAAAAGTGCTTTTGATAATGCGGAGCGCCCCCCATTAACTCAAATGTTCACGATTAGGCAGCCTTTCAGTGCAAGGAGTGTGACAGCAGGTGAGAATTCATCAATGTTTGTCTTCCTCCTGGCTGGGATTTTAGTTAAGTATCTTTTGAGAAGGAATTCAGGGCTGCGCATACAGTCTGGAGCCGAGAAAGAAATCACTTGCAGACAATAAAGGAGACGCTCCTTTTGCACAGAACTGTGGCACGGACTGCATTTGATCGATGAAATAGAGTTTGCTCTGTGTAAACAACATTGTGTGGAAATTCAGGAAGAGCAGCTGGGAGCTTTGCTGCTGCCCGAGCTCCTCCACCTCCTGCAGTGGGCACTTCCCAGCTTTTGCACGACATGGCATGAATTGCTGATAAATTCGAACATCTATTCTCTTCTAAAGAAATAGCAGTTTCCTTTTCGGAGAGTCCCTTCGTCAGGTTTTTCACCCGAAGTATCTTGTCATGAGAATGTATATTTTCCTTAGAAATTAATGAAAATCTCAGCTACATTGTAGGGTTTTCCCACAGGATCACATTTTTTGTGATAGATAGAAGTCCAAGGCAGGTAGGAATGCTGTTTGTTGTGGAGAGACACAATATCTGACATTGCTTCTATATTTGATCTTGCTTCTATTCTATTACCAGGATCTGTCAAAATATTATAAAAATATCTCTCAATGTGTCAAAAAAATTGTTTTTTTAATTTTTAAATTAATTTCTGGTTTTTTAAATCACTTTTTGTCTTTTTTGTTTCCTTTTTACATCTCATTGAGGGTTTTTTTGCATCATTTAAAAGACTATTGTGTGAGCTCTCAAATTCCAACTATGATTAAAAAAAAAAAGTATGAGAAAACCAAACCAATTCTTGATTAAAAATCACATTTTAATGCTAAAAGTACTTTCAGACTTCTCAGGAAGATGCTAGTCCAGTTTTCTGTAATTCTTGGGAGAATTGTTTGGATTGATTGCCAGCTTATTCAAGTTCCTAAGCAATTCAATTAGTGTAGGATAGATGCTACTCTGCACTTATATTCATACTTGCTTCCCTTTAGTTTTAAATCAGTTCCTAATATTAAGATGAATTACTTTGCTCTTCCATAAAGAGTCTGGAGCTCAGTGAAGACCACGTATGCAAAACTTTAAACAAATACTTCAAATTCTTGAAGATCAGTTCAGACCAATTATTTTTGGTTTTGATTATTTGCTTCACTGTCAGGGAGAAATTAAATAAACAATCTCACGTTGCAATCTTTCACATTTAGAGTTGATCTAACCTGTCAAGCCTTCTTAGACCCATGGTGACTACTTAATACTTCACCTCACTTTTCTGTAGCTGCAGAGAGACTGCTTTGCAGGTCTTCCCCCCACAGCACTAAACTATTCATTTAGCCATTCGTGTCTCTTCCAGCAGCCTTTAGAGTCGTGCCAGATCTCTTGATATCTCATTAACTTTGAATTCTTCCTTTTACAATTCCTCCTCTTTGCTAGAAACTGTCAGGAAACACAAAGTGTTTAGTGGTCCTGCTTTTCCAGCAGTGGGGAATGTGTTGCTCCCACTGCTCTGTGGTGGCCACAACTGATGCACAGAGCCATGTATGAAATCTATTCCTGATTTTGAAATGGTGTATAGCTGACTCTTCACTCCAAAGCATTGTTGTTTTGAGAATATATAGACAAAGTTTGTTCTTACAGCATCCCAAAGTTATATGTAATGTATAATATATATGTTATATATATATATATGCTAAAACATAGCATTGAACTGAAGTGTTTCCAGCACATTTCCATGTCAGAACTCTCTCACTGGACTATTATCCTCAACTGTTTTGATGGGAAGAAGAAAGAAGCCCTGTCTGGTGGCAGCGTGGAGATCTCTGCTGATCAACGTGTTGTGAGCATCACGGGGTGCCTGGTACTGCATCGTGCATCATCTAATCTGTGGAGGCTGTTGCATTCTTATCCTTCTGGTTGCACCTCTGTGTTAGGTCTCTTTAACAGGTTTGGTATATCTTGTGACTTCTCCACACGTGGATCTCATTTGCATTTGAAAAGAAGGAGGGGAAACAACTAAACAATTAAAGGGTGTTCCTGAACAACCGGGTGGTGATGTCTCCTCCTCTTCCCAGTCTCTGCCCATGACCTTACCGGCTTTTAAAACTTCGACTTGTATAGTTTCTTTCTCCAGGCTTTAAGATGCCAAAGAATGATGTGAGTAGCCAGATTAATCCCTGATATAGTGCATTACCTTTTCTATTAGACAGCCAAAGGATGACTCAGTGAGTTTACCTTGCTGCAAATTACACAGTGGCCATTTGGGCAGTTAAAGAATTTTAGAAAGGTCACTTCACAGACATAATTCATGTATATTTTTGCATAATTCATGAAATATCACATGATTTACTCTTTGATGGATAAATCATTAGACTTGAGTGTTCATTTATTAATGTGTTGCTTGTCAAATGAGTTGAAAAACACATATAATAGTGTGATCTCTGGTATTAGTAAATCTGTAATGGAGATTAAAGGTGGTAATGAACATTTTTATAAGGCAGTAACACTACTTGTTTTACTTTTATCACCTTTTCTTTGTCCTACTCATGATCATTCTTTCATTTCCCTTCATTTTTCCCTAAGTCTGAAAGGGGAAGTTGGCTGGAAGTGAAAAGCTCTGAAAGCACATTTCTGAAACATTCAGCCAGCTGATCTTCTCTCCAATCATGGCTCTTCTGGACTAAATGAGGTGAGTTTATGCATTATTCTCTATTAGTTCACTTTGTTCTGGGGTGATTTGATAGATCTACTACTCCTCTACGCCAGGTGCCTTTTTGTCTTTTATTTCCTTTTCCTGATGCATCTTAGATAAACCTAAGCTTAATGTATTATCTGAAAGAAATTCACAATTTTGAAATTCACATTTAGGAAAAAGCCAATGCTGTATTCTGCTGTCATTTATAGACTATAGAGATCATCTAAAACACTGGAGCTCTTTTGTCTTTGACAATCTATTTTCTCCAAAGTCAAAAGTTTAAAGCAACGACAAGTTTGGACCTTGGAATTTTTTAAATTGTAGGACTGTGTGATTAAAAAAAAGATTAAGCAGAAAAAAGCTGCTGATAATCAAGGGAGATATGCACTTTACAAATTGACTACATCTGAAATAATCTGAAAGCCTTTGGATTTTGAGCAAAATTTTTATTTTTCTCTTGAGAAGCCAGCAATTCCTTTAAATACAACATATCTTACTGGGTCACTGTTGGTTTTGGTGCAATAATAACACTGATGACATTGACTTGTGAACACCTGAAACAATTATTCCTTCCTCTTGACCGAGCAGCGGGTGGCACAAACCTCAGGGAGGTGTTATTAAAGACACCAAGCAGTGTTGATAGTGTACTCTCCACATGTGACTCCAGAAGCATTTGAGAAGACTTGCTTGCCACAGCACTCTATGGGAGGAAGGAAACAGAATTTAGATTTCATTGCTGGCAAGGGAATGAGCTGGAAATTTAAAACCTATGAGGCTGTAAGCAGGCCAGTAGTACTCTGAAGTGAAATCTTGAGCTTTGAATGAAAATGTGTTATCCTACTGTGTAAATCTGTGGTACTCCTGTATCTCGGATGATGTGCGTAGTTCTGAACCTCTCCCACACTCCTCCCTTCTCAAAAAAGACTGGTAAAGCTAGAAAAGCATTATAGATTATCAAAGATATGGAATCATTTTCTACAAAGTACAGGTGGGAAAACTGGAACCCTCTGCTTAGAAAAGAAACAGTGGAGCAAACATGGCAACAACCAGTGAGAACATTAACATCTTGAAAAAAGTGCAGTTCACTATTTCTTCCAGTACAAGAGCAAGGGGCCAGATGAAACTATCAATAAGCTTATGCAAAACAAATTAAAGGAAGTACAGCTTTCCATGATAGGTAATTTAGCTACAGAGCTCTGTGACATGACCTGCTGTGATTGTGAAAAGCTTATGTGAGTTCAAAAAGCCATTAGGCAAACCAGTGGAATCCCCAAGAACTATTAAATATGATCGTATCACTTTTGGCAGGATAAGTCCTTGAGCTGTGAAGTAGTGGAGAGTGGGAGAGTGTTCTGGGGAAGCATTGCTGCCTGATTGCCCTGTTTTGGTATTCTTTGCTCTTGACAACCACTGGGGATGAGACAGGTTGAGCAGAGGGACATTTGTTCTGACCCGGGACAGACATTCCCCTGTAAAGAGATTAATCCTGTTACAAGAAGGTTTTCTGTGATAAAAAAGCTATAAAAAATACTAGGGCAGCAGAAGCCCTGTGAACATTGCCTCAGTGTCCCTATAAAGATGCCAAGTTACTCAGTGCTTGTTACCTAACTACAGAGACACTTGCATTTCTGAAAGGAAGGAGAAAATAGGCCATCGGACTAGAAACAGTAATCCAACTGCTCTCTTAAGTTCCTAATTACAATTGAGGAGCAATTGTTAATAATTTAGTACTTCAAGTAAATTACAGGACTGTGAACTGACTCCATGTCACACAAATTTTGTAGCTTATGGATAAGGATAAGCTCATCTAAATAAAACACAGGAGGCTAAAAATACAGCATTGCTTTCTATAATATATCAGCTTTGGAAAAAGAATTTGTGAGGGAAGTTGTCTTTTCGTTATTATTAAAGAACGAAACCCTCAATTTCAAGTAACAATCAGATACTTCTTTCCCACCTCTTCCATATGCAGTCATTTAGAGAATAAAAGACAGAATTCCTTCCCAGAAGGTCTGTGAGTACAGTGTGCTCCCTGACTCAGAGATGCCCTGCTACAAACAAGCAGCCTGGATAATATTCTAAAAAAACTAAGTTTTATTCTCACTTTGAAAGCTTCACCACATTCCAGGACATAGAATATGATTAATTCTTCACTTGGCAAATTTTAATTAGATAGTCCATTGCTATCTAATGATGAGTTTTACCCTTCCTGCTACATTTCATCCTTGCTGGTGCCTTGCATTCACAGAAACCCAATTATTCTGGATTAGCACCCTTCTATCAGTATGACATCTGGTTATCTTAAAGCAACAAGTGAGAAAAAAAAATCCCTTTTGAGTGTTTTTCCAAATTCTGAGATTTTGGATACATTTAGAAGCAATGTCACCTCCCACACAGCTTGACACCTCACTACAGCAAAATGATCTCTTATGGGCAATATGGAGTTGATTTCAGAAATTAAGATTTTGGCAGTAAGAAAAACCTATTAATTTCAGGTTGACTACAATAAATTTGTTCAGAATGGACGTTTATTACTGTTGGGAACAGGAAGTACTTTATTTTATGTAAGGCCTGGACAAATCCTTCTCCCTCCCTGAAGACAGACGGCAAAAGAAAAAGAAGTTTAAAGCTGGCTGAAGGCAAAAAGCTTCCTCTTCCTTTTTTTGCCAAGGATTCTTGGCTGTTTACAAGTAATACCTTGTTTCCCTTCCTCTTGGAGCCCAGAATGCCTCCTGGGATGGAGTGGGTAGATGCAAGCAGGGCCTGATGTGCCAATCCTTCTGGCTGACACAGCAGCTTTATCGGAACTTGCTTCTCCCGCTGCAGTTCCCATCTCAGGCATCCAGAAATGCAAAGGAAAGTTATCCAAGTACTGTGCAAATGAGAGCTTCAGGGAGAACTGAGAGTCTTGTTCACTATGTGCATTTCTGCTCCCAAGTAGCTCTCTAAATACCTTTTAGCACGTTATTCTAATGCAAATTAATTTTTTGCCTGTTAAAATGTTGACAAATTATTGAAAGGATGATGGATTCAGAAGACCATTTCAGTCTTGTTTTCCCTCAACAGACTTGAGCAATACTTTTCATCTCCTGTTCTTTTCATGATTCAAATATATACATTTACATTTCAGAATTCAATATCCCAGGAAAGTAAAGAGGTAACAAAAGCAGGAAACTTATAATTACAAATTACAGAAGGGTTCTGGTAACCCAGAATAAAGAGAAAATGTGACAGTCATGCATTGCTACATATGGCATATACAGAAATAAGATTACTTTGAGCAACTGCAAACAGCAATTAGAAATGCTGTCACGTGAGTCCTATTGCTGTGAAGGCAGCAAATATTGAGATATCTAAATTATGAGCTGAAGCAATTTGTGGAAAATAATACTGAAACTTTTGCCTGGCAAATTCATTGTGTATAACACATCAAGGTCTCCTCATGCAGCAGCTGCTGCAGTTGGTGGAAACTATACTGGTTTTACACTCCAATGGAATTTTCAGTGTTAATTGTGGATCGGTTGTAACTAAAACATTCAGGTTTGTTATTTCAGGATGTTAAATTTGTAATAAAATGCATCAGTCATGAAAAACTTTATACCAGTTCAGTGGTGATGAAACATTGTTTGAGATGATAATTTCTCATTGTGAGGTAGAGATGAAGTAAGTATTTCTGTATTGTTTCCATTTTATATGAACTACTAAAAATGAGGGAGTATTGTGGTTTTTTAAGAAATAGAAATATAGGCTTAACTAACATAACATTAATAATAATTTCTATGGTAGCAGTTTGCTTTTAACTTACACACATGAACTCAAAAGTTAGTAGGGATATCTCTAGACTTATGAAATTTTTTAAATATCAGGCCTGGAGCTATAAGTTAGACAGAATTAATCCACTTGCGACATAAAACCCGCGATGGGTTTATCAACTTATTTTCTTCTCCATCACTTTACAAGTTATCAGATTTCATGTGAAGTTTTTATAAAGCTGGTACACTTAGAATTATCAGATAACAAATCTATGATGGATACATTAACCCAAATAACAGGTATTATAATTTAATCAAAGTATCCATGCTCTTCTCAAAGAAAACTCTGTGTTTAGGCCAGAGGCCTTATATATAATGAATTAGAATCACATCCACTTGTTCCTTAGTCTGGGAAGGGATGTTAAAACAGTGTTAAAAATGAAATGCTGAATTTCTTGCTAATAAGAATTGATAAAAATACATAGAAATTCAAATAAGGTGTATATTTCTCTAGGCTAAAATGCAAAAGGTTTGAAAAGTTCTCATAGAATTTGCCAAAGTTCTCTATGCTTTCAGAGAAAAAAAATTCAAGATGACATGTTAAGCTTGCAGTACTGTATCAGGGAAAGTCAGGCACAAAAATTAGAAGATATTTTTACTTTTTTTTGAGTTGAAGGATGTCCTGGAAATCAACAGCTGCTTCAAGTGTCTATTAGAGGTCTATATTTGCTGCCTTCACAGCTTTTTTTACTCCCAGAAATTCCTCTTTGCTCATACGCATCAGAACAGGAACAACTTTTTTAAACCCAGGGTGCCTGAAGCCTTAGTTCACGTTAAATTTAGTTGACCAGTAAGAATGCCTCACAAAATGCAGAATAGTCTATTGCTATAAATAAATGACATGAACTATTAGGTGTCTTTTTGTGATTGTTCTGTAACTAGCACTAGAAATCAACCAGGAACCTGAAGGGTTTTTTTAGAACATAAATTGCTCCAAAACCTGATTTTCTGCCTTTGGGTATTTTTAAAGATTGATTTTGAGTAACTGCTGCTTCCTAGATCCTGGTCAAGGTCAAGACTTGGATTGTTATGCCTGAATATGACAAGATGGTTGTTCTCTTAAAGTAAAAATGTGAGTGTAAACTTCAAAGGTACCCTGGTGACTTATAACTTGCCTTCACAGACCAGTTAATCCACAGTAAATGAGGGAAATAACACAGAGTACCACTTCCTTCCTGGGCAGCTACTAAATTACAGAACAGTAGCCTTTGCAGATCAAATTCAGAAAGGTTAGCTGTAGCCTAGTGAGGTTAATCTCCTGAGGCTCCTCTATGCTTACAGAAAGGAGGTGACTTTAGGAGGAGGGGGACTCAGCGTAGGACCCCTCAGCACAGGGTGAGATTTTCTAGGCATGGACTTGGAACGAAGAATTGCTGCAGTGTAATTACACTGACTATTCCATGCAGGCAAGCATTTACAAGCCTATGCTTTATTTTCACCCAAAATTTGTATTTAAAACTACCTGTTAAAATTCAAATTACCTATTTTTCACTGGTTTTAACAGATTTCATTTGTTATTTTGTTGAGAAACAGTTAATACTCAACTTTCTCCTTACTCCTTGGATATCACTGAATTATTTGTAAAAGGCAGTTGCTCCAGCTTCCACTCTTCAGTGCTGTATTTCTTATTTTAGGAGGAATGTGCTCTTCCTACTATAAGTTGTTCAAGTATTATTTTGTCTGAAGTAAAACAAAGAAACAGACAAAAGGAAACATAGATATCCTGTAAGAAAAAAACACAGTTAACTATCACACCTGCAAAATAACAGAAGTCTTGCCACTTGGAAACATACAGATGAATAAATGACACGGGATAACCACACTGCTCCAGCTGGATTTATTGTGAACTTTGTCAGCTAAAATGTCATTAACGACTCAGATTGGCACAGTTAATTAAATCAGTTAGAAAATATACAGCAACTGTCAAAAGGCTTAATTTTTACCACTTTGGGTTCAGTACATTGTTAAAAATCAACATTTCAGACCTGTGAAGTCCATTATAGGGACAGGTGCCTTCACTAATTCTGCAATGAGTGTCTTTTTTCCTTCCTTTGAAAGTGTCCATCCCACAATCAGCAGCACGATTAGCGAACAAAATATTTTTGAAACCCTTCTATATTCTTCTCTTTCTGACAGTATAAGTGGCTGCATTCATATCTTCATATATTATCTGTAAATAATATGAAGATAATACAAAAAGAATTCACAGTTTTTTTTTTTCTCAGAAGAAGCTTAATCTGAGAAACTGGCCCAGAACATCTTATAGCTGAAGTAAACCCAAGATGGATAGCAATTATCACTTGGATAAACCATGTTTAGTATGGGAGGCACAAAATTTCATTATCTACCTTCTGCATGAAAAAAGCAACAGCTATGTGATTAGAGGTTGTAAGAACAAATAGCTGAAGAGTGTTGACATTGAGAGACACTTCTTAACAAACACTTGGCAGCATCTAAGATGGATGAAAGCAAAGACATTTATAATTGAAGTACTGGTTGTCCTTAATTATCCTCCAGCTGCCTGCATGCTGGATTTCCTGAGGGTCAGAAACGTGGAGATGGTCATGAATAGGCACATTACTCAAAGAATACATGTTTTCTGTCAGTTATGCATTGCTTACCTTTGTTCAAACTAATGGACAATCCAATCTGGACTAACTTTGGAAGGTATATATAGAGATATATATGGAGAGACACCTTTTGCTTCTGTTGCATCTATGTAAAGCTCAGGTCAGTAAGAAAGTTGGCAGATGATACCAAGCTGGGAGAAGGGTTGATCTGCTAGAGGGTAGGATGGCCCTACAGAGGGACCTGGACAGATTGGAGAGATGGGCCGATTCCAATGGGATGATGTTGAATAAGGCCAAATGTCGGGTACTTCATTTGGGACACAACAATCCCATGCAGAGCTTTAGGCTGGGGACAGAGTGGCTGGAGAGTAGTCAGGCAGAAAGGGACCTGGGAGTGCTGGTTGACAGGAAGCTCAACATGAGCCAGCAGTGTGCCCAGGTGGCCAAGAAGGCCAATGGCATTCTGGCCTGCATCAGGAATAGTGTGGCCAGCAGGACCAGAGAAGTTATCGTCCCCCTGTACTCGGCACTGGTCAGGCCTCATCTTGAATATTGTGTACAGTTCTGGGCCTCCCAGTTTGGGAAAGATGTCAGGATACTGGAGTGTGTCCAGAGGAGGGCAACGAAGATGGTGAAGGGGCTGGAGCACAAGCCCTACGAGAAGCGACTGATTGAGTTGGGGCTGTTTAGTCTAAAGAAGAGGAGGCTCAGGGGAGACCTCATTGCTCTCTACAACTACCTAAAAGGAGGTTGTAGTCGGGCAGGGGTTGGTCTCTTCTCTCAGGTGACCAGTGACAGAACCAGAGGGCATGGACTCAAGCTTCATCAGGGGAAGTTTAGGCTTGATCTTAGGAAAAAGTTCTTCACTGCAAGGGTGATTGGCCATTGGAATGCGCTGCCCAGGGAGGGGGTGGAGTCACCAGCCCTGGAGGTGTTTAAGGGGAGACTGGATGAGGCACTCAGTGCCATGGTTTAGATGATGGTGTTAGTGTTGGGATATAGGTTGGACTCGATCTCGGAGGTCCTTTCCAACCTTGTGATACTGTGAAATGGGCTTCTTGCACTGTCAAATCATATGGTGACCTCTGCATCTAAAGCAGTGGTCATCTACCTAAGTAGAACAACTTTCCCCAAAGTGTCTTTGTTTTCAAAGTGGGTGTTTTCTTCTTGCAAGCACAAGAGCATTACAACCTGCCTTCATTTGAAATCCAAAGGGCAGCAGAAGTTCAATGAGAAAGGTTCCTTGTCCGTTGCTGGGATAAATTCACCCCCTCTCATCACCCTCCCCCAAAGACTGGTGAAACAAGGACTCGTGAATGCCCTCTCAGAGCTTTCTGCTGATCTCTTGAGTTGGAGATGCATTCAGAGACTTAGAATGTCTGAGTCTAGAAGGACTGGTAAAAGACTATGCAGCTGATCTCCAGCTATGCTTTTCCTGTGCCCGTTAACTGGTTTGGCTATATTTTAACTTCTAGAAAGTCAGTCCTAATGGGAAGAAATCAAGAGAGAAAGAAAATCTATTGTTTCCTCTGATAATTGTTTTTCCCCTCATGAATCAGTATTAAAACTTCTGTGGGTTTTTGTGGATTTGTAAGGTTTTTGCCTTTCCTTTCTCTTATAGCTCACCAAGTGCCTTAATAACAGAAATTTTCTCTCTAGGGCAGTGTGAAGCCACTGTCATTAGCTTTCTTTTGCATAAACTGTAGTGATTGAATTCTTTATGTCTCCCACAGGAAGACATTTTCTGTAGCCTTTGAATATTTTTCTGCACCCTTTGTGATTTCTCAGTGAAGTTTTTGTGTAGTGTGAACCCCCATTGCTATTCATTATGCTTTTGTTGGTCTTAGCATGCCATAAGGAGAAGTGAAAATCACTCCCCTGTTGTCACTCGGGCATTTAAAAGGCATTCTAAAATGTTTTAAAAGCATATGTATTTGACATTTTTTCAATACCCATTTAACATCTCCTATGTAGTTTTATCTTTGGCTAAAAACAATGCAATTAGTCTGATTAACCCCTGTTTATTACAATAGGAATACTGCCCTGTCTTTTGCACTGTCCCTACTACTGTTTATGATGCTTTGTTTTGCCTGCACAGTTTAATAATTGTTCAGTTAATTCAGTGAAGTGCTGAATGTGCTTCAAACACAAAATCAATCCCTGTAGAGTATCCTTGGGTTGTGTTCTTCTGCCTCACTTTTAATGAATATCTCTCAACAGCTGTAAGGTACAACTTTCCTGATATCTGATGTGTTCTCACAGTGCTATGCAACACCAATGTTTTAGTTAAGCTTAGTTTTTAAAGAACATGAAACACATCAGGCCAAAGAGTTTGTTTTGAAATCAAACAAGATTTCTCAGGATTTCCTCTCCCTCCACTGAGATAACTCTCTGAGCCATCCCTTTCTTCCTCTCTCTCTTCTGCCTTTTGGCTGATCCTGGCAGCAAAAACTCCCATAGGTGCCAAGTTAATGATACTTCAAGCTTGGGAAGAGCCATCCCACCCTGTCAAATACTATACAAGTGCAGTTCCATCTAGCTAGTCTAATTCATTTTAAACCTAAAGACCTGGAGAAAGAGGCCCTGCTTTCCATTAGTAAGTTTGTACTAATAATGATTACTTTTTTGTATGACCAGATTAAAGGAGGTGGGCTCTGTAATTCTCTCCTCCTCTGTTTCTAGGTTGTCCCCAGCTGTCCTCTTTATGAGGCTGCTTCTCTTTCTCATTGAACTTTTCTCCTGACTTCTTAATGTTATCTTTCTCTCTTATCATCTTCCTTCTTCCAGTGTCTCCCATTATCCTTTTTTTGCTTCCTTTTACTTCCCAGTAAATGCTTCCCCCAGTAGGAAGTTTGGTGACTAAAGTATGATTAGCAAGCCCCAAGTCACTTCTTCAGTGCTCCAGCTTACTGATGCGAGATTAAGTAGTTTATTTTAGTGATCTAGGAAGGCTCCAGTAGAGGAAAAAGAGATTTTGCTACCTGCAGGCTGCTGAAGAAGCTGGTTTATAGAATGCCTCCTTCCCTCTCTCCCCTTCTTTCTTTGCTGCTCCTTCTTCTTCCAGCTTGGCAAATCCAGAGTGGGCAAAGATGGAGGGAGCAGGGGTTTTGGTAAGCTCGGGGTCAGCAAATGCATACGTGAAGCTCTTTTCTGTACCTCTACTTTTTTCTCTCCATTTCTCTCTGAACATTCCTTTACCTGAGGCAATCAGGGGCTTCCTGAACTTGGTACAGAATTTGAGTCTGATCTTGCTCAGACTGAAGTAAACAAGAATTGCACTTTGTGGTATAAGATTAAAGGAAGATTTGGGCAACTGATGTTAGAATCAGGTTTATACTGTACATCCAAATTTCTGATTTTCTCCTAAACTGGTTAGAGTGACTTTCTCTGAATTTCTACACAATCTCCTTGAGGATCTTCCTCTGAATTTCCATAATCCTGAGAGAACTTGCTGTTGCTTCAGAATCGTAATAACTTTGGATTATTTTCCTTAATGTGTTAGATGTGATATGATGGTTAAGAAAACGTTTACTTTTGTGTGAGTTCTTTGGGACCTTACCCTAGGAAACCATGAACCTAGTTAACTTTAACCAAATTAATGAACATATGGTTCAAAGTAGTGTTATGGAGATAAAATTTTCTTTCTTCTTCTCTATTCTTTTTCCATCTGTAAGGTAAGAGAGTCCTTTTCTAGAGCAGATAAAGAATCTTGTTGGCAGGCAGGAGTAACATCAGTAATTTTGCTTATTTGGATGTCCAATGTATTAGAACTTATTGTCTATATTTCAGTCATTTGTGCACACATGCAAAAATTAAATTAAAGTCAATGTTGTTTTGTACAGTCCAGCATAAACAAAAGTAGTAGTTATATCCACAGATATTAGGAGCTTAATAGGGAAATTAGGCTTAATTCTTGTGCTTTTGCTTGAAGTTACTGTTAAGAGAAATTTAGCTTTGGTAGTTTTCTAAGCTGCTGCTGAGAGCTGCCAAGAGTGAAGATAAGGTTGTTAGTCCTGTCCCCTGTACAGACCCTTCCAGGGCTGGTTTCAGACCCAGTCCTGCTGATCAAATAAAAGAACACATTAGACAAAAGATGAAAAATTAATTCAAGCAGGTGTGTTTGTATAAGAATGGGATCAGTTGGAGGCAAAGGGAGATGGACTGAAGTGGAACAAGAAGAAAGAAGTTTCTTAAGAAAGAAGAATTGAGAGGACTTAATAAATGATGAATTCTGAGGACATAAGAACCCATGGAGAATGTGAAAGGTGTTACATAATCAGGATAAGAATAGTGTAAAAATCACCTTGCAGTTTGTATCCCGGCTGCCCAACTCGGAGCTGTAGAATCAAAGCAAACCCGGTGTTACCCACAAACTCTGTTGATATTTTTTTTTCACAGTTACAATACTGAAACCCCAAGCACCTGTGACCAAACCCTAGATGTACCTTTCCACAGCTTTTCCCTCTGAAAGGTTTTACTTTGATATCTGAGAGTTTTTCTGTACATTCTCAGGAGTTTTCCATTTTGACAGCAATGCCATTGTCGTGTCTCTCAAATTTAAGGCCAGGAATGTTTCTCTCAGAAGTAAGTGAATACTTTTTTTCTGCTGGAAAAAGGGAAAATAACAAGAAGGTAATTTGCAAAGTGTTCTTTCCAGATCACAGTTTAGGTAGGGCTTTAGCATATGATTTATTTTTCTATGACATATAGATTTGCCTTCAAGTACTAAATTCAATTATCATGAAATGCAGTGGTTATTATTAGCGTTAATATCCCTAGCTTTTAAAAAGTAAATACACATGTACAATATAAAAGAAAATAATCCTCACTTGAAGCTTTACTTTAACAGAATCAATATTTAGAAAACCGTCGACCGCTGTTCAAACACAGAAAATATTCTGATACTGCCTTTGAGATAGTTTTGTACATAATATATTCCAGACATTTTAAGACATTTAAGACCAGATTTAAAGTCAGTATTATGTTACTAATATAAAATTCTTCAAGCATGCACAAACATTCCCTTTTATAATACTTAAAATCAATCTGTATTTTGCCTTTCCTCTAGATTCAAGATTGAAAATATCTTGAGAAGTTGATTTTTTTTTGTCAAATACTGTGATTGAGTTTGATGAAAGTAATTTTGTTTCCTTAAATCAAGATAGTAACTCAGATATCCAAGAGCTATTATATACCAATGAAAGAAATCTCTTTAGATTTTTTCTACTTTGTCACAATTTGTTTTAAGGTGACATATTTATGACCAGAGAATATTTTTTCATTTCTGAACTGTAATTTGCAATTTTATGAAAGCATTCTTGTAGTAGATGTCCTACTGAATAAGACCAAATTGTCGTATAATTTCTCCATTTAAAAAACCCCTTGCTTTCAGAAAGTGAAAGTCTCCATCCTTCAAAGTTATCCTTACTTCAAAAAAAAAAATTTATGAAGTTCTACATGAAGTCACTTGATGTTCCAAGTAATTTCTAATAACTGGAAAGTGTTTTAATGTCTTTTAATTACAAAGGGCCAGCCGGACAGATTTTTCATTCTGTACTACCAGAAATTAAATATTTTCTGGAATTTTGAGAGTCTTCTGATGACTGGGAAGAGGTCACTGTGTTACCAAAGATCCAGTTTTCAAGAGCAAATGGTAACTTTTGTTCAATGTTACTGTCTTAAGCAGATCATCAGTTGAACAATTAGCTAGAAGCAAAGTCATCCTCCTTTGGCACTGATTTGTGGATAGAACAGCCCATCCACCTCACTCCTAAGGAAGGAGTCTCCACAGTTCTAGGTGTATTATTTCAATATATTGAAAACTTTGCCAATCTTAGTTATGCCAGAGCTCTAAGCAAACCTGGAGTTGTAAGTCACCCTTTAAATCTCGTGGTTATAGATCGTTAAACACATTGAAAATATATTTTTGTTAGCTAATTAGTCAGTTTCATGTTAATTCTGTGAACTGGAGAAACAACTGGAAAATTTTAGGGAAAAAAGAGGCAAAGAATTCATCCAATGTTTATGTTGTCATTTAAACAATGGTGTAGACTCCTGAAGCACGTTCACCACTTTCCCCAATTCTGCTAGTGCTGTAGTTAGTTCCAAAGTGCTATTGGCTTCAGAAGGAGAAATATTTGTACAGTGTTGGTAACTTTATGGGAAAACAAAAAAGAATATTTGGAAACAGAAGTCTAGTTTGAGTTACTTCCTATTTTTCAACTCCTACCACCACTAAATTGTGTATGACTCGCCTTAAGTGATGTTCAGTTGTTAAAATTGTTTGAGAAACCCAAGCTAGGAAGAGTTTAATGGGGAATCTATCTTCAAGTGAGGATTAGAAAAAGAAAAAGAGAATGATTACTGTTTGTGCCTGTCCTATGTATTGACTCTTGCTTTTACTTTCCCCACAAAATTCAATCAGAACTTATTGACAAACCTTAACTTTTAAAGTATCTATCTTCATGAGCTTCTGATCTTAATTTCAGTTGAGATCATATGTGGGAAATTTAGGGAAGTACTTCAACATTCCACTTGTCTGGACATGTCAGAATGAACTGTGTTCTCAGCTGATTTATGACCCAAAGTTTCAGATAGCTCAATTAATCCAGCCTTTCTTAGGATTCAGGTCCAAGCACTCTTATCTCCTCGCACAGGCAAACCTTCATTAGGATCAATCCTTCAAAGTAACACATCTGTGAATGTGTCTCTGCAATTCCAGGATAGTCAGGGGAGACTCAGTACCTCCAGGAATTTATATTGCTCAAGAAATATGTTGCTATGCTAAATCATGTGCTAAATGATTCATCTTCAAGATACTATCCAAAGTTGTCAGAGAAATAATCAATTCTAAAGGGAACTGAAGCACCAGGAACTCAAGCATATATTTGTGAAAGACTATAATATATTAGTGAAACTCTTATGAAAAATGAGGAAATTAAGTTCTGACCCTATTGGGTACAACTCCACTGGTTAAAATACATTAAATCTTCAGAACAGAAGTCCTCTTTCTTCCCAATGGTAGATTGATCAGGAACTTACTTATCAAAGGTCTCTCAGATTAAAATCCTTACAACTGTATAAAGTCTTTGCTGCAGTCCTTGCTCACAATTATTCCTGCCTTTTTCTTGGTCAGCTTTTATTTCTGTTTCCTACAAAGCAGGTTTTCAGAGCCAGAATTAGGATAAAATCAATTAATGACTATGTAACTAAAGCCATATTGATTACTCAATTGGAATGAGTTCATTGTTGGAATGCTTTGTATTTTACAATCATTTAAGAGCCGGCATGCAAGGAATTATTCTCCCCGGAACTGAGTTGCTCTTGGCAGCTCACCGAGCTACTCCAGCACCTGACAGAAACCATCTGAGCTCAATATTCTCCATGGATGCTTCCTGTGTATGCTGAGGGCATGCACACACCGTGGTGGTTTGTGGAAGTCTCCTACCTAGATCTCAGTGGGAATCTTTAGATGTAGCAAACAGTAGAGATGCAGTCTTCTCATTCACACAACACTTCTTCTGCCTCAGGAAAGGGTAGTGTTGACTAATACCATGCACAGTGCACTGTGGAGAGAAACCCTTGATTGTGATAATAGCTCTGCTGAGGACAGAAGATGTTAATTGCTGGATGCTTTGTGTATTGGATCAATGACTAAGAAGGGAGAGAAGAGAGCAAAGTGCTTTACCAGACTATGGAGGGTGAACCAACCAGCTCACAGTTGAGAGATGGGGCTGGTTCTGTGAGACTTTTGTTCTTTCTTATATAGCACCATGATTTCCACAGGGAGATGCGAGATCTCTGCTGCCAGCTCTAGTTTAGCAACATCTGAGCATTATAGTTTTGGTATTATAGAAAAGAATAAAATACAATAGAAATTAGAGTAGTTCAGTTGGAAAGGGCCTGGAAGAGCCATCTAGTCCAACTTCAAGATTTATGGATTTGGATCCTCTTGGGCTAGGAGGATGGTGAACTGAGATGTCCTGTCTTTTGGATGTGGTCTCTGCCCCAAATTCCTTAATGGAGGTGGTGGGATGGGTCCAGGCTTTAGGGCCTGCCCTTCCATCCACGCAGCTCCTGGCCACCGGCCAGGGTTGTTTTACAGGCAATTTACAGACCTGCATTTGCTACAGGGCTGGCTTCTTTATTCCCAGATGCGACAGAGAACAGAAATCTTGGAGGCAGGGCCTTGGGTGTCTCTGCTGTGTGGAGGCCAAGTGCCTCTTTACACAGACTGCAGCAGTTTGGAGTGTGCAAATCAAGTGTTTGGGGAGCTTTCAGGTTCAGCTGGGGATTTACCTGATACACCTGAGTATAGATACTCCAGGAACAGACAGCATTGGAGAGGTGTTCGACAAGCTTAAGGCTTAGGTACCTTTCTCTCTCTTCTCTGTGTTTCTACTTGGTTTTGGTGTTCATTTGTGTATTTGTTTCTTTTTTTTCAATCCACCCCTTAAAACTTCCATCTCCAAAAAATAGAGATGAAGGGGAGAAGCTGTCTGAGTCATAATTAATGAGTTAATTTGCTCTTAAGGGTGTTGCAGCTACACCTTTTTCATTTTCTCTTTGACATTCCATTAACTAATTATTGACAAGATTTGTTTGCTTTCACTTTAAGTTCTTTGATTTGATTTGTACAACAGCAAATTATCCTTCAAGAGGCAACACCTTTCCCCTCAGTTGAAATAGTCCATCTGATGTATGTGTTATCTTCCCCCTCCCTTTTCAAATGTATTCCTAAGACACTAAAAAAACCCAGTGTATATAATCCATTAACTGGGAAAACAGAACTATCATTTGTTACCCTTTCATCAATGTATGTATGAAAATGATTAAGGTTTTTCATACTTCAGTCTTTATTTTTTTGTTTGATGTAGGAATAGTTGGTTAGAGTACTGCTCTGATTTTTGTCCAGCAAACATTACAAATATTCCAGCTGCTTTTGTTCTGGACTTTAAATTCCAAACTTCAGAAAATGCTTCATATTTCAAAATTTTTCTCACTCTGTAGTGAATATAAGACAATCTGAAAATGTCTACAAACCACAGGCTTGGCAGTAGACAGTAGTAAAGTGATGCAGAATTTTCCTTAGTCAGGATTAGTGCATTAACTCTCTGGTTTCTTTACTGTTGGATCAGTCCTTCTTGGATTAACCCCCAAAATATATGAATTTTTCCTCTACATCTGTCTCATTTGAAAAACCAATCATTTATATGAAGTAAACCACCAACATTAGTTAAGAGTGAAACTAAGGGCTCAGTTCATTTCTCTGAGATGTTTCCAAGGCCATCTGAGCTAAGTTAGTGTACAATATGTTTGGTGGGGCTGACAGGTGGTAATACAGGACTTAGAAGAGTTTCCTGAACTTTCAGAATGATAGCTAAAAGCTAGGTGAGAAATCTGTAACTTTAAAATACTGCCTTGATATAAAAAAGGAGGGATAGGGAGAATGCCGATGCAGCAGGAGGGCTGCACTCCCAGTTCCCTTTGGTGGCCTTAGTCAGGATTGGATCCTCTCCATATCTCTGAGGGACTGCTGGGTTTTTATGGTGCTTTTCCCTATCACAGAATGATCTGGTTGGAAAAGACCTCTGAGATCATCCAGTCCAACCGTCCCTGTCCCCTCACTAAACCATGTCCCTAAGAAACTCATCCACCTGCCTTTTAAACACCTCCAGGGATGGGGACTCAACCCCCCTCCTGGGCAGCATTCTGTTTATCTTTGGCTTCTTCACAAATTATGCTTGTGATTTTTAGAACTTTCTTAGGATGTTTCTAGTGCTCTGACATTTACCCTGTTAGACCCACCCAGAAACGCTTTTCCATTATACAGTTACTTTGAAATCACTCTTAACTCAAGTTAATTGGAGGTAAAATGCATCTTAAAAGTATTAAGCTGAACATAGCTGGACAGACAGACTTGCTACAAGTATTTATAAAAGTCAGAGGTGATAAGATGAAAATTCTCATTCCTTTGTCCATGTGTTTTCATAAAGACTTTTCTGACATCCATTTAATCAAGAATCCTTTCTTTCTGCAAGTCTTAGGTCTCCAAATGTGTCCTATAAAGATCTTCTCTAAAGCATATCAGCTCTTAATTAAAAAAAAAATCAAACCAGCACACAATAAAATCTCACCCTTGAAATCCTTTCAAGTAAGTTTAATCTTTCTTCATGAAACTTTATAATTTCTTTCTTATTCACAAGACAGTCTTATAGAAGTCTAATTGGGTGAATGTATGTAACTCATTAATGGATTTTAATTAAAAACAGGCATGATGGCAGGTAACCTCTTCAGACCAAGAACGGGTTTGAGGTGATTGATCTGGAGAATTTTCTTTTAAGGCTACTGTAAAAGGCCTTCTATTCTTCGTGCAATTCCCTCTCTCCACTTTCCTGACTTCCTTTTTTCCTCTCTTTGTGGGGATTCTGCGTTGAGTTCTAAGAGTCTGAAAATCTAAATCATGATGGGAGGAACATTGAAATCCAGTTGAGGATTAGTTCAATCAGTACAGGCATGATTTCAGGTGAGGTGTTAATTTTTACTGTCCTCTCGTGCAGCTGTGGAAATAGATCCAAAACTATGGGATTCTGCTCCAAAGTTATTATTTGGGAAGAGATATATTATTTTTGAGGAATCACCTGTAGTAGAGAAGCCAACTACCCCTTTGATTCTTTCTGGTTTGGAGATCACCAGCCAAGAGGGGCCACTCTGAGCCTCCTTTTCTTCATTACTGAGAGAATTTATGGATGGGTCAGGTATTCACCAGGGTAACGCTCTCACACTCTGTAAGCAGATGCTTATAATTCAAGTGTGGATATTTACTTAATCCAACATTTGATGTCTGGATTGGTATTTTGTCTTTTTCTCATTTCTTATGCATGATTTGCTGTAAGCCCTGATTTGTATGTTGTCAGTTGGGGTTTTTTTTTGTGGTAATTCTTTTCCCCACTGACATAAAAAAAAAGTTGCTGGTAAATTGCTTTTCATTCAGGATTCCCAAATGATTCCTGGTGCTTGAAAAATAAGCTTCCTGCAAAGGATCTTGTTTAATCCACCAGAGTCAGAGATGAGAACAGTGGGGAGAATAGATCCATTGGTTAGACCTGTACAGGCTCTGGAAAGGGATACCCAGAGTCCAGTTTGCTGTTTCGTATGGTAAAAACAAATAGATTCTGGTTTTCAAATATATTGAAAGCAACTGATCTACACTGTGGGTCTAAAATTAGTTTGGTTGTTTCTGACACTTGGAGAGGATATATTTTAAAACAATGAGACCATTAATATAAAATGTTGCAACTGAAATATATTTTAAAATCTATATATACACCTCTGTGTTTGACATTTGTTTCTATCTAAGTATTTCCAGAATTATTTCATATATTATTGGTTTTATTTCCTTGGGCAGGGGGAAACAACTTGAAATTTTGTGCATTTCTGTAAAGTCAGGCCTTCTGCTTCTGTTTCTTTAGTGAATGGATTTTCTACAGAATAAATGATCACATTTCTTTAACCAGTTCAGATGTGTTCTGTCCCTTTGCCTAGCCCACCATGGCATATGTGCTACCTCAGTACAAATGTCTGAATTATTTTCCTGTGGTGTTAAATACTGCATATTTCACTCTCCTGTTTTCTTTTTCACTTTAATCTGTGAGAAGACAGCAACCCAGAAAATTTTAAGGTTGTGCTGGGATAGTGGCCTAAGGAAGGGGAAATTGCATGTAATGAAAGATGCTCTTATTGATGGAGGCACCTATTATTCAGGCTATCCAGCTGTAATAATTTGAATTACTCAAACAGTACTTTGTGGCTTGCTGAAAACCAGACAAATAAGGCTTTGGCATCTGTTCTTCTCCCATGGTGGGGAAAATGCTCCAGCTCCATGAGTGGCCACCTTCCCACTGTCATGCTCCATCATCCCTAGCACAGCTGTGCTTCTTTCAGTAAGGCAGGGTTTGCAGCACCTCTGGTTGGTAGTGGTGTTCCCAACTCCTGAAGTTTTTACCTTTCAACCTTGGAGGGAAGGAATTTTTCTTGCTCTGATAGTGCAATATTGCATTATACTCATCTGATTTACTGACATAATGATTCTGGTTTTAAAAAAAATCTATATTTGAAGCTTTTAAAATATTTTACAACATACATATAGTTTTTAAAATTCACATAATTAATTTGTGCTGCCATCAATCATTTAGTAAATAAACTTGTAGAATGTTGTCATTTAGTTGATGCAAACACACTTTTGATTTAGAAACTCTTCCCTGCCTTGATTTGTTGGTACAGGAGTAATTCACTATGCAGCCGTGAAATGCACAGAGCCAGGATTATTCTTTCCACTTGAAAACAAGAAGTTTTGAAGCAGCTTCTGGAGCTAGGAGGCTGCTTAATTTTCTTCATCACTGCTCTTCATGTCACACTTCATAACCATAATCTGTTTATCTAAGGGCTAATTAGGTTTTCATTAGCAACTTCAGTGTATCACTTTATCAGCAGCAATGTGTGCGTTCAACACGTCGATTGTGTTCTATGTAAATCCCTTCAGCAATATTATATATTACTGAGCTATGCCATCACAATCTTAAACATCACACACCTACATAAATTGAAACTGTGAGGAAGATGAATGTGCACTTCCTTGAGATGTTTTTATTCAAATTTCCTTATCTTGGAAACTGAAATTTGAAACTCTGCTAGGTTTCATTTCTATCTTTGAGGTTTTGTGGGTATTTAGGACGGTGTCAACAAACACACAGAAATACACTTTAATATCACAATTTTTACCACTATTAACATTAAATCCTAAAGCATGGGAATCCCAAGTATTAGGACAAAGGATTTTCCTGAATTTGTAGATGGGAGCCAGAAAACAGTGAAAACGTGATTTGTTCAACAGATCTTTTGCAGCACAAACAAAACCTTCCTTAGGATTCATCCTTGGAGCTCTACATCCTCTGAGAGATGACAGGAACTGACAAGAGAGATGGTCATTGTATTGTAGTGAGGAAATGTAGAATCACAACAGAAGAAGCAAGAAGGAGAGTAAAAGGAGGACTCTAGATTCTGAGTTTTCTGGCAGAACTTGAATTCACCCCAGAGCAGAGGCTGGAAACTACTGTTTGTGAGGCAGTGACATGGAAAACTCCCTGAAGTGTTTTGGGATTTAGCAGGAAAATAAGTAATGAAGATGTAGGTAGTTTCAGGTGCCAGGATGTCATTGTAGATTGAAGGCTTCAGCAGAGACAGCATCAAATCTTTAACACAAGCAGGTGACTGTACCAAAAACAGAAACCAATTTGTTGATATTTTTAAATGAAGGGGGAAATAAAAAAAAAAGAATGAAAAGTGTTTTAACAACACTACAGCAAAGTATTGGGGCAAACAAAGGGCAACATCTAGAAAAAAGGAAACATTTGGGTTGGTAGTGGGATTTCTTTTCTGCTACTGAACTCTATGCTTGTGAAGGTGTACTTTGTTACACAAAATTCTGCATAAGTTAAAATGAGTAATTTTGCAATACAGTGAAAAAGGAGAAAACCAGGAACAATGATCCATTTGTTCAGCACTCATAAGGTTATCAATGCCTTTTATTTTAATGGAGTGTCTATAAGGGTGTTAATATCTCCAAATTAAGCTGGACATTAAACATCTTGATAGATAGTCCTATGACAAAGAACTGACCTGGGGTTATGATGAAAGCTCTAAAAAATCCTGTTGAAAATATTGTCCAAAGAAGTGTTGTGTGCTACTAAAAGAAGAAAAAATGTCTCAAGATCAATGTGGAGTTGCACTATAACATTTTTCAATAACAAAATGAAATATATTGTTAACAAATTAACAGCCAAAGTAGAATAAAATAAATTTGCATTAAAAGATAGGTGGCTGAATGTGAATCAGCTGCATAGCACTGAAGATTTAGGCTCTGATGGTAACATTTTATGGATTTCAAGTCTAGTAAATCAAGGAGACATGGAAAAGACAAGGGGTAATGGGTATCAGTTGCTCCTGGGGTGACTCCAGTTGGATTCCAGAAGAAAATTTTTCACCATGAGAACAGTTAAGTATTGGAATAATCTCACAGGGAAGTGGTAGATTCCTCTAAATTGGATACTTCTAAGGCTCAGCCAGGTGCTGAGCCACCTCATTTAAACTATTTATCACCTAAAAGGGTTGGACCAGATGATCCTTGAGGTCCCTTCCAACCTGGTGTTCTATGATTTACTGATGTGACTTTTCCTGCTGCCAGGTGGTGTGTATCTTAGTGGGCTTTGAAGAGTGACTATAACCAAACAAAATGTTTAGTGTAGAAATAGTTTTATTAAAGAAAAAGAAATTGCCCCCCTTATTATATAAAAAGAAGGAATAGATTATACAGGAGTAAAAGGAAGAAAAAATAAACTTTAACACTAAAAAAAATGTAATAATTGACTAATAAAATTAGAGCACTTAAACAATTTTACAATTATATTCTGTTTCATAAAAAATAATTTCAAAAATTATACAATTAAACCTATTCAGCTATGATTGCCAGTAAAAAAAAGAAACAAAAAACCCAGATAGAATTATTAACATGAGTCAAGGCTTTTACACACATTATTCTGTTTGCGAATACCAATCTGTTATTCCATAATTAAATAGTTCTGTATTTAATTCTGTCGTATGTTTCATTATTATTTAATTTTGTTACCTCTTTTGGACTAAATTATTTTTCCTCCAGTGATCAGTAAAAATATATCTGCATTATTCATGGATTTTATTATTTTTTTAAACTTTCCTGTCTTTAACTCTTACATACAAAAATCCTAAAGCTTTCGTGTGGGTTACAGCAATGATCTTTAAATCCTAGTTTTTTAAAATTAGGATCGTGTGAGAAATCCTTGGAAATACTTCAGAAAGTTGAAAACAAGGTTCTTTGTCTTTTAGTAAATAACGTTGGAATTTCTGTTCTATGTTCTTTGAACCTTCAAACATCCATTCCAACACAATGCTCCACAGAAAAGAGCGTTGGTTTCCACAGGAGTTCTTAACTTATCTAAAATTCTGGCATGGGGACTAGTGAAAGAGAAAAAATGTGTATTGTCTTCCTGAAAATCATTGTTTGAAAAAGACCGTTAAGGTCATCTGGTCCAACCACAAAGCAAGCACAGCTAAATCCACCACTAAATCATGTCCTTAATTGCTGCAGCTGCACATCTTTTAAATACCTCCAGGAATCGTGACTCAACCACTTCCCCAGGCAGCCTCTTCCAATGCTTGACCCTTTCAGTGAAATAATATCTCCTGATGTCCAGTCTGAACCTCCCCTGGTGCAACTTGAGGCCATTTCCTCTCCTCCTGTCACTGTCACTTGGGAGAAGAGACCAACACCCCCTCCCCACAGCCCCCTTTCAGGCAGTTGCAGACAGGGATGAGGTCTCCCCTCAGCCTCCTCTTCTCCAGGCCAAACACCCCCAGGTCCCTCAGCCTCTCCTCGTAGGCCTTGTTCTCCAGCCCCTTCCCCAGCCTCGTTCCCTTCTCTGGACGCGCTCCAGCCCCTCAATGTCCTTCTTGGAGTGAGGGGCCCAGAACTGCCCCCAGTGCTCGAGGTGTGGCCTCCCCAGTGCTGAGTGCAGGGGCACAATCCCTGCCCTGCTCCTGCTGCCCACGCTGTGTCTGACACAGCCCAGGATGCCATTGGCCCTCTTGGCCCCCTGGGCCACTGCTGGCCCATGTTTAGCCAGCCATTGGCCAGCACCACTGTGGTCTAACAGACTTGCCAGGCCCTGTGGGCAGCAAAGAACTTGCTTTTGTAAGAGTGATTTGCAAGAAGGAGCAACAGACAATGCCCAACTGCATCTGGAAAACAGATAGATTGGGTGGTGGTCTAATACTCCGAAGAGTATTGGACACCTGGGGTGAGAGGGAGGCCTCACAGCCTGGGGTTGCTTGAGTTAAGAATAGAGACAGCCTTGAAAGCACCTACTGAGCTCCCACATCAAAGATATAGTGAACCGAGTCCCTGCTTCTGATGACACAAGCAGCCTTGCCAAGGGCCAGTCAACACGTACTGATTGACTTAGTCCCACCTCACCAAGAGGCTCCAAAAAGTTTTCAAAAGGTATAAAACTGATACCAGAAAACCCTTTCCTTGGGCAAGAAAAAAATGACCACCTTACCTGACAGACAAGCCAATGGACCCAGACATCTCTTCCTCCTCCAAGAAGAAATAAAACTTTTTCATAAGAATTGCACACCTCTGACTCTGTCAAGTGTTTCCCCAGAAAATTAACTACTAAGTCAAGTTTTTCTTGTTACTTGTTTTATATATATGCTAATGGTTAACTGGTTATAGGTGTTTAAGTGCTAATGCAGCAAGCAAATCTATCAATGGCAATCTTGAATTTGTTTTAATCTGTCACCTGAATTAAATTACTACACTGCCCCCAGCATTGCAGAATTGTGTCTCTGACAGGCATTGCTGCTGGCTGCCCTCTGCACATTTTAACCCTGTCTGTACCAATCTCTAGGGAGACTCACACAGGTAACCAGATTCCTACCGCCGTGGCCCAGCCAATTCTTTACCCATCTAAGGGTACCTCTGTCCCAATCATGAGCAGCCAGTTTCTCTAGGAGAATGCCACAGGAAACATTGTCAAAGGCTTTACTAAAGTCTAGGCAGACAATATAATATTTTTCCTTCATCTGCTAAATGGTTCACCTTGTCACAGAAGGAGATCAGGTTAGTCAAGCAGGACCTGCCTTTCCTAAACCCATGCACTGGGCCTGATCACCTGGTTATTCTGTACATGTTGTGTGATGTCACTCAAAATGATTTGCTCCATAACGTTCCCTGGCACTGAGGCCATCTTGGCAGGCCTTTAGTCCCCCAGATCCTTCTTCTGGCCCTTATTGTAGATGGGTGTCACATTTACTGACCTCCAGTCAACTGGGACCTCCCTGGTTAACCTGATGGACAGTGGCTTGGTGAGGACTTTTGCCAAGCTCCTTCAGCACTCTTGGGTAGATCCCATCTGGCCCCATAGGCTCGTGTGTGTCTAAGTGGTGAAGCAGGTTGCTAAGTATTTCCACTTAGATTACAGGGGCTTCATTCTGTTCTCTGTCTTTGTCTTCCTCCTCAGGAGTTAGGATAAACAATGTTTTGAATTGTCATTCTGACTGCTAACTTGCAGAAGAGCATTGTGCAAAACTCTGTGGTAATGCATAGTCCCTGTCAAAAAAAATATTTACATCCTAGAACAAGAACCTTATTGCACATTTCGGTGTTGAGAATGATGTCCTGTCAGAGATGTGGTAAAATTCCTCTAGTTATGAGGCACATTGTTGAGTTGCATCTTCTAATCCACTCTTTGTAGGAAGTGCAGTAAATATTTCCTGCACAGTAAATACACCTTTACAAAATTTGAAGCACGAGGTGGTTGTGTGCACTTGCAAGGGAATGGCAAACAAATGCTGACACGTGGCCATTACTAAAATGCTCGTTCAGATAATCACAGCAACCATGAAAGACCTGTATCTCCATTGCTTGTGATAATTTAGGGGTTGAGTGTATAGGGAAATGGTAGAGGCTGAGTCCTTTGCAGGGGTTTTATTCAGCACCCATACATTACATTTTGTCACCATAGTATACTACCTCCTTCATTATAAAAGCACATCCCTGCCTCTTCCCATGAAAGGTCCCAGTGCATCTCCATAAAATTTCTCTGTCTGGGTCCTGTTAAATTTCTTTTTCACTGCTCTCTCGATGCTTTTCCTCCACCTCACAATTTCCTCCCTTTCCATCAGGGGGAAAAACTATTTTCCCATCTCAAATGAACTCCTTCCCACAGGAATTATTGTTCATAATTGGAGTGTTAAATTTAACTTCTCTATTTTGTGGAGATGTTCTGATAGATGTTTATAGATGCTTTGTCAGAAAAAGAGTTATTATTGAGAAGAAGACACGTGATGAGACCAGCTTTAATTTCACAAGGGCCTTGAGGATTCATGTTTTGCATGTGTTCCACAAATCTTCCCTTAAGTCAGATGAATTCAGTATGGAATTTTGCCTCTTCAAAGCTAAGCTCATGCTTAGGCATATTTCCAGTTCAAGGCCTTAGCTAAGATACAGTGTAAAAAATATATGGAACAAGGATGCAGGGTTTTAATCATTTATTTATTGCATAAAACTTGAGCTACTTTTCATTGTAATTCTGTGCACATAAAGCTTACGTTTAGCAGAGAAAGATACTCCTGACAGAGAAATCATTCAATGTTAGCTAAACAGTACTTGAAAGCTCCTTAAAATTTGCTTCTTGGGGAATAATTTCCATGAACTCTTTCTTAATATGGGAGCTTTTTTAAGAGTCAATATTTTGGGGTTTGTAATGTTGGGTTTTTTTTTTTAAACACTCATAGTTATTTAATTATATTAAATTAAATTTCATCTCATAAGCATGAAAACAGTTTGTACTTTGGCTTCCAAAAATCTTTTTAAATATAAATAGGAATTATTGATATTCCAGAGTGACTATTTCTATGGTTTACTTGAAGGCTGAACATCTTTTAAACTCAGTAGTATATTTTGTACAATGTCATTATCCACATTAAGTTTTGATATTTAACATGAAAATAAAATCTCAGTTGCTCTCTATAGGCATCCCCAAAATGAACAGTTTTCTTCATGTTACCAAGGAAACAGATCTTTGCAAAGATGTAAGGCCACTTTGATGTCATTGTAAACCACTAAAGTGGAAATCTTTAACGTTTGTCAACCTCTTGAGAGCAAACGGTTTGCTCTGATCAAAATGAATATAAAATTATTCTGAGCATGTAGAAATGCAGTGTTCTTGAAGCAAGCATGCTCAGTCCTAACCACACATCTTGTTCTCACCATGGTTCAGGACCAAAAATAAATCTGATTACACTTTATTAAAAGGTAAATGGATAACTAACCCTACATATTTTGTGCCTGAAAATTTAAATTGGTGCATGTATAACAAGTTAAAACCACTGCATTATTCAGTTCAGCTGCATATTGTCAATTGATCAAGTGAATAAAATATGTTAGTTTTTGAAACTTGGCCAAGTGGGAACATGGTGGTGAAACAAGCATTAACTACTGATGTTCAGGGCCACTCTGAACCTGGAGATGAGTCCATTTTTACGGAGCAGCCTCACAGGCATTCGTGCTCGGGGAATGAAACGACTGAGTAAATCACAAAATTAGTAGAAAAGACTGAGGGCGGGGAGATGGAGCACAGGGAATAAATATAATTTGAAATATAAAGCCATATTGCTGTGCATTTGGAAGGCCAGCTTCTGCTTCTCTTTTCTACAGGAATTCAATACAATGATAATAAAATCTTAGATTAACACAGCAAGCTGTTTAATGCCTCTGAAATAATTTTCTGACTACAGGAGGTAGAAGTGCTTTACCAATACATAGAGGTTAAGGCAGCATTTTGTCTGTGGAAATGTGGATTGTAGAAATGCGTCTCATCAATCTTTCTGTTTGTGCTGCTTTCAATGGAAACAGCTGGATTGGTGATGAGGGAGGATGAGAGTAAAAAGGTTTGAAAAGTACTTCCAAGGAATGGGGAAGTGAGGAAAAAGGAAAGAAAGAGAAAGAAAATGGAAGCAAGTTGCAAAGAGGAGCAGTGGAAGCAGTGAAACAGATGGGGCTTTAGAGACAAGCCCTGAAACCATCAGCTATAGAACATTGGGAGACCGGAGTGGCATCCACAGGTGAAACACCAATAAGAATCAATCAGCATTAGAGGTGAAGTAAATAAAAGCTATCAAGAACTGATGGGAGTGGAACACTCTTGCTTTCTTGGGGGCTGATTGTGTCTGTTGTCACTGCTCCTCTCTCTTCCTAATCCTCGTGTTTATTTTGTTGAACATAAGGTAAGGACAAGATGGTTAAACACTTATCCCTTCATTAAGTACATTCTGCTAAATTAACACTTGAATATCTCAGTATGTTTGTAACTCATGATATAACTTTTGATGCTTTTTGGATATGAGGTTCAAGTCCCGTGGTCACTCTTACAATTTCAAGTTCTTTTTGTTCAGTAATACATTTACATCCCTTCAACACCATCAGCAGTATTAGAGCCACTGTATGTATTATTATAACAGTGTGACCTTACAGGCATGGTAATGTTAGTGTTAATACTGCTTAACTCCTTTAAGATTTTATGAGAGTGCTTACTATGAAAAATATCTATTACCTCATTTACACATATTTCAAAAGCATTGGAGCATTAATCACATGTCCTCTTATGTTAAAGATAAATTATTATATATATATGTTTCTTTTATACTCTTACATCTACTACAGCCTTCTGAAAAGTCCAAGAAAATGCCTGTTACTTTTCCATGGGTTTCATTTAGTCAGTTGGAACAGCCATTATTTTCTAGAACTATAAAATAAGCAACACAGCCCTGACTTTACACAACAGGGTCTGTAAATTTCATTTTAGCCATATACAATTATACATATATGAAACACTCCTATCAGACAATGGAAAATACTGCTGCCACTCTATTCAGAGCTGTTATAATAACATTTTAAACACTGTGTATGTGACACAGTCCTCCAAAGATGTGTTTATGCTTTATAGAAAAATTAAGAGTGAGAGAAAAATGACAAAGAGGGAGAATAAATTTATATTCTCCAGGGCAATGATGACATAAAACCAGGAAGGAACTGTAGATAAAATAACTTAAACTGTAAATTAAAAGGATATTCCAAATGTCAAAAGAAAAAAGGTCTAAGATAGCCTTCCTACAGGCACAGTGGGAACAAATATCTGATGAATTTTACAGTGTATCTTGGTAAGTGTCTTAATTGGGTTGTCTGCAATTACATAGAATGCTCTTCAGTCTGTGAAATCACTTTCAGCCTTTTAATTCTATTTAATATAAGAATCTGATTGGAAGGTGTGCCAGAACACTGGTGGTGATCAATAGTACTGATAGAAGTAACTCAGGTTTTATAAACGCACTCAGACACACACAAACACATCTGCAACATCTGCCAGCTGTGCATCAGGCACACACACACTGAGCTCCATGCATAAAAATACAGATTCCACTGCCCAGCTCAGCCCTACCCTGGCAGAGGCAGCAGATTGATTGGGCAGTTGTGGCTGCCTCCCCTCACACAGAGAAATGGGACAGGGAAAGAGAGAGACTTGTGGGTTGGAAACTAAAACTATAACAGCTTTAATGAAACAATAATAATAAGGAAAATAATATTAATAAGAAAATAGTAAAACACATACAAACATAGGAAATCAATCCCCCCAGTGACTATCCATCACCATGGATGCTGCAGAGCAGGAAAAGGTTCCAGCTGGACTCAGCAACAGATAGGAACTGGTTCAGTAGTGCACGGATCTGGGATCAGGGGCACGGGGACAGACGGGGTCCAAATTAGGTGCTGGTTGTAAAAGAGGAGCGTTTCACCCTCGTGATCCATCAGTTTTATACTGAGCATGACACGTATGGAGTGGAATACTTTGTAGGTTTAACTCCACTCCTCCCTGCACATGTGACCCTTTCTGCCTCTTTGACTTATGGCATTCCACCAGCTCAAGGATGACCTTCACTTACATAGAAACAAATATTGCCCTTTCTGCATAAAAATACCCCATTACTTTGGTGATAATCATAGATTTTAAGTGTTCTAGAAACAAACTCTGTTGAAAGCGTGTAGATAACTTTCAGAAAATGAAGTTACTTACATGAGGCTTAGATGAAAAGTTAGAAAATTCTGCTTTAACTCAAACCAGAACATCCATTTCATAAATACCATCCAATTAATATGTACTGAATTTTAAATACAGAAATATTGGCTGGGGCTTAACCCAGTTTTAGCTGTTTAAAAATTAGGTGTCTCATGTAATTCTTGGCTTCTTCTGTGCTCTGTGCCAGCAGCTCTGGCAGCATATTCATCCCATTTTCCTTATTTTAGGGTGAGGTGTATTATTTTCTCTTTATCCCAACCACAGCTTTAGCTGGCTGGTTTAAATTAAATATATAATTTTAATTAATGTCATAAATCAGTGACTTCCCTCTGGAAACTGTAAAAAGACCTTTTGAAAATCCCACACAACCTTTAGAGGCAGAGGTTTATTTTTAGTAAAATTTACCCAGCAGGCATCTGCCCACCTAATGTAATGAGAAGAGTCCCTTGTGACATGAAGTGTATCCCATGCATTGTGCTAATCAGGAGTGATGGGAAGAACTTGAAACTGTAAGAATGACCAAGGGACTTGAACCTCATATCCAAAGCTCACTTTTCCCCCTAATTCTGGGCAAAGGAACAGCTCTGCTTCTATTCTGACAATAAAAATGCTGCCATGTGCATCAGCCTGTGGTATGGGGTAGGTCATAATGAGGTATAAAGGCACTTCTCCCTTTGGCTGCCAGTGTGTTTTATAAGGGGAGCACTGGTAATAATAAAGGGGAAAACCCACTTGGCTCATTTGCAGAGGAACTCCAGGCATTCCATGTGTCAGTCACCAGCCACTAAATATGTATTTCAGACAGTGTCCAGCTTGCATCTTGCAGAGTGTGGGCAAACAGGTACCAGTGTGTACCAGTCAGACCCTTTTGAAGCTGTGCTCTGAAACAAAATTAAAAAACCAAAGATATTTGGATTTCTATGCACATATATGTAGAGCTGTGTCATGAATATGTGCAGGTAAACTGAAAATGAGCTCTGTGATGTGTTCCTCAGTGTTTTGGTCTTGCTCTGCACTGCAATGCTGTCCTTTTTGGGCAAGGAGCCTGTGACTCATTCTGTCCCTTGTTTTAGCTGCAGCTTTCAAATGAAATATAAAACATTTGCTAGTTAGAGGTAGATTCCCTCACCATCCTGAAATCCCTCACTAGTGTAAGGCTGACACCATTGTGTGGTTTTCCCTCATCTTGGCTTTTTCTCCTCTTATAGAAGGTTTGGACAGGGAAAGTTCAAACACATTGGAGTTCCTATGATGCCTTTTGGTGTCGGGTCTCCCACTGCCAATAACACTCAGCCACTGGTTTTAACACTCCCTCTGAAGCTCATACTGGTGGCTTTCAACCTGGAATTTGTGGACACTACTAAGAAGGGTTGTAGACTGGAGAATCTCCCTTCCTTGGGCATCCCATTTTATGGCTTCTCACATGCAAGTCACTGGTGCTGTTTTCCCATTCCTGGAGGGGAAATGCAGAAACTCTGTTTCTTGGGAGAAAATACAGGCTGCTGTGACTCCTGGGTGGTGACACATAAACATGAATGCTTTCCACTGTGATGAAGAAAACTGGGTTTAGGCTCTTTGTTTTCCAAACTTATGTTCCAGGCTACTCTGCACAGGATTATAGAGAAGAGGTAAAAACAGGGATCACTTAAGTGAGGTGATACTTGCTGTTGCTTTCGTGTTCTAAACTGCAAATCTGAGCAATTCATTAGTGCTGAAGTGGACACCCTGTTCCAAGTGCTAAAATGAAAACAATTCAAACCTATTTCATTTTCAGAGCAACAAATTTTGATTCAAAATTGAGTGGATCATCATCTGTTTCTTGCAATTCAGCCCCAGCTCCGACACACCTGCACCAACAATAAAATTCCCCAAATCACTAGAATTTCCTAACTGCCAACATTTATGTGCATTTTAACTTCAGAAAACAGTGGCAGGTGCTGAGGCACTTGAAGATTTAATGGCTCCACTACTCTCTAGTTAGTAGTGTACCTTGTTTCTAGTGTTGCTGAGGTGTGAAGGGTTTTTAACAGGTAAGTTGTTCCACAACAGAGATTTAAGTACCTGGGAAAAAAAATCAAAGCAGAGAATCTCAGTAGTGCACTAACAGGGTAAGGTTTGCTATTTTCTCAGATGAAAAAAATGTAATAAAAAATATAATAAAAAAAGAGGAGATCAAGAATATTGTACTGGAAATATTAGGTGATAGACATTATATAAACCAGATAGAATTTGTGCTGGAAGACCAGAGCACAGAACACCAGGCAGAAAGAATCAGATGACACTAAGGAAGGGACTGACAGAAAAATATAACTTTTATAGAAGCAGTAGTAGTACAAGTAAATATGGGTAAAATACTAATGAAAAAGCAGTGTCTTTTGCATGAAGGATTTTAGTTCTAAGAGGAATTTCTGATATAAACTTCACCACTTGGAAACCTCTTCACAGGGAGATAACATAAAGGAGGAAAATTAATGTGATTAATGACAAAGGATCACTTTAGGTCACTGATATGATGTCAACAAAAGTAATCATAGCAATCCAGTGAGATACTTCTAGTACAAACGGGGAAGTTTAAATGACATTTTATAAATGTCATTTATATATCTTATATACATATAAAATTATGTATAAATGACAATTTATAAATGGACATAAACTGGCCATAAATAAAGATAAGCCCAAAAAACTCCAAGATGTTCTTAAAATATTTGATGGGCTCATCATATTCTTATGGGAGTTGTTGAAAAGATAAGAATGAAAAACATGCAAAGAAGAAAAATGGCTTTAAGGCTAAAAAGTGCAAATTAATGGATTTACAGACCATCATTCTTTAGTAACAAACTACTAGATACAAGGATCGAGGAGATTCCTCCCAGTTACACATTCATATTTTGAAGGAAGCTGGGGAATATATCCTTATCTATCAAAGGTGACTGCACCTTTGTTCAGCACTACATGTACAGCACCCAGAACATGATATGAATGTTTGAAGGTGTCTGAGGATGAATCGAAGACAATTCACATGTATTGCTATTCAGAATGAGAATGGAAGCCTTGGGACCAAACTGCAACAATTATTTCTGAAACTCTTCCTAGGATGTGGTTTATTTCTGCTGTAATATATGAAATAACAGATTTCTGCAACAAAGAATGGCTCTGTTCAGCCAGGAGCCTTTCTGTATCAGAATAACCATCCTCAACTTCTGCAGGTAAGCTGAGACTTGTGAGGCTGCACAGGATGCAACAAACCATGGAGAAATGGAGAGCTGAGCCTATGAAACAGCAGCCAATTTTACCCATATCTGTAGTGGCACAATCAAATGAAAAAAAACTTGAGCCTTCTTAAAATGTTTCAGCAATTAAGGTCAATTTTTTATTAAAATCACTTTATATTCACTTTACTCCTATTGAATAGAAAAAAAGCTACAAATTTAGCCAGTCTTAACTGCAATAATAAGTAACTGAGCTATTGAGAATGCTTGGATATTTCAGGCAAGGTTCCCCAGATAATAAAACCAGAGAGAGGTGATCACCACGAGTGGAGTTTGGTAAAGACAGCTTTCAGGGTAAGTTGGTTTGCAAAAGTCAGCATTCAACAAGGATTTGAAGCGAAAGACTAAAATTTTAACAGCCTCATAACAACTCCACTGGGGTATAAGGTTCAAAATAAGCTTCAGGAATCTATTTCCAGTTCCAAGCAGTGCAAGCCACAGCTCAGACTACAGAAAGGTCACTGATTTGAGCGCAGCCTTTTCCCAAGCTCCAAGAATACAAGTTACACCAGGGCCCTGAGGGCATTAAGGTTGGAACTACCCTGGATCAGCCTCATTTGGGGCCTCCCCACAACCTGGGCCATATCAGGTCCAGTCCTGGGCTATCAGTCCCTGGCTGAGCTTGCTTTTAGAATAGCTGTGTTTCTCATCCTCTTTATGGTCCTGTCTCCTTTTGCTCCTGACTGGGCTCTCTGATGGGCCCTACACCATCACCTTCCCAAGTCTGGGGCTGTAGAGAGACCCTCTCACCCACACCCAGCTAAGTTTATTGCAGCCAGGCTTTGCACGTCCCAGCACAACCTGATCACAAGTCCCAGCCCAGAGGAAGCAGCTGACTCTTGTTTCTCCTCTGGGGGCTGCAGCACAGTGATACACTTGATTTAAAACAAACCAAATCCAATGAAAATAACCTAAACAAAGAAAAGCCATTGCAATTCAAGCTGCAAGGAGGTACCTTGTGTTAAAGGACAGTGTTTGGTGGGACAATCCTGGCTCAAGCGCAAACCAGAATGAAGCTGTTGAGTTATAACTTAGAAGTTGTACAGGAAGTGTTAATCTCAGGATGTATTTCCCATAAATTATGGTTTGTTTCCAAACATGACAGAACTGAAAGCAATGCTTTAGTTTAATTTAAGTAATGATTTAAGTCTTTTAAGTAATGATAGTTTGGGTTTAAATTTGTATACCTTTAAGTAAAGTAACATTGGTCATGTATCCCCTTACTTAGTACACAATTACCTCCTCTGCTTCATAGGCCTGAACTCTCCTTGAGTCTCTGGATTATTTAATTTGTCTTCAGAACTGTAATTATTGTTGTTTGCACCTGTGATTTATCATTGTTTCTACAAGTATTGAGCTACCATCCATAGTGCCATAGCAAAATCTTATTTCAAATTTAAAACATTCCTGGGAACTGCAACAACTGTAACATGTATAAATCATTCTGTTTCCACCATAACATCCACAAGGCTGCTAGTGAAGGGTATATGAAATTTGTGAAGAGTATATGTGTCATGAGGTTGAGACCTGACCTCTAAAAGGCTGAAGATTTTACGGGATACTCTGCCTTTAATAAGATCACTGAGAGGTTTTAGTGATTCATCAGAGAGTTTTGGTGTTTGGCATTGAGAAATCCTTCAAAAAACACATTGTGAGAAACAGTGGGCAGGTGATAGTACAAAATGACAACAGCATTATACTGGTGAAATTAGATTTACAGCTGTTTTCTGATCAAATCACGCTCAGGTCTCAGGTTAGGTTTGAGTGGGGACAAACTGGCTGAAAATAAACCTGTACAGTATAAAAATCATGGTGGAAAGTCAGGGGAAAATTCACTCTGAGCAATGGAGGACTCATATCTCAGTAATCCTTTTCCCAACACATTAAAATCTTGGTTCTTAGTGTGTTCTGAAGGCTTCACTTCTCAAGTTTATTTATGCACCTACAAAGAAAATCGATGATAATAAGGACTAGCAGTAAAGTCTATGCCTGGCCACAGCCACATTTCATCATTTTCATGCTTTGAGAATTGATACTCTTGATTTGTTTCCTAAGTGGGCTGGTAATTTTGAGCTGACCTTTCCTACTGATTGGGTTACTGTGGTATGAAAGCCACCTGATTAATAATTAGTGGGACTTCAGAAGGGTTTCCCCATAATGGAATGTCTGCTTTGTGTTTTTTCTTTTCCACCTCCTAAACTCAGGATATTTGGTTTAGCAGTTTAAATGACTGCCATGAATGCAAATTTCATCATCATGGTCATGGCAGAAGAAATAAACTAAGGACTCTGTGCAGGGGCATTTTCTGGGCGTTTGTCCTGGCAGGCAGTGTGGTGGCAGTTTGTTTCCTTTAATCTTATTGCTCATCAATTCTCACGCTTCTAGCAAGAAGACAAGTGGGTTGTGACTGACTTATAGATCCTTAGAGGGGCCTAAAGGTACAACTTTTTATTCCTTTTCAAGTTCAGACATTGTCTTGCTGCTTTGAAATTGTTACTACTGCTGTCTAACAGACTTTAAACGAATTTGTTGACTCCCTGTCTGAGTCTGTTGCCTTTTTCTGAAGCACGTTGTTCCTGTGTCCAAACTTCTCTGTTGTTAGAATAATAGGATGAAATGGAAAACAATAGTTGTAAGTTTTGAAAGCTGTCACATTCAATTTTGATTTATTTATTTTTATTCTGGAAGCATCTCTAGAAAGGGTAGAAAGGAGAAGTCAGTAAAGTGTCAGATTCTATCAAAAAAAAAAGAGAAGATTATTAAACAGGAGGAATGGGATGAAAACAGCAATTTAAGTGCCAGCACCAATGACAAGCTTGTTAACCTTCACAGTGCCTAACAAAAAGGAGCAATTGGGATGGGGATAGCAGTGGAGGCAGAAGAACCTTGATCAAATATTGAAGCAAAAGTACAGAAGATACATCTTCACATCTGCAAGTTACACAGGAGCTCTTCTGTGCTCTGTCTGCAGATGGACTGCAATTCACATGTGCACCCTAGAGCTACCTTTGCTGTCTTAAATGCTTCATCCAGTATTTAGAGGGAGTCTAATGCAGCATTTTTGGGGCTGTCTTGCTTTTTTTGTGTTCTGGGTTGAAACAGCTGTATTCCTACTAATATTCAAGCTACCTAGTTAAAAGTAGCTTCAGGTATGGCTACTGAACTGTTGTCACAGAAAAAAGCTTCAGAACAGGCTTTCCCTAGGGCAGAGATCCCATTTTCTTTACTAGAAGGATTCCCAATATCAGCGTTCCCAAGGAAGTTTCCTTTTAGACTTTAAAAGTGTCAGACAAATATTAAATGAGGTGGTGCTCCAGTGGGAGGAAGAAACGGAATGTCTTCCTCCTCCTCACTAGCAGAGCTAAGTTAGTAGTGTATGATTTTTGCTGTCTGCCTTTTCAAAGAGGTATAATTGAACTGAAGAAACATTTTCAAAGTCTCTGTGATCTGGAAGGCTAAAATGATAAGAACTATTTAACACTTAATATAAAGGTCAAGAATTTTAAAAAGGTACAATGCACCCATATGATGCCTCAGTTGGAACGTGCTAAGGAAGACTGTTGGGTTTCATTCACTTTTGCAGAGAAAATAGAAATTCCAGGGCTGATACTGTCTCCAACACAACTACCTCAGTAAGAGCCTTGCCATTAATATCAATGGCAATTGGATCTGCTCTTTAGGCTAAGCTATGACACCATCTTTAACATTCCAAATGCAGCCTGCAGAGTGTCACCGATGGACCAGCTCTTTGTTCTCAAAATAGAGTGTCTTTTCAGACAGAAAACCCAGACTCTGCACTCAGTAGGAGCCTTGCACTCATGCTTGCATTGTTTCCACTCACTTCTAAAGATGTCAGCTTTTAATTGGCTAGAATATGCTACTGAAATGGGCGGCCAGATTCCCTGATTGTAAGTTAGGGTGATATCTGTCTTTTCAGCTTGCTTTGGCAAAGGAAGCATGCACAGTTTTTTCTTATTCCAGAAGCCCTTGAAGCATGAAGAACATGAAGTTCCAATGAAGTGGAACTTCCTCATTCCACTGTTGTTGTGAAGAGTTATTTCTTATGTTTTTCTTTCTCCATCACCTCGCCTCCTCCCCCTTCTTTTTCTGTCTTTGGCAATTTTGGTAAACATTTTAAAATGAGTTCGAGACAATCTCCTTTCAGTTATTAATCTGACTAGCAATCCTTCCTGCTTATGTTGCCTAAGTTCTTTACACTAAAGCTTGAATGAGTTGAAATTTTTCTTTGCTCTCCAAATTTTGCTGCCATATATGATATATTGAAATAAACACCCAAGCAAGCTGTTTGTGTACTTCTTCAGCGTGAGACTTTAGAAACACACACTATCAGCTGGCTCCTGAGATTAAAGGCTGAATAGAAATCTCCTTCCTAAAATGAAGATGGGTGTCTAAAACAAAAGCAGAATGAACGTGGTTCTCCAGCAAATACTATTTTAATTTTGGTTAGTTCTTTTGATATGAGGTTTGAGCAAGGTGAGGGAGAAGGAGGTAAGGTGGTCAGATGTGCGATGAACCCGAAGAAAGGCAATTCTAAAATTGTAAAGAGCAACCAGTCACACTGAGGCAGAAACAAAGACACCCAAAGTGCTGGAAGCCCTGAATGCTTCCAAGAGATATTTTGGGATCTGCTTTAGCTGCTTTTAGACCTCCTGGCTGCAATGTTGGGCTGATCTTGACACTGACTACTTGTATTTGTCAAGGAGCAGCGGCCCCTCTAAAACCTGGAGGTCAAGAACAATCCTTGAGTGGACAGGGATGGGCAGTAGGTCTTTTTTTTTACTCTTACATCTACCTTCCTTCCAGCTTAAATTGGATCCATTAACCAGACCTTGTGAGGCCATTTTCTATACACTGCTTTTCCCTGAAGGACTAAATATAGAAACATCACGTACTTCCAGCTGAGGCTGAGCTGAAATATTTCAGGTGCTGCAATACCTTTGAAATTTGGACCTCCTGAAGTAACTAAGACCGTTGTTGTTTATCCTGTAATGTTATTACACATGACACTTCTGTGAGAGAACTCTTTTATAGAGTTTTAGCCTATGGCAATATGTTATGGAGGGAAGAATTCACTGACATATTTAGGAAAAGAAAACCGATGCATTAAAAATTGAAATGACAAGGTTGACAAGGTTATTTCATAGCTTTTGTTGCATTATGATAATAGCTAACAAACTCTTAATGCTATCTGCAGAACTTACTGGGAAAAGCAATGCCTTTTTCTCTCCTTCTCTTCAGTACTACTCAATATTAATTTTTGAATCTTAGCCCTCATCTCCCAGTAGAATAAAATGAAGTATTTTGCAGTTTGATCACTAAATACTCCTCTCTGTGACTGTATTTCCTTCTGTGAGTGTTTATGTTGCCATACTGCCTTCCAGACCCAGGAAGGAATATTACTACACCAATATCCTCCATGGTTATGTCTCTAGGAAGAAAGGTTCTTTCATTTTGTGTGGCTTTTCCCCCCCAAACCCACAGCAACCTCCTCTGTGCTTTCTCTGTCAGTTTTTTGTAGAAAAATACTTACCTGTAAATTGACCCATCCACCACCAGAACCTTCCCTAACCAGCTTTAATAAGTGAAGAGAGATCACAACCCTTGGAGGTGAAAGCTGTTGTTCTTAGAGCTTTGTTTTTTTAACTCTCCATAGGAACTTCCTGATTCTGTTTTTAATACACCGTGTAAAACCTTAAAATATATCGGCATCGGTAAAATCACTATGACTGGAAATTATTCACTGAATTTTATGGGCCATTTATAAGCCTGCCTAAAACTTTGCTAAAAATTTGAAGTGTAGAATATCTGGGAAAAAACCCAAAAATTAAATCTCTGAAGTGTATCACAAGCACAGACCCATAGACTCTGGGGATCTAGCGAGTGCTTTCTTTTTCTTACCAGTATGAAAAGCCTATTCCTTGCAACAAAATAAAGAACTATCTAACTCATACCAAGATTCTGAAGCACTAACACAGGTGCAGTAACCATCTCGAGCCTGTACCATTTTGTAAAAAAGTGCCTTTGATGTTGCTGTCTCTTCTTTGATCTTGTAAAATCCCCCACAGAGATAAGAATATGTTCAACAAACACTATTTCTCTTCTAGTGATGACAGTTACACGGTATCATTAGAAATGTTTTCCCCCCACTAATGATGCATCGTTTCAAGTGGTGTGTTCTCAATAGGGGAATCAAATTCATTTAAGGCAGATTTTGCAGTTGAGAGGTAAGATCAATAATTTCACAAAGCATCAGCAAACAGCTGTACAATATAACTGAGAAGAAAATGCAAACTGGGTAGATTATTTTAAATAAAACTCTTGAAAAAGGCTCGTCCATTGTCAGGAAAATCTATAACTGTTTCTGAACAGTCTCTTTTCCACTGTTCTTTTTCTGTCAAAGATACACAGACAGCTCAATGCCTTGCTGTATTAAAAAAATCTGCTATCTTAAAATATTTCATACTCAATTTTTGTACTCGGTGTATTGTGATAGTCTTAACTTATATTTTGGCCTATAAAAGTACTCTCTTTTTAACTAAGTTGATTTTCTAATCTAATTATTTGACATTGGTTTTATGTGTTTGAAATAGCCACTATTAGTATAAAAGTTGAGTGGTAAAGACATCTGGAAATTCACCTTTCTCCTCCTGGTTGTATGTGTAGATGTACTCTGGAGGTAGAAGGAAGTGTGCTGGCTGACCATGGAAATTATGCAGACCATGTGACCTTGCTCAGAAATTTTTCATGGAGCCTGTAACCTCTTGCTAGAGGTTTGTGTAGCACAATCTTTAAGGATAAAAATCTAGGGTATAAGTTCAAACTAAGTACAATAATAGATATTATAATTTAGACATCTCAGCACAGACTTCAAACTGAAGCTCAATTATTGATCTATATTTCTTAATATAAATTACATTAATACTTTCTATTCAGAAGATAGATTTATGTTTAAATACTCCACCAGTTTCCTGCAGCTAATAGCATATTTTCACTTTTATCAGACAGGAAAGCTTGATCCAATTTCTTTTTGAATCAAATTGTTAGTGCACCTTTAAAATTGATTGTTTCTAACTGAAAAAATATCCTTCTTCATCTTATTAAGGTCATACTTGAGATATCTTACCTAATTTCTTATTGCATTTTCACAGTCTTGAACAATGTTTAACAACAACAAAAAAGAAAGCTTAATGTCAACAATCTTTCAAAAAAATGTGACAGGTTTGATCTTTCCAGACTGAGTGCTCCAGATTTTTTGTCTACTTTGAATGGCTTCTTCTATACAGGAGTGGAAGGATTGGTGACTTTATCTCAAATAGTAAAAAAAGACTTCCATATGGCTCTTCTGTGTATTGAAGAGTAGTTTGAAGTAAACAATAGAGACATGAGTGCCCAAGGGCAGCTGTCATGCCTGAGACAGAAATTAAGAAAACAATAAACAGTATGATTTAGAAATCACAGTCTAGTGTCTTCAGAGCTCTTTTTATGTAGTGATACATCTCAGAAATTTCCAGCAGAGTCTAGAGGATGTTTCTGCTTCAGCAATACATTTACTTAAAAAATGAGAAACAACTCTAGTTTTGGCTAAACTGAAGAATATGCCAGAGTTCATCTGATGCTTTTAACTTCAGTTTAAGTTCTCCTCATTTAAGGAATGAAAAATGATACCTTCTTGGACAGCAATGAGGAACAGGATTTGGAGTAAGCCACTAGGGCAAAAATACTTATTCCTGAAGAAGTGGGGAGTAAGAAGGTTCTTTAAAGGTCAGTATAGCAAAAATCTCAGTTTACAGGCAATTCAAATGGCAAAAAGTACCACAAATCCCATCCTAAAGTCTGTTGAGCATGAGGATCTCCAGACCTGGAGAAAAATTATCACCATATATATTACTCTTTACAGAAATTTTAATGAGAAATAGCTTAGAGACACTGTCTCAATACTCTGAGTACAGAGCCAGCTCATTCTGATATAGCTGTAAGGGGATCTTCCAAATGTTGCCTCTTGGTCAAATGCTGTCAGTGTGAAGTACTTGCAGGAGGGGGAAGCATCGTTATCGAGTAGAGATCTGACATGGTGATGGGGTTAAATCTTACAAATTTAGATGGAGGATAAGATGGGACTACTTTCCTTGAGAGTAGTATCTTTTTTAATTCCTTTAACCCAAGGAAAGATTGACTACAGAAAATTGTGAAGGAACTGATGACGGGAGGCAAGAGAGTTTACAGTGGGGAAATCAATAGTGAGTGTCCAGACGTAAATCTTTTGGTCCCATATACTGAATTGCAGTAATCACTGTAATGAACAAATTTCTCTAGTGAATAATCTGTAGAATATACTAACCAGTATATTTATGCTATAATTTAACTCTTTGTTTCTTAATTCTAAGTGCAAAATTGCCTGAATTCACCACTGTATCCCAAAAAAATCAAGATATGCGTGGGTTTATTTTCTTCATATTTTGTCTATAATTAGTTTTACTTCTCTGTTGCATGAAAAAGGTTGTCTTCATTTTATGGTACCATTAAGTTCACCTGTTTATATCAATCAGACAAAGGACTGCATCTGTTTTTCTGGTGTCTATAAAATTGTTGGGAGTATAGGTATGTAATAAAAATCCCATAATGGTACAGTGTCCTGGTCCTTACCCTTAAATTTAAGAAACAAAAAAAAGGGCATAGCTCAGGCAGTGGTGTTGTGGATGGTGAGATAAATTAACTGAAAATATTAGATATTCTTTTGGATAAAGTTGAATTCAAAACTGGTTAAACTATTATTATGAATATTGCCAAGAAAATATCCCTGACTCTCTTCCAGTGATAATTTAAGGAAGGGAAGTAGCACTCTGTTCATACAAGAGGAAAAAAGGCAGATTGTATGGGTAGATTTCTTTTCTCTTATTACTATTTTCATGTCTGAAATCTGTGTTGGCATGGGAGTCAAGAAGACAATCCATTCCAAACTGACTGTACCAGCAGCAAATAGTGCAGGATCCAATTTCATATGAAAGTATGGTAGCTGAACTTTTAACTTCTTCCTCCTTTCTTCCTTTGCCACTGACTCTTTACAAACAGGTTAAATCTATCACAAGAGTTAAGTTGGTGGAATCCACTTAATGTTTTCAGTTTATTGTCAATGCACATTAATACACATCCTCCTGAAAGCCACCACCCCATGCAGTTTAGCAGCTGGACATAATTGCAAACCTTTTATTCAACAGAACAGCCTTAATCCAGAGAACTTATCATGTAGGATTTTCTTTTGCTTCCTCAGAGAAAGGCTAGAATCACAGGCAGAGAGTATGAAGTAAAAACAGTTACTTTGCTTCACAACAGTCTTTCAATTTTTACCAGACCTGTCATTTTCAAACATACAATTCTATAACCTTAAAAAACAAAACTAAAAACCCACAGCAAACTTTTTAAAAATCACAGTTGATGTGGATATAACTGCTATGTGCTCTTATACATAATGTCACTCTCTTAAGTACTTTTCACATCTTTAAAATTGTGATTGGCAGACCAGCAGATTCTGAGACAGGTTTTGGCACAGAGAAGATCTCTACTGCAAGGCTTCATAAAGCCAGCACGTCCTTTGTGCTGGTCAATGTGTTCAATGCTGTTTGTTCCTTTCATGATAAACCTGTGAAATAATTTAAGTCACTCAGTCCCTTCTTGACCCTCTATTTTGTGCTGCAACAGGCATCTCTCAGCCCTTACCAGCCTTTTAAGCATTCATGCTCTCCTAAGGATGTCATCACCTTGAGCTGCTGTCTGGCAGTGCGTGTGGGAGAATCACTTTGTGCTCTACTGAAGCAAGGAACACTGCAGAAACAGCAGTGCTATTTGGTAAAGCTGTACTGGAACATCCAAAGAGTGAAAGCTGTGAAAATTCAACATGTTTGTAGATGGGTCTCCTCTTGTCCGAGTCAGAAACCCTGCCAACTGCCACAGCATATATGGCACAGAGACTTCAAAGAATCAATACTGTTAATATCTCCCTAAGTGTGGAAACACCTGCAATTTATCCAGAGAAAAATGGTGGAATGAAAATGTTTAACCTTCATCTCTGATAGCTCTGTAGATCTGCTTTGATTTAGCAATGATCTAACTCAATGCTTCCTCAGTTTGTGGAGTCTAAACCTTACACACAGAGTTCTGATTAGCTTAAAGGTATTTTTTAATCACATTGTCATTGTTAAAAAAAAAAAGGAGTTTCAGAATTGATGAGTGAATGTCGTGAGAAACTTAATTTAATAATATTTACGACAGATTTAAAGCATTTGGAATAACAGGTAAATTTTATTTAACAAGAAAAATTCTAATGATTTCTCTTTAGCTTAATAAATGATAAGTGTTTTAGTGGAATAAAAATAATTTTGCAGTATATTTGTTATTATGACATATAAATAGAGAAAATATTAAGTATGTTTTAGTATTTTATGAAACATTGTGAGGTGAGGCTCCATGGAGACCAAATAAATTGGGAAAGGAAAGAGTTAGTGTTAGATAGGTGACAGGCAGGGTCACCTCCAGCACTTGCATGTAAGAAAGGCAGTGCCTGTAAGGCACCAGTAAGGACCAATCCCACAAACCCTCCCAGGGTCTCCAAATGGTTGGTGTCCCTCTCTCCATGAATTTACTGCTCTGGTGGATGAGGGCAGAGCAGTAGATGTTCTCTGTCTGGATTTAAATAAGGCCTTTGATGCTCTCTCCCACAAAATCCTCATACAGAAGCTGTTGAAGTATTCTGTGATTGAGGTCTCTGAGGAATTTTGTTGCTGCCAAGACAGATTTGTTGCATGCATCATCAATACTAGAGTTCTAGTCTGCAAGAAACAAATAGATTTTTGTAATAAAAACTGTTTAACATGGATCTTGTTGTCCATATCATGAAGGATGTGGTATTTGGTACTATTTTCTTATTTTTTTCACTCTTTGGCATGACAAAACAGATCACAAAATGCATTCACCTCTTCTGCCTTTATCTAGCCATCACTAAAAAAATTAGTGACCATCCTTCAGACTCACTGGGAGTTGCTAAACTCTGTTTATCATAAGGTCTCTCAAACACTACATGTTTTTGTATTATAATACTTGTTTCATAAGTGCTTTGATATGCAGAGAAACACTTAACTACTGGCACCTGAGCTCAAACTCTGTAGGGTTTCTGATTTGTGCTGAGACCACTTTATATCTCTCTGACAGCATAAAGTGGGCTTGTCACATTTATATTCATTTTGGGGCTTCTTATCACTGCCAGGCTGTTGTAAAGTTGCCTTAGTTTTGATCTGTACTCAAAAGTTCTGCAAAGTATATGAAATATTAAATGGGAATCAGTAATAGTGCAGATACCACTCCTTAACATTGGGCTGAAATTCTAAGAAGAAAATATATTGCCAGTCTAAGTGGGTTTCCTTATGAACTACCTTACTTGAAAGTACATATAATGTGATAACAACTTTAGTTATATCATAGTAATATCATATATCATAGTTATATCATACAATATAGTCTTGAGATTCTTGTTTTACTTCTGAAGTTTTGTTCTCTGTAAAATACTTAAAAAAATACTTGAAGAAAAATTGGTGAATATTGAACTATGCAGGCAGGGCATACATCAAAGTCTTCATGTGCTGTGTAGAAATATATGGCTGTATTAGTTTGGTCTTCTTAAAATACTTTATTAAATACTTGCAGTTTATCTTCATTAAAAAATGAATTTGAATACATTGCACAGAACAGTAAGGCTCAGGCACAGGACTAAACCATATCAACAAAAGCAGCTCATGGCACAAAGTGAGGAGGAGTTTGTCTGAATGCTTGCAGACAATTAGGTATGTTGTAAAACATGTTTTATTTCCTTGGAAAAGAATCCACATTATGGGTCAGGAACAGAAAGCTGGCTTAGAAAATATAAAAGTATCATGCAAGCTATAATTTTTTCTTTTGATGTTGGGAGCACAACTTTTCTTTGCTCTCTAAACCCATGCAGGACACTGAATTTACACAGTAGTTATAGATTGGACATCAGTAAGCAGATGTGGATTGAAGGAATATAATCCCCACAAGTATCACCCTGTAAAGTATTTAAACAGACCTGGATGCCTGTCTCAGTCACAAAAAGAACATATTCTGAACAGAAGAAAAAAACCCCAAAGCCCAAACCACCAGATATTTTTCTCCCACTCCTTCAGAGTGTTCCCTCCCATAATATTCAAGCACAATATACTCATTTCAAAGGTATAAGTGCCTGTACTCCCATTCCTAATGAGATTTAAACTTGTGCAAATGTTATGGTATTACTAGACTTTTTCAGCTGCTTTTTATTATCTACTCAGCTGTATCAAATTTCTGCTTCAAGGTAAATATTCTTTATGCTTTCTCTATAACTTCAGCATGTAAAAGAAACACATGTGAGTGATTGATTATTTCAGGATCAAATATGAGTCCCGTTGCATGATTTCTGACCAGTTTTTAAGAGACTGAGTGGTTTTTGATGTCCGTGATCCAGCTCTGGGCAATACCTGCCACTGTCATTCACAAGATAGATGGTTGTTACTGCTGTTGTATCTACAGTGTGCACTTTCAGAGAGTCACTAATATAAATGTTGTATGGTTTATTGCTTCGTGGAAAAATGAGCCCCTTAATGCATCATGCCTACGGCTATTCTTCATTACCTGAAACACTGTGGAAGGGCTTGTATGTTTAATGAGAATTACAGATTCAGTGCACACTGTACAAAATATAATTATCACTGTTTCCAGATTATAAAAGGGTCTTATTCATCATGAGCAAAAATATTTAAGCAGCATTAACATTTCATTCTTATTTATTGTGTTGAAACTGGCTGCGTAGAAAAGTCCGTAACATTAAGGAAGAAACCATAAACCTTCCCACTTCAGTAGGTCTTTTGTGAAATATTTATTTGATCATGAAGGTGGTGGTCTGCATGGCACAAGCCTTGTGTCCAAACACAAATATCATTTATTTGCCTCCCCCTGTTTCTGTATATAGACATGTACAATTTATGGCAACAAATACAGCTTTGTCTTCAGTCTTGCAGTAAGGCAATAAAAGATGACTATAGACCAAAATCTAAATATCTACTGAGTGTAGACAGGCTGCAGAACATTAGGAAAAATTAGACAATATTTGGTCCACTGTTTAGGTGGGGAAATTGCTGTTTGGACCTGCCTTTTCCTCTCTAATAATGCATTTGCTCAGATATATGGCTGTGCAGATGTTTGCCATACAACGTTACTTCTCAGCTAAGAATAAGGAACAGATAAACACCATATTCTAGAGTTATAGTAGGTATTATGGCCTTATCAAAGGCTTTCAGGAAACATTTAGAGGATTTAAGTATCTTCACATATTTTCATAGCAAAGTGCTACAAGCAAAAGACAGAAAGTCTCACAGAAGTCTTAACAATAGTATTTTGGTAAATGTTTTTCTTCTGAAATACCTCCTCACCTTGGACTGAACGTGTCACAAATTCCCACGCATTCAGACATGGGCAGCAGCTTTTCAGAATATCTACAACAAATAGACCTTTAACTCTTTAGAAATGCCATCAGTTTAGTTGGGTTTCACACATTTGGCTTTGGGGTTATATTTTTTCACTTAGATTGGTTTTAGCCCTTAAGAGATGTTCTCTCTAATTGCTGAAGCTAATCTCTGAAATGAAAAGCTGTGTAACCTGCATATAAAACCAGATAAGTGACCATGATTTTAGCACCCATGGGTGTTTACTGAGATTAACTTCCAACTTCACTCCGTTGCTACAGCAAAACTGTGAGGGGGGAACTGTGCCACACAATGAAGTGTCTCGAATTTCTCGTAGGGTTAAAGATAATTTTCTTCTGATTTGTTTAGAGGGGCTAGGCAAACAAAATAAAAATGCCTTAATGATCTGGGGGCCTGTAATAAGTGAGAGATGAAGGTTTCCTGACCAGTAGTTAGGGCAACCCAGTACCTGGGAAAGGAAAATAGCAGATTCCAGTTTAACAATAATAAAATACTACTACTACTGCTACTACTACTACTAAAATAATAATAGTAGTAGTAATAATAATAAAGCTTAGACCCTATACCATATGTTAATATCTGCATTGCACTGGAGATAGGACTCAGACCTAAGCCATCTTTTGATAAGTGAAAGGACAACTGGTTTTATTGCCATGCTTTCTCCTTCAGTCTCTTGCTGTAGTTGTTCCATGGAATGGAATAACAACAGCAGGTCAGTTATTCCATGGAATGGTGAATGGCTTGTTTTAAAGTGCAGTGGGAGACCTACTGAGAACATCCTTTAATTCTGTAATTAATTTGCTGTCCAAGTAGGCAGATACTGAAGGCCTTCAACTGCCTCTTTGCAGTGGCAAAAGAGAGGTGATGCATAGGTTTCGACCTCCTTTTCTGAGTCTGTCATTAGGTATTGAAATAGTTAATGAACACAGTATGACTTTCAAGGAATTGAATTGAAATAAAATAAACATAACTACACTGAATTGGGGAATTTGTGTGTGAATACACTGTGATATTTTTCATTCCTCAGATGGGCAGTATGCATACTCCAGGTTAATGACCTGTTACAGTCTGTCAACAACATCAATAATCTATACAGACCTCTTGTTCTTCATGGCTTTAAGCTCATAATTTCATGGGTGATATAAAAAGATAACTTTTCCTCTATTTATTCTTTTTTTATGATCTCTTTAGCTAGAACTAAGCTGTTTTAAGGGTGGGAAAGACATTTCTTGACCAGAATAACATTGGAAATAGCATGATAGAGCTAAGAATGCTTTGCATTAACCTCATTGAAGCCAGTGAAACTACTACTTATGCCAGGTAAGAAACAGAACTGTTGCACTAGTAAAAATGATAGTGAATGTATGAATTATTTGTTAATGGATGGAGGGACTACACTCAGATTAAAAAGGAGTGCTAAATCCCTGAAACAAGGTAGCATCTCTTGGGGGTCTCTCTACACTTTAATCTGATTAATAAATCATGCAAGCACGTGTACCTGCCTGGGTTCTCAAAACTGACAGCAAAAGGAACCAGGGGTATATTGGGTGAGGAAGGGGGAGTGACAGAGCAAATAAAAAATCCAAGTTGTTTGTTGCTCAGATCTATTCATTTATCCCTAATTGCCATAGAACCATGTTCACTGGTGTTGCTGATAGTTGCATTACAAAGCACTATAGAAGAGATTTATGTAACAGCCTAACAAATGAAAATTTCCAAGTGAAACTGGCTTTTCTTCCCTCCTGTAAGCAGAAAAAAATGCAAATTCAGATTATAAATCTATAGAATGAAGTCACTTCACAGATGTGTTAAATCAAATTAAGAGCCCTTTTATAATATTGAGCAAATGGCAGCTGTACAGAGTTGCTAATTTGTAAGCCTCATCTATCATAGTTAATTTTGCTGACTTCAAGCACTTAATTTACATTTGTTAAACTAGCTAAATAATGTAGGAGGAGGTACAAATAGTGTGTTTGTTCGTACTAGAATTTGTCACATAGCCTAGGATACAAGTGTTTTGCCCACTTTGGCATTTCCTTGTTTTCTTGATAGCTTTCATCAATGAAAAGGAGTTGCTAAAAGAGATATTTAAGAGCTGAAATCTGCTTTTTAAAGGACGATCAGACTGTGGTAAAAAAAATCCCACCAAGAGACCACAGTAAACCCAACAAAATACAAAGCTCTCTTACCTGTTTTGTTTTCTGAAACCTCAGAAATGGTCACAGCTTCTTGACTCTTCTTGCAAAAGCAAATAAATCACTGATAAATGGGTTTTGCCCCTTTACATCTCTTCCTTTGGAGCATCCCAAAGAGAATTTAAAAATTGCACACCACTATTAAGATTTGTATGGCTGGTGTTGCAAGCAGAAGGAGGACACATAATCTTTTAGGTTCTTTTTGCAAGCACATATTCATATTTTAGGAAGATATTTGTCACTTAGTTTTGGATGCTGCAGAGAGTCAACCAAATAAATAGCAGGTAAGCTTGCTCCTGATTTTGATTAAAATTAATTCTAGTGCCAGAGTTTGTTGAGATTACTCAGGTGCTAGAATTTCATTGACCTTGGTGAAAAAAGGGGATGGGTTTTCCTGTGTGTTATTTGACCTGTATTTCAGGATTGCCTGGAATATAGAAATTGAAGAAAACTGCATTTAAAAATAATAATCCAAACCCAATATTGTTCCTAATATATAAAACACCAATTCCTGCCACAGATTTTCTCTGCAAGAAGTTTTTCTGGCAAAACCCACAAAGTTTTAGTTATTGCTTGGCAGAGAGAAGATAAAGTTTTCCACTAAAGACAGTATAAATTACATTGACTTAGTTAATGACATTGGGTAGTTATTGTGTTTTCTGAAGTCACTTCTGTAAGCTGCCTAGCAGAAAACTGTGTATATGGACAGTGAAATACCCAGAGGTATTGTTTGTGTCATTGGTAGTTCTCAGTCTTTCTCTTTTCAAAGTGCTTTTTCAGTCTTTTCCTGATTCCTAAGCTTTCTCTTTGCTTTGTGACTGCCACCAAGCACTGACCTACCGTGGAACCATTCTACTGCCACAGCCTCAAGATTACTCATGAAGGGTGACTTCAGACACCGTGGTGCCATGTGAGGTTAGTGTTGTTTTTCCTCATGTGTATGACTTTTCTTGGTTGGAATTTCATCTGCCCTCTGATTGCCCACACTTTGTCCAACAACAACCAAACGAAAGCAGTGCTGCATCAGTGCAGAGCTTTACACCTGTCAGCTGAGGTCTGCTTAATCGTGGTCTCCTAGGGGTGCACTGCTGTGTTTCAGGCTACAGTGATGAAGTACTGTGATTCTGAAACATAAGGCCTGTAAAAATCATTGGGGATGCCTGAAGTAATATGTGAAATCTGAAAATACCGACCAAACAGCAGAGAAAATAAAGCTGAAAATTCCATTCTCTGCTCCAGCCTCAGGCAGAGTCAGGTAAGAAACCAGCAGGGTGGCTCAGACACATAAGTGGGAGTTTAGAATGACAGATGGGACCCGTGTCGCTGTGAGTTTGAGGCATTTTGTGCTCCTGCAATGCTCTAAAGTCTCTTGAGGTGATAAAAATCTTCCTGATAAACAAATTGAGAAAGATGCAAAGCATTGAGATAGGAAAGGAAGTAAAATTAAAAGACTTTGAGGATAAGGGGGAGAAGGGAGTGTGAAAAGGGAGAGGAGAAGAGTGGTGGGAGGGAGCTACTGTTCAGTGAGGTGGGTCTGGAGCCGTTGTGCACATCAGCTCAGACATTACATTGACCTCTGCAGAAGACTGTGAGAGGAGGCCAGTGAAGTGCTCAAGGCAGCAGACCTTGCAGACTAAGGGAATGAGAATCATCTCTATTTCTAAGTACCTAGGAACACTGGCAAGAACATTATGGTGTGTTGAGTAATGGCCAGGCATAAGAAGGTTTGTAAAGAGGGCATGTGAGTAATGCAGAAGTTAAAATCAGCAGTTGTAGTACAGAAAACAATAATGTAATTTCCTCCTCTTCAAGACTATTAGAAAAAGATTATTTTGGGCAGTTTTCAATGTTGACAAAAGGAATTTCTCAGCCAGGTAGGGAAGGCCTAATATTTGTAGAGAACCCCACACAAAAAAGTCCAGGAACTAAAAAGGACAAACCTTTCTTTGCACTTTTTTTTTTCCTATTAATTCTCCCGAGGTGTGTTCAAGTCAGATACTTGCCAGGAAATTTCTGTGTGAATGAACATGGCTCTAAATTTCTCATGTGAGCAGCATTTTTAACCGCAGACAATTCAATATTATTTAATTTAATTTAGCTATTCAATCATTGGATAGAATTTGATTTGATCTGATGACTATCCATTTTTCACCAATTCCTACTTGACCTAGCAGCACATAAATTAAAGTTACCTTACTTTTATCTCAGAAATGTGATTTTTGTTTTGTTGATAGAATTAAGAAGCCTGCATGCAGAATGCAACCTATCAGGCAGGAAGCTCCTTGCAGGATAAGTGGAATTGGAAGTGGAAGGGAAGGAGAGGTGTTTGGGGAGCTGTCCTGCTTCTGGTGAAATTCAGGTTAATAGAAAAATTCCAACACACTTCAGTGGAACAAAAATCTGCCCTTTCATAAAGGACACAGCCCTGTAATTCTGAACATTGAAGTTTTATTTTAGTATTTGAAAATAGGACTAAAAAAAGATATAAAACACATTTTAATATAAATGATAGCTTCTTTTTCCAAATTTTAATGCTCTCTTAAGCTACTAAAATGAGCTGCTATTGATAACATGGGTAATTGGTTTGTGTACCTGCTATAAACACCTTTAAACATGCCTTTTAAACTGCTGCCTTCGAAGATATTAGTTACTCTTACAAAGTAAGGACTTGTGATGCTTAATAAGTGAGCAGGAGTCAGTCAGTGTGGATAGTCAAGAGTTCTATCATGCTCTCCAGAGGCAATCTCTGGCCCCAAACACCTGCAAGTCCTGAGATCTAAATCCTATAAAAGGTCTATGAATGTAATGTACTCTCTCATGCTTAGAGAGAGGGGAAATAAGAGGAACGTAAACGTTTCCAGGCTGTCCATCAGCTCCAAGGCTCTTGCAATGATTTTGGGGTCAATGCTTTTCATTTCAAGAAGGAAGTTGACCTATTCTTAACATTTAGTAAGTGCCAGATATTCTCATTATTTCTGCCAAGAAAGCTGCTGCAGTGTAGGAATGCTTACGACTGTTTTCCAGCCAAAAGTAGATTGGTAGCACTTAACATTTTGTAGGAATTAACCTTTCCTGGGTTTGGTTCTGCACATTATCTAAAAAAAAAAGACAAAACTAGGGGGAACGGGGTGGGGAGGACCCTGACCTCTGTGTCAGCTTCAAACAGAAATACTCCTTTGCTGGTTACCGTGGTGCACACGGAATGCAGATCAGGTATTAGAGAAACAGAGGGGCCTTTTATTTCTTTCCTGCTTCTCCCCTTGCTGCTGCTTCTATTGAAGGAAAAGGAGTGTGAGGCTTGCAATCTACTGCAACAGTTGCCTACAAAGGCTGAGGAAGGACAGGAATGAAGTGGGAGTGGGTATTTAAGGATGAAACCCTTCAGGGCCGTAGGGATAAACAGAAGCACAGGCCAGTAGGAGTCAGGACTCAATAGTCTGGAGGTGAAGGATGGAAGACAGAGGGACCTGGACAGACTGGAGAGCTGGGCTGATTCCAATGGGATGATGTTTAATAAGTCCAAATGTCGGGTACTTCATTTGGGACACAACAATCCCATGCAGAGCTTTAGGCTGGGGACAGAGTGGCTGGAGAGGAGTCAGGCACAAAAGGACCTGGGAGTGCTGGTTGACAGGAAGCTCAACATGAGCCAGCAGTGTGCCCAGGTGGCCAAGAAGGCCAATGGCATTCTGGCCTGCATCAGGAATAGTGTGGTGAGCAGAACCAGAGAAGTTATCGTCCCCCTGTACTCGGCACTGGTCAGACCTCATCTGGAATATTGTGTACAGTTCTGAGCCCCCCAGTTTGGGAAAGATGTCAGGATACTGGAGTGTGTCCAGAGGAGGGCAACGAAGATGGTGAAGGGGCTGGAGCACAAGCCCTACGAGGAGCGACTGAGGGAGCTGGGGCTGTTTAGTCTAAAGAAGAGGAGGCTCAGGGGAGACCTCATTGCTCTCTACAACTACCTAAAAGGAGGTTGTAGTCGGGCAGGGGTTGGTCTCTTCTCTCAGGTGACCAGTGACAGAACCAGAGGGCATGGACTCAAGCTTCAACACGGGAGGTTTAGGCTTGATCTTAGGAAAAAGTTCTTCACTGAAAGGGTGATTGGCCATTGGAATGAGCTGCCCAGGGAGGGGGTGGAGTCGCCGACCCTGGAGGTGTTTAAGGGGAGACTGGATGAGGCACTGAGTGCCATGGTTTAGATGATGGTTGGTGTTAGTGTTGGTGTTGGTGTTGTGTTGGGTTATGGGTTGGACTTGATGATCTCAGAGGTCCTTTCCAACCCTGTGATACTGTGATACTGTGATAAATTACTTGGAGATCTGTGTTAAGTGAAATTCTAATCTTTCCAAAAGATCTCTGAGTATGTGACTGACCTTTAGAGTCCACAGGGAAAAGTAAAAAATAACTGTGTTTCTTTGAATAGATCCATGTTTTACCTAAGCAGCCCTGATAGAGCTGCCAGGATCATCTTCTCCAGCCTTCCTATAGAGGATTGCTTAAATACTTTTAACTTATTCCTTAACTATATTTGCTACATCTCATCTCTCTTGCTAGCTGTTATCTTATTACTGTGGCAGGTCTCTGGACCTAAAAGGGGATCAATTAAAGGACAATGTTATGAATTTGATTTTTAAATCACTGAGTCACTGTAAAAATCAAACTTCAGAACATTGTTTCTATAGAGTCATTTTTATAGAGCCCTACTTTGATTGTGTTATTTTAAAAAGAAGCAAATACATGAAAAAAACAAACTTTGCATTGTTTTCTTGGGATTCAGTAAGTGGTTTTGTTTCTTTTTGATTCCACTCTGCATATTTGGCTGTAAGTTAATTTTTAAAAAGTCTAAATTTTAATTATGATGAGAGAGTGACTAAATTAAGCAAATTGAACTGTGTTCTGCTGTGAAAAAAAAAAAGTTGGTCTAATTAAATGTGTTGTGGTATTTTGTTTATATGATCAGTGTTTATTCTATGCTGTTAAATTTTTTATAGTTCAGAATTATGTATTATTAACCATGTTGCAATCACTGTGAAGTGATTCAACTCAAATGAAGATGCTAACTTTGGTGCTATAATTTTCATGTCTAGAAGCACCCGTGCAAGCTTCAGTAATATTTATAAATGTAAATAGGCTGCAAATAAATCTAAGGCATCTTTTAAATGAATATTTCTCCTGTACTCTGTGCCATTTGACCAAAGCTGTGTAGGTTGTAGTCAGCAGAAGCTCTAACCTGATCATAGCACAAGTTTTCTGGGTATGACTGAGATACAGCACAACTTGGTTGTCAAGAATCGACCTTGTCTGTCCTCATAAACACTATGGAGAGCAAAAGATGTGAAAAACAGCTTTCAAAGGGTTGTCCTTTCTTTGGGTGGCTCTGTTTTGCCTGGGAGAACGAGGTACACATTGAAGTCTGAAACTTTCTGCAGCAGTAATGTGGAAATGAACTGAATCCAGCTTGTACATCAAGACCATAAACCAGACATTCACACCAGTTGCTTTACTGGATCTGGCTGGGGTGGAGCTCCCTTTCAACCCCATCAGTTGCTGTGTTTTGGATTTATGATGAAAACACACCAGATTTTTTGCTTTGCTGTTCCTGAGCAGTACTTGCAGAGCATCAGGGCCTTCTCTTTCACCCCCCTCTCCTCTCAAAAAGCAAGCTGGGGGTAGGCAAGAAGCAAGGAGGGGACACTGTTGAGACAGCTGGCCTAAACTGGACAAAGGGGTGGAAAACTGGTGGGATTTTGTCTTCTGAGGTATCTCTTGCTGACTGGCTGCACATTGGTCCGTTTGTGGGCAGTGGTGAGAGATTGCCTTTATATCACTTGTTTCTTTTTCTGTTTCCTTCACTTATTAAATTGTCTTCATCTTGACACAAAAGTTCTCTCATCCCACTAGGGCCAGGAGGTGTGCCCAAACAGTCTTGTGAGTGATTATATTATCATCAGAATGTGGTTTTCACTAACTGATGGAGTAACCTGACTCCAGAAGACAACTTGAATGAGAAGACCAAAAGTGTTTTGCACCAGCACCTGACGTGCAAGCAGAGGCTGGAATTCACCACACCATTAAACAAATTGCATGCATGTGAAAAGGTGGCAGGACTCTGTGATCTGTGTGGTCTTTTCTTTAACATAAGCTCCCAAATTCTTGAGCAGATCCTCCATTGCCCATGTGAGGCTCTGTGAGGTGACTTGCCATATTTGTGTGACTGGTTACTAGTGATGAGCAATCAGGGTGATGTGTTTGTTTTTGTTGTCATTCTCAGGTCATGCTGTGGGCACCTTTTTTCATGGCCAGGATCTGAAATACTGCACAAACACAGCAAATACTTCAGTCCCTCTTCAATCTGCCTGAATTCCCTGTCTCATAAGGTGGGGTCCATTTCTTGCACTCCTGTTGCAGCCTTAACAAGAAGTGCTTGCCAACTCTTGTGGGAAATGTTTATAAATATCATGACCTCAATTGTAACCTTTGAGAGGGGGGAGAGGTTAAGTGCCTGAAGCATGAATTCTGTGGCAGATCCCAGCAGCAATGAGCTCACTGAAGCACTTCTGTTCTGTCCTGTGAATGGGCTTACAGCAATTTGTCACAGGGATGAGGCATTACCCACGCATTTGTGCAAGGCCCATGCTGATTACTTCATTTGCAAGGAGGTATTTTTAAATCATTGCAGGGAAACTCATTTTGTAAAAGCTTTACATCACCTGCTCCATACTTTTCACCAGTATTTTCAGGTCTGTTTTGTACTTGAGTACCTCAATTATTAGATCTTTGACTTGAAACACTTTGGGATCAGTTTCTCCCCCTTGACTCATCCCTAACTGTACAATGGTCTGTAAAGGATCTGCAACAGGTCAAAGAAATCACATTGCAGAAGTCTAAGAAATTCTAGGAGATCTTGTCTTTGCATCTTTCATTTCTTCATTTGGAGTCCAAGTACTGTGTTTCTTCTTTTCCACCCAGAGCAAATTAATGTACAGGAAGGTGGACTGGCTCCAAAGATAAAGGCACTTTAACAGAATGGTGCATAAATGGATATACACTATTCTCATAAACAATTTGTCCATTACATCTCTTAAAATTCTCAGTTACAACACTTATTTAATCAGATTTGGTCTTTATGTGATGTGACATCACTTAGTAGTTTGTTATTTATGATCACTTGTACTTGTTGAAAGGATACATGTCATTATTTTATTGTTTGCCAAACTGAATGTACAACGTGTCTTAGATGTTTATTATCCTTGTGCAATGAAAATTGTCACCTGTCTGTACTGGACTGGACTGAGTGTGAGTTTGATTAGTTCCTCACCTACCAGGGGGGTTTCACTACCACTAGATTGATCCATTGAGCAATCAGTAGAATATGGGAGAAATTCAGATTGTCTCTCCCCCAAGCGAATGCTCAAACAAAAACCTTGTGAGCTTGCATGTGTCCATTTTCCAGACTGATTAATGTTTGCAGCTTTAATACCTGGGAATGAAATACAATAACTGAGCTATGTCAAGGGCAATAGCTCAATCCAACACAAACTGGCTGAGGCTATGGCCAAACTTCCACCACTCTTCCAATGTCACAGACTTTAGCAGTAAAGTTACAAATGACTGGAGAACAAGGCCTACGAGGAGAGGCTGAGGGACCTGGGGGTGTTTGGCCTGGAGAGGAGGAGGCTGAGGGGAGACCTCATCCCTGTCTGCAACTGCCTGAAAGGAGGCTGTGGGGAGGGGGGTGTTGGTCTCTTCTCCCAAGTGACAGTGACAGGATGAGAGGAAATGGCCTCAAGTTGCACCAGGGGAGGTTCAGACTGGACATCAGGAAACATTTCTTCACTGGAAGAGTTCTCAGGCCCTGGAAGGGCTGTCCAGGGAGGGGGTTGAGTCCCCATCCCTGGAGGTGTTTAAAAGGCAGGTGGATGAGTTTCTTAGGGACACGGTTTAGTGAGGGGACAGGGACGGTTGGACTGGATGATCTCAGAGGTCTTTTCCAACCAGATGATTCTATGGTTCTAAGACTGCACAATACAAGTGGAATCCACTACCATGAAGTCCACAGGAAGAGAGAGATGTTCTCATTCTCCTTTCTCTGCTCAGCAAGTTAAAGGGAACCAGGATAGAAAAAGTTGCATTGAGGTCATGGTGGCTGCCTGCAGAAAATGGGCTGGGTTTTGAAACTTAGCAGAAGTATCTTCTTCTCAGGCACTCAGCCACATCCAGAATCAGTAGAGCGAACGGAGGAGAGATGCTCCTCTTGCCAGGTTCCATATGGACAGCAATAAGGGCTTCTGGTCTTTTTTTTATATTTATAAGGTCCTTGTTGCTTGGTTATGCAGAGAGACAACCACAGATGTCAATCACTGCTTGCATTAGGCAACCACAGAGTTATTTCAGTGCTCTCAGTTCTTCAAGTAACAAGTGTGTTGATAAAGGTTTTTCATCCTTAAAACCACTCATAATCTGCTTCTATTTTTTGTGAGATCAAAGATGGTCTTGTAACTAAAGACTGTTTTCCCAAAAGCTATGTCTTTGCATCAGATGTTAATCAAGCTACATTATTATTACACAGTTTCTATTGTAGATACCATTAACTGTGCAGATAAGGACTGCTGCAGAATTCAGACACATTTTGCAGGGAGGCAAGATGAATTGTAATTTGCACTGTCCAAGAGATGCTTTCTAGATTTTTACACTTCAGGTCCAACAAAGCTTGTTGTGGCAAAATAAATTTAAATTATTTTCTTTCACACACAAAAAATTTGCAGAAAATCAATGAAAATAACATTAAGGTTATATTTTGTGTGGGAAAAAGAAAAAGTGTAATTTACATTGCTCAAAATCTGAACAGGTTAAATTAAGGTAAAATACAAGAGACACTAGGCAACATACATGAAATTATGCAATCAGCTGGTAGCATGTTGTACATCAAAGTTTTACTTTCTCTCATAAAGGAGGAGTGGGATAAAAGAATACTCTGATATTCTCACTTCTGTTTTTAACACTGATTTTTGAATTGTCATGTAGAAATACAGCAAAAATGCTTTGTTTATGTTAATATAGATGGAACTGGCTGGCAAATATTTCGTTTTATTTCAAGATACAGGGGGTTTGATTTTAACTAGGGAAGAAGGAGCTGTTTGAACTAAATGATGGACACACAGGTAAGACAGTGGAAGCCCAGATTTCTCTTTTCAAGTCATGGTGGTTTATTCAGCTTTGCATGATTTAGGAATAGAGCTTGTGCAATACCTCCTGATATTCTGAAGATAAAAACTGATCTGTTCATGCTGACTCAAACTAGCTTTTATCAGGTTCAGGCATTAACTTTTCTCACCATAAAGCCTTTGCTTTTCAGGTGGAGGTGTTCCAGATGGCAATCATCACAGAACTCTGGGTCTTCACATATCTATTCATCCCAACAGTTTGACCTTGTTCTTGCCATCTTCACTCTTGGAAAGGACTCTGGTTTCGGATTTGTGGAAAATTGAATCTGGATTTAAATTTAAATTTCACTTCTCTTTACTATGTGATGTGGGATATCGTGGAATGCTTTTCATGGAGTTGGAACAGCTTATTGATGCACCTTTAAAGCATTATAAGCATTTTAAGCTGTGAGGTGAAAAGGTGCATATTTTGAAGAACTTTTTTAATACTACTAACTTTGAAACATTTTTACTCATGGTCTTCCTTACACTCAAGAAATTTAATTTGCCTTTTACTTTCACAATACATAAAATAACCTTGCTTTAACTCAAGTAAGAAATGTCTCCCTGCTACCTGTCTGTGCATACTGGGAAGATTTTACAAATAATTTGCATTATTTCCTGAAACTTTACATAGCTGCTTTTAGAGTATTTATTTCTCTTTGAATGTTGCAGCCTTTTGACATCTTGGTGCTATCTGAGCTCATTGTTCTAAATCAGGTAAGGAAAAGTAAAAAAAGGACTTGCTGCCTATTTTTTGCATCGCTATGATTAGTGGTGTTATTTTTGTTCTGTTATTTAAAGATAGTGACTATAACAATTTAAGATTATTTTGAAGTACTGTAGATTCAGAGTTCTAGGTTAGATACTTGTTTCTATAATTTCTGCTATGTGGTTGTACGTTTAATATAAGTTGGGGCCTGTCAAATCCTGTTCAACTGATGAGTGAAAATTGTGCTTTTGGTTTTTGGCTCTGCAACCACGGTCCTGGCTTTTCACTCATCTACAGAACAAGTCAGCAGTTCATCTCCTGATTTAGGGTGTTTCTACTGAGCAAAACTAGAAAGATATAAAAAGTATGCAAAGTGGACCCCTTTTTAAGTGGATTCTCTTGAAGGCCACTTTTCCTTGAAAATATATAAAAGCCCTTGCTTCTCCTTTATCATGTGATCTACTCTGCCTTCCAGAATTCAACAGAGAATGAGTGTTTAGATGATAAAATTTTCTAAGATTATTTTATAAGGTGTTCCCTTATTTCTATCCCCTGCTATGTGACTCAGGAGAAGGTGCTTATGTGCCACAGTTAGTGAAAGGATCTGTTAGGCATCCTCTCAGCTGCTCATTTTCTTTAACACCAGATTAGGAAACGCTCAGCCTTTATGACCTTTGTCTTTCCTAACAGTACTGGACCATTTCTATTTCTCTTCCACACTTGGTCAAAATATTTAATCACTATTCAAAAAATAGTAGACAGTGCATGCTGTGGAGATGTCAGATATGGTGAAGTGTTAATTCAAAGAAATAGCTTACTTCTGTGATCTTTTACAGTTGGAATGTCTAGTATGATGCTAACTTACATGTATTTTCTTCCTGTCTTCCTTTGATAAAATCTGTGCAGAGAAGAAATATAATGAATGTTAGTTGCAATGCTTAATGATATTTTCAGGTGTTTGAATACTAAAAAGGAAGAGTTTAGTACAAGGACTTCACGCTAGGATAGTTTTTTTCCAGGAGAAGTTGTAACAAAAGCAGTCCAGGAAATTGCCACGTGGGAAAAAGGAGAACATGTAATTCATCATCAAAACACCTTTTCCCTTTAACTCTTCAGATGAGGAAGCCCTGAAGACAAAATAAGAATTTCTTCCTCTAGCTCTTCTGAATAATACCATGAGTTTAAGTATGGATCTCACCCGTGGTAAGTAATAATACATTGGTCTAGTAGTGTTATTAATTTATGAAGTATTATTTTAACAAAAGCTTCTGCAAGGGTTCTCAGAAAGGGATAAGGTGTGGTAGTTAATACTGGTCAAGAATAGAAGGTACATTAATATTGTCAGCTTGTGTAAATATTCCTTTCCAAAACCTTCAGCTGTATATTGAAATTAGAAAGCTTTTTAAGATGAGAAAATAAGCTTCCCATTTTAATAGCTGACAGTCCTTCAAATATGATCTGGAGGCACTCAACCTACAGATGTAAACAAATTGAAACTAAACATGAGCTATGATGAGCTCTCTATCAGCCAATATACAGAAGAGCTGCATGGATCACCACATATAGTTTACTAAATGTTAATTGAGAGTTCCATGGCTGTTCAAAAACAAATAAACAAACAAACAAAAAAACCCCACACCCAAAGCAGGCAAAAGACAATGAATAATCTAAAGTTATTGGACAACTGAAATGATCAGAAAAATTGATCAGAAACACTAAATGGTTTAGACATATGGACAGATTAGAAAGGCTAGATAGGCTTAGGTTCTTGAAGCTGGGAAAGGACAAAAAAGCAACTGAGTGCATTGAGCATTTGTGAGTCACAAGTGACAAGAAGGCGGCAACAAGAGAGCAATTAACAGCTCTGATAGCTCACGAACCAGTAAGTTCAAAACCAAATTATTATGTTTTAGGCTTTAAAAGTAATAAGATGTGGTATTTTTCGCCTGATGTGTCATTTAAAATCTTTAAGAAATTCCTTCTTCAAACAATATTTAGAAGTATTCACTTTCTTCCCTTTATTATGAATCATAGACTCATAGAATCATCTGGTTGTTAAAGACCTCTGAGATCCTCCAGTCCAACCGTCCCTGTCCCCTCACTAAACCGTGTCCCTAAGAAACTCATCACCTGCCTTTTAAACACCTCCAGGGATGGGGACTCAACCCCCTCCCTGGGCAGTCCTTAACCCTTCCAGTGAAGAAATTTTTCCTGATGTCCAGTCTGAACCTCCCCTGGTGCAACTTGAGGCCATTTCCTCTCATCCTGTCACTGTCACTTGGGAGAAGAGACCAACACCCCCCTCCCCACAGCCTCCTTTCAGGCAGTTGCAGACAGGGATGAGGTCTCCCCTCAGCCTCCTCTTCTCCAGGCCAAACACCCCCAGGTCCCTCAGCCTCTCCTCGTAGGCCTTGTTCTCCAGCCCCTTCCCCAGCCTCGTTCCCTTCTCTGGACGCGCTCCAGCCCCTCAATGTCCTTCTTGGAGTGAGGGGCCCAGAACTGCCCCCAGTGCTCGAGGTGTGGCCTCCCCAGTGCTGAGTGCAGGGGCACAATCCCTGCCCTGCTCCTGCTGCCCACGCTGTGTCTGACACAGCCCAGGATGCCATTGGCCCTCTTGGCCCCCTGGGCCACTGCTGGCTCATGTTCAGCCGCTGCCAACCAACACCCCCCGGGCCTTCTCCTCCAGGCAGCTCTCCAGACACTCTTCCCCAAGGCTGGAACGCTGCTGGGGTTGTTGTGTCCTAAGTGCAGGACTCAATGGTACAGCTTACAAGGCTTTCCACAGCTTCCACTGTGTTTTGAGTGGCAAGTTTATATCTCTTTTTCTGACTGATATGACAGCTTGTGATCCGTTCACTTCATGGTTGTCCACATCAATTTTGCCAAGCCAAGCCAATTAGCTGCATTGCTAATGGGTTCCATGATGAATAAGAATACGTTCCACCACTAAATTCACTTCTGTCTGTGGAATTTAATACCTTTTGAGGTCATTTCAAAGATAATACATGAGATTCTGTACAAATAATGAAAACCCACTTACATATTATGTTTCTTAGGCTTATCATCCCCCTAAGTCAATCATGATTTAGGTATGACTTTGGGTTGATCTCTGTGATTTCTTGGGGATCAAAGTGTGACCTACTTGAGGCACACCAATCATTTTAGTCCTATTTTCCTGCACTGCAGACCTTCTGAATGACTTTGTTGCTCTGTTCAGTAATGAGAAAGGTTCTGTTCACATCTGAAAACCTGGTTAATGCATTTGAGGGTTTGTTTGATGCATGCACTTTCCAAGTCTCCTGTGTGGGTTCTTTCTCTTATCTTTTTTAGTACTTCCCTCCTGATTTATCTGGAGACTGTTCAAATACACTTGTGTTTATACAATATGCAAAAGTATTGCTGCAAGTAGCAGAATGTTATTCACAGAAACTTAAAAAGCTTGGCAAATGCATCTATACCTAGAATTCAGAAATTGAGTTCTTAAGAATAAGAGCAGTGAATACAGAATATTAGAAACCTTTCCATGCCTTTTAATAACATGATATCTCAGTAGTTTGTGTTCCACAAAACCCCTCTGGTATCAGTACAGGACTCCCCACTTCACATTTTGACCAAAAAACACCCCATAATCTGGAAATTAGATTAAATTAAAAAGTGAGATGAAACTCTCTTCTGATTATTCATGACTACCTGCGTTAACATATTTTGCTTATTGAAACATCAGACACAGCCAGGATTCTGGGATTGTTCTTTCAGGAAAGTTAAGAAATATTCCAGAGTCATCACTTTGCTTTCTTTCAAAGCACCAAGGTTGCAAATTAAAATATTTTCATGCTAAAGTCACCATAAAGACATTTTTCAGTCTGTGTGAGCGGTGAAGGTTTGGTTGAGATCTCAGCCCTCTGAAGGCAGACTTATTTAACTTTGAACTCGTGAATAGTCTCGTTGGGCTCAGACAAACTAATTTTCATGCATCCCTTTCTAACAGTCACTGTGATATTAATAAATGTTCTTGTATGTAGACTTAGAAGTAAGACATCAAAGAGCTTGCACCACACAGTATGAATAGGCAAAAGTATTTTTAGCAACCATGTAGCCAGCATTCATTTTCTAAAGCAGTAAAAATAGAGATATGAATACATTTAAAATTCTTGGCTTTGTGTAGTGTCTCTAAATCTAAATGTAGTGTCAAAATTAACTTTTCCCAGTACAAGGAAATAAAAAGGTTTTTTTTTTCATTTAAACAGAATAAAAGTTGCAATTATCTCATTGTCAATAGCAACAAATTCTAAGTACACGTAGCAATTGATTCCAGCTATCTGGTTTAGTGAATTAAAAGACTACTTCTGTGACCTCTACCCTTTTTATCTGTGTACAAAATATGATCTCAGAGTATGAAGTACAGTTTGATGTGAAATAATATTATAGTGGGTATCCTGGGGCTCCAAACCAAATAAAGCAAACAGAAAGAAGTGTGTTTACCATGTATAGACAGTAGGCTTAGTTTTATATTGGTTTATATTTAGTTGTAGAAAATTATCAGTCTATTATGCACAGTGATGCAGAGCTATTCTGTTTAAGAGGCTAATTTTAATCCAGAGGCACCAAAATCTGTTAACACTTTTCAAATTTGTAATCTTGTAATCAGTAGAGTGAAACTCTATAGTGCATTGTAATTCCAAGATAACCTATATGAATCTGGTTTGTTCCCCTCTAGAATACCCCTCTGCTTTACTGCCAGCCAAATAGATTAATCAGACATTAAGTACTATACTTTAGCAATTTAACATTACTTTTTTTGGTATGTTTTTTATGCCTAAAGTAAGATAATGAGACTCAGCTCTGACAATACAGAAGGATTTTCTGGTGATGAAAGAGCAAACAGAATCTTCAGGGAGAATTTCCCCTGCATGTGTACTGTAGGACTGAGTAAATATTTCCATTTATGAACCTCATTCTTATTGTGTATAAAATTTGATGTATAGAGGAGTTAGCATCTTGTTTCAGCACCCTGCAAAAGATCACTGATTTCAAATCAATTTATGGACCTTCTGTTTATAATTGTTGTGGTTTAGCCCTGTAAGGCAGCTCAGTGCCACTCAGCTGCTTCCCCACTGCCCACCCCAGAGCAATGGGGGAGAGAATAAGGGCAAAAGTGAGAAAACCTGTGGGCTGAGATAAAGACAGTTTGATAAAGCAAAAGCCACACAAACAGGGAAACAAGAAGTAAGGAGTTTGTTCTCTACTTCCTCTCAGGTGGCAGATGTTTAGCCATTTCCAGGAGAGCAGAGCTGCTTCACATTTAATGGTTAATTATATAATTTTAATTCCTCTCTTCCTCTTCTCTCCTCTTCTCCTCTCTTCTTCTCTTCTTCTCTTCTTCTCTTCTTCTCTTCTTCTCTTCTTCTCTTCTTCTCTTCTTCTCTTCTTCTCTTCTTCTCTTCTTCTCTTCTTCTCTTCTTCCTCTCTTCCTCTCTTCCTCTCTTCCTCTCTTCCTCTTCTTTTCTCTTCTCCTCCTCTCCTTTGAAATTCTGAAGAAAGCAGAGTTATTTCACTTCATGACTTGATTTTTGAAATCAAGTACTTTTCTCCACTAAATAAGAAATTGTGTAAGGGGACTACTTGTACTTGATAAATGAAAACTGTGAATTGGTAGATGACTTAAAGTAGCTGATGGTGATTTTAACTTCATTCTGGTCTCAGACTCCTGTTCTCTGACCTTACCCACCACGAGGGATGAGCCCAGTACGTTCGAGCCCTGCTAAAAGGAGAGGTATATTTAAATATTTTTGTGAGCTTGTGTAAGGTGTATGGACTTTAAAGAGTGTTAATTGAGCTTTCAAAACCATGGGTTTTTAGCAAATGGCATAAATGGTCACACATAAGCAACATGTTCAAGTAACTCAGCAGAAATAAAACCATATGTGCCTCAATACAATAAAACACACGTGTATTCAATGCAAGTCAAACATATATTTATTGTGTTGGCTTTTGGTCAAGAATAAGAGGAACTAGAAACCAGGATTTTTTGAGTGATAATCAAGTACAAAATCATATTTTGTGTTCTCCTCTGTGTGCTGGACACAGATGTAAAAAGTAAAAATACAATTTAATAAAGATACTCACACAAACCTCACATTTGTACCTCCTGGTCTGAGATGAATTTGTCTCTCCAATATCACTGTGAAGCAGGGAAGTCAATTTATCTTCTTTTCACAAACAGGGACCTGAGGCACACAGAGGCTAAAGCCCAGATTCAGACAATCTGAATGCCAGTTAAAACTCAAAGTCTTCTGTTTCCAATTGGCTCGGTGCCTCTGGCACAGTGTCCAAGGTCACAGAGGATGTCTGTAGCAAAACTGAAAATTGAATCTAATTTTCCTCTTCGTGAAGTAAGGCTCTAAATCACAGGATGATTCTTCCTTAGGGATGTCTTTGTATCACCTAGAATAGAGAGGCAGCCTCCACTTGTCCAGTCTATCTCTGTTCCTCAGAAATGCTTTCAAAATCTTCAAAAGGTCCTGAATATGTGGGGATGGTTGAGTTAAGGTATTCTAAGTCACAAGATTCAGCCAAGATACACTCAAGTGAATTGCCCTCAACAGCCATAACAAATTGTAATTTACATGCCATTTACATGGAAAACTATAGTATTTGCATTGAATTTGCATTTTTCACATGCTCCCCTCTATAATATGTGGTTGATCATTCTGAAGTAACCATTAAATAAAACCTTTCAAGTAGCACAAATCTAAATAATGTTTGAAGTAAACAATTCATATCCATATTCTTCTCCAAATAAAAATGTTATCTGTATAAAACTTGAATAGTTTGATCCCCACAATAGGAGGGCATCAGTATTTCCATCCACAAACAAATACAAATTTAACTTTTCTAAAATTAGTAGACGATTCAGCTCCCATCTTTATTGCACTTCCATGGGCCAAAATCGAGGCTGAAATGGCGCTGTTACTAATAAACTATTTGCTGATTGTTTCCTGAAGTGCTGTGTATTTCAGAGGTGTTTCAAAGGAACTCCTTGCTTTTCAAAACTTACAGCAGAACAATTGTGCTTTTAAGAACTGCACATTGCATCAGGCCCAAGCTAGTCCAAATAGTAGAAATAGGCTAGTTATGGCAATACAAGGTGATTAATTGACTAATTTATCTTCCCCAAACAGAAAATTAACTTATATGAAGCTGTGGGAAACCTCAACTCCCAGAAACACCTTATTTAAAGGTCCTTTGCAGCTCCCTCTGAAGTACTTCAGTCTGTGATCCAGCCATACCTACTGGCAGGATTATTCCAGTCTAGCATGAGGAAAGATATCTTTGTTGTAAGAGGATAACCACTTATGCCTTACAGCTCTTTCCCTTAGAGTTGCTTGTTTGTAGAGGATGGCAATGCATGGAAACTTCTAGTTGGTAGGATGACTGTCAGATGTATTCAGAATTACCTCTTTTATATTTTCTGAGTTGTATCCCCCTCTCTCCCATCCTTCTCTTTCCATTTGAACAGATGAAATATCACGTGAGTTACAAGAGGTACCTCAGCTAAGTTTATATAATTTGACCCCCTGTTTTTCTAATTCAAATATTTATAGTCTACAGGCATTTATATACACTTTTGGCAACCTGAAATTAAATGGTAGAGATCAAAATACAATAAAATACTCCTAATGTAACAGCATTAGGAAGTTGAATACTAGGTGGACCCAAAGCACATGTCCCTGCTCTCAGAAAGATAGGCAGCTTACAATGGAAAATTTACATTTTGAAAAGCTTTGATAACAGAGTCACACAACAGTGACAGTGTATTAATGAACTGTGCTTTAAATGCTAAGTTAATGGGTGACAACTCAATTCAAAGGAAAAAAATCCTGAAGTCATTCTTTCTATTTTTGTTACTGTCTGCAAAGGTTACTTATAATGTGGAAGAAATGAATCCTCTACTCCATTTTTAACTGTTAACCACATTTCTTAAGAACCATTAGCTTAGACTGATGGAATTATTTCAAGAATATCACAGTGCAGATAACTTGGTTCGTCTTAGACCTTATTTAGCACGTTTCATAGAGTTCCCTTTTTTCACTCCTTCTCATACATATCACAGCCTCTTGAAAACTAACTATTACAAGGGTTTAAATTAATGAGAAAAGCCTTTCAGAAGAACTCCTTTGACCAAATCAAGAAAGCTGTAGGGTTTCCAGTGACTTTCAAAGCTACTTGACACACGTGCAACACAAAAGTATCTCTTTATTACTATGGTGGGTTGACTTTGGCTCCCACCCAGCTGCTCATTCACTGTCTCTCGACAGGATGGGGTAGAAAATACGTTGGTAAATCTCTTGGGCTGAGAAAAAGAAGGAGAGAATACTTATCATTTACTCTTACAGGTGCAAGAGACTCAACTCAGTGAAAACCAATTTAATTTATTTACAGTTAAAATAGATTTGGGTAGTGAGAAACAAAACCCAACAAAATTAAAACAACACCTTTGCCCCTGACTTTCCTACCCTCAGCTCCTTCTCTCCTGACTCCTCTGTCTTCTGCTACCACCAAAGAGCGTGGAAGGGATGGGAAATGGGGGTTACAGTTGGTTGGTCCATAACAGCTCCTTCCTAGAGCTTCTTCCTCTTCCTCACACTTTCTCCCCACTGCTTTGTGGACTCTCCATTCCCTCAGAAACACCTCCCTCCACGGGCTGCAGAGAAATCTCTGCTCTAGAGACTGCAGCCCTCCTTCTTCTCTGAACTTGGTGATCCCCTCTGCTTTTTCCCAATTATTTCCTGCTCCTCCCCATCCCTGGCATTCTCTGTCCTTTCTTAAACACGTTTTCTCAGAGGCACCACTACCTTGGCGGAGGGGCCCAGCAGTGTCCGTTGGAGCCAGCTGTAAGTGGATGAGGCTGGCACAGAGTAGTCCTGGCCTCTTCTCACAGCAACCACCTCTGCAGCCCCCAGGCTGCCACAGTCACCCAATATAATTTCTTCTTATAAACTTTGCTAAAAAAATGAGTGTAGTTATTATATTTATAACGTTATGTATGTAAAATATTTCAGAAAATAAAATTAGGCCCCATCCTCACTCATGTGCTATGTGCATTTTCCCTTGTAATACAACACAATTACTCCTGCCCAGACTTCCCTTGAGGAAAAAGGTCAGGTTCCCCAGCCCTAAATATGCTGATTGCCCATGATAAACTCTCTCAAGGATAAGAATACAGTTTAGATTGTTCACTAACTTCAGATTGTTCACTCATTTGTTTTGGATGTTGTCTGTTTCTTCATGAATTTTACTGTGGTCTCACTCTTGGTCCTGTAGTGCAAAGAGCAAAAGCACAGCAGAAACAGATCCTTTGTGACTTAGAATCAATTTCCTGTTCTTTAGTTATACAAATTTAACCCCTGTCTAGTCCCCTTGGGTACCAGCACCACCCTCAGCTTGTGAGTGGGAGAGAACAAGGGTGTCAGGGAAGAAAAGGACTGATGCATAGCAGGAGGTCTTAATCTAATCAGGCACTTCTTTCTCCACTGAGCTGGTAGGTGGCTGAGGCACCTCCACACTGCCTCAAGTGTGCTGTGGTTAGGATGTGAATTAATCTCTGCTAATTTCAGTTACCCAAAACTAGGAATACAATGTTCATTTCTCTATGTATCTACCTACTTATTATAAAATATATGTGTAATAAGTAGTTCTAGAGGGTAAGACAGGATAGTAAAATGAGATGGATCACTTTCTGGAAGTACTTCTCTCTTATTTCATTAACTGTGGAAGAGAAAGATAAGGAATCTTATACCACTGAACTTATATAGAATGACTAGGAAATAATGGATGCCCCTATGACATTAAGTTCCAGTTCACACAGCTCTCTTTGAAGACACCCAGATTCAGTCTAGCGAGTCAGTTATGAGAGAACTCACCCAGAAAGAAAGGGAAATAAATTCCAAACACTCCTCAGCATGAGGGGAAAATGGATTGGACCTGTAAATCTCTTATCCCAGGAAAGACCATTAGGTAACCTAGCTACTTGTGTACTCCTTCAGGCTAATTAGTCACTAGGAATGAAAGGCTCAAAAGTTCAGGGGGGCAATGAGGAAGAGGGACTCTGCATTTTGCATATATTTGCATTTGGCTATAGCATAGAGACTATATTCTGGTACACTCTTCCCAACTAGTTGTCAATGCCTGAGTGAAATCACTAGTATTATACAGCAATATTGGGGTAAATAATTGGGATTTTCAGGTTTATGATACACAACATCACTGTAATCTTAAATTCCTTTAAAATGTGGTAAGAGATTATAATAATCATGGTTAGTTCTTCTATGCCTTTAAATATGGGGCTGTCTAAAATTAGTACTTCAGAGAGTAAATAATCTTTTTTTCTTTAGACAAATAGGAATATAATACACAGCATTAAACCAGGAATGTATATTTATATATTAATCTGTATTAATGTTATAATCATTGATGTGATCAAAGCTAAAAATGACTTCCAGTTGTTCAAAAGGGCTATATTAGTAGCTTGTTTTATTACTTGCAGTATGTATAATTGTGGAAAACAAATTAATACCCTGTAGTGAAGCCTTGTCTATACAGCAAGGAGTTTCATTAATTTGCCCTTTAATAGGTTTACTTGGCATTTCAGTAAATCTGGAAGTGTGTTGTAGCGTTGAAACAAAGGTGGTAGTGAAAATGTTTTGAAGTATTTCTTCTATGAGAGGGTATGCTAGCTGGAGCAGAAAAAAAAGTAAATTAATGTTGAAAAATAGTTTGGAACCAACAGTAGAGAATTTTAGTTAAAGTTTCTGGCCAAGGTGAAAAAATAATGAGGAGATCAATTACTGTCAAGTGTCGTGACCATTGTAGAGCCTATGAAATCCTATGTTGATTTTTAACCTTACACCCTTAAATCAATTTAATTTTCTAAATGCTAACATGGGGCCTGACCTTCCCACTAACTTCAGTGATTTTCAGAGACTATAAAATGAGTTTACAAGTTTCCATTTGATTGATTCTGTGACATCTCTATGTCGGTTTAAGTATATTGGTGCCACTCATCCAGTGACAGTGCAGCAAAAGAAGAGGATATAGAGAATAAATAAAGGTTTTTGAGTTCTGAAAAGGTGACTTACTGCTAATTAAGCCATGCTTGACCTAATTCTTCCTATTTTCTCTGCTTCTGGCAATCAGACTGGAGTAAGAATTGATGGGGAACAGTTGGCACTTCACGTATTTCTGACGTTTCAGTCTAATAAATAGCTAAAATTATTTCTGGGTCTACTTCAGCAGAAAACAGGTAGAAAATGTTCTGCATTAGTAAAATCAAGGAAAGATCCCTACAAGGTTATCCTCATGTTGCTTTGAGGAATGTGTTTGGCAGATATTATAAATATTGTCTTGAGAGACTCTCTGAAAACTACTCTGAGCAGTTTTTCACAACCCAGACTCTGAACAAATTGATATCAGCCTCTGGTAGGCTGTTTGTAATCTCTTTATGTCCTAATTTATTCAATTCAATTAACTTATAAATAACAGAAAAAAATCCCTTTTCTGTGATATTCAAAAACTGAATTCCTTAATGATAATCAAACATTCTGTAATGGTTTATTGTAAGTTATGGCTTGAGCAATATAAAGAATTATTCAAGAACGTAATCATGGATTTTGTCATTTATCCATGATGCAAATTTGACTTTACTATTCCTAGCATATCTTTCCATCTGAGAAAATGCATGTTTTCCTATATTAACATATTTATTGATTGATTTAGTTAGTTAGTTAGTTCATCCTAACAGTATGGTTGTGCATGAGTCCCCAAAACTAAGTCATGAATTAGGGACTCCCTAATTTAACCCTTTCTCTGCATCATAATTTTTAAAAAATTAGTTACTTTGATGGATGGATGTCATCCACTGCAGTATTGCTATACTGCTAATAATAATAATTATTAGTGGAAGAATCCTGCATAAGAAATAAATTTTAATGAATAGAGTTAAAAGTTTAAAAGATTATTTTGACTGTTGTGAGGTTATGTTACATGACTCACTAAACTGCTCCTGATGCATTGGAAAGTGCTCATTTTCTGAAGAAGTAAAACCAAAGCCAAACAAAGAGAATTACTTTTAATTCTTTAAACCAGCCAGTCTTTTCTTAAGCCTTCTAGTTAATTAAAAAGAGTGATTAATCATAATTGAAGACTGACTATTCTTGTGACTTTAAAAGATCTGAGTTTTTAATAATTAAAGTGCTGAAGTAAGAGAGCAATTTTCTGAGCTTTTCTTGCTTCTTTTTGCCTTTGGTTTTCTTCACAGACATAGAAGGAAGCTGTCCACAAAACTGACATTGTGGAGGAATACAGTGTGTTTAAGAAAAATAGCAAAATTTATGAACACTGAGATGTCAAGTTTTTCCCAAGTGCCACAGAGTGCAAAAGGAACAAGGCATCATTTCTTGATCAGAGTAGCTATTGTATTGAAATTCCTAGAGGACCTGTAGGAAAACTGAGCCTACAGACTTCTAAGGAAAAATGACTTCTCCAGGGAAGGAGGATCAATTGTTCACAACTGTTTAAAGATTCAACATCTGTGTGGGCAGACAGTAATTTCACAAAAATTTTGAAAGAGTGAAATTCCTGAATCTGAGGAATGGTCCCATGGAATTACTGAACATCTCATGACAGTTTCAAACAGAATTTCTTTAGGAGCTTGCCTGGCAGGAAAATCTTTAACCTTCACCTGTGCAGGCTTTCTCTATTTCCATCTTTCTTTCTACCACAAGCTTTCCACCTCTAATGAAGCTGAACATTTTAAACTGCACTGTGAAACACTGTGAATTATAGAGTGTTTGAAGCATTATAGAACATTTATGTTTGTAAAAAGGAGGAGGATATTATGGTAATCTTATGTTCAGCTCTATTGAGCTTCTATTTTTCATGCATTTTAGTTTACTGAAGACCTTGTTGCTGAAAATATAGCTAATGCCAATCACCATGGTTTCATAGAAATGAGGTCACAGAACCACCCAAGTTGGAAGGGACCCAAAAGGATCATTGAGACCAACTCTTATCTCTACACAGGACACTCCCAACATTCACACCCTGTGACTGAGGGCGTTGTCCAAACGCTTCTTTCAAACAGTCATGCAACCTTTTTAAACAAAATTATAGGTCCATTTAGTAAAGTGTGAAAGGCTGATGGTGCTTTATGCAATTCTTTGTCACATAATGTTTGTCACATAATGTTTTTATTTGAGAGCTGTATTTTTTGCAATGAAGTAAGCACACATCAAACAAAAATCACTCTGACAGACATCATAAAGTAATAGTAAATGGATAGACACTCTTAATGGAACTCATTTCTGGTAGATCCTCCTTGGTTTGCTTCTGTTTAAAATCTCTGTCAACAGTCTTACAGGGCCACAAAAATAAAACAAAGGCTAGAAGACAAGTAGCACAATTTAAGGAATTCAACCTACTCAATTTATTAAAGAGAAAACTGAGACATGATTTAAGTGATAGTTATATATATTTACAATTAGAATTAAAATCTGAAAGAGAGTAGTATTTGAACTTTGCAGGAAAGGAATAATAAGATGCAGTGAATGAATACTGGAGTTAGACAAATTCAGCCCTGGAAGTAATTAATGTAGTGTAGTTAAAGGTTAGAACAGCTACTGTGAGATAATGTGAAAGCCTATGCACATGGGAGGTGAGATCAGATGATCTCAGTGGGAAATAATGGACTTGAAATCTACACAGGTGTAGATTTTCTGATGAAATGCAACATGAAAACTATTGTTTTCAGAATACACTGCAAATGGCATACTGTTCATTGTATGTGAAAAATACTATATATTTCTTAATAACAATACTTATTTCATAGACTCATAGAATCATCTGGTTGGAAAAGGCCTCTGAGATCATCCAGTCCAGCCGTCCCTGTCCCCTCACTAAACCATGTCCCTAAGAAACACCTCCAGGGGTGGGGACTCAACCCCCTCCCTGGGCAGCCCTTCCAGTACCTGAGAACTCTTCCAGTGAAGAAATGTTTCCTGATGTCCAGTCTGAACCTCCCCTGGTGCAACTTGAGGCCATTTCCTCTCCTCCTGTCACTGTCACTTGGGAGAAGAGACCAACCCCCCCCTCCCCACAGCCTCCTTTCAGGCAGTTGCAGACAGGGATGAGGTCTCCCCTCAGCCTCCTCTTCTCCAGGCCAAACACCCCCAGGTCCCTCAGCCTCTCCTCGTAGGCCTTGTTCTCCAGCCCCCTCACTAGAAGGTGCAAAATGATCTCTATTAGCTTTGATTTGCAATGAAGCCTGTATGACTAATCCTCCCTTCATAGCTTGTATTATCAAATTTGGGTCTCAGATTGGCTGACTGGACTCAAAAATTCTGAAAGAAATTTGAGATGACATTTATCCACCAATAACAGCATTTGTGATACTGCTTTTGTTGTTCTTTGCCAATGTTGACCAAGCTGCTTGACTGGAAGTGGAAGGGATTTTAATCTTCTCCATCTGTGTAACTGAAGTTTAATCTTACAGCTTTTCCTGAATTCTCTAGAACATGGTATGTTCAGGAAGGATACACTGAAAGCCAACAAAAAGGAAAATACGACTGGACAGAGCGGTAGAACAACTCTCTGCTCTCTCTCCCATAATGTGATATTTTTTGTTCCCTAGAAATGATCATGAGGAAAATCATGTGATGTGGAAGATACCCCCAGCACCCAAAATCATGTGATGTGGAAGATACCCCCAGCATCCTGGTCAGTGCCCGACACCCACCCCGCAGAAGATACTCTGTACAAATTGGCGTTGGCCAGGATGATGCTTCAAATACAATTTAATTAAAGGTGAATTTCAACATTAACCCTACAGCATAACCCAAACACACTGAAAAATTTCACATCCTTAGAAACAATTTGAAAAAAAGTACTGCTAGTGGTAAACAAAGTGCTTCCCAAGAACAAATCAGATATAAATTTAGCAGCCTTCATTACAAAAGAATTTACTATTCCTTTATTCAGTTCCATACGTTTATTTGGATCTGTATTTTGTTTCTGCTGTTCCTCTTCTTTCAAGGAGCTCTACCAAACAGAAATACTGGTGATATTTCACATCATGCTTAAAGAAACCTGAAATGTTGAAGATCATACAGTTTCCTTGTCTTTGTATGGTTAGATTTTTCCTAATGCTATTAAATTAATATGGCATATCATATAGAAAAAATTCTATATATTATTTATTCAAATTATTCAAATTATTCAAATAATTCCATAATATAATTTTTATAATATTTTCATTCTCTGAAAATAGTGCTTTAATCTGACTTTTCCTCTCTTTTTGAACTATCACAAAATTTCTCTCTATATGACGGAAAACTATTGCCCCTTGGGCTGATGACCTTAAAAATTATCTCTCCTAAGTAAAAAATACCATAACAAAAAAAATTGTGTCTGTTTTTCCATATCCTTATCCAGTTTATGTTGGAATATTTCAAGGGTATGGCAGTCTCCATGGGGATTCAAACTGAATGATGGCTACAAAAACACGTGGCAGAGACCAACGAGGGGCAAGATGGTAAGACATGTAAAAAACACAATAAGAGAATTGTTATTGCTCAAACAAATCAAGTGATATGTTCTAAACATTAATAAATTTATTAACCTTTTCAATGCTTTGGTGTTGCTGAGCTGCTGTGAATCTGTGGTAACTGCATTGACAGTAATTTTTAAATGGGAATAAGAGGTGTTCATTTTTATCATCAATTTTATGCCATTTGCTTTGAATACATTTTATGCTTTGTATTTCTGCTTGTATTTTCCCAAGAAACAAAACATTTTTATTAACTGACCACATAACTCCCTTCGAAACCTCCTTTGTTAAAATGTAATGAGTTTTTAAAGGCCTATTGAACATTTTGTGCACATCTATAATGAATCGAATTAAAGACTTCATGAGTTCATTAAGTTTTGGATCTATCTGATCAGTTTTCATCACTGGTAGGTTTGATTTATACTGTGGAAGTTTGAAAATGAAATTTTCACAATGTAAGAGACCTTGGACAAAATTCTCTTAATTCCATTACCCTGTGTCATCCTTGTATTATGATAATTAAGCGCCTTTGAAAGGCAGAGGATCATACCAAACACTAAACACTAGTGCCAAATTTCATGCTGCCTTTTGATAATCTGTTTTTAATATTACCTTTTAGGGTTTTTTATTCCAATTTTAGTTGTCTGCTTATTTTCTACTTCCTCACTGAGACAAAGCCTCTGGCATTTTATCTTGATGTATGCAGTAAATAGTGGAGATCATGTTGTTTCTACAATATTGTAGGCTTGGTGACATTTATTCCACCTGTCAGCCCTTCTTTTTTCCTTTTCCAGCAAGCTGTACCAGGAATGGTAGCTACCTTTGGGGGTTTCAGTTTCTGGGTTAAACAAGCACAACCCTCTCAGCCTGTCCTTGCCTGGGAGTTGCTCAAGTCCTCCGATCACCTTCGTGTCCCTCCTCTGGACTTGCTCCAACAGATCTGCTGAGGACTCCAGAAACAAAGGCAGCACTCCAGGTGAGGTGTCACGAGAGCAGAGCTGAGGGAGAGAATCACCTCCCTCCACCTGCTGTTTGCACTTCCTTTGATGCAGCCCAGGATATGGTTTGCTTTCTGGGCTGCAAACGCGGGCTGATGCCTCGTGTTGATGCCTCGTGTTGATCTCTTCATCCACCAGCACTCCCAAGTCCTTCTCCTCAGGGGTATTCTCAAGGTGCAGGACCTTGCACTTGGCATGTTGAACTTCCTGAGGTTTGCACAGGCCCACCTCTCCCGACAAGGCCCCTCTGGATGGCATCTCTTCCCTCCAGTGTGTCAACCGTGCCACGTTGGCAAACTTGCTGAGGGTGCCCTCAATCCATGTCATCGAGAAAGGTGCAACACCAATCCCTGAGGAAAGCCACTCATTAACAGTCTCTGCTTGGACAATGAGCCGTTGATCACTATTGAGTGTGACCAAATCCAGTCAATTCCTTATCCATCGAGTGGTCCATCCATCAAATCCCTGTCTTCAATTTATTGACCAGAATGTTGTGCAGGACCATGTCAAATGCTTGGCACAGGTCCAGGTAGATGAAATCAGTTACTCTTTCCTTATCCACTAACGCTGCAACTTCTTAACGTCACCAAATTCATCAGTTCCTCTTTCAAAAGGGATTTGTTTCAATTATTTATAGCAAAATGACATCAAATACAGAAAGAGATTATATTTCCTTGAGAAATAATAGCATATATTTAGCACAGTATATTTATCTATTCCCATTATCACTTTGAAAGAAGAGAGCAACCCTCTGACCCCCTCTCAGACGTTCAGATGAAACCAGCTTTTAGAAACCATCCATTCTTTCTCTTTGATGTCTGCCCAGGGAAATAGTAGCAGTTGGTTTAGAGATGTATTTTCACTGTTACTTTGAGCAGCATTGTAAGTGGAGAAGTAGGGGTCTATGGCATGTATACATAATAAGCAGATATTTATTAAGAGCACTGTAGTGTTTTAAATACCTCACCTCCTTTTCAGAGCTCCAGTGCTGGTTGCCATGGAAATAGAACTGCGAACCAGAAACTGGCGGCTGAAATTGCCTCATCTGCTAGTGGCTGAGTCCATGTCTAGTCTTGCTTCCATGGAAACACATGTCAGAGCAGCAAATGCAAAGTAATGGTTTCCAAAAGCTGCCTTAAAATTAATCCTGAGTTTACTGTTATTTTGTTTGTGATCACCTCCCCACCAGGCCTCTATAAATAGAGCTCTAGAAGTCTGCTCTATTTACTTGTTTAAAACAACTAAAGGGGGGAAAGAAGCATAAAGCCCAGAGATATCTGTCCTCTTTGATTTTATTCACTAGCATTATATGATTTTGGGTGACAAACTGGTTAACAAACCTTGGCCTCCCTAGTTATAGCAACTGACTGACAGCATTAGCTTTGAGTAATTTGGTGCCCTCTCTTATACTTGTTTATGATGAGCATTTTAGAGGCAGAGGAATGACTGGCATGGTTTAATTGGTTAACTAAGCTGCAATAATTCTTTGATAGTACCTTGCCATACCACTTGAACCAGAATTCTTAAAAAAAAAAGGAAAAATCAGATTCAGGTAATAATTTTAGTTTTCAAAAGAACTAACTTCAAAAAAGCCCAGATAATTCGCTATATATTTTCCCCCCCTTTTTCCCAGAAATATTAACCTACCCTTCTTACAAACTTCTAGACATTTCAGGTGGCTCTAACTCATCTGCTTTGCAGCAGACTTGATATGTTTAGAAGTCAGGAGGCTGACAGTGGCATTCCTAGAAAAGATCTCAGGTTTGAAAAGGTTGAATGGGTTACCACATGTATAGTTCAAGTACTTGTTATCCTGTTGGCCTTCTTTCCCAGGTGAAATGTGCTGTTCCAGACTGTTGAGGGGCCATTTTTTATCCCCCAGGAAATGTTCTGTTCTTTGTGATTCTGGATAACTGGAGAAAGGCTAGCAGAATGTTAAATTATACGTGAATGCAGTGAGGTTTTGCATTGCTGACATCAATATCTTGTAAGACAGAATGTGTTCCAGAATTCAGGTGCTCCTTCTAACTTACCATTAATCCTCAGGACATGTTTGTGTCTCAGCAGCCCTTTCTGAAAAAAGAATATCAATTGTCAGTCTTTGTTAAAAAACAAACAGAACAAATCAATTGAGAAAGTGGAATAAGTAGCTGTGAATCAGAGCTTGAGGCTTTTTTTATAAGATCTGTGCTTTGTGTGGTAGCAAAACATCAAATCCTGAATGCTGCACATCAACTAATAAAAACAAAAACCCCTTGGAAATGTCCAGGTATTTTATTCTAAAGCTTTCTGTGAAAATCACCATCTAAAACTTAGAGGAAAACTCTCCATCACTGATTCATGCTTTGACTTAATACCTCCCTCCCTATCAGTCTGGTATCAAATGAAGGTTTTGAAGCAGAGAGTATAGAAAAGAGAACTCTTTGTCTGCGGATTTCTCTGGGGCTTCTTGACCCACCAGAGGAGATCACAGTATAATTTTGGGTTTAGAGATGGTCAGAATGACCTTAATAGTGTAGGTGATCAGACTGGTGTTAACTCTATGCACACTGTGTTCTGTGCCCTCCACTAATTTTTAATTTTTACCTTCTTTTTTCTTTGCAATTTAAACAGATATTACTATTAGACTGAAATTCTGAAAATGTAGCTCTGGCCCCACAGGATATATACAAACTACATAAAAAATGAGAAAAAATTCAGAACCATAATTAATAGAATTTCTATTTCACTTTCTTTTTTTTCTATTTGATACGGCTCTTGTTCTCTTGTTCTACATCAACAGTTTTATTTCAACTCGTTAAAGTTAATGAGAACTGTCACTTCTATCTCTTCTACTTTTTTCTGAAGACATTTATTTTATTTATTTATCTATTTATTAGATTATTAAAAGGGTCTGTGCCTACACAGCTAAATAATATGTAGATAATGGAATGTTTGTGCTGCTTAAAGTGATTGTGACATTATTAACAATATCATCTTTATAACATATTTGACCCAGAGATGATACACCACCTTTTTTATACTATTGCCATTTTTCACTAAAATTACTTTGCTCAGTATTTAAACCTGCCTTTATTTCTGTTTCTAGTAATATAAATTAGCTTTTTTTATAGCTCTTATCTTTCCTTTCAATCTATTTAAACCATTTCTGCTTATAAGTTTGTGCTTTTAATGCCTTTTCAAATAAATTTTATATAATTTCTGTGCATGCTTCTGTGTGTGTACATGTTCTGTTACTCTTTTAACACACTAAAAAGGAATTAGGACACTTTTTCAAGGACAATGTAAAACAATTTTGAACTTTAATAAGAGATTTTTATGAAACTCTGTAGCTATCTTCTCTATTTTTTTTCCTTTACCTCTCATAATTTCCTAAGATTCAGTTAAAGTCTTTCCTTACCACGTTTGTCACATGCTGTGATCCTTCTCAGGCATCTGAGAGACTCCTCTCATGCTTAAATTTATATATAAAGACTCATGGATGTTGGAGTTTTGTGCCATTCCACACGCAGTGCGTAGGCAAATTCTTCAACAGCTCAATTTATAAGTGTGCATCTAAGCTCAAACTTCAATGTATGTATTGAGAGAAAAAACACTTGGAAAACAGGATGCAGAACTATAAACTTACAAGATACAAGATGCTTGCTCAAACTGAGAAGGAGGTTGCTCAAGGATGTCAGATGAGCACCGTTTGAGTAAAAAACTGAGGGTTAGGTGTGTATAGATAGCAGCAGCAGCCAGAAGTGTTCCAAACATGAGGTGCAAGGGTTCCTGGGAGGATTTTGAATACATGATGGAGTCAGACAATGTGCAGGATGGGTATCAATACAAAATGCTAGTTAGGTTGGGAATGAGACAAGAAAAGGTATCAGGCTCTTGGTATCAGCCTTTTGGGTCTGTTTCCTTCCACTGCCTCTTTTTCCTCAGGCAGTAATTTCTTAGAAACTCCTCCCAAACACTTCATTGTATGAGCTGTTTAGTTGCAGAAGTCCTCTTCACCTTTCCTCACAAGTCCTGTCTGTGCTCAGGCAACAAATGATGTTCGTTTATTGAAGCTGCCCACCTAGAAAGCTTTAAACTAAGATATGCTTCCAGATTTGGGTTTCCATGTGTTCCTCCTCTGAGAAAGACAAAAAAGCAGGTCATCATGCAGATGACTCATTTCTTGACACAGCCAGTTAGAAAATTGTAGCTCAACCTCTCTTCTAGCCTTTTCAAGAACAAGTTAACCAGTGCATTTTTCTGTACTCAGAGAAAGTTCCCAGCTCACAGAAAACCTTGGGATAAAGCAAGTATAAACGTGGTGGTAGAAGTGAAAGGATTTGACAGAGGTGGTAATAAAATGCAATTCAGTCCACAAAGCACGTACTGCTTTAGAGCTACATCATGTCAAAAGTATCTGTGTACCTGACAAAGACTGACCAGATCAGTCCATCTGCCCGATAAAGGCTTAGATTTTCAATAGATTCCCATTTCCGTAGAAGTTCTCCGAAACCATCATCGTTAAACCAAAATACTTTCAGATGCAAATAGAGAAATATGGAATACTCTCCCAGCAGGAGAATGGTCAGAAAATTGAATCTATTTACCTAAAAATAAGTGGTATTTTTTTTCCTTATGGCAACGTGTGGTGTCTCCACTGCACGTTCCTGACAGTTTTCATCTGTATTCTTCATATTATTGAAGTGGAGCTCCAGCTTTCCTAAGGTAAGTATTGAGAAGTGCTTGACACCAATGGACTTGACAGAACCTGGCTCAATGTGTCAACACAGTTGTAATTGGGCAAGTTAGTGGAATACTGTTTTTGAAAGAAAAACATGATCATCCATCCAAGTTTTAAAGTTACAATATGAATACAGCAATAAGTAATCAAGTCATCTGCACGTGTTGGAATCCCATTTCAAAATCTCCCTGTAGAAATTTCATCCTCTATTCAGACTTTTATACTGCTGGGTTTTCTCACTGCATATCTTTGCAGTTGGAGATACTTTTTCCGAAAGCAAAAAGCACTGAAGGAATTTATTACTTTTTGTTACTTAATTACTCTGAAATTTATATAGAGAAACAGAATACTGATAATAGCGATCAGAGTAGGATGCTGTTAGGGAAGTTTCTCAGTGCTATTTATCCTGCTTCAAGCCATCTGGAGGCATCTGAATGTGCCACTGGAATAATTAAGAAATATCAAGAACAAAATGGTTTTAAACGAATTTTAATGGCAAAACTAATTAGGGGACCATTCCCATAACACACAACAGTCACTGTGTGTTACTAATGTGTCACAAGTGAGATCACTTTTGAAGGATAAATGACATATTTTGGAAATTCATCTCTTGGTAGTATCTTTCTGAATTTTTATTTTTATATTTGAATTTTGATTTTTTTTGTTGTTATTAGTGTGTCTGAAGTGCATGCCATATTTGTATTAAAGGTAACTCTTGTATTTTTAATATAAAAAAGTAAAACCCCATTCTCTTCCATTCTCTTGGGATGGCCTAAATATTTCCCTTTACTTTGACATTTAGTAAATTTAAGCTGTAAAATCGTATACTTTTTAATGGAAACTGTTTGATAATTATGGGCTATGCTATGCCATGCTACAGGTTTGGAGAGGAGTGTCTGGAGAGCTGCCTGGAGGAGAAGGCCCTGGGGGTGTTGGTTGGCAGCGGCTGAACATGAGGCAGCAGTGGCCCAGGGGGCCAAGAGGGCCAATGGCATCCTGGGCTGTGTCAGACACAGCGTGGGCAGCAGGAGCAGGGCAGGGATTGTGCCCCTGCACTCAGCACTGGGGAGGCCACACCTCGAGCACTGGGGGCAGTTCTGGGCCCCTCACTCCAAGAAGGACATTGAGGGGCTGGAGCGCGTCCAGAGAAGGGAACGAGGCTGGGGAAGGGGCTGGAGAACAAGGCCTACGAGGAGAGGCTGAGGGACCTGGGGGTGTTTGGCCTGGAGAAGAGGAGGCTGAGGGGAGACCTCATCCCTGTCTGCAACTGCCTGAAAGGAGGCTGTGGGGAGGGGGGTGTTGGTCTCTTCTCCCAAGTGACAGTGACAGGATGAGAGGAAATGGCCTCAAGTTGCACCAGGGGAGGTTCAGACTGGACATCAGGAAAAATTTCTTCACTGAAAGGGCTCTCAGGCCCTGGAAGGGCTGCCCAGGGAGGGGGCTGAGTCCCCATCCCTGGAGTGGTTTAAAAGACAGGTAGACATGACACTTAAGGACATGGCTTAGTGGTGGATTTGGCTGTGTTAGGTTTGTGGTTGGACTTGATGACATTAAGAGTCTTTTCCAACCTAAATGATTCTATGATTCTATGAAATTAATAGGTATAATGAAAGGTGAGTGATTGACCTTTGTCAGGTGAGAACATAAATGCAAGTCCTGATGCAAGTTTCAGTGTTTAAACATAATTGGTGCCTATTTAGATAAAAATAACAATGTTTGGTATATTTCTTTTTCTTTATGCTTATTCATTGCATGGAAAGGTGGAATGTAGTTAGTCTTGCCAAGCACTTTAAAATGTCATACCTGAATTAGCAATCATTGTCTTTTTCTCAGATATTAGATCAAAGCCTTATCTTGTGTTGAAAAGCCTCTCTGTCCATCTGATAGCGACTCTCACTGCGGAGCGCTGTGTGACAACCACCTGATTGTAACAGCCTGGAGTCTCTACAGGTAACAGAATCATAGCCCAGAGGATGACTCAGAAAGACTATGTCTAAAAGATAATGTCTTAAGGATTATTAAAGACTTGCTCTTGATGGGAAGTTTGCAGGAGAAAAGCTGGCACAGCCAGGGCCTCACCAGACCAAGGTTTCTTTGTGATTTACTGATCAATTTTATAGCTGATGTTACAGGGATTTTACAGAAAACATGCACTCCCTCATCTTACTCTGGCTTGAAATCTGACTGTGGCTTGAAATCCATGTTTAAGATCAATCTACTTATCTCTTTGACTCTAATAACGAACCACTTGTTTAAACAGCTTTTGGCTTTCTCTTACACATTAATGAATTATTTAGAAATCTATCATTGATGTAAAATCTGATCACACAATTATTCAATTGTCATCAAATTCAGTTTGTTTTAAAGTTCAGTGATAATTTGCATTCAGGAAAACGTTATTGTGTTCTTTAATAATTTTATGTTTATTTCACAAGTAGTCAACCTTTAAAACAAGTGGGGTTTAAAATATGATTTTTAATCTTGCATCTCAGATCTACCTACCAAAATTACTTATATACTATATTTCTATGGAAAAAATACTCTGTCCCTGAGGAAAGCTGAAATATAAGTACCTCTCCAAAAGGATTATATCCCTGCAAGAAGAAATTAAAAATATTTTTTTCATTAGAAACTGAAACATTATTATGCTGGGGCATAATAATTTGTAATGCAATTCTGTAATCTCATTGCATTTAATATTTGAAGTGTGTCAGACTTCTTATGCACTCATAAAAGATGGCCAAAATAAAATATAAAAAACCTCACTTACCACCCATTGCAATTTTTCCTTCAAATGTCATTGCAATATCTCTACTTTTATGAAACACGACCAATCTACACAGTTATGTAGCAAATTAAATGTTCAACATCAAGCTATTTGATAAGCTGCCTGCTCTTCTCAGAAGTAGAGTATTAAAAGGAACATAAAGCTCCTTGCTAAGAAGAATATTACAGCAACAAGTCCTTTGCCATCACTGAAACTCAGGAAAGATGAATTCAAACTAGATTCAATGGTGGAAAGGACCATGACAGGGATACAAGAAATGGAAAAGCTGCTCTGCAAGAATTTTAAGACCCCCCTACATGGAAAACAATGCTGTATTGTTAATTTTTTCAAGTTGGTAGACATTCCAATGGAAAGCTCCTACAGAATGGCTTAACCTTTACCAGCATATGTCCAGGCACAAGTCTAATGGTGCTGCAGGAATATTGGCTCTGACACAAGGCTGTGAACATGGAGAAGCACAGCCTTCAGAACTTATTTGGTTGGTGTTGACATGGTTTTCTGGACACCTTATTGCACACATATTCAGTTTTGGGGCTTTTATACCTCCAGAAGCCACAGGTGACATATGCCCGAAAATCCAAGTTTGGTTTATCTTGTTTTACACAATCGAAGCTGGCATTTAATCTAAAAAAATAAGGAAGACAAAAGCTGTAGTAACACAATTTCAAATGATAGACATGTTTTATACAGAGAAAAAAACTTGATGTGAAGCTGTTTATAGATTAATTTATACTGCAAATTAGAAGAAAACATGTAAAGGTCAAAACAGAAGGTTTTATAAAAGGTCCTCTGATCAAAGGAGTGGGTGGAAGTAACTATCCTAACTAATCCTTGAAGCAAAACCTGACCTATTTATGTTTGGGACAACGTGGCAAGGCTGTGTGTAATCCCCAGTGTGCCTCTTCCTTTGACTGTCCCAATGCTGTCACCATTGTAAACACCACAGGAAAAGTGAAAGTGCATAAATTAAAATTCTAGTGGCAACTTAGAAATAAATTTGCTTTATGTCTTCATAAATGACAAAAAACCCCAACCCAACTATCTCTTGAAAAAGTGGAAGCAACAAATCTGAAACAAAGAATTCTTTATATATATGGATATGCATATTATTCCATTCTCCATAGGAGATCAAATGCAAAAATGTAAATGCAAAATGCAAAATGGGAAATCTAAGAAATCTTTATTAAGAAATAGTGATACTATATGATACTTCTTAACAGAATATGAACAATTTACTCTTAATCCTGAGAATGTTCATTCTTTAATCTCTTTTTTCTGATTAAAAGCAAAAAAGTAAAAAATATAGGGGAAAGAAAAAGAGAGGGGAGGAAAGAGGCTACAAGAAACATGACACCGTGGTCTTTCCAGATTTGATGAAGATCAGTGGGGAAATTGTTTCCCTTGGGCATGCTAGGAATATAATTTAAACTCTACATATCCCATCAGTGAGTACTGCAACCTTGGTTCTTTGGTGTGGATGGAGGCATAAACTCTGTGTCTTGAACTCACTGTTTGCTGCCACACAACTTTTGGATATCTGGAACAATCTTTTTAGAAAATCCAGAGTGAGCTGAGTGAACTGGGTTAACAACACACAGGAAGCAGGTCAGTCTCAGCTGTGACTGCCAACAGGTGAGAAATGTAGGGAACAGCCACACCTTAACCCACTTAGGAGCAGCAACCGTTGCCTGTGGTCTGATTCTTTGTGGTTGGATGGGTGCCAGGGAAGATCCACGTCCAGTACTTCTGTCATTTTTAACCTCTGGGCACTTGAACACTCTTTGACTGAAGAATATCACAGTATCACAAGGTTGGAAAGGACCTCTGAGATCATCAAGTCCAACCTATAACCCAACACAACACCAACACTAACACCAACCATCATCTAAACCACGGCACAATATAGCAACCTGAATGGAAGAATTGCTGTTTTAATAACAAGAACACTAGCAAATATTTAATGAAAAATTTAAAAATAAAGATAAAAGGAATACTGTATGATTTATAGATGCATTTTCATGAAGAATATCCATGTAAATATCTTCAAGACATACTTTTGTCAACACAGCAAATATTAAACTGTTTCATATGAAGGAAAAGATTTCTTCATTGTATTATTAGGCCAGATATATTGGAGAAAAAGTAGCCATGATTCAATCTTTATAAACATGATGCTGCTTGTGGAGCAATCAATCTGGATAGGCTATTGTCAAATGAGAATGCATTTAAGTGGAAAATAAAACACCTTCTTTCATTTATTTTGTTTGTTCTCTTTTAATGGAAAAGAAAGCAGCTATCCTTTAATTTTACTGTACCATGAGACTTGTATTGGTAGCCCTGAGAGACTTCTATGTAGAAATTATATGCCACTGTAAAAATGTTAATTTATCCCTCCCAAAACTGACAAAAAAATGCTTTCTTTTCATTTTTCAAATATACAAATTCCTTACAGCCATTCTAGAAATGTTTCATGAGGGGGATTATTGTCCCATTGCTAGCTTGCAAGGATTTATTTTGACTGCTCAAAATTGTAACTATTTTATTAACTTCCTTGCCTTTGATTGGAGCAATCTTGAAAATCAGAGCAATTTTCAGTAATGGAAAAATAACTTATTTTGTACTGAAGTAAGGTGTGCTTAATCAAATATTCTATGAGCATTCTTTTCAGTAATGCTTGTATGGGGCTTGCCTGTTGAAAGCTAAAGGCAAAAGAATTGAATGTAAATCTCATTTTAAAATACCTATTTAAGTCCTGCCAACCTACATTTGGGGGAAAAAAGCCCCAATCCAGTTGCTTATGAAGCATTCAGATGGAGAACATGTCGTGTGTCCTTACAGGAACAGACATACAGACACCCTGGCAGAGAGATAAATGCTATTATTTTTGCTTAAATAGGCCTTCTACTCATCAATAAGTGATTCAATTGTGACGGGGCTGGCCAGGACAGAGTTAGTTTTGTTCAGAGCAGCTTCTGTGGTGCTACAGTTTAGATTTTTGAGAAGATCAGTGCTGATAAGACACTACAGGTGCAGCTTTTGCTGAACAGCTTTTGCACAGCATCAAGGCCTTCTCTGTTTCTTGCTCCGTTCCCACAGTGAACAGACCCCACAGGGGGTGCACGGTAGTCTGTGAGGGTGCACGACTTGGCAGACCACCTGAGCTCACCAAAGAGGTTTTCCAGACCATAAAACCTCGTGCTCGGCACTCAAAGGGAAGTCATCCTCTGCTAAGGAACTGACTACTCATGGGAGCCTTTGCTCACACATCACAGAATTACCCAAGTTGGAAGGCACTCAAAAGAGTCCAACTCTTAACCCTACACAGAACACTTCCAACATTCACACCGTGTGACTGAGGGCAGTGTCCAAATGCTTTATAGCTCCCTTCTGGACCATTTTATTTTGTTTTGTTCCCTTCTTCCACTTATCCTCCACTTATTCAACAATTACTACTATTTTTTGTCTGTTAGCTTCATATTGACCCCGGAGTTTTCGTCTTTTTATTCTTTCTTTCCTTTTCCTTCATCCTGTTGTGGATGGGTGAGGGAAGTGAGCAAGTGACTGTGTGGCATTTACCTTGTCCAAAAGGGTAAACCCACAATATTAGTGTTCTCATCAGGGCCTCTTTCTTGTTCTGGATGAACAACTTAAATTCCATTTGCACTCAACTTCTCTTATAGAATGAGTCTTCCCAGATATAATGGGCAATTAAGAGAATATAAGGGCCTCCCAGTAGAAGAAGGACATTGAGGGGCTGGAGCGCGTCCAGAGAAGGGAACGAGGCTGGGGAAGGGGCTGGAGAACAAGGCCTACGAGGAGAGGCTGAGGGACCTGGGGGTGTTTGGCCTGGAGAGGAGGAGGCTGAGGGGAGACCTCATCCCTGTCTGCAACTGCCTGAAAGGAGGCTGTGGGGAGGGGGGTGTTGGTCTCTTCTCCCAAGTGACAGTGACAGGATGAGAGGAAACGGCCTCAAGTTGTGCCAGAGCAGGTTTAGATTTGATATTTGGAAAAATTTCTTCCCTGAAAGGGCTCTCAGTCCCTGGAAGGGCTGCCCAGGGAGGGGGTTGAGTCCCCATCCCTGGAGGTGTTTAAAAGGCAGGTGGATGAGTTTCTTAGGGACATGGTTTAGTGAGGGGACAGGGACAGCTGGGCTGGATGGTCTCAGAGGTCTTTTCCAACCAGATGATTCTATGGTTCTATACAGATTGTTGTTGATCAGGTCTTCTGGGGATAAGTCAGATTCACTACACATGAGCTACATACCAGGTGTAAAGCAGTGTGTGTGCTCATATCTTTACTTAAATTTCTCAAAGAGAACTGATTCATAGACATTGCTGTTTGCCAACAAGACAGCCTTCAAGTAAACTATTTCCAAGCAAAATAAATTTAAAAAGGACAGTGCTCATCAGTCAGAGCACCTTCCTCTGTGTGCAGCAATGACTGTTTCTTTCAGTGATTTTTTTTTTCCAGTATTCATTTTTATATTTTCCTTTGGGAAAAAATGTAGTCACATTGGAGCAGTGAGACAAAATTTTCTCAGAGGGTCTTCCAGATCAGATTCTAACAGTAACATGACTAACTCTTTGTCACTGCCATCAGAGGCTTCTGTGAGATATGTTTTCTGGGGAAGGAAAAAAATACCTTAGAAAACAATACAAAAGAGAGGGAAGGAAGGAAGGAAGGAAGGAAGGAAGGAAGGAAGGAAGGAAGGAAGGAAGGAAGGAAGGAAGGAAGGAAGGAAGGAAGGAAGGAAGGAAGGAAGGAAGGAAGGAAGGAAGGAAGGAAGGAAGGAAGGGAGGGAGGGAGGGAGGGAGGGAGGGAGGGAGGGAGGGAGGGAGGAAATCTTATTCTACCAAAACTAGACAAACTGATAAAAAAAAGGACTAAAAATTTTGGAAAAGCCAGAAGAATCTGTGTCATGGTTTAAACTCATCTGACAATTAAGTACCACACAACCACTTGCTCAATTCCTTTGCAGTGGAAAGGGAGAGAGAATCAGAAGACTACAAGTGAGAAAACTCATGGGTTGAGATAAGGACAGTTTAATAGGTTAAACAACGAACAGGAGCGTGTCAATTAATAGGTACACAGTGATAAGAGCTATAAATTGTCTAACACATTCCAGTCAAATCCATTATTATCTTGAACACAGTGCCCTACGCCGGGTGCCATAAAGGACTGTAGTGGTTTAAACCCAGGTGGCACTCAGAAACACACAGCTGCCTGCTCATTGTCCTCCTGGTGGGACAGGGAGAGAATCAGAGTGGGAAGACTTGTGGGTTGAGATAAAGACAGTTTAATAGGTAGAGTAAAAGCCACACATGAAAGCAAATAATTCACTCTCCACTTCCTATCAGCAGGCAGGTGTCCAGCCAGCTCCAGGAGAGCAGGGCTCCAGCATGCACAGTGGTTACTTGGGAAGAGACACCACCACTCTGAATGACCTCCCCTTCCTTCTTCTTCCTCCAGCTTTATATTCTGGGCATGGCATCATATATTATGTTATGTTATTAACACTCTTTTCAGCACTATTGCAAAACATAGCCCTATACCTGGTTCTGTGAAACCCAGAAGGAACTCATTCCCACCTCATTTGTTTGGAAAATGTGTGAAGAGAGATTGCAGAAATTATTCTGTTTAGCTCAAACAGAAACACATTCTGTAACTTACCCTTACATAACAATAGTTTGCTGCTGAAAAAGACTTTGAGAAAAATCCTCCTTTAGGATATATTCCCAGAGATTCAGAGTTGCCTGGGAAACCAGCTGCCATGTGTGGTTCTCTTCTCAGAGCAAATGTTGAGTCACATGGATTTTCCATGTGTCAGGTTTAGCTGCTGAGTTTTTACTAAGAGAATCTATCTGCCTGGCAGAGCTGGATCCTACAGGCCTTTACAGTTAGCTTTGTATCTTGGGACTCTTTCAATTTGTGTTATGCTACTTGCATAAATATTCATAATTAAGTCTTACATAAACAGGACTAGAGATTTTTTCATTAGTGTTTTGGTGATTGCTTTCTGTTCTCAATTGATTTGTTCTATTATCTGTGATAACTGTGCCAATATCTCGGAAAAAGCCACGCAAGCATTGATTGCTAAGAGCTTAAAAATCCACAAATTCAAGTGAAGCTGCTTGAGATTTAAATGCCAAAAAAAATTATCTATTTTTAGACTGAACGCTTTTCTTGGCCTATTGCCCCTTTTGGGGCTGAGCACTGAATTTCACTTTGTGGCTAAACTAAATTAGAAAAAAACATTACCCGTTTCATCAAATCTTGGGGAACAACTCACATGGTTACCTGGGCATCCAGTGCAATGTAAAATGCTTTTTAGGGTGTAGCAAACATCTGCACAGCAACAGCACACATCTTGTGAGATACCAGTATCCTAAATTCACACCTGGAAACTAAGTGCAAGGTGTCTAGTGCCTTATTATGTCTATCTTTAGGTATCTGAATCATCTTCTAGATATTTAATCTTCTAGTCAACTTCTAATGACATACTACCAGACACCTACTGATGGGATTCTACCTGTAACACCAGGAACTGTGCTTCAGACAGAAATCTCCCTCCTGTTTGAAAATGGTTTCTGACAAAAAAAAATCACATAAAACACAAGACATTTGTATCAAGGCACACCAATTGCATAGTTTCTATTTCTTTCTTTCAAGAAATGTTAGTTAAGTCATATTCACCATCCAAAGCAAAACAACATATTTTTTCTTTCATGCATTTGAAGGTGTTTGTCTGACAAGTCATGGCTAACAAAAGTAACTGGTGTTTAAAAAAGAAATCTGTACTATAGAGGTAAAAAGATCGTTGTGATTTGTGTAAAAATAATTTTAAAAGCCTCATTTGGCCTCTTGTATCACTGTTTCTGCTCTTTTTATATCAGTGGTGAGATAATGTATTGTTGTTACTAACAGCCCCTGCTGTGGCTGTTATTGGCACAGTGTAGACCTTATTTAAATAAACTTAGAAACCTCATCAGTGAGAACTCCAATGGTGTTTTAGTGACTGGTGTACAGGAACTGTTACAAATGACAGTGAAACTTTTAGTTAATTTGGTGAAAGGCTAAAAACCTCAAAATATAAGTGCAGAGAAGTTTCACTAAAAGGCTTTAAACCTGCTTGAGCAATAATCACTGTAAGCATCTGTTCACTCTCCCTGCTGATGTAATGTTTCCAAGGTAATCATATACTCTTAGATTTACACTTCACTTAAGGCTTACTAATAGATGAAAAGGTAAGCAGCATTTGTGAGCACCTGTCTTCTCTGTTAAATCACTTGGTGTCAGGCTGCAAACTGAGATGAAATGGATTGCAACCCCTCAAAAGGAGTGTTCATTGTGTAACAGAAGAGATTACAAATATTTAACCACAGTGGCACTGGTATTTAGTATAAATGCAGTGCACTCCAAATGTTATTGCACTCTATTTGTGAGCAGTAAAACGACTGGGATCGCTGAGTTTACATTCTCACCTCGTGCTATATCCCTGAAGACTTAAGCCACAGGTCAGAAACACACTTTACTTGCTTATTTGGTTCAGGTTTACTGGGACTTAAATGTGGGAAGAAATACTGTGTTCATTTACCTAAATCTCATTTTCAAATGTATTGAAAATCAAGTTTTGATTTTAAGATCTTTGTGATGATTGTGAACATTTGTAGAAAATAACACAATAGAACTTCACTATTGTTACCTAAGTACATCAAAACCAGTTTCCCTGTGGCTGTTGTTGAGGTTCCTGATACAAATGCACAGAGATAAAGAGCAATTTTCAAGACAGATGGCCAAATCCTTACAAGATAATCTTTTGGTTTCATTGAACTCTGCTAATTACCTGACTTTACACAGTATACCTGAGTCCAGATTCTCTAATCAGAATTATCATGAGCAAGAGGAGGATAGAAATGTAGTTTCTTTAGGCTACTTGTTATTTGGGGAGTTTTTTGTTGGTTTTTTTTTTTTTTAACTTAAGAATTTCTCTTTCCTATGAGTTCTTCAACACCTATTTTAAGATGGAATGACTTACACTCTGGAGTCCCTGTTTCTCACCCTGAGATTCTGGGTGACAGTTCAGAATAAACACTTCCAGATTGCTACGGACAGCTGAGATGAGTTCAGCCTGTGATAACTGAATGCATTCAGCAAAGTGGAAACATGAAACTACATAACAATGAGGGCTTCCAAAACCATCTACAGTTTCCAACCAAATCTTATTAGTCTGATACATAAACCATTATCGAACGACTGTCAAGGTATTCTCTTGACTTGAGAGACGAATACCTGAGGTACAGTGATGTTGATAGCTGTAAGCTGTGTCTAATCTTTCCCCCCTCCAGATTATCTCCACTTTAGCAACACGTGTGAACACATGCAGTTCAGAACAAGTGTCAGTACTTTTTAAGAGACAATAGTTTGTTTCCTGCAGTGCCTGTAAGTGGATGGCAGGTTACGAACATCTTTGATACCTTCCCCTTAATTCTTTCCTAGATTTTGCATATTATCAGCTCAGAGGATTTTCTGAGTCTGGTGTATTTGGTAGCATTTACTGGATCTCCTGTCAAAATTCTTGTCAGGTCTACCCTGAACACGTGTTCTGCCTCCAAAATTCCCCTGGCAAACTGTCTCCCAGGTCTGCCATCCGCAGTGTGGAGAAGCACCTCCCTCTTGCTCATTCTGGCTTCTCTTGGCTTCATCTGATGGAACTTGGTTCTTGTATTAGAAGAAACCCTGAGCAGTCAATCCTTATCCACAGTCTCTATCTACTTCAGGCATGATTTTTGTCTTATTTCTTCCACAGTCATCTCTCAGCCTTCTAAGGAATTTATTCCATATCATAATTGTTGGCCTTCTCTGCAAATTTGCCAGGTTTCTGCACCATTTTTGAGGACACCAGAACTGTCCACATTAACTGTTGTGTATGAACTGTGATTTTATACAGTGGCATAATGATGCTCTTTTTTATTTCTTTATTCTTTCCTGTATAACTTCAAATATATAATTCATTATTCCATTCCTAGCAAGCACTGAGCTGGTATTTTCATCTGTCAGAAACACAGACTTACTCCAATAGCAGCACAAAACTTAATATTTTAGATGTAAAACTAAGTTTTCCACCATATACATTACATTGTATTTATCCCCAAAGAGCTAACTTGTTGTTTTTTTAAAAAATTTTATTTACAGTTCTGTTATTGAGTCATTTTTTAAGAGCAGGCTGCGATTCTTCCCAGTCAGCCCTCACACTTACTGCCTTGACCTTTGGATTTCTTTATGGTGTGCAAACACAGTCACCTTGCTGCTCACTGTATTTTCCAGGTCACTTATGAGTATGTTGAACATTACAAGTCTCAGTCTCTCCGGAATAGCATTGGCAACTTTCCTGTTTGTGAGATTTAATGATTTCTTTCTACCTTCTTTCCTGTCTTTTTAACCTCTTATTTACCCATTTTAGGATCTGCCTTTTCTGTTGTTTAATTTCTCCAGAAGTGTTTTGTGTGAGACCTTATGAAAAGCTTTTTGAAACTCCAAGAAGAGAGTATCAACTATATTATTCTTATTCACCAAGCGTTATGAACCCTTAAAAGAAATTAAAGAGGTTTGTAAGACAGGACTTCCCTTGGTGGAAATCATATTGGTTCTTCTCAAGCAGCTTCCTTTTATTCAGGTCTCAGCTAATTCAACACACTCCTTAATGATTTACCTGCAGGTTTACAGGTCTGTGCTTCCCTAGGTCTCCCTGAAATGTTTCTGTTTTATAAGGAGTGTCACATTTGCCATTCTCAAGTCATCAGATGCTAAGAGCTCAATGAGACACACAGTACATCGAAAGCTGAGTTATTTCATCCTTGTTCTGTTGGGACTTGTTATTTTTTTTCTGCTTCTACTGGTAGTGTTACTTCAGTTTCAGGTTGATCCTTAAATAATCCCCACCTCTTAAGCCCCAAAATATTCTTGCATGGGGATCTCCCTCGTTTTTCCCCACACTGAACACCAATACAAAACCTTTTATTTATCTCCTCTAAGTGGTATTTTCCTGTCTGAATACATTATCATCACTTAAAATGGCTCCAAATACTATCTCAGGGTCTTTTTACTCTTGTTCATCTTGGTGGCTTAGGTTACATTATGGATTACATCAGACTCTCTACTTACTTAAGGGAAAAAGTCATCCAAAAGTTATCCAGTCATGGAAATTAGTTCTAATTTGAAAGTTGGTATCTGACAGTAATTCATTGCCATAGTGTAAAGCACAACCCCTTCAACCAAAACCCAAAAATCTTCTTTCCAGATATCTAGAAAGAAATAAATGCTCCAGAAAGTGAAAGAGAAACTATCTTGTTAAATAAAAACTGTTTGAGGGAGTATTGTTTGAATCATATGTTGTACAATTGCTTCACCTAACAGTGAATTTTCAATAAGACAGGCTACTCAGAGCAGGTTAAGAACATTCTGATGGATTTGCCAAGAGAAAGGAAAGAAAATATTTGTACTCAGGAAGAAAAAAAAAGGAGAAAAGTAAAGAAACAAAATGAATTTTCCTAAATATGAAAATAAAGCTTTTCTTCTAAACTCAGCACAAAGTTCTTTTCAGTATCACCCGTGTACGACTATGTATTATATTTGGCAATATTACTGGCAATTCACATTCAGGGCACACATTTTATATGTGCAAGATATAGTCCTATGATGAATTATGAATCCATCTCTCTCCTTCAGGGCTTGTTTTTTGATTTTTTTTCTTGCTTTTAAATATTTATTGCAAATGGACTTGGAGAAAAGTGTAGAAATGTCAGCTATAATCTGCTTTTTGCATGCTGGGGAAACCCTAGAAAGGAAGTCATCTTTCATATCCCTCTTGCATCCTTCCTGTTGGCCTTTGGAGTGCCTTGGAGCTGACTGATGAATTTTCTCACCCTCCCAATCATTTTGAGTCAACATGGTTTGCTCTTTTACATCCCTGTCATTTCATATGGTTCCTAAGTAATACAGTGGCACAAGTTGGCAGCCTTGGGAATAGGAGAGGTGGGACCAGTGTCAGAATTACCTCTGTTCTCTGACAGAATCATGTGCCAACATCTACTCCATTTGGGAATCTATAGCTGTCACCTTAAACTATTTTCTATTACAACTTTCACATTGTCTTTAAGTGAAAGTTCATCTTTTCCCTCAAGAAGAAGTTATGAAATTTGATGTCCTGGTCTCAGAAACAGGTGGAAAAAAGCATCAGATAAAATTGAAGCAACACAGCTCTATGTTCTGAATCAATTTTTACCATCCCTTAAGGCACTGCCTGTGTTTGACTGAGCAGATCAGGTTCTCTGACAGGGTGCAGCGGGCAAGTTCACTGACATTTCTGAAGATCTGAAGCTCTGAATCTTTCTGGTTGCTCTGGATTTGGCACAGCACTAGCACAGGCTTTCACTCAAACAATCTGAGCTTTGGATCTCAGTAATTGGGATGGCTTCAAGGAGGGTGTCTTGCAGGCTGCTTCTTTCAGAAGCAAAAATCACACATTTCCTTCTTAAAATGCAGTTTGTTCACAAGTTTCCTCCAGATCAGGAGAAATCTACAGTCATAAGAAGCTTTCTGGTTTATAATTAAAGCCTCTGCCTAGCGAGTGCTTTGGACAAAAGTTTTATTTGTAGCAAAGAGGTTTTTGGGGGAGTTTTCTCCTGTTTTTTTCTTAAAGTTACGTTGGTGACTAAGGTTACACCTTCTTGGCTTTACTACCCCATGTGCTTCCCTGGAGTTTCTGTTGCTGCTTTGAGATGTGCAGCAGGAGCTAAATCTACTCCTTGCACTGGTATTGCTTACTGAACCCTGTGCACACTCCTTGAACCATTCAGCAGTGAAATATTATTGATATGAAAAACTACTTTGTTTATGAACACGTGCTATGAAGACTCCTCAGTGCCTGTGGAGCCACAATAATTTTATGGACATCAGAGAACATAATTTTGTCACATATATTGATTTTGCAACCATATTAACAAATAAAATGTATAATTTTGGGGGCATGGTGTCTCTCTCTTTTTCACCAAGCAGCCAAGGGGTAATTACACAGCACCACTTTGCCAAAAATCTGAATTATTCTTTAAAACTGTCCAAGGAGAGGTACAATTAATACCTTACTTTATCACAGAAATTTTCCAGTCTGGAAAAACAGGCCTTGTTCTCCAGCCCCTTCCCCAGCCTCGTTCCCTTCTCTGGACGCGCTCCAGCCCCTCAATGTCCTTCTTGGAGTGAGGGGCCCAGAACTGCCCCCAGTGCTCGAGGTGTGGCCTCCCCAGTGCTGAGTGCAGGGGCACAATCCCTGCCCTGCTCCTGCTGCCCACGCTGTGTCTGACACAGCCCAGGATGCCATTGGCCCTCTTGGCCACTGCTGGCTCATGTTCAGCCCCTGCCAACCAACACCCCCAGGTCCCTCTCTGCCACAGCTGTCACCCTTCTCCATTCATAGCAGTCAGCCCCCAGCAGCTGGAGAGCACTCTGTAGTCTTAAACTGAAGATATATATATAAAATTATGACAATAACATTAAAAAAGGGATTTGAAAAAGAAGTGTTCCTTGTGTTAAAAAGAAAAATAGAAATGAAGTACTTCAAACTGAAGAAAACAGTTTTACATCTTTAAAGAGCTTGATTATACAAAGGCATTCACAAGCCAGCATGAATCTTGACATAGATCCATTGAATTTGTAATAGAAGTCAAAATCAATTTAAGAAGCAAGACAAAATAAATAAAATACAAAGCCTTATGAAAAACATGGGGTTTTTTATTTTACATGGCTGTGCATCATGTTGCATTTTATGGATGCCAAGGAAAACTCTCAAATGCTCAGAGGGAGACAAAACTAGTAATTTAAATTCAGCCTTTCAGAAAGTGTCTGAGAGATTCCCAGTAAGGAGGTATATTGTGATGTTCCCCTCATATCACTGCAAAAAAGCTCGAAAGCTAAAAAAACCAGATGGATTTTTGCAAATTGAAATGTCAAGATTTTTTAAAAAAGAGATTTTTGAGGAACCAAAAGCTGAGGAAGGAAGATCCAAATACCAACTTCACTGTCTACAGGCACCAACAGCCCTGGTAATTAAATATATTGCACTCCACAAAATAAATTTCACAACCACTACTGAGTTATCTGAATAAATGGTAATAATTCTCCTGCAACATGAAGGCTTGCATTGCGAAGAAGAGACTGAAGAGTTTCTAGAAGAGTTTGCAAAGATAATGTAGAACCTATTCTACAGTTTGCCTTAGCATCATAGTTGATTTTGTTGACCAAGGAAAAAAGGCTGATTAGTTTTGGAAGACTCCTACAGGCCCCATGTTAAAATACTCCAGCATAATTTATGAACAGAGGTCTGATGTTCAAAACACTTCCCAGATAAAACCTTTTGCTTTCTCACTAACCTGAAAGGTTGCTTCTATTTGTCAACTCAAAGGAAGCCTCATTAGTGTTTGTCATTCAGTTCATGCTTGAATGTCCCTGGTTGTGTACACACAGGTTTCTTTACAACAGCTTGTTTGCAGCAGAGACCCAGGGTCCTAACAACGATCCTGTGCTAACCCTGTACCTGCACAATTATCTTCAAAAGGGAACAGGGAGCTCCAGTTCCTGATGATATCTAAGTGATATAGAGAATTCCAGCCACCATCTGGAAACTGGTCATTGTGCCTTCAATTACTTAATCATACTGATTTCAAACAAATAATTAGGGACTTTTTGGTAGTTTCACCTACACTGTTTGGAAACCAGTTTGTTAGTTAGAAAGTAAGTTGCAGCTCACTAGCTCTCCCTGAGCACACACTCTGGGAAGCATCTAGCAAATCACATTTCCATGGCAACACAGTTTCCAGAGAGTCTGCTACAAACAAAGGTAAGAAGTGTTTAGCACAGTTCATGGTGCTGAATAAGCCAAGCCCCTGGCTGTAGCAAGCTACATGTCTGCAGAGCTTAGCAATTTTCCTAGTTCAAAGAGTGGGGACAACTATTAGGAAGACTTGTTCAAGCCTATCTTTTGGCCAGAGAAAGCAGGTGTGGAGCTGATGAGGGTCATACTTCCTCACCCTGGGGAGTTTTACCCACTTCAAGGTTCAAGGCCCTATCAGTTCTGCCCTTCTGCTCAGAAGGGAATATGTTTAATACAGTCAGATGGAAGCTTAAGACAACCAAACCAGAGACACTGGACCTTGCAAGCTGGCCCTCACCCCACCTGCTGCATCTTTCACTTATGTCTCCCATATTTGTTTGGTTTAGCTCCCTCTTGACATGCTCCTCCTCTTTTTTATTTCTATGATCAAGCCCTATATTTTGGGTTTTTTTCCTTAGAAAATCCCCTCTCTACAGCATTTCTAAGCCAAATATTAAATAATTGGTAGCACTTTCAGCCCTCCACTTTACTAAGGTGTAACTCTCCTCCCAAGCCTTTGCTTGTCCATTTAAATTCCAGGGTCCATGGGAGAAGGTCCTACATGGCTGAGTGATACCTGAAACAGTTGGGTCTTAATATCATACCAGTACCCAGTCATAAACACCTTTGCAATGTATTTGTCCCTTCACAGACAGAGGAAGAGCTGACAGTGCTGTCAGTTGTTCCACCCTCTTCCCCTGAGCCTTCAACTGTCTCTGAAGGAGGAAAATGAATGCAAAAACCTCAGAGACACCAGGGACAGAGGAGGCAGTCCCTGACCACAGGCTCTCCCCAGCAGACTGTATTAAATACCAGGTCATTTAGGAGTCCATCTAATCTCATTTTCAGAAAACAGCAAATGTTGATGACTCTACTGCCTCTCTTGGTAAGTTAGTTCAGTGTTTAATTAACCTCACTGCTAGGAACTCCATCTTAATTTCAAGATTGAAAATTACACACTTCTTTAACTTCCTTTCATTGGATCTTATTATGCTTTTGTTATTAGGAAGAATGAAAAATGTTTTGGTCCTGCACATCTTTTCTACCTATAGGAAAACCCATAAACAGTAATGCTGGAGAGAGTCTCTCACAGCTGTTCAAGCACTGTTGTTAAACAAACAAATAATAATTATCCTATACATAAATAATTCTTATATAAAATACGTCACTTCTTACAGCTCTGTCCTTTTTTTTTGACAAAAGTGAAGACCACAAATGTTGAGTAGATAATTTCATAGAATCATAGAGTCAGAATTATCTGGGTTGGAAGAGACCTCCAAGATCATCAAGTCCAACCCTTAATCCAACACTATCATTATTACTAGATCATGGCACTAAGTGCCACATCCAGTCTTATTTTAAAAACCTTCAGGGTTTTTAAATTTCACAGAGATCCTCTTATGGAGAAGCAAATGATTGTACCTACAGCAAACTGTACGAGTCCTCAGGTGACCTAACTGTGGTTTGGCAGGGAACAGGCGTGACTAAGATGTCACTGTCTCAATTTCTGCAGTGATAAATATATGCTTTGATAATCCTTGGAGATGAACTCTGTCCTATTCAATAGGTGGATGGGTAAGGAAAAAAAAGTCAGTCTACAATCCTGAATGTGACACCTCTTAAATGCTCAAGAACATGAGCAAGACACATATGTGGCATCACAGTTTCATATGTCATCTCCAGCTGCAGCCAAATTATTTTTGATGCTTGACAGAAAGAAAGAGAGAAAGAGAGGAAGAGAGAAAGAGAGAAAGAGAGAAAGAGAGAAAGAGAGAAAGAGAGAAAGAGAGAAAGAGAGAAAGAGAGAAAGAGAGAGAGAGAGAAAGAGAAAGAAAGAGAGAGAGAAAGAGAGAGAGAAAGAGAGAGAGAGAAGGAAAGAAAGAGAGAGAGAGAAAGAAAGAGAGAGAAAGAGAAAGAGAGAAAAAGAGAGAAAGAGAAAGAAAGAGAAAGAGAGAGAGAAAGAAAGAGAGAAAGAGAGAAAGAGAAAGAGAGAAAGAGAGAAAGAAAGAAAGAGAGAGAGAAGGAAAGAAAGAGAAAAACAGAGAAAGAAAGATAGAGAGAGATAGAGAAAGAGAGAAAGAGAAAGAGAGAAAGAGAGAGAGAAAGAAAGAAAAAACAGAGAAAGAAAGAGAGAGATAGAGAAAGAGAGAAAGAGAAAAAAGAGAAAGAGAAAGAGAGAAAGAGAAAGAGAAAGAGAGAAAGAGAGAGAGAAAGAAAGAAAGAAAGAGAAAAAGGAATAGTACCATGAATAATCAGCCATGCACTAGGAGAATTCTAATTATTGATAAACATAGATATGGCAGCAATTTTCTTCTTCCTGTGACCCAGAGAGGAAAGAAACATCAGAAACATTCCAAAACTCACAAATTTGAGGTTTGCTGCCATATCCACGTTTATCCAACTCAAACTACACACACACAGGGCCATTAATATTTCTTTCTAAAACTGTGTTAAAGCAAACCTCACTTTAACGTGGATCAATTTTTCCCTGTCCCCGTGGGATGGGGAGACTGGCATAGCTGAGTCAAGATCTGCTGTTTAAAGTAAAAGGCAAGAAGGAAATGCAAAGGCAGTGGAAGCGAGGACAGGTATCCTTAGAAGAGTTTAGGGATGCTGCCCAGTTGTGTGGGGATGGGGTCAGGAAGGCCAAAGTGCAGCTGGAGCAACCAATAATAATAAGTTGTTGCTTTCATATAAGCTTTTGACCACTAATTGGCTTGGAATTGTGTTTTTTTGAGTTCATGAACATTCCCTACCTTTTATTCGAACTTTTATACTTTAAATTGATGTTCACCATCAGTTATATTTATTTTAGGATTTCAGAAAGGTTTTCTTTCTTTCTTTAAACTCTTTAAGAGTCTTTAAAAATAAATAGGTACATACAGACAAATAATTTTGCTCAGTACCAAAGTAATACAAGCTAAAGGATGACCATTAGTATCTAAGCAACAGGTAATTTTTAAGTTGATGTTTAACTCTCATTACATGTCTTAAAGTGAGATTCAGCACTGAAAGAGGGATTCAATTTCAAATCAAAACACCTAAACTCAGGTAGCTATATTTGAGTTGTTGTCTAAGTTCTCCCCATAGTCAAATGAAGTACAAGCAAAGGAATTAGGGGAGTGCAGAGAAGTCTCCACCCATCTAAAAGAAAGAACTGGTTGCTTAGATACGATTTTTAATATCTTGCACTGTCCAGTTTGGCCTCTCACAACTGCTCCAGGAAGCAATTTTGTTCCTACAGGTCGTGTGTCACGTACACAGATGTCAGCCTTGTGCAAATGGATTGTATATTGTAGGGATTTCAAATGTTTCTTATGCCTGAACAACTGAATCCAGTCCCAGGTGGCTGCTCAGCAGAGTAGCTCTCTAGACTCCATGCCTTCATGTTCTAAGGTTACTTAAAGGGCACAAGAGACATTTCTATGGCATCATCTGCTAGGACACAAACTCTGGGAGACATTTACCCTTCTGGAGCAGCAGCTGAAGGGAAAGGCCTCTCAAATTGGGGTAAAAATCCTGTAGGTGGGCAGCTAAATTTAGTCTTTGATCTCCATTGACCTCAGGGAAGACAGAAAAGAACACCTACGTCTTACATGGAAGAAGGGCAATATTGTGCCCATCAATGGATAAGGAATTGGTTGGATGGTCACATCCAGAGAGTAGTGGGCAACAGCTCCATGTCCAGATGGAGATCTGCAACAAGCAGTGTCCCTCAGGGGTCTCTACTGGGACCAGTGCTGTTTAATAATTTCATTGATAATACAGACAGCGAGATCGAGCGCACCCTCAGCAAGCTTGTGGATAATGCCAAGCTGAGTGGGGCAGTTGTCACACCAGAAGGACAGGATGTCATCCAGAGGGGCCTGGACAAGCTGGAGAAGTGGGCCTGGGTGAACATCATGAGGTTCAACAAGGCCAAGGGCAAGGTCCTCCACCTGGGTCAGGGCAATCTGTGGCTTCAGTACAGGCTGGAGGATGATGTGACTGAGAGCAGCCCTGAGGAGAAGGATTTGTGGTGCTGATTGATGAGAAGCTCCACATGACCCAGCAATGCGCATGCACAGCCCAGAAGGCCAAATGTGTCCCGTGCTGAATCAGAAGTCTGGTCAATAGGGAAGGGAAGGGATTCTCCCCCTTTATTACACTCTTGTAAGACCACACCTGGAGTTCTGTGTCCAGTTTTGGAATCCCCAACTTAACAAGGCTATGGAACTGTTGGAACAGGTCCAGAGGAGGGCTACAAAGATGATCAAAGGGCTCTCTGGAGAACCTCTGCTGTGAGGACAGGATGAGAGAGTTGGGGTTGGTCAGCCTGGAGAAGAGAAAGCTCTGGGGAGACCTCACAGTGACCTTCCAGTACAGAAAGGGGCTTCAGGAAATCTGAGGAGGGACTTTTTATGAGGGCTTGTAGCGATAGAACAAGGGGGAATGGCTTTAAATTGGAAGGGGAAAGATTTATATAAGACACGAGGAAGAAATTCTTCACACTGAGGGTGGTGACTCTGGCACAGGTTGCCCAGGGGAGCTGTGGATGCCCTCTCCTTGGAAGTGTTCAAGGCCAGGCTGAAGGGAGCCTTGAGCAGCCTGGGCTGGTGGGAGGTGTCCCTGCCCATGGCTGGGGGGTGGAACTGGACGAGGTTTAAGGTCCCTTCCAGCCCAAACCATTCTATGATTCTATGATATAGACACTTAAAAGTAGACACCAAAGTTTAGGTGACTCATTTGCAAACTGAATCTCACTATCAGTGACCCTATAATCAAGATAGCATTTTCTATATTGATTTATTATATTTAAAAGTGCTAAAAAAATTATGCTCTCTGGATAAGATATTGTGAAACATTTCCTCATCACAAACCCTGATAAACCTTTTTTATGATCCCTGTGTAGTACAAAGAGATGTTTAAAGAAATGTTAGTGCTGTTCTCTGGTGAGAAAACACAGATATTCTAGGATTTTACTGTTAGAACTCTTATTCATGAGTAGTTGAGCTCCAGCAACTCCCATTTTTAGGTCTTCTTTTTGTTGTTTTCTTTCTTTGTAGAACTGTTCTTCCATTTCCCAGACAACTCTGGGAAAACAAACATCAAACCAAGTACTGACTGCAGAGCTGTTTAATTTTGCCTTTTACTAAAATTGACTCTCTTACACCTATAAATCGCAGTGTTCTTTGAATGCCATCCCATCTGCCCTTATGTTCTGAAGGTATTAAAATGAAATGCTTTTTCAATTGTTGTAATGAATCTTTCAAATAAAATATCTGCTGCAAAAGCAGATATTTCCTCTCACAGTGGTAGTAATTAAGAAGTAGTTGTTTGCTTTGGAAGTTTTGCTCTGTGAAATGAACCGTCTGAAAGAGCACACGGTCTTTTTTCCTGTTTCTGCTCTAAGATTTTTGATTTGTGACATTTTCTTTTCAGCCTTTTTTTTTTTTTTTGGCTACTTGCAGAGCTTTTTGGTTGTTTTCTGTATCCAAGATCAAAAATGAAAAAAAAACCTCTGGAAGAAACTAGTGGAGACAGGCTTCATCTATTTACTTCTTGAAATATTTACATACTGGAAGAGTGACTCCGGTAGCATTGCTTATATGAACAAGTACAATTGCTTATATTATATGTTCTGTGAGAACAAAGACCTAATCCACAAAGGTGCATAACTCACTGATGGCAATGCAGGAGCTCATAAGTGAAATAAGCATATCAGTCCTTCACTATTTCTTTTTTACATGCCTTGAATAACTGCAAAGAAACTTGCTCTCCCCCTCTTTACATCTCCCTTGAGTTGAAAAAGCATTTGTGAGGAGGAATAGTTCAGAAAGTTTGCACTACAGACTTTTTATTTAGTAACACCAGTTTTAAAGCAGGCTAGCAGGAAGCAACAGATGATCAGCACAACATGGGAGTGGAAAAACAGGATCTAGTACTCTGAAAAACCTCCTTATATGCAACATCTTGAGCAGAGGAAGAGAATCCTAAGGGACTGCTGTTTTACTCAAGCACTATCAATGTTTTCCCAGCATCCCTCTACAGTTTGGTTCTATTTTCATGCACGCTGTGACTTCACACAGAACGTTTTGCATAGGTTAATTTAAGTGAAGAAGATGTGCTTTCTTGAGGCCATAAATAAAACCAGCAAAATGAATAGATAAGTAGGCAGAGAGATGAGAATGCACAGAAGACAGTTCTGCCCAGTGCCTGTGACTGATAACCATTAGAAACATAACACGAGAATCCAGGGGACTCGTCATTCCCCCGTGCAAGCCTTGTGGCTCACAAGCAGCATTAACTCACAAGACCTCATCTTCAGAAGAGAGTCTGGAGGGCACAGATTCCTCCTCAGCACAGCTAATACATGCCACTGTGAAAGGATAAAAAAAAAATTCCAGTTCTTGGAGACACCTTGTACCTACTTAAATATTTCTTACATGTTTCTAAGGTTGTCTCCTTGGAAACTGGAGTTTCAGCTTGTCTACTTATCCCTTTCGTCCAAGCTCAGGTACTAGAAATCATTAGCAAGCTGAGATGCTGGTAGCTCTGACAGCTTCCCATCATTAGTATGCTAACAAGTGTGAAGTAGAAAAATGTATATAATTTTCTGCTTCTTCTTCTATTTGTCCTGCTGGAGAAACGAATTGATGAAAGTAGCAATATTATCCTTTGAATTCATTACCGTGCACATATAAGGAAAGATGCAGGCATATAAATACAGACTTGAAAGGTCCGTCTTATGTTTCAGATGAGGATGCAATAAATGAAGTACTCTATATCAGATAGGTTGTGCTCAGATTAGTAGAAGGGATGCTAAAAAAACAACTTTCATAATAGTCTAATTGTTAACATCTATGGATGGACGAGAAGAGCAAAGCAAGGAAAGAAAAACATCACATTATTCACCTTTGTATTTTTGCTGAGTTCCCTTCTCTCCATGATTTCCCCAAATGCCCTAAATATTAAAAATAATAACAGAAAATATCATTTCCATAATGTACAATTTAGCCTTGAAAAGAAGGAATTGAACATTAACTATTGAATTCCATTTCTTATCCTAAACCCACTATTTACTCTTGTTGGATTAATTATAAACACTTCATACTCTTTAGTACAGAAATTGAATTTATAATGTTTCTGTAAAAGTGACACATTGCACTCAACACTGTTGAACCTTTGAGTGTTTATGAACTTAGTTTATGGTGTTGTATTTGTTATGAATTAGAAGACAATTTTTAAACTTTTATATCACCCATTCTCTTTTCATGGCAATAGGGTGTCATTACTCTGGGCACTATACCATAATGTTTTTAAACAGGTTGCATGAATACTGCTATAAACACCTCTAGAACTCAGCTATATTCCCATAAATATGTTTGAAAATGCATATGTTAATGCTTTAAATTGATGTCTCATTATAATCAGGCTGCTTGTCTACTGCAATACCCACACAACCACGTGGCAGGAGGTTCTAAATAGCAGGTCTGCAATTCTTGCCTTTCCTAACTCATTGTCCTGAACAGGACATGAACCATCAATTAAAAGAATTAAAATGCATTAAAATAATTCCCAAGTTCAGTAAACTAATGCTAAGTATTTCATATGTAGAATATTAAAATGATAATTAAACATTATGCTTCCCACTAATAATCATTATTCTTATTTGTTCCTACATGTGAGGTACTGGTACGTAGAGAGGCCATGGCTCACTCTTAGAGTTGCTGGTGAAGAGGAGGAGTGAACAGGACAGGTGATCCAAACCTGACCAATGAATTATTCCATGCCATACACATCATATTCAATATAAAAGCTTAGGGATCATTAAGGTCAACACCTCTTCTTTGATGGGTGACATTCAAGGAGGCCCTCATCTGTCTGTTTGCACCTGAAACCACCTGTGTGTTCCTGAATCCAGCTCCTGAGTTCAGCTCCTGCCTGCCACTAAGTCCACTGTGGGACTCTTCTCACACCTACCCTGCAGCATCAATGGTGATGTATAATCATCTGGGAAGTCTTAATTAGTTTTGTAAACTTGTATATATTTTATTATTTTCTTATTATTATTTTCCTTTTTAATATTATTGTTCCATTAAAGCTGTCTTAGTTTTATTTTCCAAACCACAAGTCTCTCTTTCTCTCATTTCCCTTTCCTTGTTGGGGGGGAATTGGCTAAACTGGGACACTGCACAAATCTGGTAATTTTGATAATGTGCACAAACTGAGGTTGTGCTGACACAACTCTCTGCTAGTTAAAAGGAATTAAAATGAGACTTGGAGACTCAACAATGATATGCAAGTAACTTCTAGAAGTCTTGATGTAACTGAGAGATGACTAGAGAAGAGGATAAAATCTTAACACAGAAATCTTCCAGGCAAACCAAGAAAAGAAAAAGTTAAAAACCCAACCAACCAACCAAAACTCTCTCAATTTGCATTGTTACTTGAAGATAAGATGCCTTCCCAATCAGCCATAATGAAATGAAAAGGAAATGTTAAAATTCAGTACAGTTTTGAACATTTAAGAGTTGTACAGTTGTGGTGGCCTGAAAGATGAAAGCTAATGCACACCTATCGTTACTGGTAATGACTCAGACAGAATAAATGCCATTGTCCTACATCCCATAATAATAAGTCATATTTGAGGGGAAAATCCCACGTGGGCCAATTCTGCTAAGATCCCAAATGTATGTCATGGAATTGAAGATTAAAGCAGGATTTCCAGAAAACATGTTGTTTGATGTAGTTCAGGTGATGCTGTAGCACTTGTTTCTGGTGGGGAAACAGCAAAAGGACAATAATATAGGTTGATCTGTGCTACGTTTACTGTGTTGTTGTTATTGCTGTTATTAAGGCTCCTCATTTTTAGAGTCATGGTGCTGGAAAGATTGGATTCAACATCTAAGATATTCAGTTCTCAGCCAGACATAGGAGTGAAGCTGTCTGGTGCACAGATGAGAGACTGATGGAAACGGAAAGAGAGGCTGTGACAGACAAAATCTTGCACTGTGATTTATATTCTTGATCTGTCCTGGCACCAACAATTCCAGGATAAATTTGCATGGCATGACATGAGGCATGTTCTTTCCAGCTGTTCTGCCAGCTCTGTAGCCACTGTTACCTTGGAGTCAAGTAATAAAAGATAAAGAAAGAAAACTGATAGACCACTATTTATGACAGATAAATATGGATGTCTATGTGAAGATGTTAAAAAACATATCTAGATATATAGCTCAGCCTTTGAAAGGAGAATATAGTCTACTGAATTACTGAAAATCAAGTGTTTCAAGTCAGTAAAGATTTCCACTACAGTTCCAAGGGATTTGAAAAGAGACAGTGATAAATTATTTCCTGTGATTCCTTCTAAAATACTTGAAAATACTCATCTCCATGCTATTTTTAAGCCAGGTAGCAACACTAACACAACAATATTCAAGCATTGATTTTCATATAATTCACACATCTTAACCACAACAGGTTGCCCTCTTTTTTTTTCCCCTTCATGCAGCTTCCAAAACCACAATTCAGCTTTCTAGGAAAAGTGCTAAGTAGCTATTGATTTTCACCTGAAATTTTGCTTCTGGAGTTTGACATTTCAAGCAGCTGAAGGTTTAAAATCCATGTATGATAAGGTTACAGAAACATTAGAACTACAGTGTTAATTGTTCGGTGTCTTCATCGTTATTCTGAATAATTAATCTAAAAAATTAATCAGTGATAGGACTAAAGTCATCAGCAACATGAAATTAATTTTTCCAATGTCAATAATGAAAGTAAAAGCATTTGGTGTTTCCAATAAAAATCCCCAGCTGCTGAGAGCCTAATACTGCATGAGATTTCCAGATTTCCTTATTTTTTGGCTCTGATAGCAATGAGGAAAAATTCACAACTTGAACTCTACGGAATTAATTACAATAAGTTCAGTGACATCTCTGCCATTCCATCCCCACAATTATTATTTAATCAGCTGAATTTTAATCCAGTCTCCAGAGGTCTAACTCGTAATTTTTTAATGTTGGGCAATGCAGAATTACATTTTAGACTTCCATTATTGCAATTTTTTCCTCACAGAAAATGTTTCCAAGGGAATGCTCTCTTTGGATTTTGGGAAGTGAAAAAGCTGAGGAGTCTGAAGGGTGTAATCATTGCTTATGGATGAACAGTAAAACAGATAAAACTGAATTCTTCACACCAGCAAGAACACAGAAAGGTGGGGGTTGTATTTTACCCCACTGTGTGTTGTTTGTAGCATTAAAATTAACAACCTTACAAAGTTGATTTACTTCCAGTAGATGCTACAACATTAATAATGTTTGTTTTGAACACAGCTGTTTGATTTTTAAGATGTTGTCCCAAGGATATTCCCATGGTTTATATAATTTAACAAGTTAACATGCCAAACCCACCAAACCACATCATCACAGGTAAAGTGAGGTTTCATCCATGTTGCTGATCTTCAGTTTCGCTGACATATGAGGTCACAAAGGTGAATGAATGCCTCAAAATACATTTTAGATTGAGCATATCCCTTGTAGAGTAAGGTATTGCAGAGGAACAAGAATCACCATGGGTGGGAAAAATATCTTAAAGGTGTTCCCAGGAATTCAGTGCCTTATAGGACCCCACACAGGTGAAAGTTCCTCCCTCTCTCACTGCTTTAGAAGTGCTTGCTTTAACGCCTTTCACTTCATCTTTAATAGAGCAACCCTCAAGCTGGCCCTGCCCAGCAGCCTCAAAAATTCTAAACCACCATTCATTTTTAGAGATTAATCTTCTCTGTGTTGTCCCCCTCTCCGCTCTGCAACCTCCTCCCCAGCCTCCCCCCAGTTATTTATCTGGGAAATAGCTACAAAAAGATATCCTTAAAAATATCCTTAAACAAACTCCAATACTGGTTTGAAGAAGAGACAAATCATATGCATATAAAATCAAGAAATTAACTCCATCAAAGACAATATCTCTGGCTAGCAGGTTGGGAAGTTATTTACAGCTATGCAAACAGGCAAAAAATGCTACCAAATCCAAATTATAATGTCTATATGCAATTTGAACTCAGTTTTTAAATGACTCCACAAAATGCTCAACAATGGAGAATCAAACTCCCTACCAATTTTCACTACTGTCATCATAGAGTTTCAGAGATTCATTACTCTGGAAAATAAGTAATTCTTTTTCATAGCCCTAAATAACTGATAAACAACAAAATACCAAACCAAAAAAAGAATAAGGCTGTGTCTTAAAAATTATTTGGAGAGTAAAACTCAGGTCTCACCATATTCAAATAAGAATGTGAGTAAGAAAACTTCTATTGCTGGTGCTCCAAAAGAGCATTAGAACTGATTGCATTAATATTTTTCTACAAGATTCATATATTATTATTATTATTATTATTGTTATTGTTATTATTATTATTGCTCCTCATTAATTTTTACTCATTTATCTACCTGGGCATATTTCTAGTCTATGTAAATACAGTTACTTTCCAAATTTACATGAGAATATAATTTCACAGTTAAAAATTCAGGAGAATAAACAGGATGTACGTGCATGTTATTAGTGGTTTTGATTCTAAAATAAAGAAAATTAATTTTTTAGAGGAACAGTCAGCTTCTGAAATCTTTTTTTAAACAGATCTTGTACAACCTTGGAGACTTAGAACTCAAACCCATCTTGCAAATACTCTCAAACAGATGTCAGAATTTTTTATTTCTGACAACATTTCTGATAAACTTTCAGAAATCAATTGTTATTACTAGCCTGTAGGTTAGATTTTAAATGCTAGAAACAGAGATTTAAAGTTATGATTCCTTCTTGGACCTTTTCAGACAGAGTTCTAAGAGTTTGTGCCCTCAGCTATCTACAGTTCCATAAATGACCTTTGCTGCAAAACATTCATTTTGCACAAATGCTGCCAGTTTTTGTTCTGTAACTTAACCCTGTCTTTTTCAGGCAAACAGTTCTACATATCTTTTTGTGATCCAGAATCTTCTTTAGAAGATTTATAGCAAAATTCTTGACAAAACAGGTCAATCTAGAGGGGAAAAAACCTACAACAAATGCACCAAAAATCACTTTTTTGTTTATTTCTAGAGTGCTTGTCTGGATCAGCTAATATATTTATTAGTTTATATGTTGAATACAATTAATTCATAGATTGTCTCCTTCATTTTAAGGAAGGGATAAAAACATTTGAATTATGGCTTATTTAGCTTCTGTTTATTTCACAGCAGTGCAGACTCTGAATTAACTCCTGCTCCATTTTTGACACATCTTCATGTGCAAAAGATGAATGAATCCAAATTCCAAATAGAGAACTAAGAGGTCCAGTTCCTGCAGATCCATAAGAGCTGAAGCACAGTCAGTGGGCTCAGCTGGGAGGTTTGCTTCAAGAGCATTCTAAGCATTGACCAAAACTAGAACGTGCATAGATCCACCCTCTCAGATCCACTGAAAATGGGACAGCAAAGGCAGATCTAAGCTTGTTGTAGGATCCTGAAAGACTACAAGATTAAGACAAAGCAGGAATCCAGTTAAAGGACATAGTTTCAAGCTGATATGGATAGAACGGTGGGTCCATTTCTAAAAATAAGTTTTCTTGCTGATGCAGAAAAAAAGAATGATCTATGCTGCTGGCAGCCTTTTCCTACTGCATATCAAAGAATCAAATACAAATCATGTATTTCTAGCTCTTCTCCCCCCAGATATTCCAGTTACATTATGAGTTTAATATATGTACATAAAATAATTGCTCTCATCACTGTTGGCTTTTACTGCAGTTCTTGTGGCTCTACATAATGCAGCATAATGTAGTATCTTGAGCCCTAAACCAGCATCACTTTACACCAATTACCTAATTCCACTTGAAATTAAGCATTATCCAGCACAACCCTGTAGTAAGCAGGTTCTGGTCTCTGTCAGTTTTGCACTCTACACCAATAAATCAAAGTATGATAACATCCTGATCCTTTCATCTCTCAACCTGTACCTTCTGTAGGCACAAACCTTTCTTTACTGCTGTCCTTGGTACCCATTCTGTAGCCTTTTTACTCAAGACCCCAAGAAAAGCTTATTAGAATTTCCTGATTTTTTAATGCTTACAAAAGCGCTGTCATTAATTCAAAAATTAAACACAGTTGATCTATTAATAATAACATCCACTTCTCCACCTAAAGACTCCCCGTTGATCACTAAATGAAGCAGCTTCTTCATCTTAAAGACTAAATTTTGTATTTCTTGAATCATTATGTTCACACTGCAGAGACCTGAAGACTCAAACCATGTTCATGCCACAGCCAGCCAAGGATGAGCACCCAGCTGTACAGAAACTGTCCTACCTTGGCTGTCAGAGCCAGGCAATTTGGACAGACCTCTGACTTCACTCATTTAAAATCCAACTTTAAAGAATACTTGGTACTTCATACTCTTTGGTAAACTGATCTGGCAACTTCAGAGAAAGAAGGTGAGTCGAAGTTGGCTACTGTTATTTCAAAACTCCTTTTGTTATGCTCCAGTGAAAGCAACAGAAATAAGAAAATGAGTTATTGAAGATTCAGTATGGCCAATTAATAAAAAAATCAAAGTGAAACCTGGCTGGTAGCTACGTAGGAGCAGATTCTGATCTCAGAACACAGAGTCCATGGCATCCTCTCAAAATCTGCTGGTGGATTTATTTTAGAAAATGAACCTTTTTGCCTTGGCAGTGCCTGTGTTTGCACTCAGTACCAATCACGTGCTATATTCATCACTACATGCAGGCACCATGAAGTGCTTATATTTCTGGGCAGGGTAATTGGACTCAATGACATTTTCTTGTGAGTTGTGGGGGATTATTTTGCATGTTTTGTTTGCTGGCTTCCTCTGTTAGTTATTACTGTCTTCCAGTGAACATGTAATTTATCCATAAGGGCAATGTTAGACAAGTGAGATGATTTATAAGGACTGTGTGAACCTTTGTGCACAGCCACAAACCCAGGCAATTCAAGCTAAATGTGGTGTTTGAGTGCAAGAAAGTGTGTGATGCTTAGTGAAAGTTCATGTTCAGACATTTCATGGTAAACAAACCAGAACCTCCGGAGGAAATTGTGACTAACAATTCTCTGCTGCTCCTTATTTACCTTTTTTGCTTTTAATTGGTATTTCCTTCAGGCAAAAATGAGTCAGATGATGAAAACATTTGCCTTGGAACATCCTCTTAAAGCCCCCAGCCTAAATGTCAGAATAGCTATAAAAACAAATCAAAGATTCACTTCTCTAGTGATGCTGAGCATCTGTTGTTTTGTTACAATTTTGCACTTATACAATTAGAAGAAAACAATATGCTGTCCTGGATTTTCCTATGATTACAGTATTGAACAGAACAGAACATTAGTGTGGGGTTTTTTACAGTAGTTTTTCTGGTGTTAGTTTATTACTTGACATATACACATATATATTGGAGCATGGGCTATTATTGACTCTAATTATGATATTATTATTGCAATAAGCTAAGTGATATTTCAGTTGGTCTTGCAGCTGTGTTATGCTAGGAAAAATGTTTGAAAACAGTGTACTTGTAAATTTATGGTATTTGCACCCAATGGTGTTATTTACACAAGTAAAACTGAGGATAAATGTGTGTGCAGAGTCTAAGTATTCCTAAGCTACTAATGTAACAGAAGTAGATTCTGCCAAATATACACATTTTTGCCATATATATATATAATTTTCTTAAATAATTCTATATGCATACTGTATCAAAACATCTATAGTTCTCTCAGGCTGTACCTAATCCTGCACATCTTACTATTAGCAATACAATGATGTTTTCTTCAAGTCTGTTAATAAACACAAAATACCTCTTGTGATAATCCTACACCTTCACATCTGTTTATGGAAATCATAACTGAGTGACTGGTGTTTAAACTGGCAGTTGACCAGTTCACCAGATGGCAGATCTCAGCTGTACAGGGAGAAATACTGCATTCAAGAGTGGTAATTGGTTCTAAGAACATTACTTATCTCTGAGGTGCAATAGCTCCTATGGTTTGGGTTGTTTGAAATTTTAAGGGTCAAGTTTTGCCCTCATTTCCAAAGGTTTCAGACAAGAGTGATCATACTGACTTCAGTAAATTTGCTTCATATTTACATCATTAACCAATCAAGACTGACTCTGTACATTTATTTACTCAGCTATCTCCCTGCCTCTTTCTCTTTGTATAGGTAGACAAATACAATTGCACTATCTAAAATACTGTAAATATTGTAATACTACAAGATGTTAAAGATGTTACTTTTTAGAGAAGAATTTATCTGGCATTTGTACCTTTAAAAAGGGGAGAAATATTTTAACACTATCATTGTAATCCACATAGTTAACAGATTAAGGTTTCTGGTTTCACAGTTTGCAACTTGTTAACAGCTCTGGTATTCAGTTTAAAGCACTCTAGTTGATCTGACACCCAGTGGTTAGGTATTCTAAAAAGTTCTATGAAATTAATCTTCAAAGTTGAATGGAAAAGCACCAGGAGAGACACTTAACAGAAGCTGGCTCTTCATAACACTGCTTTCCAGACTATATGATTAACCTCCACACAGTGGTACTTATATGCAATCTCAAAAAACCCCAAACCCCTTCTTTTAAGAGATGCAAAAGATCTCATTCTTGTGCAAGACATAGGGAAGACAGAACTGCTGAACAGGGAAATAGTGGATTGATTTACAGCCCTGTTTCAGTTTAGAAGTCAGGATTTAATAAGATCTCTGCCTCCCTGTTTGTGATATTTCAGAACGCACCGTGGGGCACTATGGAAGATCACAAGCTGGATTCCTTTTAGACAAGACAAAGAGCAGCACTTATCCACTGCTGGGTCTTTCATCCCCAGGAGGCTGCCACGAGCTAGCCCAAGGTGTGGCTGGTACATCGAGCCCTCAGCACCAACCTCCCCACTCTGCACATCTCCCTTAGGGCACCGCACGCTTCGTGAACGCCGCTTTAGTCAATGAATATAAGAACCCTGCTGGGCATGATGGTATGGATGGATAACTCACCATAACTCATCATGTGTGGGCTTCACTATTCCACCTGGCTGCTCAGGTGTGAGCACACCACGACTACGTGTTAGATATCAGACAGTTCTACATTATTTCAGATTATTTTCATGTATTTTGAATGGATTCCCACTCTTTGTGGCTAACTTCTTAAATAAAAAGAATTTGAAGAATTTGTGAGTCAGGTCCTATGCTGGAAAATGTAATAATGATGAGTCTGTGATGATTATGCCAATTGACATCCTGGTCTACTCAGTCTGAAAGGTCACATTAGCAAAGAAAACAACAGAAAAGAAGAAAGATTTTACAGCAGGTGAGCAGAGGAGAATCCTTACAGAGGATGGGAATCCTTAACATAAGATGTAGAACAGAATGGATGACAGTGCCTTACTTAGCTAAACCCTTAGACAGAATTAACAATTTCCTCAGAAATTAATTATCATGTTCAAGATACTTTTACCATACCTCAATAAAAGTACTTAAAATTTAAACAGATATTTCCATTTATGATAAACTGAAAAAAATGTGTTATTCTTTAGTAACTGAGATTATTTAAGTACAGAGGTACATTCCTGATTTAAAATTGTGTTTAAAAATGACAAGGGATAGTGACAGTGACAGGATGAGAGGAAATGGCCTCCAGTTGCACCAGGGGAGGTTCAGACTGGACATCAGGAAAAATCTCTTCCCTGAAAGGGTTCTCAGGCCCTGGAAGGGCTGCCCAGGGAGGGGGTTGAGTCCCCATCCCTGGAGGTGTTTAAAAGGCAGGTGGATGAGTTTCTTAGGGACGTGGTTTAGTGAGGGGACAGGGACGGTTGGACTGGATGGTCTCAGAGGTCTTTTCCAACCAGGTGACTCTATGAAATTACTCTCTGTAAATGAAGAAAAGCCCCTGAATTGTCAATTTATATATGTTCAGACATCTTTTGCCTCGAATCATCTTGTGCTGTGTATCAAGTGGGCAATATTTTTCATGACAATTTTGGTAGGGGAAAGCATATTGTGCTGGATCCACCAGCCTGAGAGAAGCAAGGATGCTGCAGCTCCCTGACCCCTGATATATTTGGAGTAAGCACATGCACACGGTCTACACATGTACAGAGCATGTACAGAGACAGCCACGTGGAAGACAGACAAACACACAGCACTCACATGAACAGCACCAACCAAGCCTTATCCTCCACTCTCTGGCTGAGCAGGGTCCAAGATTTGCTATTGAGAACATAAACACACTCACACAGCCATTGTCTCTCTGTGCTTCTTTGCAGCTGTGCTGATGAGTTTCATTTTTATAAACTGCTGCGTTTTGATGGAAAATATTAATGTTCAATACATCAGATAAATCTTTACATGCTGTTCTTAGTATGCAAATATGTTTTATTTTGAAAAGTGACCCATATATAATGGATGAAACCAGAGAATTCAACTTAAACAGATTTGCTTTCATAGTCATATGACATCAATATAGTTAATATAGTCATGTATTTTTCATATGGGTTTTCAGAGGGAGATTGTAATGAAGTTGAATGAATTATGAGAGGAATAAAATAAATATTCTATATGAACCCTTTAATAAAATGTATATTATCTTACAGTAAAATAAGCTGGGAAAAAAAATCAGCTGAAAACAGGCAATTTGCCATTTCTGCAAGAATTGGTAATGTAAACAAAAGTTGTGGAACTTCTTTTAGATGTAGATTTCAAGAAGGTTTCTCAATACATGCTTGGTTAGTGCTAAGAAAATGATACTTTTAAGCCAGTCATTAAAAAATTAAATAGTTCATGAGAACTTCTGATACCTGAGGGACAAGATGAAAGGCTGATAACTATAATTTGTTCATTTTTGCTCTTTGAGGATCCTCAGAATCAGAGAAAATTGGTATTCTTCAAAGCAATTCTCTCAGTCCTTTAGGCAGAGGTGCACAGAGAGGGAAGAGAAGCTGTGATTAATTCTCAGGCCTTCCGATCACTGCTATTTTGTTGTTTCAGATTGTAAAAAGTATTTCAAGCATTTGTAAAAGTGTTTGCAGCTCTGTATTTTCTCATTTTCATAGTGTGTCAATCACTTGCCATTATTTTTTTTGTATTTCAGCTGAAGATCAGCAGATCCCCATTCCCTGCTGCTGGTAAACTACAGTTATTGGAGGTAATTTGTTAATTACCTTCTCTGTCATCTCTTGCCTCCTTCCTCCTATTCAAGGAAAGGCTTTTTGTTTCAATCATAGCCTTATTCCAGGCTTTTGGAGACATAAAAGGCTTTGGTATTTTTTTCTGTCATCTACCATAGGTTCTAGAACTGGTGGGCCTGCTCCTCCCTTGCTTTTTCTTTTAGAGATGATGTCCTTTGGATTGTGCAGTGTTAGAATGTATTTTAGAGTGATGATATATAGAAGGATAGATGGTAACACCTATCTTGATGGTCAAGAGAGTCAAAGTTATTCCCAAAAATCCACCAATAAAAGGAAATGCAAGTAAAACTTGCATTATTCTACATTTATATGTTTCATTTTCATACAAACATGCAAAATAAGGTATGCCATGGGATCCATAAGAAAATATGCTTTTGTAACTGACCACACATGGTAGACAGGGACTCTGTGACAGAAATAGCTTTTGTTTTATTTGCTTGTTCACATTTTACTGTATGTTTGCTAAGTGCACTTTGGGTTATGTTAGAGAGGCACCTGAGTTAGATTTTGTATCTCTGTCTGCCTTTCCTGGTTTCTGTGCTTCTGATCAGGCAAAAACTTCCAGAGAGGGAAGGAATACTGCACAAGTTCCCTGCAGTGGGATAACTGTGAAGAAAAAGGTTGGTGAGAGGCAGAGATAAGTGTGTGAGTCAAAAGTGGGATTGTGTTCCATTACAATAACAAAAGACCATTCAGTAATGCAGCTCAGGAAGCAAGTACTGAGTGTTTGTGCAGAGATCAGCCTTGATTTTTTACCAATCATATCAAAAAACACAGGAAAGAAAGTTATAAATATAGAGACTGACTTCAATGGTCTTTTCTTGATGTCTCATGGGGTAGCTAGAAAGACTGAACTGATTACCACAGCCTTGCTTTGGATCTGTTTCAAATAAAAAAATAATAATTGCAAGTTAGTCCCTCAATTTCTGATCATTTCAAAGAAAATCGTGCCCAAAAGTACACTACTCCTCCAGTGGTCAAGTTTACTGAGATGCCATGGTACTCAGTTGTTAGTTTGAAAACACTGTAATTGGAATGTGTAATGAAAAAAATACAGTACATTAAATGGATGGGAGAGATTCTGCTTGTTCTCAGAGCAGTTTGGTGGTAACACTGCCTGTACCCCAAAATGGTGCAGTCACATCAAATGACTATATGTGTATATATATGCACTACCCTTAGGAATCTCCTGCACCCAGCTCTGTTGCTATTAGCTGACAAAATTAAAGAAGCTCAGAACAATGATTTCTTTGCTTTCATCTCTTGGCAAGAGGGGAAGAAGAATGGAAAATAACTTTAACACTGAATACGTGCCCTGGAGCAATATCTTGTTGGCCCATACTGTGGATAAGATGGCATAGGGAAATCATGATGTTACAAATGTATTTAGTGGATTAATGGTTATTTTCCAGCTGTGGAATGAAATTGATTCTCCTGACTTACAGCATCTTCAAATAACAAAGTACTCAGAGTCCAAGTGACAGTCTATAATGATTGACATGTTTTGTGAGGCTGTCATCCCTCTCACTGTGTATTTTGAACTAATTAATAAGCTGGAGCTATTTATGTTTAAATAGTAAATAATTGAAAAGCCTTGCTAAATAGCTTTTAAAGAACTCCATCTTCCACCCAAGTGCTCAGTTACGTAAGAGAATACAGAACACACCAAGAAGGAAGGAAGCTGCCAGAGAAGCCAGATGGAGTTGTTCAGAGGATTAGGTATCTTCTCTCAGAGTTGCCAAGGTCTGTTTTGGGAAGGCCCCCACCTCATCCAACACATCTGCTCTGCTCCTCTTACTTGTGCTTGTCTGCCTCTAAGCAAGTGTTTAGCATTACCTGTGGCACGGCTGTCCTCCTGTTTGTACTCAGACTCAGTGCATGTCTGAATTACACACATTATTCAGCCTTTGAGTCTCACCATACCCTCAGTGTCTAGATTGTGAGCACTATAGAACAGACAGCAACAGCTTGCTGAAGGGTGGCAAATTAAGACTTTGGGGCAGAGTATTAAGGGGTGATCACATGGACTGGATTTTGGTCCCTGAATACATAAGAGATGTTCCTATTCAGACATTCTCAGGCTACTACATAGCAACAGCTCCAGTAACATCCAGAAATAATTAAAAATAACCTGTACTCCTACTAGATTTTGAATGCTTGCAGAGAGCCATTGCAAAAGTGGCATATACTTAGAAAAACAAGAGAAAAATAATAGCAAATATTGCTAAATCTTTTCTGCAGTAGTTGCAAAACTCTGCTTCTAACAACCAAAGAGCCATTTAAATTCAGTACCTGTTTCAAAGCAGACTGAAATTTTGAAAGTAAATAAATGAGGGAAGAAAGTCTCAACATTGTTCATACATTCAACTTGTGATACCGGTGATATTAGCAATTTTACATTACTTACATAAGACTTTCACTTCCATTCCCCAGGCTAAACAGCAGCTGTTACCCCAGTTATCACTTTGTAATTTAGCATAAAAATTTATCACTGGTCTTATGTGTGTTTGCAACGATTATGTCAAGCAGACAAAACACCTGGCTGTCAGAGTCCCTGTTAAGCTGGGCAGTTCGTGTACCTCAGCATTGCTAAAGATCCTGGAAATTATGTAAATTGGGGCCTGCTGATGGAAGCTGAAGTGCAGATTTTCCCACTGTTATGCAGGTAGTCCCAGAGCACGTGGAGCCTTGCTTTTGCAGCAAACAAAGGAAGAAACATTGCTTTAATTAGAACAGACACGTTAGAAACTTTGCATTGTTTCTCTGATATGCATTTGTACTTTGCCATTATTACGTTCCTGCTCACGATAAGAAGTTCAGACACTGCTATATAACTCACAGCTGGCACCTTGTTCATTCTGGATAACCCCTAGGAGAAAGCCAGGCCTGTGCCTGCTTTGAACTGTAAGCAATGGCATCATTGCACTTAATCTTTATAGCAGTGTGACATTCTCTGGCTCATACCTGGGTTTAACTCTGATAAACTTAGGCAAAATAGATCTACAGAGTATTTCCCTGATAAAAACAAGGTGCTTCATTTATTTTTTAAATACCCACCTGAATGTGTTTGGATATTTTTTATTCATCTATTTAATGACCTTTCTATGAGTTATATTTCCCTGATGTATTGAAATTTCTGAATATAAAGATAAATAAATAAAAGGAAAAACACAAAGCCAAGTCCTTTATAGGTAGTGTGGACCTTTCAACCCCTGTCCCTGGAGGTCCTAAAGGTACATACCTAAAAGTGCATATTCCCCACCAGACAGTTTGTAAACTGTGCTCACAGGTGAGGTGAGCAGAGTGCTTCCAATGAATTCCAAGCCTTCCCAAGACAGGGATTTGGAGAAAGGATAGGTATTAAAAGCAAACCCAAAGATATTTCAGGACTTTTCCAGAGCTTCTGTTTTCACCCTCTGTAGCCATCCCAGCAGATGTGAGACAAAGATAAGCACGTAGGTAAATACAGAGATGAAAAGACACTGAGTTTTTAATATTTACTCTTCCTTATACGATAGAATGTTTCTTAGAAGTTTCTAGCACGTTTATTCCCACTTGAACAGAGTGGCTTTTAGTTTAGAGTTGTAGGTGAAAGCAGGGTGCTCTGGAGACAGGTTCTTTGCTCACTACAAATGAAATAAACCAGGAGGATCAGTTCCAATTCAGAATTGGAATGTAGGTCTTACCTTACAAGCTATTACATTTCGTTTGTTTGTTTGCAATTGCCAGGAAGTGGCATTGTGCAAATTAAAGCAAACATAAAAAAATAACACTGATAAACCCACAGATAGGTGTAGAGGAAGATGGTAAATGGTATCTGCAAGCAATCACCATTTACAAGAAACAAGAAATAGAAGGTTTAATACAAGGATAATAAAACCTGCTCATTGAGGTGTGCACTTCCCTTAGCATTGGAAATAAATCCTGAATGTATACAGGGAATGGGTAGAGAGATGCCAGTGAGCAGAGTTCTGGGTTGAGCTATTGGCAAAAGTCTTGAGTTTGGTTTAAACACTTACAGTCAGCGTGGGGGAGGGAAGATAAGAGCTAAAGGCATCATAAATTGCCCCAGGTCTGTGTTAGAGAAAATTAAATCGCTTTCAGTAGGAATGCTTCACTTGAGACGTTTTCAGAAGTGCTGCTTAGGAAGGTATCAGCTGTAGCCTTTGGAAATAAAATCTGCACAAAGATCTAATGTTTTTGATGCGAGGCAAGAATTTTTAATGTGCTGAAATTCAACGGGGGAGACTGCCAAAGGCAAAAATGGCAGCATGATGCCCTCCATCCGGTTTTGACTTTGACAGATCTCCCACTAAGCTTTCCTCCCCCAGTATGAGATGTTTACTGTGATTTCACTGAGTTAACACAAGGTGGGCAAATTTTACTGCCACTGTTCCAGCAGGGTGCTCAAACATTGCTATTCAGATATAATTTTAGTTATGCTGCTATTCAATTGTATGAACATGAGAGTATAAATGGGTGAGAAAATCCCTCCTTGAAGCCTTGCCTGTGGCAGATTCTTTCTCTGTTATGCTCTCTGCTGCCTGCACTGGTCACTGAGCTGACACGTGCAGGAAGAGTCTGTAATTCACTGCAGGTGAGGGTTAGTAGCATAGTCATTATGATTTGGAAGTAAATAAAAGTAATGAAAGCTCGTGAACTTCCTGGACATCACTGAAGCACTATGAATATTTTTTACAGTTCATCACCAGTGCAAGATTTTCAACCTGGAACATCTTGGGCTCCCATTGACTTTACCTTTCCTTCATTCACTGTGGTACCAATACATCATGTATTTGCAGGAAAAAGAATTCTTATGGCTTCCATTCCCACTTAATGTGTAAAATTTCAGGCTGGGAGAAGTGCCAGGGCATGGCAGTGTTGTGAGCTGTGCTGGGGGTTGTCCCTCTGCCCGGGGTTTGGTCCCACCTGAAAGACTCTGCAACCATTTACATACCCTGTGGGCAATGGGCTGCTGTGAAATACACCTGGAACCTTTCTTTTCCTGGCTTAGGGTCAAAATCTAGCTTCAGTGAGATGCCACAAAGGATTGTAAATCTCTTCAGGAGGTAGGGAAGTGCCTACAGTTATTCTCTTGTCTTTTACTTTATAAAACACTGCGAAGGGAAACACGGAGGACAGAGGATTCTTTCAGCTTAGCTGCTCATCTGAAAAACTCCTAAGAAAAAGTTTAGTTATATATAAAAGAAAAGGAACTATAGAATCATAGAAAGATCTGGATGGAAAAGACCTCTGAGATCATCCAGTCCAGCCGTCCCTGTCCCCTCACTAAACCATGTCCCTAAGAAACTCATCCACCTGCCTTTTAAACACCTCCAGGGATGGGGACTCAACCCCCTCCCTGGGCAGCCCTTCCAGGGCTTGAGAACCCTTCCAGTGAAGAAATTTTTCCAAATATCAAATCTAAACCTGCCCTGGTGCAACTTGAGGCCATTTCCTCTCATCCTGTCACTGTCACTTGGGAGAAGAGACCAACACCCCCCTCCCCACAGCCTCCTTTCAGGCAGTTGCAGACAGGGATGAGGTCTCCCCTCAGCCTCCTCTTCTCCAGGCCAAACACCCCCAGGTCCCTCAGCCTCTCCTCGTAGGCCTTGTTCTCCAGCCCCTTCCCCAGCCTCGTTCCCTTCTCTGGACATTGTTTTGATGCAGCATTTGAAGTTTTTTTTCCTTTCAACACAGAAAGCTGAACTTGAAAAGGAAGTAAACTGAAATATCAGAATTTCTGGCGAACCAGAATTTCAGATTCTGGTCAGGTCTATCGATATGCCTACATTTTTCTGAAGTTCAGAAGAGGAGGTTATGGGTTTTAGTTTGAATTTCACATAAATTTCAGGCTACTTGTTTTCTGCCTAAATTCTCTCTCTTAGAAGTACTTTTCAACTTTGTGTAGTGCATTATGAAAAGCAAGAAGCCCAGCACCAGCCATTGCACCTGTACATCTTTCTACTTGACAAAAATGAAATTAAACAATGTGGTAGCACCTGTTGGGCTGTAGATAAAGAATGTAACTCTCCATGATGTAGATTCTGAAGTTCACATTTTCACTGTTTTTATAAAATATCATTGCTGCACAAGATGTGCTCATAAAGACAACAAAGCTTGTCAGGAAAAACTGAAAATATATCTTTTAAAAGGATGTAATAGGAGGTTAACCATGGTAAGATTTAATCAGTCAGGTAAACTCTAAACTAGCTGTGCTATGCTGAGGATGAAAAGTTTCAGCTCAGATGCAGAGACAGAGTTAGCCTTCTGGTTTGTTTTTTTTATGAAGCCTTCACATCTTGTGTGACTTGAATGTGTACCAAGATGTGGAAATTGCTGCTGAGAATAAACAAAGGAAAAGGAAACAGGGAGAGCTAAGGAAGATTCACTTATTCTGAAAATGTTTTTCTTGAACTGTTTTCTCACTATCCCTGACATGGGGTAGAATCACAAGTATGTCTCCACGGATGGCTGTTGAGATCCAGCTGTTGTGTATCAGCATTGCAACCAGAGCCTTCTGAATGATAAAATACCACCAGGGTGGATGGTAGATGCATGTGCACTCATCCCAAAACACCATTGCAGTCCAGCAGAAGCATTTCAGGAACTAGGTTTGTGTGTTTAAAACAAGTATAAATGTTTTGTTAACCACAGAATCGTATAAGCATAGAATCTTCCAGTTGGAAAAGACCTCTGAGATCATCGAGTCCAACCGCACCCATCATCTGCTAAACCGTGTCCCTTAAAAAACCATCTACCCATTTATTAAACCCCTCCAGGGATGGGGACTCAACCACTTCCCTGGGCAGCTGTGCCAGTGCCTGAGTAGAATATAAAGTCTAAAACCACGTAGGTAAATATTTTCATTAATAAGCCATTTCTGAAGAGAAAAAAAACCTAATCCCTGTAGCAATTATGAAATTACCTAAATGTTCTCTGCCACTCTTGTGAAAAGTCCTGAAAGATATTGCAGGGTTTTGTATGACCCCACTGGCATCCCAATGAACAGTATTTCTGTTAGTATGAAGGAACCGGTATGAAGATACCAATCATGACCAAAGAACTGACAGAATTATTGCTGGAGAAGTAAAGAGCCAATGAATGCAGTATAAATGTGTGATTCAAGCTCAGAAAAATACATGTTGTTTTACATCATAGTATGTGGAAAGGGAAACGTCACAACACAAGTATTTTCTGCTGCAAAAAGCATTTTGCAGCTTATTTTCTTATTCTAAAAAATGATGTCCTTAATATTGTCCTTCCAAGCACGATGGCGAGTCAACTGGTCCCTCTAGTTTCTCCCAAGTCTTACCTATATTTCATCACTCCTCAGCTTCACACCTAAACACAGTCTCCATTCTGACCTTTCAGACTGATTTCCTTGCAGTTACTCTGGGAAAACCAACATGTCATCCTCTAAAATCTGTTTTCTGCACTGCATCATCAGACAATCAGAGTCCTGCATTACCTGATTGATACAGAGACTGGATTTAGCAGGCAGAAGGCAGACACAGCTGATGTTGCCATCAACTTACTCTCTAAACTTCATATCTTTGGTGCAAGTCACTGCTTTTAAGCACTAAAAACAATGAGTAGGGTGAGTATAAATCAGTTCTCACCCTTGTAAAATATTAAATATGTTTGCAGGATCATCCACTTTTAATCTGTTTTACTCGAGTTTTACCTTCTGTTTGTCTGTCTCTGCTCTTAGGGTGGAAAAAGTAAAAAGTAGAAATCCTCTCAGTTTGGATCATGCAACTGCCTTCTTCTGGCAGTTGTCTCCAATGTGCACCTCTGTGAAAGTTGTCATGGTGACTCCAATTCAGGAGCAACTGTGTTTGAGGAGAATTTCCAACCCTGCTGGATGTGGGAAAACAGGTACAGAAATTAAAGGAGTGCATACCCTGGGATGAGAGTCGGGGAGTTCTGCTGGTCCAGGCTGGAAGTGGGGCTGGAGGGTGAAGGATGTTGGTTGCACACATTTAATTAATGCATTACAGTCCCCTCTGTCACTTTGCTTTGCTCCTCAGCTGTTCTATGAAATTATAAAATAAGTATATTTTTGTATGATTAGTGGAAGACCAGAGTCCTAGAGATAAACAACTTACAGTAGAAGTCCTACCAACATTTGGCTCAGCATTTCACAGGATTTATTTATAGGTAAGACTTGTTAGACAATATTCTCTATGTTTTTTAATCTTTTTTGGTATTTTTGGTGGTTTTTTTAACATTGATTTGCAGAGGTATATCTTTAAATTTTCCATGTTTTGTTCTTTATTATTTTGTTTTGCAACTTAATAGCCTGTGAATTTTGTTCCACTTGGTAGATGATTGGCAGAGCTTTGGATTAAAAACTGCTGTTTGCCAGAACATTGTTGCAAAGAATAAGACAAGACAGGAAATTAGTTTAAAAAAGCCATGAGTAACAGAAAAGGTTTGGGTTTTTTATTTTTCCACTGATACTGTTCTGCTGGTGCTGACCTTAGTCCAAATTTTTATGTAGTTCTAACTTCTCATTAATAAAGTTCTTTTTAAGAACAGGCAACATCTTATTTCTCTGACAGAAAGTAATGGTGGTGCCACTTTATTGGCTGTTTGAAAGAAAAGACAGGGATGGAAAATGCGTGTTGTAGGTCATATTACTGGTGGATAAGTTCTCTATTGTACCTTCAGGGAACAAATGCTCTTTAAATCTTTGAGAGTATGGCCAATATTAAAGACCACCCTACAGAGGGAGCTGGGAGGTTAAAGCTTCCTAAGAATAGGATTTGTCTGGGCCACCATCATGTGACTAAGAAACCCAAAGGATTATGGGCTCCTTGGGTGCTATGGCTACATCTGCCACGCTTCCAGCAGCTCAGAGGAAGAGCAGGGAGCAAGAGGTCTTCAGTGGCCTCACCCTACAGAACGATCATAATGCCCTACACCCTTAAAACTTGCAAAATATTTCCCCTTAGAGGTTAATGAGACTTCTCAGTGGTGAAATGATGTCCCAAAGAGCCTCCACTCTTTGAGGCTTCCTCCACTTTGTCTTGCATTGAGATGCTAAGCACTTCTGTGCCATGATGTCTCCTGATCTACCAACAACCCGCTGTGAAACAGCAGTGGCCACCAGAGCAATGTCAATTTGGAAGAGCAGGCAAGTAATGCAAAGCCCATCAGCTCCATACGAAGTGCTGCTGTGAAACTGCATGTGAGGAGGAAGTTTTATTACTCCCATAAGAGCAGCACTCAAAATAAGAGAAGATAGCAAATGCATTAGCAAGCTACATAGCCAAAATTCACCTTTCATTGAATCATCTGGCTGGAAAAGACCTCTGAGATCATCCAGTCCAACTGTCCCTGTCCCCTCACTAAACCATGTCCCTAAGAAACTCATCCACCTGCCTTTTAAACACCTCCAGGGATGGGGGCTCCACTATCAGTCCACTCTGGGAATCAGCAAATACTCTTATATTCCATGAGAATTGCTTATAGGATGGTTCACATTATCTAGATAAACAGTGAACAGATTTGCATTGACAACAACGAAAGGGTCAAGACATTTGTTATTGTGTTCAGGCAGAAGCCAGAAATGTGGAGTATAAAGCAAAGCAAGGAAGCTCTTTTGTGCTACTTGCAATTGAATTCCTCAAATGTGATTACCCTTTTCAGCAATACTGTAAAACCTTTCCTTCCATTACCTAGCAGTGTGGCTTCATAGACTAACATTTGGAAAATGTGAAGAAGTAGCTCATTCATTGGCTCCTAACTGTGGGTAAATTGTGGAAATTTGTTGGCAAGCCCTGTATATGATCCCTTTGTACATAACTTACTATGAAAGACGTTTATAGGCACAATAATGCTAGTCCAGGAATTATAGGATACAAGAGTGGATAATGTACTAGTAGCTAATTTATGTTTTGCTAGCTGGAATCATTCTGTGAGTCTCTAAAGTCTTTATTAGCTGAACAGAATTAAGAAAAAAGTAGATCTAAGTTTGCATTACAGCAGTTTATCCATCAGTTATTGTTTTAATAAACATGTTTTGCATTTTTTCAACTGCTTACAAATGCATTGTTAAGTACTGAATGGATAAATTAGATTGGGTGATGATATCCATTAGAAACTTCAGGCAGGATTCTGTATTTCCTATTTCCTTATTTTATCAGTTTGGGGTATTCTTGTTGTTTGTTCCAATTAGAAAGATGCCTTTCTTCTCTTTGTAATTGTGGGAAATATTGAGCAGTGGGAGTCTTAGCTTAGAGTAGCTTTACATCAGTTATTTGTACCCTGTGTTGGACTAGATTCTGTTAGCAGGCACCAGCAGACTTTCCTCCATGGGAAGAAAAACTTTCCTGCTCTCTTGACAGAATTGGCTCCTTGCAGATGTGCAACCAAACCATGGCAGAAGAGAAGTAAATGATGGAAAGCACACGCCACACCTCACAGATCTTGGCTTCCCTGTATTCCTCCTCAGACCGTGTAACAGGGAGTCAATCCTTACCTTCTCTAACTTTTTCTGACCTCAGCCTTGCATAAAATCTAGAATTTAAAACAAATCCTTCAATAAAACTACACAAATGTTTTCCATGCTGTGCAAGATTTTGAGAGAAAACAATGACTAATGATAAAACTTGTTGAGATAATGGAATTCAGAGTAAAAAATATGAGGTCATGTGTGCTTTATGATACAGGAAATCACAAACTCCTTCTGCACGTTTTAGGGAGAGCTGAGGCTTAAAGATCATTGTAATGAAAGTAAAGATCTTGAATGGATGAAATGATTACATATAATGAAATCCACAGTAAACAAGTGTGTTTGCAGACCTTTCTCCCATGTATTTAGTCCTGTCTGCCCCACTAAGCATTCATATTGAACTGACTGCTCTTTCCAAGGGCAGACTCAGAAGTCTTCCATCACTAAATTAAAAGAATCTAAATTACTCTGGCCTTCAAGAAAACAGATGGGGGAAAATATTGAAGAGAACTGTATAACCTAAGACAAGCCACAATGGTTTTGAATGTCAGTAAAGATATTTTTATGCTGACAGCTATACTCAGTAATTGAATTAATAATTTCATAATGTACAGGAACAGCCAGGGATGTAGAAAAATGTTATCAGTGATTCACAGTAACTGACTTTGAAACAGATTAAATAAAGGAATGTGTAAATGAATACATACATTCAGCAATATTTGTTTATTTTATTCACTTAATTATATTCACTTATATTTATTCACTTAATCAAGTGCCTAGCACTTAAAATGGTAATATTAATTCACAGTTGCATATATATAATCACAAGGAAAATCTATGTAACACATATCAATTTCATAGTGAATTATATATAATGCTTTTTGAACTATTAATTTAGATCATATACAATTAATTACTACACATTGGATTATAGATGGTGCAAGAATCTTTCACAGATTCTTGCAAATTTAAGTATGTGGAATATATACCCCATAGTTTTTGTGTGACACTGTTGTCATTAGCGGATATAATTTTATATTTTTAAAATGCATCACAACCTTTGGCTATAAATACCATATTTCATTTTTCTGACTATTAAAGGGCCAGAATCTATCAAAACTGCACAGTTCTTGATGGAAACAATTTGTTGGAAAGAAAACATTTCCACTCTTTATATTTTTAATATCCAAATTGGGAGTTTTACAGAGGTTTGGTAAAGTAACCACACATTAACGGGGGCTGGTGCCAGTAAATGCAGACTAAGACTAGATTGTATTGTGATTATCATGAGGTAACCTGCTATTCCTATTTTTTTTTCTGTCCTTTCTCTTTAATTCACTGTCTTTTTCAACCTACAACTCTTTAAAAATTTCTACATAAATGTGTCTTTCGAGTCAAAAGCAAAGAGAACAATTTGTATAGAAGAAACTTGGGTTTTTTAGGTTTTTTGACGAATAGAAAATCCAAAATAACAAAGAAGAAGCAGGAGAAAAAACTGTTCAGAACAAACAGGTTTAAGGGCAATTTGCTGAAAGTGGAAAAAGTGAGCAGAAACAGCAAAGCAAGTACAGGGAATGTGCAACGTTGGGGGGAAGCAGCAGAAAGAGAAATATAAACTGAGAACAAAATGGATTTGTAAAACTGCAAAGGAAACAAATGCATCAGGAGTACATTTTGTGGCATGATATGTGAGAGGTGTGATAAATCCCTCAGTTTATATATTCTCATTATAAGGTAGATGTGAGAGAATACATAACAATGATGAAAATAGAAATGAGTTCAATGAACATTTGAGTATTTTGAAGTGAGAATTTACACTTTCATCTGGTGAAGGTGAGTAACTACTCACCATCTGATCACTGAGTGAGAGTCATCAAAACCAAAATGGGTTTTGGGTTGCATGAATGTTCTTTAATTTCTTACATGGTGTCTTTGCTTTACACAGTGTCTTTGAGATTTTGAAAATTAAAAATTACGAAATATTTATTTTCAATACCTTCTAAAATACCTCTGGGGAGGATGGAAAAAAAAGGAAGATGATAGCAAGAGAAGAGAAATGCTTGCCAGAGCTCACAACAGATTGAAAAGTCTCTTCCCATTGCCAACATCTAAAGTGGGCTCACAGAGTGGATCATAAATTGGTTATTATGGTAGTGATCCCAGGTGAAATAACCAAGAAGCTGATAAAGAAATATATTAATAAAGGATGTTAAAGGACAAGAGTGTTTTTAACATCAACTTCATGCTGCTTAGTGAATTTACTTCTCTGTGATATATTAATTTAAAAAATCACAGTACAAGACCAGTAAAATTCAGACAAATGGATTAATAACTAGTCAATTGATTTCTCAAAGTGGGAAATATGTTTGAGCTAGTAAGGGTTAGCAGTGACAGAAGCAGAAAAAAAGGAACAAGGCTGATTTAAAAATGGATGTGATAAAAGATGTATTTGTGAATTCAGCATTGTTTAAAGGGATATTAAAGTATGGAGACCGCTTCTGGCATACATGGACTTCAAAAAGCTGGAGTCGAAATGAATGAAACTAAACCAGAAATGGTGCCATAAGAACAATTTGAAGGCTAAAGAAAATTTACCTTTTTGAGCTCTGTCTCTTTAGAATATTAAAATTAAGACCATAAGTTGACTTGATCGTACTTTACAATTAGTTCTGCTGGATAAAGCATTAATGCTTTGCCATTAAAAGACAACACCAAAGATGGTTGGGAGGGATGGAAACGTGCTGAAACTGAAACAGCATTACTATTCTTCTGAGTATGAAGTAACATCAGAACAGTCAAGATGGATTTTATGGCTTTGACTCTCTTCAGTCTCAGACCCTCAGCCCTTCCAAAAACCCTATTATTGGTTTAAGTGAAGGAGAATAACTCTGACACTTGATCATCCATGTTATGCACTGCATTAGAATAGGCATTGTGATTTCTGTTCTTAAAATATGCATTTTAGACCTTAGTAAACAAACAAAAATACTGCAATATTACTGTCATCATTAGACAAAACAGTTTAACAGAGAACATCAGATTGCATTAACAATCCCTGCATCAAACCCAATGACTTGCAGTTAGGATGCATCATAAATAACACATTAATACCATCCCACTTTGGGGAAAATCAGCAGTTAATGACAGACTTATTGCCTAGATCTAAACTGTCAAAGTGAAGCACATCCCCACCTCCCGGGTTTCAGCACATGTCAAAGAGCTATTCCATCCCATCAGGCATGGTCAGCGATTGTGTGCTCTGAGCTGCCTCCCACCTGTGACAGGAGAAGGAAGGGAGCTGCAGCATCACCAGCAATTAGCTTGAAAGATTATTTTCAGTGCTACTTTACATATTTAATTTATGACCATAAACATTCATCAGCATTTGGTACCAGGATGTCCAGGCAACATGGCACATCCTTTCTAATCGGTATCACAAAGTCTTGCTCTGAAGTGGGATCTACTTTGGAGACATCTGCCTACTTAGTGTGTTATAAACAGAATATATCCTTTTTCCTTCCTCTTGAATGTCTACATTAGTACTTTTCACTGATATATTTAAAGGACTTAAAATCAATACTGTAGCTGGATGTTTTAAGGATACCAACAGAGGAATGACGTTCCCTGCTTAAACCAGACATTATGATTAAATCTGATTTATTATCCCTCAGGTGGCATTCATGACTGGTATGCACAACAATTGAAAATGTTATTCAGTTTGTCAGCCTCTAGGCTCATACTGTTGTTTTGCCAACTGTGTAAACAGACCATGACCATTAAGGGAAATTATTTAAACTAGATTTACATCTAAGAACATGATATGTGTTGCTCACCCTGGGCAGCCTGAGATACCGAACCACAAAGTCACAAGTTAAGCTGAAAAGGGACATTCCACATGCAGGAGCTTAAAATGACTGCTGGACTATGCCAATACAGTCATAAATTCCTGAGCCAAGGAGCAGACTGAAGTAAACATTGATCCCTGACACTCATCTGCACTGCCAGCAGGATGTCAGCCTGCAGAGGCCACTGCCTCTGGCTTTAGGTGGCACAAGATGCTTGAGAAAGACCTGTGTGGTGGTGACCACCAGTTTATGAGAGGTTGGGGACACTTGGCTAGGACAAATCATTGGAGAGTCATTGTTCCCATCCACATCATGACCTGTCAATGCCATTGGCTCACACCTCAGCATCACCCAAACCTGCAGGTAACTACAGCCTGGCACTGAAATACTCTGATCGTGAGCCTGAGCTCAAGCTCAGTCACAAGCTTGGGTATCACACACACAATATCTTCATATCTTGCATATAGGCTTAGGAAGCTCATGCATTCCTGGCACTTAAATATTTGAGGGCTTGATTTCCAGATCTGTCAATCATTTAGTGATCTCAGTGATATTCACAGAGATACCAGTACTCAGAATTTTAAAAAAGTTAACCTATTAGATTTTAAGTGGCCGAATATGAATTTAATAGCTTAATTACACACAGAAAGTGCCTGGATATTTCTTCTTTAATTCTCCCTAATATTAAGGAAAGTAATGTTTTCTCATTATAACAGTAATAACTTTAGCAACATAGCATTAAGACTCAGTCATGCAATTTGCACTCTTGTTTCCAGGCATTCAGTACCACAGTGCAGTACAATATAGAAATCTCTAGAGGAACTATGCTGGGACCTGGAAATATTATGGGCTTTATCATTCAACATTTTATTGTGAATTTCATATCCTTCATCTGCCATGTACCCTGCATGCTCTAGGTATTTATTTTTACCACATAAAAATCACTGTGGAAGGACTTTCATGGGTAAATATTCCTTAAAATGATCAGGAAGTGCATCATTAAGCCTCAACATGATAACAATTTTCTACATTTATACTCTCAAACTCTTTTCTACTACTGTACCAATTATTTCATGTATTTTAACAACTTGCTTGTACAGTTGCAATATCATATTAAATTCATTACTAATGTTGCATAAAATCCTTTAGCTTTTTCATCAAGGAAGTTCTATATAGGGCCAAATCCTGATCTCCCTAGTTGTGTTCCTATCTATCTACATTGAAGTCATCCCATGAGAGAAGTAAAATTGCTTGAAAATCATTCCAGGGACAGAAAGGTTCTGATGAACATTTAGAACTTTTCAAAAAGTTCCCTATTTTGGAATCACTTTTTTCTATTTCACTTTTTAAAACACTTGATTAATGCTGTGTGTAGCACAGAACCATTATTAGAGTTACTTAAATGCATTTTCAGGGAACATTGCAAGCAAAACCAAAGAGCACTGGCTGAGGGCTGTCTGGAGAGATAGAGTTTCATGTCATAAAATGGGATTTATCACGTCAGGAACATTCAAGTTGCACTTACTTTGTTTCCAACATACTAAATGAAAATAAAGAGTCACTGGCAAGCTAGCGGTAAACAAACAATGACATCTGAAAAACAAAAATGCCCTTTCAAATTTTACTTAAGAAGTCCTCACTGCTAGGGAGAAACTTGCTGCCAAGGTACCTGTAAAACCAACCCTTAATATTTGCTGCTCCTGCACATCAGGATGAACACTGAACACTCAGGTCTCACTGTGCTGTCAGACAGCCCAGGGCAAAAGAATATGCAACACGTTGTTTATTTTCCTAGATATGTCTGTAGGAGACAGAAGACCTATTGCAAATCTTTGAAACTATGAGCTCCTCTGAGAAACAGAAGTTTGAAGAAGTCTTAAAGAATGATCATGCTTTTTTTCCTCAGAAACCCAAATATCACTCAAGAGAAGAGAAAACGTAAGAGGGCTCAATATAGCTTCTACAGAAATAGCCAACAATAGAATACTTGCTAAAATGACTACACAGCTATACAGGCAGAGAGCAAAAAATGGCTCTTTTATTTCCCCCTCCAGATTTCTCAAATTTGAACAGTAGGATGAGAAGTCTCTAGCTAGACCAGCAGCTTAGAAAGGAAAAATTCCATGAGGAACTTGGGAAGGATCAATATGTCTTTATGTGACAATATGGAAGTAACACGTTTAAATCTGAAGGCTTTTAAACGTGAAGGAAGACAGGGAGCAGGAAGAGGTGGGAATTCACATTTTTTCTTCACACTTCCACACTTTCCTGCATCTCTTTAAAAGGCAGAAAGAATTTGAGAGGTTAACAGATGCCCAGTCTTTCCATTGTTCTTAATCCACCTAAGCAAGTGATTACAGATTTTTATTCCAGGCACATGTGACAGACTGACCTGCGTGAATCTATCATCTTTGTCTGAGTATTTAAAAATGGATATGATTGGAGAGGTCTACTGTGTCAATGGGAATTAGAGTATTAATGGCATGAGGGGATGCATTTTATACAGCTCGTTATGAATTTGAATATTTAAATAATTCAAATGGTTTACAATACTTTCTACACATAACGATCACGAATATCAAGTATGAAGAGAAAAATGTTCAGGCATAATACTTGCTCTTTATTAACCTCAGTCCCTCAGCATTTCATCTTTAAAATTAAATTGTTGGGGGTGGTGTCTGAAGCTGATGTCATAGAATTATTGAAAAAATACCTATTGAATCCTATTTATTCTGTAAAATGGACGTCATTCAGACTTTGTGACAAATAATGTAACACGAGTGTAGATTGCAGCTTTTCAGATCATGGTCTGAAAGTGAATTAAAATCTTCATGAAGATTTTTTAATACTAGTGTCAGATGGTAGCTTTTCATCCCTTAATGGTCCTTAATGACAGTCTTAGCAAACAGTAAGAAAAAACAATGTCTTTTAGCTCTGTCAGCACTTTTCTTTCTGAGACACGTGCAAAGAAACCCAATATGATTCTTTTTTTTTCCCCTAAATGTAAAAGGAAGTTCAGGGGGACTTTTTCTGTCCTAATTATCAGATCACTTTCAAGAGTCTTAATGGCTCACACTCTATATGGTAAGAGCAGTGAAACAGGAACTGTGTCAAAGAGAATTTCCACTTCAGGACAGCTTGGTTATCTGCAGTATTCTTCCCATAGCTGCTACTTGTCAAATGATCTATAGTAAAGCAGGCTTTTTCTGGAAAGATATTTGCTGTACAGAGGTGAGCACAAATCAAAACTGGTGTAATACTGGCTAAACAAATAAAGCAGAGTTAGGGATAAAACAGGAGATGATGGCTTCGGTTTGCCTCTTTCCTATTTTGTTTGACAATGATGAGATTCCTCTTAGAGATTAGAAAGAGGATAGATTTACTGGATCTTAAAAACTAAACGAGTGTTAAGCAAGATGAAAGTCTAATAAGCAGCTATTGAGGTGGTCAGAGCAGAGGGCCAACCCAGAATAAAGCAAAGAGCCATCTGTGCAATGGAAAGAGTTGAAGCTGAGGTAATCGATGGAGAGGATTGAGGAAAAGGAAAGCTGAAAAAGGAAGTAGCTGAGATTTAAAAGGCAGCAGCGATGCATGCAGGGCTTAGGAATCCAAGGAAGTTTTGAAGCAGAGAAGTAGGTGCAAAGAGAGCAATGGCAGGGCTTTGTGTTCATGGGAGCTCAGTCTGAGGAGCTGAACAGGCTGGAGAGGACACATTGGCTCAGCCCCTTGAGGGAAAACAACTGATTTGATTTTCCAGAAGCACAGCAGCAAGGAGTTTAAAACATCTTGGGAGATTTGGTAACAGTCTCAACACAGGGAATAAGGGGAAGCAAAGGATGATGAATTAATTTTGTATTTGATAAGCTGCTCCTTTACATCACACTTTCATCAAATCCAAGATTTTACGTGACTCGAGAAAATGTCCCCTGGTATGGCAGCAGAAACCAATAATATTGCTCGACTATTGCAGCAGATTTCAGAGTCCAAATGTGACAACTTCAGTTACTACTGCAAAGAAGATAATTAATCAAAAGAAAGGCATAAATAGGATCAGCAATCATGCTCAGGTACATTGTCAAGGCTTGCTTCTAGCATTCTAATATTAGAAAAAGTGAAAATTATCTGGAGTGGAGTGTGATTATAGTACAGTCTTCATTTTCTCTTCAGGATTTCTTTTCTGTAATTTCTGTTTGGGGGCATGTGTTACAACTTGTACAAGATGCATGTGATGTAATACACACTGGACATGAGCCTAATTCCAGATTTGTAAATTAAACAATTTCTTATTTGCCTTACTCTGGGAAATATGGCAAAGTATGTTTATGTTTTTTGAAGTGTTCATTAAGGGATTTATATTCCACTTGACAGTACATTAGCACTAAACATTTGATTGGCTTTTGTAAGATGTTTTCCTGATATAAATTAAAACTAAGCTAGAAATTGTATTAAATCACACACAAAACCAACCAAGACAAAATCTTCAGAACTATGGCTATTGGATATGTCCAACTAACATGTATGATATTTAATTCATTCTACCTACAGCCCTTGGGAATGAAATATATTATATTATAGCCTATTATAGTGTAGCCTATTATAGTATAGCCTATTATATATTTCTAAAAAAGTCTTGCCCTACTGTCCCAAAGAGATCTTCCATCACTTTTTTCCTTTGGAAAGTGTGAATTTGCAGCAGTAGGTTTGTTTCTTTTCCTAAGCCCAGGGTTCTTGCATGCATAAATTTTCTCATTTCTCCATATTCTGGTAACAATATGTCCTATTTGACTGAATAAACTATTATCAGCCCTAGAGAGAGAGTCTCCAAGCTCCATTTCTGTGCCTGCTGTTGGTCCCCAGTCAACATGGAAAACTCTGTTACATTCGGATCCCTCTTGGTTTTTTCTAAGCCTCTGCCACCTGAAGATACTGAGCATTTGGGAGAGGTGGAATCATTTCACTGTTTTGGGGAAACAAAATGCAAGTTCTGCAAAGAATGAGGTCTCCTTCAGCTAAACAGCGTTCTGACTTATGATAAAAAACCCTGATGCAACTTTTTGTTATTGGGGTTTTGCTTTTAGAAGGAGCAAAGTATCAGAATATTTTACTTTGGAAGCATTAAATAGTTTCCTGTGGAAGTCACGTGGGGTTGACAGAGTCATCCAAATGGATCTGGGGTGGTCAGCTCAGCAGTTTTCAGACATGCTGAAAAACTGAGGAGCTGAAAACCTGTAGTGTCTGAGCTACCCACTTGCTTGTTGTGCTTTTCTACCTTGGAGGTATGGGGCAATTAGCCTGGAAACCCAGAGTCTGTAACCTAAGAGACTCAAGTATCTGAGAACCTCTCAGAAGCCAGGAAACCTGGGGTTTCCCCATTGCTTTCTACATGAAGCCTGCAGAGAGCTTTCCTGGAACATAAATAATGATCTACTGGCAGCAATACCCTGCAGCAAAGGGCACAGGAGGTGACAAGCAAGAGCATCTCCTGCTCAGCCTGTCTCTTCAGATTCCAGCAAGTGAAACTCCAGAACCCATTTTAACCTGGTCTGACCTCATATAAACTGGTGGTAACTGTTTTCTAGGAATTAAGCTGAACACTCAATCTGTAATTATCTCAGTCCTTTTTTAAGTTTTTCTCCCTTTTTTGAAAATAGCCATAATGTTCATCCTCAACCAGTCCCTCTTGTAAAACATTACCCCTCTTTTAGGATGAACTGAATTCAAAATGCAGTGCAATAGAGTAAGTTGGAAATTCTACAATTACATAAATGAAGAAGAGGAAAGTAAGAAGCTGTTCTGCAGAATCTGAGCAGTCAAAGGCAAACATTAGGAGATATAAGAATCCTTCATCCTCCTCTTTTAGCATTTAGAGTGTAGTGAGACTGTAGCAATATAAAACAGATTTTGTCTGCATATTCTTTCCCCTCTTTTTATGCTATTGCTGTATGAAATGTTCCCAGTAGATCAGTGGTAGCAATTTCCATAGGAACATGATTGTGTTTTGTATTTTTCTGTAAACTGGTGTAAAACAGCACAGAACACTGGGATTTTCCTGGTATCATCTACTGATAGCTTTCTCCTCTGCAGATAGCAGAGCAAGGATTTTCCTTGACTCCTACAACATTTCCATAGCTATTTATTTTCCCTTCTGATATCCTTGGACAGTTGAATATCTTTCTTTGCCATGACTTATCTCATTTTGTCCTCGTATATCTAGCCTTTAGTTTTATTTGTCCTTTAATAATCTGGTCACATTTTTACTTCCCTCATGCTTTGCTCTTGAAGTTGAGGCCAGTGATCATTTTGTAGTCAAACTGTTCTCTTCGTATCGTTCTGATCTTTTCTGACCAGCAGGACAGTTTGTACTCGTGCCCTTGTTAATGATTCTTCAAAGAAAGCCCAAATCTTCTTAAACCCCTGTTTCCTGAGACCTGTCTCTCAATTTCTTTACCAGTTCTCTGAGTTTCCTGGGCTGCCTTCCTACAATCTAGCATTCTAATTTTGCTCCCTCAATTTTACTTCAAAAATGTTTTCCAGATCTTCCATGTTTCCTAAAGCCTGGGAATGTGGTCTGTTTTGTTTTGGTTTTCTTTCATTTCTTCTCAAATATATTTTTCTTCAAATAAGGCCTTTATTTATGTATTACTTGCTTAATTATATTATAATCAGTGGATCACATGAGCCTGATGGATATATTTTTCCTCAGTAGTATTCTTTTCAAGGAAATATTTAGATAGATAAAATCCTCTGTAACCTCTAACTACTGTGCTGTGTATCATTTAACCAGCTGCTCAATGAAAAGCCATGTCCTTACATCCTTAACAATTCTGTTATCCATGACCCCTCTTCCAATTTAATACTTGTTTTCCTTTTCTTCTCTAGTGTCATTCATTAGTTTCTGATTTTTCTCTGCCATTTCCTTCTAGTGTCATCTTCAATTACCCAGTTGCTGTATTATACTCCTCTGAATAGGAAAGAATAAGTTTAGAAAGTTGTAGAATCTCATTTCCACTTTAAAATCTAAGATTATCTCTGCAAGAAGTGAACTTTAGAATGGATTTCAAAATTTTTTCAACACGTTAAAAACATCAATACCTTACTCTTTTTACCTATAATAGTGTTTTTATTTTTATGTCTTGCATATCTCAGTGCTGTGCTGCTGTTGTACCACAAGTGTGCTTTTAAGTAACATTCATTAATGTTGCTAAATATTGCATATAATTATATTGGTACCACTATTTGCAATTTAGCCAACTGACCTCATTTTAGAAACTATCAAGGTCTTTCTAGGGACTATTATTTCCTATCAGAGCATCCAGGCCACTATTCTGAAACGCTTTAATCAGTCTAGATTAAATGTCCTCTTCTCCACAAAGTAAAAAAATAATCATTGTAAGAGAGAAGAGGAGAAAGACAACATTTGAATATCATTGGTTATCATCCAGCAGAGCTCTGGTATCTACTTAGCTGGATAATGAAATACTATGTATAAATCAATAAGCCTGTATTCACATTTCACATATTCCTAGCTCAAGACTTCCATTCAAATTTTTAGGTATAGACAGAATCCACTGCTGTTTTAAACTGATGAAACTCTACTGAGGCTCCCAGTTCAGCTGAGGATCTTGATGTAAAACTGAATCTATACTAAACCAATTAGGATTCTTTTTCTTTCTACCTTGGGTAGTTTAGATTTCCAAGAAAATTTTTGCTGGTGTCTTATTCAAATTAGGATTGTTAATTGGAGTGAAGGTTAACATCTCACATATGAATGTACAGTAGAAAATTGCTGTGATTACCAAGAAGCATTTATCCTGGCAAATTGTTCCTCATTTGTGAACAGAAATTTACAAAACTGCATATTTAAAATCTAGGAGATATTTAGAGGAATAATATATTGGCTCAAAATGTGCACATTCTGGAACCTATTAAAATATTTTATATATTTTGTGAGAGTAAACTCATTGAATGTCATTCCTTTTCTTGCAAGGTTCTGAAGTTACTTGCAGTTGACATCGTTAGCTTGATAACATAAATATATTCTGGGTTTAAAAGTATTCTCAAGAAAAAGCACATTGCACTCAATGGAAAATCCATTCTGTCAATCAACACAGATTGTTTAATCTCAGCTGAAAGAAGATGGGAGAGAAAAGTCTTTATTTTACCTTATGATTACTTTGCCTTAACACTCTGCCCTAAAGCAAAAAAAATTCAAAGAAAGGCGATGAAAAATAAGAGTGAAAATGAATCACCAAATGAGTTACAGAGTAATCACTGATGGAAGAACAGAGGCTGATAAAGGTAATAACATTTCACTGTCTTCTTAAAAGAACCTGAAATTAACTGGTAAATACTAAATCCAAAAGATAAATCTAAGATTAAAATAATATATCTACTGTTCCATAGAGAAATTTTAGTTTCTGTAGACAAATATTATATACAGTTGAAATAAATAATTTCAGAATATTATACACTAGGAATGCAGAAGCAGCCAAACTCCACTCAAAACCTTATGACTGGCTGTGCTCAGGTAGCAACACCGTGTACTCCTTTTAGGTAGTTGTAGAGAGCAATGAGGTCTCCCCTGAGCCTCCTCTTCTCCAGACTAAACAGCCCCAACTCCCTCAGTCGCTCCTCATAGGGCTTGTGCTCCAGCCCCTTCACCATCTTCGTTGCCCTCCTCTGAACACACTCCAGCATCTCCACATCTCTCTTAAACTGAGGGGCCCAGAACTGGACACAGCACTCAAGGTGTGGCCTGAAATAGCTTGCTTTTCCTGGAGAGATTCTCATTTCTATTAGATGAGAATTCCTGACATCCCTAACCACAAACTCAGATCAACACCAGATTCATGCCTTAAGTTTTCTTTAACAAGCATCAAGGCACTCTTGGATAAACTGTAAACACTGCCTGCCCAGCTACTGGGATCCAAAGATCATAGAATCATAGCTAAGATGCTGGCTACAGCTTCATGAACACAAAATATTGCTTTCCAATAGATATCTCTACATGGTTGATAAATAGCTAGTTTTTTATTAAGTATTTGTTTAAATTTAAGTATTTGTTGCCTACATGGTATACATCAATCACGTATTTCGCCTCATGGATTCCTGGCTTGTTCACACTTATCATGGGAGGAAAGCGTCCATTTGAATTAGAATTGTGATGCTCTGAGTTCCAGCTGAGTTTAACTGAAAGCTGAAATACAGTTATCTTTATCTTTTTGACATTAATAGTTCCTAAATACTTAATAGGTAGCTGAAAGCTTACCTGCAAATTCTCATACACAGTTTTTATCATAGAATCACCTGAGTGGGAAGGGACTCAAAAGGACACTCCCAACACTCACCCCATGTGACTGAGGGCATTGTCCAGATGCTTCTGGAATGCTGGCAGAGTGGGTGCTGGGACTGCTTCCCTGGGGAGCTGTTCCAGGGCTCCACCACCTGCTGGGGAAGAACCTCTTCCTAGTGTCCACTCTAACCCTCCCTTGGCACATCTTCCTGCCATTCCCTTGAGTCCTATCATAGGTTGCAAGAGAGCAGAGCTCAGCCCCTGTGTCCCCTCCCTCCCTTGGGAGAAGGCACAAACAGCTCTGAGAGCCCCTCTCAGTCTCCTCTTCTACAGCTGAACAGACCAAGGGACTTCAGCCTCTCCCCACACGCCTTCCCCTCCAGACCCTTCCCCAGCCTCGTGGCCTCCTCTGGACACTCTCCAGTGCTTTGATGTCCTTTTTACCCTGTGGTGCCCCAAACTGCCCCCAGTGCTCGAGGTGGGGCCTCCCCAGAGCAGAGCAGAGCAGGACAATCCCCTCCCTCTCCTGGCTGGCGATGATCTCTTCGGTATGTTTACACCTTTCAGGTAATGATGCACACAAATATGTGTCTGTACCTGGAAGATTACATTCTGGAAGAAAAGACTGTTTTCATTCTTTTTTGGAATACCTCATAAATTCCAAAAGAGTTCTGAAACTTATAATTCATATTTTGATCTTGCTGCCACCCAGCTTAGTGTCACCCACAAGCTTACTAAGGGTGCACTCCATTCCTTCACCCAGAAATCTGTATCTTTACACATCTTTATGATACGCATCTTTATTTTCATTAGATTAAAAATTCAGTTTCTTTGCTGTGTTAGCGTGCTGCACCATAACTGTGACAGTGACATAAGAACCAAAGCAAGCAGGAATAAATTCCATACTCCAAAGACATCCCCCACCAATACACTCTCCCTACGAGGGTGCTTGTGCAGCCAGTTCTCAGCTCTTTACAAAGAAGCACAACAAATTTTGGATGACACTCATATATCAGATATGTGATCTTAATTTTTCAACATGTTCTTGGCAGCTTCAGGTACACAATAAAAGTGATTTTTCCTGTACTGACTTCATAGTATTATTTGGAATCCAGCTATGAGATCAGCCTCCAGTTTTGTGGTATGAATCCTCTGTAGATATGAGACAGGCAGAAGCTGTGAGCTTCCCAGTCTTACACGAAAGAAATCTGTACTGTGGCGTGGCCTAGAGATTAAGAAATAAATTTATCACTTTTGTCCTTAGAACAATCAACTTTGATTCAGCTTCAGCTTTAGTTTGACAAATTTTGACTGTTTCTTATACAATATTTCTCATTGCAAAGGGAAGGTAATGCAATAAATTCCACTCCCTGTACTTCTCTGCTTATTCCAAAAGAAAAAGGGGACAATAATGAGAGAATTCAATAAGTAGCTCTGATAGAAGATAAATGTGAATATTGGTGCCTGGGCTTCTGAAGGAAGAACATATGTAAATTGATTACAGGCCTTATTTCATATTTAAAGTGAGAAATTCTGATTGTGACTTCTAAAACTGTCTCTGGTCTCTTGTTGGCTGCCGAGAGATTTGGGTTATGGAGCACTGCACAGAAATAAAGAAATATTTAACCAAGCTCCTCATATCATCCATCAGTCTCTGACATGTACGCTTTTACTTTCTTACAAGAAGCAGGTTGGATGATTGTTAAATTCATTCCTTATTTTGCTAACATCATGTAGAACCAAGAGCACATTTAAAATTGTAGCTATTACTTTATGGAAAGAAATCATAAGGTATTTGATGCACTATAGGTCAGGTATGCTATTATTAATTTCTTTTTCCTGATTACATGCACTTAATATATTTTTTCAGAGTGAGAAAGGGAATTACATAGATAAACGACTTAAATCCCCCCAAAACTCTCTGTTAGGTAGCTGCATTTACTGCCATCCAAAAAATTGTATTAAACAAAATTGAAAAATTCTTTAACTCTGTCCTTATCCAGTTGCTTTTTCAATCACTAAGCATACATTGCTTGAGCAGAAGAAAATGTAAATCAAGATTCATTTAAATTTGTAATGAAAGGCTACGCTGGGGCGTGAGTCAGACTGTAGATCTCTGTTTCAGCTGTGACTTACCCAGACAAATGGACCCGTGGCTTTCTGGTTGTTCATTAAATTTCACTGATAATATCATAGAATCATTAAGGTTGGAAAAAGTCTCTAAGTTCATCCAGTCCAACCATCAGGACACATTTGTCTAAGCAGAGTAAAAGCCATGAAGTGTAACTTTTTACTGTTACAGAAATTCTGTGGCCATCTTGCACGGCTGAAAGAGGCAGTAATTCATTCCATTTTCCATGAAAAAAAAATCAAGACTTTCCTTTACTATCACTATAAGTCCATAGAAATAAAAAGGCAACTATTTCAATAGAACATGTAATATTTGGAGAGAGACAAAAATTAAATAAGGACTTTTGTGTCCTTTCCATTAGAAATCAAGCACTCCTCAATGTCCACATAATATTTTATTCCTTCTCAGGGTTAAAATCTGCCCAACTGCTAAAGCTGCAATAGCTATGACAAAAGAAGAAGTATATTCTCATCTCATTATGTAAAAACAAGGGCAGGTTGAATGGAAATTTCTTGAAACTCCTAGTTTACACCATTCTATTATGACAATTAAAAAATACAAGTAACTGGCAAAAAAAAAAGTTATGTCCAGACTGGAATTCCATTGGACACAGAGGATCTCACACCGATTTTTAAACTCCTTTGTTCTCCTTTTTTGCCCAACATGCAAGTTTGAACTCCATAATCATGAGCAACTATAGCACAAGGCAGATGGTGTGTGGGTAAGCCAAGAAATGTGTTCCTTTCTAGGCACTGGTGGGAAAAAAGCTACCTGGGACTAATCCACAAGAGAACTGCTTTCAGTGATACAGTTTGATTTGATCTCAGTTGTGAACTCTTAAGGGTTCATCTGCTCTTCATTTTCATACGTGCCAGTGTGAGGGGGAACTGTTAAAGTGCAGTAGGTTTGGCACGGCCATTCCGAGCGCGGCAGCGCCGTGCCAAGAGTGCTCCAGAAGGGGTCATTTGCACTTAATAAGAAGGTTCCTTTCTGCCAAAGGATGGATTTGGAAGGAAAAGAGACTTCATGATCACCACAGGCTTCCACAATCAATCGATTTATGCTGGGAATTCTTACACCTTGTGACCCATCTGAGAATTTAATGGCACATTCCAATTCTCCTCCCCTCTTTCCGTTGCAATGTTGCCAAACCTCACATCAGCTCCAAGCACCTCAGCACAAGGAGCAATTATAGATATACAGGATAAATAATATGATGGGGTATCCTGGAATATTTAAGTCAAGTCCCAGGCTGTGGGAAAGAAGGATTAAAAAAAACTTTTAAAAGCACTCACTTTAAAACCTTGAAGAAAAGAGATAAATCCAGATACAATTGGTTGTAATTTGCAATAGTCTCTCCATTGCTCATTCCCCCCCCCAAGTTTACTAACATTAATGGTAATTAGTTTAGGTTTAGGGGACTGTCCATACCAAATTATTTTGGGGCTGATTCTGGGTAATTGGATTAATATGGATTCAAAATCTACATTCACAAAGGTATTTAAGCAACTGGTACTGTGGCAGAAATGTTGGTACCTGAATAAACAACTGTAATTAGTATTTCAATTACACTGTGTTCCTGAATAATTACACATTTTACAAAAAAAAACCCCTGCCTCTCCTGAAAAGGAAAGATCAAACTCTCCTGGGAGAAAGGAGGAGAGAACAGCCCATAGAGAATTCAGCATTAAGCTGTCAGATGAGTCTTCACATCCTGTCATGCCAAATTTCTCACAAAGCCATGACCATCATCTCAATAGCTCACCTAATGCTTTGCTGCAACACATCCCTAAAAAACCAAGTACAAAGAATGCAATTTGCACCAGAAGCTTGTTGAATATTATGTTGAAGGATGCGAGTTACATCCAAGTGTACTTGAATTTATTAAGTTGCAGTCTATAATCATGAGACAGTTTGATGGAGCTTTTGTTTTATGGCAAGAAAAATAGAAGACATTAGTGCTCTTCAACAAGAGGTAAGAGAGATGAAGTCATTAGCATTTGCACAGCAACCTTGTCAATAGAGTGATTTAGTAACAAGTTTGCATCCTCTTTAATTATAAAGTTCACAGAAACATCACATTACCTGAAAATAAAAAGACAAATTCTCTCCTAATGTAGGTCTACTGAGGGCTATTTCCACGGATAATTTGACTCTAAATTCTCAGCTCCACTGACTACAACAAGCTGCCTAATTCACACAATTATTTTAAATTAATAGGTATCTGTTGCCCAAACAGCAAGAAAGGGTTGCAAGAATTTTGAGGGGACAATTCCCATCCAGGAAAGTTAAATAGACATTTATTCCCACTTCAACCATTTAGATCTTCAAGCAGTTCCAGTAGGTGTGCAGGAGCTGAGGGCACAGGAGGTGTACAGTGCACATCTTTGCTATGTGAGAGGGAAGGGAACAGACCAACCACGTGAGAAAGCTTAAAGAAAAGCTTAGCCAATGTCTTTTGAGAGCTCAAGGGAGACAGGGCAAGCAAAGGGAAAATCTGAAGAACTGAAGTTCTTCCTAGATTCAGAGGTCAAAGACTGGGTTATGAATAGCAGACTGAAAAATAGTCTGAAAAATATTTTGGCTCTTTTAAATATATCTGTATCATCTTTTTATAGCATATTCTGATCACATGGCCTGCAAATAGATATCAGTTTATCTTTGACCTACTGGATGAGAAAATCCAAGCAGAGAGCAGCTCAAAGAAGGGCAGGACAAGGTAATCTCTGCAAGATCAGATGAATTACTGAAAAAAAGTGGGGGAAAATCATTTTTTTAATGAGATAGGATTTATCAAATGCAGACACATTTTCACATTGACATGAAAAAAAGGTGATAAATGAAAATTGAATAGTTTTACCTACTTTTTCCAGATGTGCAAAGTATTATTTTTTAGCATGGCCTTGCTACTCTGTGTAATTAAGGGGGGAGTAGAAAATGGAGTATTTTTAAAATACGCCCCACAGCCCAAACTGCAAGAAATGCTTGTAATTCTTGGTTCTCGAGGAAGCTGAAGCTTAAGCTTAGTCCTCCTTCCTACCTGGCTTTTTATTCACAGCACCTACCTAGGTTGTAGAAACTTTGACAGCTTAACATTTTCTGACCCTAAGAATTGCAAAATTTAGCCATTCTAAATTTAAAAAAGGAATTAATGCAGAATAATTCTATAAAATAATTGAAAATTTATAAAAAATGTTGCTCAGCATGATTAATGTATGGTCTTACATATAAACTGCAACTCACTTTGGTTTAAAACATATATACACAATCTTCCTCTTTCTGGAATTATATACATATTTGGGGTTTTTTAACACATTGCAGCTGGCAAATTCTAATTTAAGAAAGCAAAGCTTGGAATTAAGATCTAGGTGTGTCATTGTGCCCTTAATTCAAGCAGGATGCAAAATTAAGGCAAATATTGGCACTGCTATATTCTATTGTTATTTGTAGAGAAACTGCAACCCCAAATGCAGCTACAGAAAAGAGAGATATATGAATGTCAGCACTTGAAAAGGCTTTGCAGTGTAAAGAACTAGATTTTACAACCTTATTCTACCCATGATTAGGAAAGGCAGCATCTCCTCCTCTGAGTGACCCTAATGAGATGTCTATCAAGGCTTTTGAAGCACGTGCTTGCACGCAAGAAAGCATGCAGTGTGGCAGTGCTCCTCCGTGCCTCAAGAAATGGAAGGGGGCAGAAATCCAAAAGGCTTGGATGCATCTTATACATCACCACAATGGTCAGGATTATCTCTGGGCACAGGCAAACCAGGCATTACCAAGTAGTAGCTATTGGCAAGTTGGTTCTGTTGCTGGTTTGACCCTCCAAGTCTTGGTTTGGCCCTCCAAGTCTTGGTTCTGCCAAAGCCTTGGAAACCCACATTAGAGCTTGATGGTGCTGGCATTGGGGTTGTATAACTACTGCTAGGTAAGGAGGTCCTAGTTATCTTCAGAGGTGACCAATTCCCACTGTTCCATTAACAGTGGTAAAAGCAAGAAACCAGAAACAAGAACCAGAGTTTCCAGTACTAATCTCAGTTCCTCCTCCACATTCTTTCACAAGAATTATCTTCACCGTGGCCACCCATCCTTTGAATCCACTTGTGTCATTTAAGATTCTCTGAGCTGGTTTTGGAGGTCACACTCACACATGGTTGTGCAGGGAGAATTCACCTTACTGGGTAGGTAAGGCATGACAATTACTCCCCTGCCTCCCAGGCACCAGAAGAGGCTCTCAGGATCAGTGCCTCAGAAAACCAGACCCCCAGTACTCTGCTTTAAAGTAATGTCCTGGTACTCCAGTCCTTACATCCAAAAATGAGGTGCTGTGAAAGGGGGCTTCCCTTTATTGAGGGGAAAGCCTACACAGGCAGACATCCGTGACAGTTTGGTTGTTAATGCAGTATTTTAAGGAAGATAACAAGGCCATTTAGCTCATTATTTCTACCAGAAGCTTAAATCTAATCTGGTGCTTTTAACTTTCAGTACTTATTCACAGCTTCAAGGTGTGTCACCACAGAACTGGCTATATTTAGACTAGGCAATTCATACACTGTGAAGAAGCGTTGGCAAATTCCAATTTTTTTAAGCTTTATCATGGTCATAATGCAACTGCTGAAATTCAGCTACGTTTTATGGATTTGTGTGCTTAGACTAAAATAAAAAAGTAGGAGGTAAGTACTGCCATGACTTTTCAAATATCGTGGAAGGTGGCTTGGCAACGGCATCAGCCTATTCCTTCAGGACTCTGAGATTCACCTCATCAGGTTCCATGCATGTTCTTGTTCCTCAAGTGGTCAAGAACCTGATCTCTTACACTAGGAGGGACATCTTGCAGTCCATCCACTTGAGAGGAGTGATAAGAGAGGTTACTGGTAGAGACTGAGGCAAAAAGTTGTTGAGTCTTGCCACATAGTTGTTCATGAATATCTAAAAAAATACCTGTATGCACGTTTGAACACGTCACATCTTCCAGTTCACAATATTTACCTGACCTTCAGTGGTAAGATGTGTTATATATATTTTCTTGTTCAGTAATGAAAACAAGGCTTAAATTATTTGCATGTTTACAGACTCTGAGAGGAGCCCAGGGTAGGAACCATTTTAAAATATGACTATGAGACTTCTGGAGGAGTCCCTTGTATTCTCCAGTGTTGGAGTCATGTGGTAAAATGGAATTATTATACAGAGTGTTCCTGCTATCTGAGTTTAACTATACTGAACAATGTGAGGTGATTACAATACCTGAAAACTATAGATAAACTGCTTCACTGAATATATGTTTGTTCTGCAGTACCTAAGATATGAGCTGCTCAAAATCCCTATCTAAATTACTGCATGGAGAATTGATTTCAGCTTAAATATTTTATCCCCCTTTTTTTTTTTTCTGTCAAAGTTACTATTTTTTCTTGTGAGATTTATTTTTCTTTCAAAGCTGAATGAAAACCAAAAGTGTCCCCAGAAATCCCAAATATTTTCACTGTGCTCGACTTCTGTAGTGCCTCATCATAACTACTGTTTGTTTTCTTTCTCTCCTCATTCACACTCCTTGCTATGAATGAACTTCCTCCCTGGTTTGCTTCTCCCAAGAGCATTGTAAGATTGCTGTGACTCAATTGCTCACTTCTACCCTCATTGGAGAGGAGACCACAGCAAATCAACATAAAACACTGGTGGAACCCAGTGCAAACCAAAGCAGGGAGAAGGCAGTCAGCCTAAAATTCATATTTCATGTATTTGCCCTTGCGTTATTTTTCTTTGAAGCTCTTGACATTCAGAAAAGTTTTCTTGTGGAAAATATGTGCATTTTGAACCAGACCCTGTTTTACCCACGAGCCCAGGCTATGAAAGATTTCATAACACAGGTGTGAAGGCTGTCAGTGTTCTGCTACATTCATTGTGCTGCTCGACGCGTCGGCCGTTTTCCTTCTCGGGGAACAAGCGAGCTTACAACAACTTTCTTTTATTTCTTTAAAAAAAACAATCTGTATGCAACATCACTACCAAATTATGCAAATTACACTGTCACACAGATCAGGCTGACAGTTCTACAGAGACTGGAAATTGCCAAAAGATTTCTACCTCTAAGTAGGCAATGCCATTACAATATGGCTTTGAGCCACTTTGCCAGGTTGCCTTACCCTGAAAGACCACCACTTTGATAGACTTTCATTTTAAAAAGATGTGCTAGGCTTGGAGGGGTTTCTTGAATTATTTTTTTTGTCTACATATGGCATGCAGTGCTTAGACTTGGAGGCAATGACATGAAAAACATCCTAAATTAACTAGAAGCAACTCACCATGTGCAGAAAATTGTCAGACTGAGCTGCAGGTCCTGGCACAGATGGGCTGCCAAATACTTGTCACAACACATGGCAAATCACCATAGTGTATTTCAGATAGAATAGTTAGTGAATCAAAATAATTAGCCAAGCTATTTCATGGCAATGAGTTAAATTACATTAATTCCTTTCCAAGTAGAGGATATAAGCTCGAGCTACCCTTTTTCTTGTTTGTGTGGTCTACAAAAAACCCAATTGTTCAACTTAAGCCGATTCCTTCTATGTCAAAATGTCTTCATTTTAGTTATGCATTCCAAGAAGCTTTAGAATGTGGAAAGTGCTCTGGTGATATTTCACAACAGCACAATATTTGAGCAAAAACTGTGCTTACAATTGAATGTATTGAAAAAATGAATATTTGATAAGTTGTTGTGAAAACCCAGATTGGAAGTTTGTGTGTGCTAAATATATCTAAATATCTGTATTTATAATTATGTGTCTATGTTTACACCTATACCTAATCTAGATCTATATAGAAGTAAACTGTTTAATCACCCTGATATACCAGTGGGATTTCTAGCAGCTTAGATAATTCAGTCTTCAACATGACAAAACAGATCAAGATAAACCAAACTAAAATTGATGATTTCATCAAGGCCTGCAGTAGGATAGTTAACTTACTGTATGAAAGCATGCAGAAAACCCATTTGTCAATTTGAAAGCACCAGTATTACACTGCACACACCAAAATTCCCTAGTGTAAAACTAAGCAAAATTCTATATGTAAAAGTGATGAAAAGAAAGCAAAATAATGAAGCAACTGAACCTGACAATCTGTGTCGATATTGGTGATTGAGACTGAGATTTTGCAGAAGCTCCATTTGTAGAGTTTTTCAGCTGCTATTACTGCTGTCATCTTTGTTTAATCATTAGGTAGAGTTAAAAAATGTTAGTTTCAGTAACAGATAATGCATAGGTTCTGCTGACAAAGCTGAAATGTTTCTGGTTTTCAGTTGTATCTTGCTGTGACAGGCAGTTTTAAGGCAAGGTGACTTGCTCTGCTGGCTCTATCTACTGTATCTTATTTTTTTTGCAGCAAACATAGAAACTACCCTGGGAAGCCTGACTTATGTATTCCCTAGGGTATTTTCAGCCAGAGAACCGATAAGCAGCTGGTAAATTAAGTGTAAATCATCTCTAAAGTTTTCATTTTTAGAAGGAAAACCTAACTGCATTTGTGTTTATTGTACGAAGTTTTCAAGAGGCAAGAACCTTCTCAGTTTCCACATAGAGTAACTGTTTTCACAGTGGCTGGTGGGTTGGTAACTGTGAACAGTGAAGGGCTGCAGGCCCAGCCCAAGAGAAGAGCTGAGCTGCAGCACCTGCTGAAAGACTGAGTCCTTCTCTAATCCACAGAATGACAGTAAGGACATTGAGCCCAGTGCAGCTGACAGGTGTCACAGAATCATCTGGTTGTTAAAGACCTCTGAGATCATCCAGTCCAACCATCCCTGTCCCCTCACTAAACCATGTCCCTAAGAAACTCATCCACCTGCCTTTTAAACACCTCCAGGGATGGGGACTCAACCCCCTCCCTGGGCAGCCCTTCCAGGGCCTGAGAACCCTTTCAGGGAAGAAATGTTTCCTGATGTCCAGTCTGAACCTCCCCTGGTGCAACTTGAGGCCATTTCCTCTCATCCTGTCACTGTCACTTGGGAGAAGAGACCAAGACCCCCTCCCCACAGCCTCCTTTCAGGCAGTTGCAGACAGGGATGAGGTCTCCCCTCATCCTCCTCCTCTCCAGCCCAAACACCCCCAGGTCCCTCAGCCTCTCCTCGTAGGCCTTGTTCTCCAGCCCCTTCCCCAGCCTCGTTCCCTTCTCTGGACGCGCTCCAGCCCCTCAATGTCCTTCTTGGAGTGAGGGGCCCAGAACTGCCCCCCAGTGCTCGAGGTGTGGCCTCCCCAGTGCTGAGTGCAGGGGCACAATCCCTGCCCTGTAAGAGAATAAACTGGGAATCAGGTAGTGGCTGGGAGTACCTAAGATTCAGATTCACCTTATGACTTGAACACAGCTCAGGCCAACCAAAATAAAACATAAGACAAAAATAAGCGAGATGCTGCACTGCAGCTGAGCTTTCCTAGTTAAGAGGTGAAAAAAAAAAAGAGACAAGCAACCCATAAATCTCAGGGGCCCTGTGCTCGCCTGGAAGTGTTGCAGTAAATTTATCATTGTTACATAACCCTAGAAGATTTCATTGGCTCTGTTTTCACTGGCACGAACATTTTAAATGAAAATTAATGCATGCATTATGTAGACCAGTCTACTGCATGTAAGCACCTGGTGGGTAATTCCCAGTTGGGGATTTCTTTTTCTCTATATTGAATTATTTCTTTAATAGTTTAAAAATAGCAAGTGGGTTATATAACTAATAAATGAAACCAGAGACAAATCCTAGCCTTAGGCACTGCGTAGAAGGGATGGTAACTGTCAGCCTTGACTCCCTGCTTGTCAAACACTGAATAGGATGTTAACTCCTGAAAAATTTACAAGCTTGGAAAGGTCACGGATATGGGTGAGTCAGTGTTGTTGTCCTGATCCACAATAACAACCTCTGTGGTAGCCAAATATTTGATCTGTACAAATTAAGGTGTTTACATGTGCCCACTATAAATCACTGATAAAAGTCCAGGGTGGCAACCATCCAAGGGAACAGGCTACTGTTCAGCCAGTTTGCACTAAATGGGCAGAAAGTTCAGAAGGAAGTATTTCTTGGTCACCACGAGATCTCCTACCACCGTTTCCAGTTCAGGAGGTAATCCCAGGGCCATTTCTTTGCTACAGAATGATCTCTTAGCGCTGCCCTCATTTGCATGGATTTCAGATCCCTAGAGCACTCAGCCCAGGTTGAAAAGCAGAGAAATTGGTTTGCATCTTAAAATAACTTTACATTCAAGGGTTCATAAGTGTAGACTTGTTTTTCTTTGTGGACGAGCTCAAAATACCATGTATATATCCTTGGAAAAATAAGGGAGCAGCTAAGAAATTGTTGAAGGAATATATTATTAAGTCATAAAATTACTGAGGAGGTTTTCAAATCTGTCATGGATGAAAGACAACCCCCTATTGAATCATCACTATTTTTGACCGCAGAATCTGATTTATTCTTGGAGGTATCTCGTTCCATTTCTGACTCCTTACAGACTCCTTTAAATTGAAAGATCCAATAGAAATCTGTGAGATAGTTTGGCTGAAGGCCAATGTGTTTATACCAAAGATAAATTTGTGCAGGGTGGTGCAAAAGCAATAAGACAGACAGAAGACAAAGACAATGGAGATCAATTAGCTAATTAATCTTGAAGTGGAAAAATGAATCCTACAAGCCTGATTTAGCAAGAGAAATATGTATGTATTTTAAATCTAATTTTTTATTTTCTTAATTTTTTAATCTATTTTTTAATTTTTAATCTATTTTTTAATCTAATAAATATCTAATTAATCTAATAAACATCTAATTTTTAGAACTAACATCAAACCTAACATGGCACTTTTTAAAAGAATAACATTACTGATTCCTCATTATTTTCCTTTAGTAAGTTCTTCCTAATTTGACTTCTCACCAGCTCTTAAAATGAGTTTACATATTAAAAAAATGGTTAAAATTACGTGCTCATAACTGAAAATGTATGGTTTCTGCTTCTTGAAGTGTCCCTTAACTGCAATTAATGCTAGTTGAATTGGCAGAAAACAAAGTTTGTAACTGCTGCACCTCTAAAACCAATGAATTAACAGAGGACTCAGCTGTATTTGCATGCATTTGTCCACTATCAAGTAAACTCCAACTGCAAAACTTAGGAATATATATTTGCCAATATTTTAATGATGGCAGGAGCCTGGCCCAATTCTCAAATCTAGTAGTATATCTACAGGGCTGGGAGATACATTTTCCAAATGTATGCAGAGAAAACTAGACATGACAAAACGTGCATGGTGTCCTTAAAACATCACATGTCCCAGCACTGAGTGGGACTGAGCCTGTGGATTTCACCTTTCCCAGGTTTACAAATTCAGTGTTGGCCAGGAACGTGTGGCTCAATATAAAATGCCTGAGTAGCAGCTCAGAGGTTGCTCCCTGCATTGCTGTTGCTCATTGTTGTAGGGTGACTTTTACCCTGCACGCTGGGAATAGAGCAGAAAGGGAGCAAAGGCTTGTTCTGCAATCAGCAGAGAAATATTCCGAGCTCAGGGGGAAGTTAGATTTCAAAGTCATCTCATTTATGTTTCCCAGATTCATCCACTTTCCCTAAGTCACCAACTTAGACTTCAAAGGTGACACAGTGACTTTAAGGATAAAGAAAAGGCAGCACACTTTAATCAATGTAAAATATCCTTTCTATGATTTCTTTCAAACACAGGCATTCAGAAGCAGTTATAGAATTTCTGTAAACCCTCTGTTCACATTTGGAAGCCGAGGATGGGGATACATTTCAGTGTGCTGAAATCTGCAGAATGAATTTAATTTGGGGAGGACAGTTGGCTGCTGCTTGGAATAAACAGCTGAAAATTTATTAGAAAAATGTACTGCTCAAAGCATGAGTCATAAAGGTAGTCTAAAAGGGAGGTTTGCAGCCCTCCTGAGCCGTTGGCCAGTCTCATGTTTGAACTCTCCACACAGCAGCCTACATTTGCTGGATTACCCAGTGGTATCTATAGAAACTGTGCACTTGCGTATTCTGATCCAAAAATAAACAAGTAGGACTACTGCTTTTTACCTGTCTCTTTCAAGAAGTTGCAAGAAATAGCTCTCTCCTTCCCCTAAAATGAAACCCAGAATGTTCCTGAATATTCCAAAGCGTTCAGTAATATTAAAAGGCCAGTTCCAGCTCACCACAGAGCACTCACAGAAACGTCTCTCATTATTTACACGCCAGAAAAAGCTAATTTAATTTTTCTGCATTCAAAGTCTTTATTACCCAGTAAATGTACTGTAATTTCACACTGAAATAAAAAAGACTTTCCTAATTCAACAATGATTTAGCCAGATAATTTTAATTTAAAAAATGAGCAAATGTGATTCTCTTTTAATTCTTTCTCTTATTTTCCTGCTATCATTAACTCCTTAGAATAAGAATATTAAGAACACTTAAGAAACAGCAAAATTCCCGTGGGCATTGGAATGACACCCGAGTTCCTAAAAGACTCGGGACAGATCAAAATAAGAATCATGCAAGTACTCAATCATAGTTAGTTAAAAACACCAGTGGGGAGGGGTGAGGGGGTGGCAGGAAGAACAGAGATTGTTTCTAAGCTCTACAGCTTCCTTAATAATTTGGAGTTTTTCTTGATGTCAGTGAAAGAGCTCCTACCTCTACTATTAAAGAGGACAATGGGGTTCCTAACCCTTGCAATCAAACCATTCTGTCAGAAAACTTTTTGTCCTGCCTACAGGGATTAAATTCAATTGTTCTCATCACTTTAATCCAATACAGTAACATTTTTTATTAAAACACATACAGAATCCTGGAATCCAGATTTTAATTCCTATTTGCCTGCATCCCCCTACATGCAGTTCTGTGTCCAGACTAGGTATTTTCTTCTCTCCAAAGTCTTTGCCTACTCATGGAAGAACAGGGATTTCTGGCACCTTCTCCAGTCCAGCTCTCCATTAGTACTGATTGGGGACCTGTTGGAGTCCTCTCCTTTCAGGGCCAAGCCCTTCAGTTTCATTTCCATGGATACCAAGGTGATGGACTTGGACCAAAGCACTTGTGTAGATCTCATCCTGATGCTGAGTTAGGATAGAGCCTAACAGGGTCACATCCAGATTCAGGAGGTGAGAAATCCTGCCAGCTCTCACAGAATAGACATATTTAACTCCTTAAATTATCTGGACACAGCCCATATTGTTTCTAAAAATCCTACTTGATGTCTACAAACAAATATTCTCTTTAGTATTCTGAAACTCAGTAATTGACTAAATTAATTGGAATGATAAATGAGTCATTTTTCACTGTCTATCAAGAGGGCAGAGACTTAAGGAAAGAAATGAACACAGAGAATAAGCCATGATGCATGAAGACAGAGGATGGCTGTGGGAACTGAAACAACATAGGAGCACAATAAAATAGAATAAGTTGTTCTTTCCCAGGAAAGGAAATAAGTGGATTTTAGGATTTCATATAGCAATCTGGCCATTAAAGGGAACATTGTTTTTAATTAGCAAAAGAAATTCACAGCCCTGGTTGTTTAGCAATTATTTCACCATTTTTTCCTATTTGCTTCTAGGAATCAAGCAAATATATTTTTATGTGGCTGCTCAAGCAGGATCCTCTAAAGGATGAAGTTTGAATAAAATCACCACTTTCTTGTGTGGTGCTTCAAGCTTTTTTGGGACAATAGCTGTCTCAAATGATGTCGTCTCAAACACTGTCATTCAATATAATGTGTCATTTTAAAACTTTTGAAATAGATCCATAAAACAATAGAAAAAGAAAATTAATCCCAGAAATCAGTATTTTAGTATGTGGTTGTTAAAAAAAAAAAAGACCTGTGTCCAAACACTTGTTTAATAAGGATTTTAATGTTTTAATACTCTGCTTAGATTGCAATAAGTTTTTCTTTCTCCCAGTGTGAAAGAGCAGGGTATAGATCTGTGAAACATCACTAGAAAGGTTGTCTTGATCTAACAATCAGAAAGCTGTATTTTATTGCAAATCAAGTGACAAAATTTCTAAAAGTAATTTCTAGAGACAGCATTGATTCTAGAGACATCATCAATATTTCCTTTATCCTGAATATACAGAAACTTTCAGCAGTCACCTGCTGCCCCCAACACTTGAGTGAGTTGTGTGCATACATATAAAATATTTGATTCTTTCTAGTGTTTATTTCCATGTGATCTTACAGCCTCACAGATATCACTGATGATTCCTTCCCACCACCCCCTGAAGGTAACAAAAATACTCAGTTCAAAACCGTAGGAACCTTTTGCAAAGGTGGCAGGGATACAGACATGGCAGGGTTGAGAGTGAAAGCACCAAGTTGCTGAAGAGAGGGGAGGAAGTCTGAAGGCTCCAGAAGTTAGGCTTTTTCCAAAGGTTGCTGCCTTCCATTTGGGGAAAGGATCAATGTTTCATCCTGTACTTCTTAACCTTCTCTTCTTCAATCAGAAGAGTGATGGAATCCTCTCTTCTCCATAGCGTCTACTTTTTTAATGCCCCATTCCAGCCTCACCCTGATCTAATTTCTAATCTATCAATGGAGAACTGAGATCCAGGAAGATTTTAAACTACAGTTTCCAAATGTCTATGAGTGTTGAGAGACTATATTTGTATAAAAGCTTTCACTGTTTTACCAATACCCACTGCTATGACTCATCACTGCTGTCACAAGTAAGGCTTTGAAATATTTCCCTAGGCTTTTCATGGTTTTAAAATATGCACATAAAAAATAAGTAGGATGTTAACAAACATATCTGACTAATTTCAGGTAGAAATTAAGATTTTTGAGATAGACTTGATATTGATGCTGACAGTTTTTGCTGTTGATTCACCCAAGTGGGAAGAGAGAATAGATTTTGCAAAATAAGCACCTAAAACCTTTTCAAGGACAAGAGGTGAGGACATCTGAGGGGAGATTCATACTGCCTATAGGGCAGGACTTTTTCTCACCTGTGGCTGGATTGGGACTGACAGAGAACTCCTACCCCCTATATCCATGGAAATGCAGTGCTCCAAACCATCCTGCAAGGTCAGGCATCTCAAAACCACACGTGGTTCTCAAAAAGAAAAATACTAGCCTAAGAGAGAGAGGGAGGCCCTTTCTTTGATGCACATACTAAATTTTAAAGTAATGGGAAGTATCAATTTCAAAGTGTTGTGTGTGTATAAAGTACAGGTAACAGTAAGAATAGGTCACACTGAAGTGAAGGGTCTGGGTCATCCTAGGATTCTGGAGAGCTTCCAGGCATTCAGACCTCAATATAACCAGACAGGAATGTTTTCCTCAGCATCTCTGAGCACTTGCAGTCCCAGTTTGTGGACTAAATAGTAAAAGTAATCAATTCTTAGAGGACTACGCTGCATTTTACAGTCTGTCATCACTTGCATCTATTCTACTCTGAAATACAATACTTCTTTTTTTCTTAGCCCATACACCCGCGGAAGAGATGTTAAGAGAATATTTGTGATTGATATGTGTACCTGGTAAAATTCAATACTGTTATACTTATAAAAACATTTGAATAGACAGAAATTTTCTTTTCACAATACTGTCTGCTATGTCCTATCCCACATCCTTTTGTACAGGAGATAAAAAAGAAATGGAAGACGGAAGAAGTTTCCCACACTGAATTATTAAGTCTTCTCTCAAATCCAACAAGTCAAAAAAGAGCTTGTATTTGAGAGAATATCTATTATAGAAATGTTGGACACATGAGCAACAAGTGTATTGAATTCTAAAACAGTTTTGAATGTCGAATGTTCGTATTTGTCTGAACTGTGTCAGAACAGAAATTCAAAAGCTTCACCACAGTGTTTTAATTTGATGCCTTTGAAGAAGTTTGTTGATCCCCTGCCAGAAGAAATAACCATGCTGTTCATGTTTGAAAACATCTTACTCGAAGAGATGAAAGTATTTCTAAACTGTTACTTGTCTATACGGAACAGAGGTCCGACAATTAAAAGACTTAGTATGGGCTTTGATGAATTTAATTCCCTTTGCCAAGGAACTTGGCAACACTGAGTCTGTTATTGCAGTAGAAAAAAAAGAATATGACAAAAAATGACATCTTTATAAAATCTTAACAGGCGTGGACGATTTTAGCTCATTTAATACATAAATGACATTCTAGATAATCTCAGAGAAAGATCAATAAATTATAATGTAACTTTGGGCAATTTAAAGGTAAAGCAACAAAAGAAAAAGATTAGATGCCAAAACAGTTGTCCAATCTGATATGTAGCAATGGAAGACATATCTTGCTTTTGGAGCATAAAAAAGAAATTGTTTAAATAGAAATATCCTCAAAAGTAAATCCCTCTTACCTCAAGGATTAATCTATTAATTAATGAAATAGGTTTTCTATTGAAAGATGTTCCTTGATTATATCTCATACTATTTCCTTTGCTAAAAATAGCAGAAAGGGAAGCAGAATTCAGTGGGGAAGTTGTGAAAAGGCACAAGCAGCAGACCACGATCCTTCATTTGCTCTAAGGAACAATGAATTCTTCAAATCAAATCCTTAAGAATTTTATTTTCTGTGTGAGAGGAATCCCACTGCAGGTAGGAGGGGTATGGCCAGAAAAGACAGTGAAGAGGAGTTCTTTACCTATGTCAAGTGGGAAAATGTTCCACAGAGCTGTGCTTCCCCTGCTGAACCTCATGACTGAACGGGAAGGTCTCCCTGACAGTTTTGTCTGACCTTGTCCTCTATGCATTAAATAACCAAGCGTACCTTGCCACCAAATTTTGTTAAACCTCTGTCACATTTACATCAAACTGTTAAATCACTGTTTCAGATCAATAAACATATCACTGTTTCTCACAAGTGAAGTGCATAACTCCATCCATGATAATGGCTCCTGAAGAATCACTTTTCACAACACAAAAATATGAGAGTTTAAAACCTAATGTCACCATATTTTCATTGTGGATGCCACAGTACAGATCTACTTAGTATAATGGATGAAGTCAATATTCTGTTGGCCACTCCTACTTCACTGGTAAATTCTCTTTGCAGTACATCTCACAAAAAAGCATGACCACCCATTGAGAGCCCCAAGCTAAAAAATACACTGGGAGATGCTGCAGCTCCCTTCTGTTGGGTGTGCATCACACCTCCATCCCAGCTCAGGCTGCAGAGGTGGCTTATGAACCTCTGTAATGAGTTGCTCACCACAGAAACAGTCACTGACCTCAAAACAGTCAGTTGACCTCAAAAACCCATGGAAGTGAAAAGGTTTGTTTCATAGGGAAGTCAGCTTTCCACAACAAGGTTAAATTCATGACACCTGGTAACAAAGTCTGCACCTTCTTCCTGATAACTAATTGAATAATGAGGACAGAAATCAAACACTAATAGTCTCCAATTAATGCAGTATTCAGAATCAGAAAATATGATCATCCTGCTTCACAAAAAGGTTCATTATTTTGAAAATATAGTCTTTTATTTGCCAGAACCTCTCTATTGGTATTGATTTCAGAAGTGCCCTGATTACTCTGTGCACATACACACACGCTCACCCGTATTCCTGCCAATAACAGCAACATATCTTAGAGCAAACCAGGTATTATGAACATAAACACTTTTCTGCATGATTTCTTTTAATAGTAAATTTCACAACCTTTTGTTTCTAAATTTTGTAAGCAAACATAACGCCCACCCTGTCATTCCAAAATGCATTTATAAATTATTGCACAGTAAGCTAACAGAGAAATGAAAACAGTATCACTGATTTCTTTCATATGGTTCTAAATACAGATATTTGTAGAGGTTAAATTCATAGATATTTGTCCATGAGCTCCGATTTCCACGTTCAGGCATGACTAACCAAGCATTTTTTCTGGATTCTTCTAGCTGTGTCAGCAAGAGTGCTGTGGAATGAATTTTTAGATAGCACTGTCTAATTGCTTCATAATGTGCATTTTACAGCCACATTGGCTATATGATTTTACAAAATTAAAAATAAATACTTCCTGCATCTCTTCTTAGCCTTTCACCAAAGATTTTCACTCTTTTTTATATGAGAAAAATATTTTCGTTGAAAGAACAAATTGATAAGACAATAAAATATTGGCAAAACCAAAGTATTGCCAGTGGCACAGAGAACATATTTTCTGTTGAGAATTCATTTTGATAGAAGTTTTGTCATCAAGTTCTGCTCTTTGTCATGAGACAGAAGCTACCATAATCTTTGGATTATTTCTTTCATACTTTACATGGTTTTGAAGATGTACAATAGACAAAACTGTTTCCAAGCAAAGAGTTAGCTATGGTTTATAATCTTGATTCTACTGGGTAGAATTCCTCACTGACTTATCCCTCATTAAAGTTCCACTGTAAGGAAGCACAGTGCATTATTAGTCCAGTGTTTTTGACATCAACATCTGTATAGAAACCTTTCATGAGTTAAAATGAAACCCAGCACATCAAAAAAGTGATATTTTTAATTTGTGTGAACTGTGATTTCCACTTAAAAATCTGCGACGGCAATATCAAAGGAAGAGTTTGAAGAGGCATTCCTGACAACTCATCCAATCACAGAAGTGAAAATCTTTACAAGATTTATCTCAGTCTAATCTCTCTTGAGTTCTTGCCACCAGACTTGCCCACCATTCCTTTCAGCTAGGTGCTCTGTGCTCTAGGAGAGACCCAGCACAGGAGCAAGGATGGTAGTTTTCAGTTAGCTCAAAACCACCTGGAGGAAACTCACAACATCTGTATGAATCAGTCCTGCCAGTATTTGGGATCACATTTGGGTTCTGCAGAGTGATCACTAATATATATCATTATAAAATGTAAAAAACAAAAAAAACAACAGAAAAAAAGGAAATGCTTTCTATTTCTCTGGTTTACCCCTAAAACACTAATACATCAACAAAGTTGTAATTTAAATTTTAACTTTTGTTGTAAAACTAGAGAAAGACTTGGAGGTGTTCCCCCATTCACTAGCTGTCAGAATATTGCCATTATCTAGAGAAATATCAAACAATTGTCTTCATACCTTCTTTCTCCCCTCACATGGGCAATGGTACCTATTGTCTGCCAAGCAATGAAGGGAATTTGAGCAGAGACAATCCATCTATTCAGGGGATGCATTCTCTTACCTGGAAGGCAGTGCCGAGACGAGGTGGTGGTGGGAGCATGGTGGATCCTTTCCTCATAACTCAGGCTGCTGCTCAAGTCCAGATACAGAAACAGATTCAACAGGGTATTTCTTTACCATATGAGTACCAAAAGGTAAAAGGCCAGAGCCCACGTGAAGGTGGGTCAAAGTCCACTTGGTTTTCATCATGAGCTCCCTGGTCACAATCTTGAAGAACAAGGGCTATTGTACAAACTTTGTTAAGGAGCTCCTTCCTTCCAGCTGCTCTAAAGCCTCCTTCTGTATGATGAAGCCTGACTTTCCTCAACAAAAGGCAGCTGCAAAACCACCACTGTTTCCCTGCTACCTGTTCTAAGGCAGAGCCTTCTTCTCTTTCTCCTTGGGAAAGCCTGATGGCTCTCTTTTGAGCCAGACACTTAACAGGAGCAGTATTGCTTGCCCTGACTTAACACAGTCATTATTTCCATGTTCTGGTAGGAGGAGCTCAGCAGAGGTGACCAATCTGGTGGCATTCCCAGTTTGGACCAGTTAAGACCTTAACGAATTGCTGTTACTCCTGTGTGAAGAGGAAAGAAACCCAGGCAAACATAAGGGACCTTACCACACCTGCAAGCAATTTCAAATAAGACTTGCAGCTAGTTCATCTTGTATTTTCTACAGTGCCTGTAAAGATAAAGCCTAAAATCTCTCCAAAGACATCTCACGCAAGCCCTTGTTGAGCCCATCCTAAAAGTTACAACCAATAATGCTCAGCCTACCAAAAGTGTCCTCTGTTCTTATAGGAAAGTAGTCTGGCTTACAGTGGAAAGCTGGTGATCAGAAATGAGAGTTAATTTCAGCAACCAGATTTCCTGGCGGAGTTTCATTGACTACAATAGGTACTTTGCTTTTTACATACCCTGAGGATCTGGTTCTCTCTCTCTCTGAGCTGCATTCTGAAGTGAGTTTTCTCCAAACTCTTTTCTCCTGATTAGTCCATAAAAGTAAATTGGGCTTCAGCACAAGTGTTTTGAAAACCAGCATGGGGCATGCATGAGTGATCTATTTTTCATCCAATTAAGGAAAACAAGATGTGTCTTAGACTTACAGCTTAGCCTAGAAACTTCCTCCCACTCATACTTCCATTCTTTATTAATTCAGCTGTACTTCCTCCATTAACTCCATCCTCTTTGCAGTTCCATGTAATTTGGTGTCATTCACAGCACACTGACTAAATGACAGGCATGGAAAAAATTGTTTTCTGTTAAAAATTCTCACATTATAAATAATTGCAAAATCCACAGGCAAGAGCTCTGTAATAGTTCTTGGTCAGCCAAATCAGGTGCCCTCGTTGCTGGGTTCTTCCTCGGGTTGTCAGACTTGTGTAGCATGTTCCTAAACTTGCTTTTCTTCTTGAGATTCTTTTTTTTAAACCTAAAGGGTGAAAAAAGGAATTCATTACAGTATTGATCATATAGTCTCCTGATCTTAAGCAGTTCTGCTGGTGTGTGCGTGGTGAGGGGGAAATTTTGCGTGGGGTAAAATGAAAAGATTTGCAGTTCCTGTTTTTGCCATCAGATACAGTGCTGAGATTCTGGACTGTTTCATAGGACCAACAAAAAGAAGTTTTATTGTTTTTTCCTTTAGTTAAATCTTTTGAGCAGAGCTGCAGAAGCTAAAAAGCTCACAGTGTTTCTTTATACTTCTTGCAGAGTGTGCGTTCGAACACCAAAGCCCGTGTTGGCAGTAGGAATTTTCCCTATGACTTTCCCTCCCTTTAACAGCAAATTTCATTAGCTTTTTCTATTTGCTTGGAGTTTGTCTATTTTAGCTTGCACTTCAATCATTTGATATCTGATTCTGAACAAAATGAACACCCAGTTTGCTATCCAATATCATTCTTCAGGCTTCAGCCTAACATTTTATTTCCAATAAATTTTACATCCTGTCAGCAGAGCAGAATCTATAATGGCAATACCAAAGGTAAATACAGAGGATTTCAAAATATACACAAGACCTATAGATAGGGAAGAATGTTTTTTTAATAATAAATTTTCTTCTCTTCCTTAATCACATTTTAGTTTGTGTATTCGTTTCTAAAACCTAATAAAGAAATCTTTTATATTTTATTTGGAAATATAAACTCACCATCGTGTTTAACATTGCTCATCTACTGTTTTTCCAAAAGAAACTTGAAGAAAATTTCATAATGTTGTTACATTGGCTTAGTTTGAAAGTGTTTCTCCTAGCTTTATCTGAACTGCAAATAACGTTTTGTGAAATTAAAAATGATGTGCCTGATTTTCCTTGGTTCCACAGGTTTTCATTCCTATTGCAATAAAAAACTGATTTGCATTAACTTAATCTGGTTTGTTTCCATAAAATGCTATCAACACAGTGAGAATCAACCTGAAAGCAAGAAAATATCAACAGAGAAGAAATTACTATTTATCAATTACCATTTTAGTTTTGAAGCATTTTCTCTCTTCTCTCTGATGCTGCTGGAGTGATGACAATATTTCATTATAAAGAAGCAGGTAAAAAGCAAGTTCAATCATCTTCAGCTATCGTGGATGTTCACACAAAGGAAATTTCTGCTGAAAGGAATATAGACATTCCAGAACTGCACAGTAGGATAGGAGGTGTTTATCCAATTCCTTGGGCTCCATACAACAAAATTCACATTACTTTTCTTTTCCCTAGACACACAAAAAATCTTCTGAGTTTAATGGAATTTCAGATAATAATCAGAATATCTTTTCAGAGGAATGAAGGATTCAAAATAAATCTATTTCAGATCTAGTCATTGGCCGAAACACCTTTAGAACTGCATTTCACATCCTTTATCTCAATCCCACTGGATAATACGGTTGGTCTTGTCCGGAATTAAGATTTAGCCAAGTTGCAAGAGTTAGTGGTTTTATCAGAAGCCTTAAAACAATAGTTTGGTGTTAAGTATAAGTGCAGAAAGCTGCAGAATTATTTCTAAATTGAATGTGTCTTACAAGAAAATAATCAGAAAAAGAAGTCTTAAGACAAAAAATAGGAAGATTTTTGGTGTTTAAAGTCCATCACAGTTTGCAAGAACCACTGAAGTTGCTATTTCCTCATTAGTACCTTGGTCCTTATTACAGTTTTCCATATTTTACTTCTTATTTCTGGAAGTATGGTGTATTCCAGGTTTTCTTGTGAGGCTTTTTTACTCAGGATCAGGCCTCCAGCCACCCAGACCCTCTCTGTGTCGCGCACAGACAGCAACTTCAGTGCAACAGCACCAGATGTCAAGTGCTCTCCGAAGATGAGAGAGCTGAAAGCTAATGGGAACATCTTGGTGTCTTACTTGGAAGCAAAGTTTTCAGCAATATGCTGAGCTAGATGCCAATCTGCTGTTTTTCCAGCTTGTGAAATTTTGAGGATCATCTTCTGTCAGTTCAACCTCTCAGCGTAGACATGACTTTGAGACACTGGTATTTGAAAGCATGAGGAGAGCGTCATTCCACTCCAAGAAATCTCTGTGTTGTGTGTTCTTTAAGCATCCATAAAGTTAAAAAAACCCAAATTAACTAAAATTCTTAAGCACAGTCAATTTCAAATGCTGTGTAGTCTGAGGCATGAGGAGAGCGAAAGGTTGGCCACAAGAACTACTTCTCCTCTTGACAGTTCTGCCAACAGCTCTGCTATAATGGAAAGAGAAGCCAAACAGGCTTCACTTTAGGTTTTCTCCAATGTACAGAAACCTGAAAGTCAAGTCAAAAAGTGAGTTGCATCGTATGTGGGGCTCTGGACACCTGCCAGCACCACCCAGTACTCTCAAACAGGGCGCAGGTTCTTTGCTTGCTTTCTGCCAGGTGTCACTAGGTGAATACCAGCTTTGCGTTTGGAGTGATGGAACTAGAGAACTTCAGAAAGGATGTGGGGCTCACACAGCAATTCTGTTTTCTAAGCTCCACTCAACTGAGCCAAACCCAGTCAGGTGCATCTTTATTCCTCGAGACAAGTTTAACCATTGCAGTGACACTTTAGTGCTCTTGCTCATGACTTCCACATCCTTTGTGCTCAGTGAGAAAAATGCAAATTCAGAGAGAAATGTGCCACACCATGACCATCAACTTAGAATGACACAGACAGCACTTGGAGCTATAAAATAAATACCAGAATTTTTGCTGCTTCCAAGAAAATTCTTTTTCACAATTGAAGTGTTTTTTCTTTTTTCAGAAGTCTCAATCATTGCATTTCTCCCCACCACGAAACCGTGAATTATGTTCCTCTCCTCTGATTCAAGTGGTTTATGACTCATTCCCTTATTGTTGTATGCTATACTACAATTGTTATTTCCATTATCTGGCATGTGAGTCATTTTCTTTGCAGCTATTTATTACAAAGGATGATTCTCTCTTCTTTTAACATCTGTCTGAGTCCCTTCTGCCCTGATGATGATCATATTTTATCCACTGAATGCAATTTATTTCCATCCTGAGCATTTAGCTGCACTGTTGCTTACTGTAAACTGAACACTACAAGCATCACCTGTACATTATGAGTCTTCCCTGCTCTTTTATTCTGTGTAGTCTTGCCCTACCTGCTCTCCTGGGCCATTTTGTCATGACCATTTGGATTTTATTGTTGACTTAATGTGAGAAATCCCCCAAAGTCCAAATGCCTTCATCTAACCATTAACTGTGCCTGGCTGCTAACTGTAGTTAGGCACAGGATAATTGTATTTTCTGAATTTATCCATCCCTTCTGAATCTTATACCACTCTGTGCTACATTTGACATCAGAGTTAGCAGATATGGTGAGTAAAAGCCAGCCTGTGGAAGGCAAGGTCCATGTTCCATTACAATCCTATTTGACTGGTCAGAATAGCAAGATGGAAGTATTGCAGGTGTTTTAGCAAGGATTTGTCCATAAGGAAAAAATTTGCATTCACCTGGAAGTCTCAGTGTACTCATAAGAAATGGATATGTATTCCATCATCATACTCCAGCTCAGCAAAAGTAATTTTTAGCTGAGCTTTTTTCTCTTGTTTATAGACATTTTATCCAATTTCAGTTGATGTATTTCTACATTTTTTTCATCTGAACAGTACATTTCTTGTCCCTTTTTTCATCATTGATGATTATTTCAGGTTTTCTCCTTCCAAAACAAGGGAAAACACAAGGAAATATTCACATTGACCCAACTTACAGTCAAGGCAGGTTCGTATCCATGCACATATTAAATAATAGCGTCCTAAAAGAAGACTTTAATCACCACTTGTACAAATCAAAGCTTCTTTACAGTAAATAGTAAATATTTAGGAGTCTGAATAAATTTCATTGACTCTTTCTTAAGTCTGGATATTAAGATATTCTCTTCCTTTGACAGGAACTGTGGGATACCTCAGAGTACTACAGCATTCTCAAGCACACTGAACAGTGTCTTCCCATTAATCAAACTACAATTAACTGGAGTTTTGCTCCAGGTCATCCTCAAATGTCTGTGTTGCTGCTATGGCTTTCCCATTGACCCCATTATTAAATGCAGTCACCACTGTCATCCTGACTGCAAGAGGATCATTGTGCACACGCATACCTTAGGTCTCTGGGATCAAGAATAAATGACACTCACAAATTCCATTAAAAGTCTGAAACATTCACAAACTAATCCAGAATCCTGTGCTTAGGCTGTAACCTCTTTCTCTGGGTAATCACAAACCATCCCTTCCAAAACTGTGTACTTAAGCACTGAAGACTGAAATCCTGTTCTGAAATCAAACCCAAGTAACTTAACTCCTCTATTCTGAGTTCACTGTGCCTGCCTGTATAAATAAAGTTATTCAAGTGTATAAATTCCTAAATTTCTCTTTAAAGAATAGATAATTTTATATCTGAGCACAGAGATCTTGTGGGGGTTTGAATTTTTTTTTTCTGGGCTGATGAGGTTTTCAGGTAACTATGAGCCTTTTTCAGTCTTTTCCAAAAAGTTTCCAAAATAATATCTTCAGGGAACATCTCATGCACAACCAATGCATACAAAAATGAATTCATTGTCATTGGATGTGCTGGAGCTCTTGAGAAAAATCAAACTAGCTGCAGCTGCTGACAGCTCCTGAATATTCATGTGGTTCAGTGGGTGGTTTGGAGCCTTGCAAAAGCAAACAATGAATCTGTCATAAACAAAATCAAATAAATAGAAGCTAATTCCTGCACATATTTCTCTTCTGTGCATCTTTGAGTTCAGATAAAAGTACAGTCCTTTATTTTATCAAAAACATGAGACAAAATAAAATACCTTGAAATTATTATATAACTGAGTTATATATGAATTATATAGATATCTTGCTTCTCTTTGATATCAATAGGCAATGAAACATATTTTGTACAGTGGTGGTAGGCTAAAAGAACAGTAGCAACTGAGATTTTTTTCTCTGCAGGAAGCACTCTATCTGGAAATAGTGGGAAGTTTAGGAAGCTCCTTGGAGCTGGATCTATTTGTCCTGTGTTTGTACAGCACCACCAAACTCCAGTTCACGACTGCCACGAAGCACCACCATACACATCACACCAAGCAGTTGAAAGACTACAGGGTACATAGATATTTGGCTCAAAAGCATCTATAAAATATGACAACAAGGTGCAAATCATCCTCTCTTCAGTACCCTGCAATATTTTACAAGAACAAAATTGGAAAGAAGCTGTATCTCTGGAAAAAAAAGACCTGAGGTTTTGGCTTGCCCGGTCTGAACTGGTTGGCACTGTACTGATTTGTCCTGAATACCTCACTAAGAAGAACCCTTTTAACCATAATTGGTGCTGCTCTTGCAGTGTTCTGAGCCCATCTAATTCAAAATAACTGCCTTTTCTTTGTGAGTTACTCAATTCTTGTTCAGCTCGCTGGACTCTGTCCTCTCTTCCAGGGCTTTTAAAACAGATAATCTAATACAGACACTTACACAAGAACTATCAGTTCCCATCCAATTAATCAAACACAGATACCCACAGGAAGATGCCTTTCTTTTCTCCACATACAGCCCTCTATTTACACCTCTATTTATTTTCATTAGAGGAGCCTACCACGACCATTGGCTCCAGGGATACTGGAGCAGTCTTTGCATCTAGAGCCCAGTTGTCATAGGGACTGTTTGCAGTCTCTGGGGAGCTGTGGTACCCCCCACGTGTAGGTGTCTAACAGCAGAACACCAGCATGACAGCTTCTGTGGACATGAGGAGCTGTCAGCTGTTGGTACCTCCTGGGGGATGCTGACTTCGTGTGGGATTCTCGTAACACTTGACTGAACAGGAAGCAAAAGTGTCAACGGCAACACAGCCCAGAGCCTGAATATCTCAATTTTTTGCACAGATGAAACACACACTCGTGACTTGGAGACCCACTTGGTGCCCGGGCAACATCTGGGGAGCAGCTGGCCAAAATCACCATTAAAAATGAGGTTATCTAAAACAGCACTGCACACCTATGTGTGCACAACAGGGCAGAGCATCCATGTGTTAATGAGATGACACAGGAATTCCCATTCTTTGCGATAATTCTTTGCGTTTTCTTAGGGTACAGTTAATTAATAAAATAACCCAAGTTAAAAACAAACTGGGTAAAGGCTTCCTTGAGTAATTTGGACTTATGGAATGACCATCAAGACATCAGGAACATGGAATAAATAAGTCCATAGCAAAATCCCTACAGGAATAGCTACAATAGATATATCAGTGAAGCAAACATGAGAAAGAATCTTAAATTTGCCTTTTTCTTTAAATAAAACTATCTCTTTTCCTTTCACTTAATTCTCACAGTTGAATTTACCTACAAATATTTGCAGAGTTTTTCATCAATTCTTTATTCAGTCTAGTTCATTATGTTTGTTTCCAAACTGCCTGTGTTTATTTTTATCTGAATAATTTAGTACAAAAGCTGGCACTCTATGAGTCAAGCATTCATTACAACAGTATTTGCTTGAATAGTTCGGACATCTTATTAATGAGACAGTAAATTAAAGACAGGAAAGTAACTATTTGAAATAGGACAAGGAAATCTTAAAAATAAATAACCAAACAAAATCCCAACAAAACCAAAACCAAACCAAACCAATCAGGCTGATGCAGATCTTGTGTTTTCTGTGTGCAAAATAGCACCTGGACTCCTGAGGTGAAACTGGGACTTACTATGGTCAAATGTAAAATTTCCCTTGGTTCTAGTGGAAAGAAAATTCATCTCAGAGAACAGCAAATGCAATGTCATGTTCTGTGGAGCAAACACTGAATGTTCTGAATATTATCAGAAGAGGAATTTCAGCTTCCAGTCTATACATACATCTGTTACAACCTTAAAGGTGACATCGAATTTGATTTGAAGAAGTCAGATAGGACTTTTTTATTAAACTTTAGGGATCTGAGTTTATTATTCATAATGTTACACTAACAGGCCATAAAGCAAATGAAAGGTTTTACAACTATTCAATTGGGTTTTTTTCCTTTTTTTAAAGAAAGATTACTTCACATTGCCTGATTTACTACGCTTAGTTGTTCTATTTCTTATTTTACCAGAACCAATATTCTAAAGCAAGTTGCCGTGGAATTGTATCAAGAGAGTCTTTTGAGGGTTAACCTTCCTTGGCTGATGTTGGAGGAACACCTGTGTATTATGCATCCTATCTTTGAGACAATTCTTGTGATAGTGAAATATCTATTCATGTCCCATGACAGACATTCCCCTGTAGCAGCAGAGTACCCAGTGTGCCAACTACCAAAAAGAGCAGGTGTGGTGTTCCTCTATGTGCAACAAATACTCTATCATCCTATCATCATTCCCTATAAACAAGAATAAATCTTCTGCTAATCAATTCCTGTAAATGTGACGTGTGGCAGGTGAGAGATTTACAACTAAGTAAAACCCACCCACAGTGGAATTGTTGAGAGTGGGCTAAAGCATTTGGAAGTTCTCACAGCATGTCCTGAGTCCAAATGATTTCTCTACAAACACCTAAAATAAGTTTGAAGTCTTTAAGGGATATTTTCAATCTCATGCAATAATGGCTGAGTGGTTTTTTCATGGATTGGAAGGTGTCTGGTGATAAGGTATCTCATACATAGTGCTCTGAAACAAATACCACAGAGGTTATGTAAGAATAGATTCTTATATTTAGTATAAAAATAGTATTTCCAAATAACCAGGAGGGGAATGATGACACTACATTGAGAAACCATATTAGGGAACTTAAAATATGGGGTGAGGAGTTCTGTCAGATTTCTAATGTCTCATAACTTGTAATGCTTTATCAGATGTTATGTTTATGATTAGTGAACATTTGTAATAACAAATGTTATTATATTATATAATGATATAATTATTATTATATTATATTAAATAATTATATTAAAAATAAAACCTATGGCCTTTTTCCTTCCAAAATGAATGCAGTCTTAATTAAAGTATTGTGTGATGGAGCTGGGATGGAGTTATGTCAGTTCTCAGAGAAAAGGCAGCGTTCTGGTTAGCTCAGTGTGTTCTACACAACACTCATCAAAATAAAATTTACTCCTAGACGATTTGTAGGAGGGTTTGGCAATTTCAACTTGACTATTGAACCAAGATGTGATTCAGTCATTGAAACAATGTCTGAAAGTTATTACTGCCCTCTCAAGAGGTAAATGCCAACTGTGAAAGGGCCTCATCGACCTGGTTGTTGTTTTCATTTGATTCACTTACCTTTGTGCTATGGTATTTGTCTATGAAAAGGTTCCCAGACAAGATTAGAATGATGTTTAATATTCTCATTATATCATCACTACAATTCTGTTGTTCATTCTGCACATTTTTCTCCATACTCTTTTGCCTTTGTCTCTACGACCAATCAACACTGTCAGTATTTCTTGATCTGCCTCTTTTATTCAAGCATGACAACTCCTCTTTCATCTTCTTTAAGACTTTATCAGCACTTATCTCTCCACTCTCTTCCCTGCAGTTTGACTTTAGTAAATAAACATGAAGAGTCTGTCAGAAAAGAAAATCTAAATATGTTTGCTTTTGTTTTTCTTTATTCTCTTTTAATCTACATCCTGAGCAGATCCTCTTGTGATCTCAGGTCAGTCTGGGGCCTACTGAATTCAAATGTGAATATCTGAATATATTTAAATATTTATTTTTTTAATATTTCCTTTAAACTAGGCATGAGTTTTCCACTAAAGACTGCAAGAAATTTCCATATATGGTGTAACTTTTAATATGCTGAGATTAAAGCATCCATTCTCCTACCCACTCAGATATTATCTTTCTGGCACATGGTACTGTTAAGATTTGTTGTACCTATTTACTACATGGATTCCAGGACAGCCCTAAGGTACCTTCAAGGGTTGCATCATTTACATGGCAAGTTTTTTATAAAAACTCAGAGACAAAACTTCAAAGAGACTTGCACAGCGTTGAGTTACTCCTTCACTACCAAAGACCAAATTTTAGATCATGCTTGGTTTCCTAAAGGCACAAAGTCTCCCAGATGTCTACAATTTTTATTTGATATAAGATCAAATACCTCTGCATGTAAGGTAGAGGTGAAATAATTCAGACTTGTTCAGTTTAAAAGCATAAACTTAATTTTACTCCTACCAACTGCGAGTACCCTTACCCTTAGCTCTTCATATCTCAATTGCAAAGACACATTACCTCTGTGAGCAGCTCTTCCACAGGGGTATCCAGAAGCAGCCAGAAGAGCTCTGCTCCCCAGATTCTAGGACAGAGGGACAACTCAGGATAGAGTCAGCCAACAATAGCAAGAGCAAAGGAAGGAGAGCATTCTTCTCTCCCCACTGCTGTACACCATGATGTGAAAAATCAAACCTTAAGACAAAGAATGACATAAAAGGAGAGAAAAAATAGAAGATAAAATCCCCAATTAACATAATCCACTTTGCAGCAGAAGTGCCTGCTCTTGCTTCTCTTTTCCAATACATCCTTTGTAAAACAAAACTGTCATCCCTCCCCTTCCCTCAGAATCTGTTATGTTAACTAGCTGATCCCTCAGTGGCGTTTGTGATGTAAAGCTGAGATTTTCAGTACTGCCTGAAGGATTAGTTAATAGAAATTGAGCATGTAATTCCCCTTTGAAAATTCTATCCTTACACTTTGCCCTCTAAGAGTTTACAAATCCCAAGAAGTTAACGTTCAAGATTCTGAATCACTTCATTATGAAAACTATGCTAAGTATTGAATTACAAACCCTGCTGAGTTTTGAGAAAACTTTGAAACTCTTCTGTCCCATGTAAAGGCATTTTTTTCCCAAAATTCATCTATTCAGTGGCATCTTTATTTTTTAAGAGAGCTGATTTTTGCATACTTGATGAAAACACAGCTTTCACCAGCTTAGAAGGCAAGTCAGCATATTAATGTCTTAGTAGGGTCATTCAGGATGTCACTCTATCAGCAAAGTTTCCAACTGCTGGAAGTGAAATAATTTATCACTTCATCAGAGCAGTGCATTACTGCTGACAGTATTTACCCTACCAATATTTTCACTTTCTTTGGAGCAATCTGAAAATGTTTTAATATAAGCAGCTTGTCTCAGGAGGTTTTTTTTTTTTGCAGGAAGCACTATACAGGTGCAATAAAATTATGAGTAAAATTTGCAGTGCATGCATTTCAGAATATACCTTTTGCTGAAGTATTAAAGAAACGTTGCCTTAAATGTTAGATTTAGAAAGAGGCCCAAAATCTATTCACAACTATCATTCTTATTCTCAATAGACTTGCTTATAAGATGTATGTGCAAAAAGAAGCAAAACTAAGAACCTCCAAGAAAGGTATCACAGAGCATTTCAGATTTTGGGTCGTGGAGGAAAAGGAAAGTAGAGGTGAGAACAGGCAAGATGACACATAATTGTTTATTCCAGCTCCAAACACATCACACAGGGCCGTTTCAGTAAAGGTGGAAACAGTGCCCTGAGAATTAACGGGAGGTGGGAAGTGTGGAGTTTGATGTGTGGAATATTCTCGTTTCATTCATTGCAGAATTTGCACAGTTGTATGACCAGAGCAGCTGCAGAATGCTAAATCCTTTCCTACTTACAAGATGCTTGACAGATAATTTAAACTAACCCACTGGCAGCTGTCAATAGATTCTGTATTACCCACGGCTGGTTTTCCAGCTTCAAATAACTTGGGATGTCTGATCCACAGAAGCACTGAAAATCTGCAACTTAAGATAATGAAATTGTTCTCTGGAGAAATTTAGGACTAGAAATCAGGAATGTATTTGGGAAAGTATTTTCAAAGTGATGCACAAAAGGACTGATCTCTTCTGATATTTGTGTGACTGAAATCTGTGAAGAATTTGGTATCATAGGGAAGAAACATTCATTGCTACCCCTGATGTTAGTGCTGTGGCTCTTGAAACATCTATGAGAATGAAGGATTTATGCACCATGCAGCAAAAAAAAAGGGCAAGAGATACACATTTGATGAGGATCTAAAAGGAATGGTGGTTCTCTCAGGGAGCATCAAACCTTTTTTGAAAGGAGTGACAAGAAAGTCTTCTGGAAAGCATTTGCAGCTGATATAATTATAGCCATGTACTAATGGATAGCTACAAAGAAACAAGAACCAATTAGGTTTGTGTGGATAATATTAATTTAGGTATTTTCTTACAGTTGACTGATTATTTAATATAAATATATTATAATTAAATTATGTATAATTATATATAGTATATATTATATATAAATTATATATAATTAAATGTATAGTATAATCAGTATATATGTATACTGCATGTATACTGATTATAATTATATATAACTATAAAATGTTATATTATATACAGTTATATCATATGTTTAATATCTAATAATATTATATAATATATTAATACAAATATTCTGTGTGATAATGTATTTAATTTACATTTTTCCCCTGAAAATTTGTTTAAAGATTTTTGTAAAAAGCTTGAGGTATTGGCAGATTATCTATATTATATTATATTATATTATATTATATTATATTATATTATATTGTATTGTATTGTATTGTATGTTATAATATTATATTATATTATATTATATTATATTATATTATATTATATTATATTATATTATATTATATTATATTATATTATATTATATTATATTATATTATATTATATTATATTATATTATATTGTATTGTATTGTATTGTATGTTATAATATTATATTATATTATATTATATTATATTATATTATATTATATTATATTATATTATATTATATTATATTATATTATATTATATTATATTATATTATATTATATTATATTATATTATATTATATTATATTATATATAATAACTTTCAATAATTATATTTTCTTATACTGACATTTTTGTACCTTTATAATTGGAAATAACCTGTAGGTCCTCCAAAGACCTAAAAGCAGCCTCCCCAACGAGAGCCATGGTAGCAACACTCATCATTGAAGGCTAGTTTTTACTCTAACATATAGGTTAGGCCTTAAGCTTTAGACTTTAATTGCAAAATTATTTCAGGCTTATGGTTTTATTATGGATTTCTTAAAGGAATATTGTGCTAATAAACCAAACACAGTCAGCTGTAAAATTTCAGACAAAACAAATCACATTTTGGCTTTAGGGGCAAACTGAACTACTGTGATAATACATCACACACCATATTGTGGAGAAAAAAAAGCCAGCAATCATGACTTAAAAACTAATGCAAGACCATTAAAGATCTTTAAATAAATTTAAACCTTTTTCTTTATTCAGAGTCTTGTTATTTTCCTACGTAGAGCTAGGCCAACACATCATGAACATTAGGTTTGTTTCATCAGCTGGCTAAACAAACCCTGCTTCTAAATTAGAGAATCAGCCAGCTGGCCTATGTCTGTGTTTCTGATAACGTGCAGAGAGACAGTTCACAGAAATGTTTTCACTACCCCAGGTGCTATCAGGAGTGAATAACTTAGTAGACAATAAGTCTAGTGGAGAAATAAAAAGTGTATATCAGTCCTAGCTGAATTAAACTGACCTTTCAGTGCCTGTTTGTATGTACTCATGTACCCACGCATCTCGAGATGTGTGTGTATGTGATTTATTTGCAGAAGTATACAAGCATAAACAAAATCCATCCAAATAATCCAAGTGGATAGATTTTGCCTAGCTTGAAACAGCAACACCTCACAATAAAAGTACAACAACGTTAGACATTGCATATTTGGAGGATCCTCAGGGTTACAGAGCTGCTTGGAAGACTCTTCTATCAAGTACTTTACACACGCAATAGTAATTATTTCTTACAGTCTAAATACACGAAGGATGCAGCTGATGGGTAGCAGGACTGTAAAAGCCATCACAGAGAACAGGTCAATGGCCAGTTCAAGGAGCAGATTTCCAGTTTCTTGCCTCCCTGATTACTCTTTGCCTCATAGTCTCTGTGCTGCCTCATAGCATCACAGGAAAGCTTACAGGTTTCTTATAATGAATGCAGCAGAGAACAGGAATGATCAGTTCCTGAGAAGCTGCAAGCACAATATGCATTAGTAACGTGTGGATTTTGTTTTCTATTTGTAGGCCATTACAAAAGATGTCAATACCAGGCACTTTAGACCCATTGCCATGCAGGTAGAAGGCTCATTAACCTGATACAACAATGAAGAAAGGAACAACCAAGAACATACTCAGAAATGTCTACTGTAGGAAGAAATGAGCAAGAGAGGGTGTTTTGAAGGAACATATTGTGCTGTTAGTATGTCCTCCTTGAGAGCCTCTCCAGCACACCTTGATGTGACTTCTTTTAAAGCACCCACCTAACTTTCAGAAGGTTTGGAATCTGAATTTTCTTTCCTGAAAGCCTCAATCCAGCTCCATCCAACAATACTTCAGGGGATAACCTTATGCTTTGGTAGGTAAAGTATCGTTGGCTGTCCACTCCTTAGGAAACAGCTGTTCTCAACACATCCCTCATCCTAGTCCAAGTCAAAATGCATGAGCACTTTTCTCTTTTGCCATTGAATATGGTCCATAAAACATGCAATAAGGATAAAAAAATCAAACCAAACCTCACTTTGATCATATAGAAATCAAATAAAGCATCTGTCCAAGGTTTAAAAGCAAGAAAGCAAACATTCACTGGTCTAATCCTGATCTCTGATAAAGGAGGTGAAGATGCTCTTTGCTCCCATTCTAACAAATACTGAAACGATGTAGTAACAAGTCCCAAGGACTATGAGGACAACTCATAAGTGAGCTGTGCTATTTTATCCCAGTCCAGACCTTCTCTTAGATAACAATGTGATCCTCATTTATTACTTGTCACATATATACAGAAAAACTCTTCAAAATGGTGTAATTATGTATTAATTAAACAAGAGTGAAAAAGACATAAAAAATAATCAAGAAGTATTTACTGACAATAAGTCTCAAATGTTTGTAAGAGCTGAATGTCAGGCAATTTCTTTCCAGATGACATTTAAAACTAATGAGTATCAAAATGTCATGCTGTCCTCAGAAATGTAAGGTGTCCTTAGTTAGCCAGTCAGAAAATTGCCATGTCAGTTTGGATGACCAGTTTCTCTGGAGAAGGAAGGAATCATCCACCAAGCAGAAACAGCAACTCTCGAATGAGTAGATTTCACGCCTCTTTGGTTTAACACCGTGCACCTCATCCTTTTGGCTAAAATGTCTGTCTTACCAGCAAATAAAGATTTCAAGTGAATGCTTCAACAAACTAAAGCTTTTAATAAATGTAATATTAACAAAATAACGAGGGTGCTATCCTAATCAACATTATAAATATGAGTGAAATTTGGTATAAAAAGTATATTAGTGTAACTCCAACACTTGGAAGTATAAAAGAAGAAGTCTTTGTTCGGCTCTGTCTTACCATTAATTCAAAAGCTGATGATAATTGGCATTTTGCTTCCCTGTTTTTTCTCCTTGTCTGCTTTTTTTCAGTAAATTTTGATAATCAAGTAAAACTTGAATTTTTTGATGTTATCCTATGTGATTCCCAATGTGAAAACTGGCTGGAAGTATCTTTGCAAAACACTTCTCGAACTCTACCACGCCAGTTCTAGAAAGAATGTATTTCCACAAGGATAAAACTTTACTATTTTTAAACGGAATTTACTATTGGTCTCCTCCACCTTTCAAAAATCATTAACGACAGCTTCAAGATGGAAAAGAGCAGATATAGAAAGAGAGTGAATATTATGACCCTTTCTTAAGAGGCCCCATGGCCAGAGGCTACATTTTCTTTCCTTAAGACCTTTGCACATCTGAAGTTCATTCTTTTCAATGACTGTATTCTTTTCAGTCTCTAGATATAAAGTCAATAAGGTAGTATTCTAGACAAGCAACACTAGAAATATCTTCTTCACTGCTTGAATAAATAAATCATCTCAAACTCCTCCTTCTAAAAACACTAAAGAAATCTTTACAAAATTGCTTTCATACTGCGGTGCCTGCTTTTAGCTTACTAAATTCTTGCAAGCTCTTCTAATAACCAGGACACTACATTAGTATTTAATGTTTTGAGTATATTGAGTATAAATGTATAAATTCAATTTTTGGTTACTCCACTGAGTACTTTGAGGAGTTTATTTCTGGCATTGTGTTCCAGTTGTTGCAGTGAAACTCTTGAAGAGAGTCAGTGGGATATAACAATTAAGGGACTAAACCCTTAGTTTTCAACACCAGCAAATTCCTGCAAAGGAGTAGCTTTGCTTAATGATTTATTGGCTGTGGAATTATCCAATAAAAGACTTTTAGCAATTGTAAGGCACAAAGTCAAGAAGATATTTATAACAATTAGGCTTAAAATGCAGCTTCCACAGACAAGAAAGTGTATTGCAGGTGAAGGGCTATGATTTACTCCTTTATAAACATTGAATGGCAACTTTGGGTACTGACGAGTTACAGAAAGAGTGGTGTGGTTTGGTTTGGTTTGGTTTGGTTTGGTTTGGTTTGGTTTGGTTTTGGGGGTGGGGAAGGAACCTCTAATCATTGTGGGTTTTGGTTACGAAAAATGTTTTGATGTGAAGTGGGATGAAGTTCCAGCATTTCTGTACAACATAGGTCACAGATCTGTGGGGTTTACATTTGCTGGGTACATGAGGATTCTGTTGTCATTGATTTATGATTCTGTGTCACACAATCAGACTGAAAGAGGTCTCAAAGGGTTACTGAGATTATCAATCTGTCCCAACATAAAAGAGTTGCTCTGTTTCTGACAGATGCCTCTTTCAAGTGATGACAAATTCACGACCTTCCCGGGTAATAACTTTTTTTCCTGAGTGGAAACACTTCTGCTGTCTAATCTGAGTTCTTCATGCTGTCTAATCTGAGTTCTTCATGCTGTCTAATCTGAGTTCTTCATGCTGGAATGTAAACCCATGGCTTCTCGTCATACTCATCAGGAAGAGAGAACCAGATCCTTCCTTTCTTCTTTTTCTTCTTCATATATTTTAAAACTGATGGCTTTTCTGTTCTATAGGTTAAAAATATCATAGATTTGTTGAACCTGTCCTCCTAAAGAAAGGAGGGGTTTATGGTAGGTTTTTTGTGTGTTTTTTTTTGTTTTAAAAACAACAATGAAAAATCTTAGAGTCATTCATACTTCTCTCACCTGGACTCTTTCCAATTAACTCAACCTTTTGTCCAAGTGGGATGGCCAAATGGGACACAATATTCCAGTTTAGTCTTTTATGTTGCTATCCATTGTGTTGTATGCATATAAACTAGGAATTAGGGTTTATATGTATAGAACAATCCACCTTTCTAATTAGAAGAGTTATTCACTAACAGGCCATTTAAAAAAAAATGCTTCACAGACATTGTACTCAATAATAAGAATAATGAATAGAGAGGCATCATTTAATGGCTCCTCAGGGATACATTGCTTAGTTCCTGAACTTCACAGAAACAGCAGCATCCTGCAGAATGCACAATGGCTTCCTCAGCACAGACCCTGGCATATTTAACTACTGCTTCTGAAGGAAATACTCTACAGGTAAATATTGATATTCTTTCCTTGAGGAAATAATTCAAAGGTAGAAGTTATGTATCTTTTTTGTTCCTATCAGAAAAATTACAATAATCCTATTTGAAATATTCCTCTGCCTAGGAAGCTCCAAAATTGAATGCAGCCACAGAGTGTGCTTGAAGAGCACTGCCTGCCCAGGCCTTCTCAGATGACTAAGACTGTACATCATGGCAAGCAATAAAGAGCAGACCTCTGCTTTTACACATCACATGCACATGTGGTGAATTTCTTTCACTCTGCTAATGGTGAAAGACCGTGAAGCAGTTCTACCATTGCATCAGTTCATCTTGCAGCCTACATTAGTGACAGATTTTACAGTCTTATGATGAACCCTCTGTGTGGATCACGAGCTGGAGTCAGCCCTGAAAATAAGGGATCTTAAAAAAACCTTCTTCATTGCAGCCACCCCCACTGTGTGCCAAGTGCAGAACAAGGAAGATCAAACACAACAGCTTATGAGGATGTGCTCTGCTTGTACGTTGTTTGTTATTATATTTTTACTCAAACACATAAAGTCTGCCTGGAAAGCTCAAGATTTTGGCTCAGCAGAGACAGGAATCTTTTAACTGTCTACATATCCTTCACAGGAGGTTTGTTACAGGACAAAACCAAGACTTACCAAATGACTATGTCTCATTCTTGCTTTAATGCTGCATGAAATCTCATTGTCACAGCATATCACAAGTAGATCTACATGCTGGTCATTAAGTGCCACAAGAGATCAAAGTGAAAGAGTTTAGTTCACAATTCAAGGTCAAATTCATGCCCTTGCTGAAGCCTTCAGTCTGTCTCAGAAAAGGTTGTCTCTGACTCACAGCTGTAAAGATTTCTCAAAGCAGTGAGTTGTTGATAGTTCAGTCCCCAGAGGACACACGGAAACGGCGTAATTCTGTCACTAATTCAGTCCTATCCTCTAGGGTAAGCAGAGGATAAATATGAAGGAGGAAAACTTCATTTGGGTATTCAGGCACTATATTGAAACAACTCTGAGCTGGAGAATGAAAACTGACTCAGAATATTATGCCATGGAACACACATGCATGGGTATTAGGATGCTCCTTCAATAGGTAATATTTTTATGCCTTTTGTCAAGAATTCAATACAGAATATCATCAAGTTGTAAGTAAAATAAATAATTAATTAGTGTCACAGATGGTTTTTACTCTCACCATGACAAGATCATTCCAAACAAAAAACAATTCAGCACCTGGCTCTTTAAAGTTATTGGTACATTTGCTGCAACCATGAAGATTAAGCCTACATGCACCTCCCACTGGTCTAAATTGAAAAGTGTTTGCTTGTATCTCTCTCTATCTGAGTCCCTCCACCTGCAAAATTAGGAATTGGCTTTCTACCTGCTTCATATATACTGTCTGGAGTTAGAAGGATCCAAAACCAGTATATCCAGAGTTCCAGTTTAAGCCATTATTTTTCTGTAACATCATTGCTTGCACAATGTTTAAGTTCAAACAAAATGAGTAATATTAACTGCTTTTTACTTATGTAAAGGATTGCAACTACACAACCTCAGTCTCCTGGGCTCAAGGTCACTCTTAGAAAATACTTAGTCAGAAACAGCCTAAGACAAAAATTCATAGAAAAAAAACATAGGCAAAAATTTTGTCACATAAAACTGAATGAAGAACTCACCTTACTTTTCTGCAATTGATCTTCTGGAGGCAAGATGTGAACTTAAGTATCATATCCTTATCATTGAGGGGAGAATTCCTTTGGAAGGACTCATCCAGCCCCATATTAGCACATATTACTTCACCAATTACATTTCTTGCCCTCAGTCTCAACACCTCATAATACTGAGCATTCCTTTTAAAGCCTCACTCCAAACAGTCCACCAGACTTTCACCTCTGCACCTCTACTGCTTTGCACTCACCAGATTGGTTGTTAACCACCATGAGTGCTGCAGTTTCTCTTCCACCAAGCTCAACTCCACCTGGATGTCCCCACAGCCCCTCCAAACTAGAGAGTTTGAAACCAGGTGATATTATACCCACCCCTATAATGAAAAAACCCCAAGCACATCTGTTAAGGAATGTTTAAGACTGATTCCTCATCCTTTTAAAAGTTCAGGTCTTGCAGAGCACAAGATTAACTTCCCAGGCAGTTCTAATGGTGCACTGTGTAGCTAGAAAATGCTTTAAAATTGAATTTTAATACAAATTCTGTAAAATACACATATACATGCTTTATCACTGCTTGCCTCTAGGGTAGGTAATCCTGTCCCAGGGAAATTAAGAATGTGCTTTAAAAAGATTCTGGTGATAGAACCCTTCCTTTTGTTTAAATATTTGTATAATCACTATCAAAGAAAAGCTGAAGTTGTAAGCAGCCTACAGGCAGTGAGGTATTCACCAAAGCTGAAATTACACAATGTTATGAGAAGGGGAGGAAGCAGAATGAGAAATGCAGGAAGGCCTCAGAACAAGTACAGAACAAGCACCTGTGAAGTGCTGCAATATACCATTTGTTAGACAAAGCTGAGAAAAAAATTGCTACAGAAAATAAGCTGCTTCTAAAAATTTATCACAGTGGCATGGGAGCAGAGTGCCATTTGGTACAGAAGTGTAGGTCTGGTTTTGAATATCCTGTAGTATGTGTTCCCACCTTTTTTCTTTATGCTCTCTAAAGTTTTCTTAACTGATCTGTGTGGATTGAGGCTGTAATCCCATTTTTTGCAAGGGATGGGAACGAAAGGTGTGGTATCTGTTCTCTTTATAGCAATGACAAAGCCCTGAGCCAAAGCTGAGCAAGCTGACTGCTGGGCTTCATCTGAGACAGAAGTAACACAGCCCAGGGAAACACAGCACTGAACTGAAAAATAATAATAAGAAAAGAAAAGTAAAGAATCTACGAGCAAGTGTGCAGGCAACTCCAGGGAAGTTGTCAATTCTGTTTCTTGGATTTACTTTTCTGTGCCACACTGTACAGTCCTGACTAATTTGAAATTGCAAATATCCTGAGTCTTGAGTCCCCAGAGCCCTCACGCAGTCTAATACTGAATAAAAACGGTCACTAGTGCAGCTATTAGCAAGAGTAAGTAACACACTGCCTGTGGATTTTTCCTATTGCTCTCTGGTAACTGTCAGAGCTATTAATGAGTTCAGTGCCAGGGATGATTCCCCTGAAGAATTTCTTTCAAGGAACGAGTAATTCGTACTGCCAGAGTAGCTTGACTTATTTTCCCCTTGTAGTCTAAGCTAGAGTTTAGCCCAAAATGTCTGCTGCAGGAAAAAATAAGAGGTTCAGGAATGGAAGTCGAAGATAACCTCCTTTCTAGATGTGAGTTTTTCATTTTGAGATGTGTGTTTTAAGTATTATTATGTGCATTGGTATCATTACCAACAAAAATAATATTGCAGTTATAAATTCATTACAGCTAATTTCTTGCATTGCCCACTCTGTCTTTCATGGGAAATGCAAAGGGTTTTTCCCCAGGTTTCTACAGCAGTTTCAAAATAAGCATGCAAGGTGCTGAGGATGAACATCCAGAGCACTGGAAACGCTTTAATTAGGATATAGGGAAAGGTGCAGTGGTGTGGGATCCTCAGGTTCTCTCTCAAGCATACTGTCTTCCAGGAGAGCAGCAAAAAGTGGGATGAAACTAAATATCAGAGTTTTTCCAACTCTAGGTTTGAAAATATTTCAAAGTTTTGAAGTGTTTTTAATGTGCAATTAAGAAATCTCAAAGGCATTTGGAGGAAGAGAATGAAGCTAACTGGAAATTCTGAAGATGTGTTGGTTTCAGTTCTACCTCCTTTTAACAAGGTTAACCATTGCAGATTTAAAAATTCACACTAAGATTTCAACAGTATGTTATGTGTACTTTTAAGCCCCAGAATATCAACATAGAAAACTCAAAAGATTTTTTTTAATTGAATTTTAATATTTAACTGAATTTTAATATTTTTTATTCAAATATTTCTATGTCAGAGCAAAATTTTTGCTGCGACTGTCAACTTCACAACACAGTTAAATGTAAATAAACCCAGGCATAAGGAAAGCCACGATAAAATGAAGCACAAACTACAGCACAGAGCACCAGTCTCTCATTTAAGGCTGCAAGTGTTTGGAAGGGATGTTGAAAGCTTTCTGTAATTAACTTAAATTGCTGAAAAGCCATATCACAGCATAAAAGTGACTCTGCTGAAGACTACTTCTGAAATCCAGAGAAGCAACAAAGTGGTAGTTTGATTAGTATGTGCATTAGGGCCTGTGTCAGTGTCTAAAAATAGTGAGAAATCATGAAGAAAGGATGCTGAAAGATGACCCCCTGTTTATTTCCTTTTTTTCTGGGAAAAGGTGAGTCTCCACGTGCTCAGGAAAGACCAAGGACTGTTGGTTTATTTCTGGCATGTGCATCCCAACAAGAACCATGAGGAGATGCTGTAACGTGGCTCAATGAATCACGAGGGGCGTGTGGTAGCTCTCAAGAGAACCAAGTACTAGTCTCATCTCTTCCATTAACCTGCTTTATGGTCCTGGGCAAGTGGTTTTACTTTGCTTTGTCTCCCTTTGGCTGTCTTACTAATTTAGATGACAAGCATCTGTTGCAGGGATAGGCTTTTCCTATTAAATATAGATTTCTTTACTAAAGAATCCCAGGCTGTGTCTCTAGGCATTATCAGAATAACTTCAAGAGGCAGAGTCTATTTCATGTAATTAACATGGTTCATTTCTGTGTAACTAATGCAGGACCCAGGCAAATCATGAGCTTCCCCAAGTATTCCCTGCCTTATGTTATCTATCCTGGTGATGTCAGTCCCTATCCTGACACCACATTTCCTGTGCTTTCTCAACCAATTACCAACATGAACACCAGTATCCATGTCAAAAAGATGCATCAGAGTTAGAATTCAGGATTCAGCCCGAGATGACTTCTTCATGAGCAATTATCTACTTGTTTTTTTGGGAAGGAAGGGACAAGCAGCTAGAGATAGGGACCCTTTCACCCTTTTCCTCAGGTGGTTCACTGAGGCACTGAGGTAGATGCACATAAATCTTCAGGTTTCTGGTGTCTACTATGGAAAGCAGGACCAGACTGCAGTGTTTGGCAGCTGATGAAGCTGTATCACAGCTGCCCTCCCTCAGAAACCTCTTACAAGGAGGACCTCTAACATGCAAGTAATGGGATTCAGAGAGAAAAAGAGTTGTTTGGACTTCAACTTGTTTTCCTGGAAAAGATTGTTGTTCCATAGATGTTCACGTGTCAAAGAGTGGTAAGAAATACAGTTCCCATACACAGCAGAGTGTTGATACCTGAGGTGGTACCAGTGCTCCTGGTGCTCCCCCTCACAGACCTGCTCAGCCAGCAGGGGGACAGGTCCTTTGGTGCCTGCAGGACCTGGACATGACCAATCTCCCAGGGTAAACCCCAACAGTGTTTATTTTGGACACAGCCAAACAACAAACAAATCAGTATTTATCTTAAACACACCCAAAACACCAAACCAATATTCTGGGCACGGCCAGAACATCAACTCAGTATTTGTTTTGGACACAGCCAAAACAACCAACCAATATTTTGGACCTTGGTGAAGGTGCTGGAGTTGGCTCTGGGGGGCTCCAGGGTTATTGGCAGCTCGACAGCCCCTCTGCCCAGAGTCCCCTGGGTGCCTGTGCACGGGGCGGGGGGGGGCACCTTGTGCTGCTCCTCTGCCCCCCAGCCAGTGTTTAAGACAGCAATAGAAGCAGAGTCAGTCTCTATAAGTGGTTAATGAAATTATAATCAACGTTACATGGCTTGGGAAAATGTAATTGCTGTGACAACACATTCCTTAAAAAGTGTGAATCCTTGTTAAGTGGAGATAACATCAGAGCTCGGGATTTTTCTTCGGTGAAAATTAATGCAATACTTAAATTAATATTTAGCCTTGATATTAGGAAAAAGATTTTCACTGAGAGGGTGATTGGCCAATGGAATTTGCTGCCCAGGGAGGTGGTGGACTCATCATCCCTGGAGGTGTTTAAAAACAGATTGGATGAGGCACTTAGTGCCATGGTTTAAACGACGAGTAGATGTTGGTGTTGGGTCATAGATGATCTCAGAGGTCTTTTCCAACCTTGTGATACTGTGAGACTGTGACATTTAATATATTTTCTGAGAGAACATACTAAATGTTGGTGAAGGCTGTTATTAAAAGTTATAGAAATAGGTCAGTGCCCACTATAAATAGCTGATGTGCTAATATCTGTAATTTCATGATAAATGAAATAGCTTTCTTTTGTTGCAATAATACAGCCACACCTACACACATAGCATTGTCCTTACATTTTAGAGAGCATTTAATGCATTTAAAAGGCATCAAATTGTTACAGAATGAGGCAGCTGCTGTGCCTGTTTGGATATGTTCCTAGAATGACATGCAAATAAAGCTGATCTAAAACCACATTTGTTACTAACAACACAAAGCTCCTGAGAGAAGTCCTCAATGGTGAGGCAAAGAGGGAACCATCTAGCTCTGGAACACAGACACAGAGTAGGTGACACAGACACAGATCTTAGGAAGAGAACAGAAGTTCAGACCCTGCCCTCTTTTTACCTGTGCTGTTAAATATCTGCATCCACAGAACAAAGTGTGAGCTATGCTATTTGACTTTTCTGCTGGTCACTCAGTTTTGCAGGCAGTCTGCAGACATCCAGCTGAGAAATGCAGTCTTGGCAGAGTTCATAGACTGACAGGCTGAAACCTGCCTGAATGACGGCGCTTCCACCGCTTTGACTCGAGACACGGCTTCTTCCTCAGATGTTAGCATCAGAATTGTTATCAAGCTTATCTCTTCTGATGCAAAGCAGAAGAACTGATAGATTGTCATCCTGCTATTCCTTGAGCTGTAATTCAGCTGGAGTAGACAATTTAAAAGAAATCTTATTTTAAATTATTCAGATGATTGATTTATTGGCCTTTGAGATAAATACCAAAGGAAAAAAAAAATCTTACTTTGTCAAAAAAAATTGCTATTTAAAGACAATGGGCTGTCTCAAGAGTGCTTAAGAGAAGAGGAAATAAAAGTTTTATTAATTTAGGCATGGAAGTCACTCAGGAACACTTTAAATTATAATTTAATAGCCAATTAGGACATAATACAGAACCTTTTCCCCTGCTGCTGACTGGAGGCTGTTGATGTCATGTGCATAAGTTTAATGTATAGAATCAATTCAAATAAGATGAATTGCTGCATTCATCAGGTTTTCAACTTGTTTATGTGTCCTTTGACACTTACAAAACAAACATGAACAAAAAATAAATAGAGTCTCCTGAAACCACGCAGGTCTATTTTCTAATGATTTATGTGACTCATCAGAGCATGGTGAAAGTCTCAAGTCGTATCAAATGATGTCAAATTGCTTGAGTCATGCCTGTGGCAATCCAACATGACATGGAACCTGATGCAGTATCAGAACAGTGATTATTTTTATCTCCACATTGCTTCATGAATCCAAGCAGGCTTTTTTTTTTGTTTAAACTGGTATCATGTTGAAGGTCTCACTGGTGACAATGGAAAAGACTGAAATTGTATAGTTATTTATTATGAATCCAACATAAAGTTTTAAGATGTCTAGATTTACAGCTGCACAAATGAAGTAATTGATCTTGACAGGGAAAATTCCTACTGTTAGTTACAAAATGTTACAAAATTTTATATCCATGCTAGTGGAGAAACCACCATGTAATTCTATGCTATATTTCTGCAGTATTTTTAGCAGCTTAAATTACAGCAATACAAGCTGAGGTCAAAATTTTAAAATATTTGTATCTCTGTTTTTAAAAATAAACTTATCTCAATAAAATCATCAAAATGTAGTGATTTACAGCAATGACTTCATCAAGTAACCAAAGAGATAGATTTGCTAGCCATATCAAAGCTATTTGTAAAAATTTTGAAGTCTGTATTTTAATTACAACCCACAGGTTAAAAAATTCTGTGATCTGGTTTGGAAGTTGTAGAAATAAAACCCAAATTTTCTTTCTTGCAGCACATTGAGCATCACATTTCTTTTAAAATTCTTTTTAAAACAGTGTTACTTTCTAATTTCCACATCCCTCCCTTGTCAGTATTCTATAAAAAAGTACAGGATTAATACTTTTTTAAAAACACAAACTCAGCTGTCTCAGCTGTGTCTGTCAAACTGACATGTGCCATCTTTATTTAGAAAACCAAGTCATATTGTTGTTTCCTCAGTATATATAAATATTGATCCTTTATGTAAATAAGTATATAAAACTAGAAAAATCCTTGGAATTTGTACTCCTAGACTTTATAGTTGAATTATGATTTACAGATGTTTAGTACAAGATCCTAACAGCTGTATCAGATACTATCAAAATAATTTATAACACAGCCTAATCTTTGCTTTAGAAAATCTCCTTTCATGCTGTACAAAGGGACAGAGATATCTCACTCTTAATCATAACTATCTCTATTTCAGACATCAGTACTTTGTATTTGCTGTTTAAAGTGGGTGCCAAGATTATACTTGCTAATTCTCCTTTGGTTCTTTCATGAAGATTAAAGAGTGGATCATCTAGAGAAGGACCTCCATCTAGAGAGACCTTAACCTCCAGGCTGTTGTGTTAGAAAACCCTTTCATGATTTTAGGTATGGCTTTTCAAGCTAATAATAATAGATTCTTCATAGGAAGCTGGTTTAGGAAATGACTAGAGGAATATGGGAATCTTGGAAATAAGTATCTATATATTAAAAATGTGTAACTCTATCTATACTTCAAAAAAATTCATCAGTTTGAACCTGGGAGAAAAATTAACAGGGTGCAACAGATTTTCTTGAAGAACAATATAATTGTATGTTCCTTTGAAGCTGTTTGACATACAGAAATTTTACACAGTTCATGAATAGAAAACATCTCAGTTTCTGACTCATGTAGACTAGATTCTGGTATCCCTCACAATCTGAAAAGCAACTTATTCCCCTGAAGAGTTGCATTAGGGATTTCACAGCTTAAGTAAGCAGATAAACCCATGCTATCTTAAAAAAGGTTGGGATTATTGCAGAGTGAGGTTTTGCTCTCTCACATTCCATTAAATAACCCAAAGAGCATCAGTTCCATTCCTATACTTAACAAAATCAAAGGCTGGGAAAACATTTTGAAAAATGAGATTCTTCTTTCTAATTAGTCCTACTCAACAGGTCCTTATCAGGGAACCCCTATACAGACATTTCATAGGGGTATTTTCAGCATTTCTGAATAACTAAACTCACACAAATCTAACAACAGAGATTTTCTGTTCTTCCAAAAGTAAGAAACAAACAGTGAGTGTCATAGCTTTATCCATTTGTTTGTTGGTTTGGTTTTTCACAACTCACTATTCCTTCCATGTGACTCGTACTGACACACAATTCACAAGGAGAGGAATCACTGGCTTCTTGAAGAGATTTGCCAATCTGAATTATGAGGGAGTTTCTTTCACTGCACGAGAAACAGGAGTTTCAAAGAGTGGACAAGGAGAGTTTATTAAAATACACAGGTCAAAGTAATTTATATCCTACAACTTCAAAGCTGTTGAGTTTTCTGGGTCATTAATGCTGAGTTTTAGGAAGGCATGTCACCCTGCAGGAAGAAAGCTAAAATTATGGCAGTATCTAGAAAGTACAAACGCTGTGACCTGGACTAATCTGGCACCTCCCCAGCCTCCATAATGAACTGGATAACATCCTTTTTTTATAAGCTTTGCTAAATGTTGTGCTTTTCAATGTCGTCTTTTCACCTGCAAATAGGTTTCAAAATGTCACCCTTTGTTCCTAATGAACCACAACAAGAAGCAGGAACTGAGCAAATTAAGCTTGTGACCTCAAATGTAGTAAAGCACAGCCAGCCATTATACTGCTTTTTTTCATGAATCCTTGAATAGAGTTGAGTGAAGAAAGCCTTTTAAGAGAAAGACATTTTTTTACATATTTTTAGATTTTTTTAGAATCTTTTTTGAAAACAGATACCTGTATTATTTAAAATACAAGTATTAATATTCTTTACATAAGTTTTGCAAATATCTTCATTGTTTCCGTTGTTTTAACCATGCTTTGAATAGGATGCTTTTCCTAATTTCCTGTTTACATTGATTTTTAAATCTGTGCTTTAGCTGAGAGGAAAATGTTTGATGGAAAACCAGGATGTTTCCATCTGCTGAGTGAAAAATTAGTTATTAGCTTTATAATGTCTTGTAAATGTCTCACATGGCCATGTAAAAAGCATCTTACTGCATTTCATAAGGATTCATGTTTGCATTTGCTCTTAAAGTCAAGGCCTCATTTCTCTCTGTAACTTTCTGCTTGTAACCCTGAATATCTTACATACATTTATTTTCAACTGAACCTGTCTAAAAAATGTTTAGAATGTATTATAATGTCTAGAAAAATTTCTCTTTGGTATCCTAAAAAGGAGCTGATGTAACACAACAGCAGAAGTCTCTGGCTTAACTCTGCAAAGTAAATCTGAAAGCAGTTTTGTTTGTCATTTCTCTCAGGCATTTCCAAGGGTTTGCTTTAGCTAAATCCAGTGCCAATGAAAGTGAACTTGACAATACAGACTGTATGAAGCCTCTTCTCATTCAAGCTTCTTATATGGCTCCCAGTGACTTCAGAAGACTCCTAGATAAGGCTCACAGCAGGAAAATTCTTAGCAGTTAAAAGGTTTAAAAATAATTTACCTTGCTGCGTGTCTGGGTCTCCAAGGATGAGTTTAGAGCGACGAAAATGAGAGGGACCACTAAAGACCCTAAACCAAACTAAAGACCTTTTTCTGTGGATGCAAGGCACTTGAATAACCCCTTTGGAGCTCAAAAGAGATTGATTTCTCCACATAGGCATATATTAGGCATGTGAGAAATACACAGAGGAACTCAGTTTATTGTATAACAGCAGTTGGTCACGGAGCACCATTAGATCACCAGACTTAGCAAATTTGTCATGAGGAATGTAAAACATCTCATAGCTTTAAAGATCCAAGCTTAGTCAGGAACAATCATCACACTATCCTGAAACAAAATGCTTAGTCCTTTTACAAAATAATTACCAAGGTTTGAAGTTTCTAATAGTGAATTTATATCTGTGATTCTTACTGAAAATCTTTACACTGAAAAAAATTGTCTTGTTCATTGTCCATGACACACATTTTACTGTCTGCATACAGAAAATCATAGTTCAGGTTTAAAGTGAGGGTCCTTGTTATGTGTTTGAAGCCATCAGGGCATTCCCTCTTCTCAAGTAATTGAAGTGTTAAGAGGCTATTGCTGCCCTGTTTCTCATGCAGCAGCTTTTGAAACCAGCAGATCATTAATCCTAATACCAGTTTAATATCAATGATAGCATTTACAATATGCTATTAAAATCTAAATGAAGAGAGTACTCTGTAAATACCTGTTGTGCACACGAATATAAAATGGGGTATCTCATATGCAATATATTTTTTCTCCATTTCTGTCCAGTTCTGACTGCATATTTTTGTTTCACAGCCTGCTAAGAAGAGATGTGACCAACAGAGTCACGTGGCTTGAGCCCCTTCTAAAATTCTTAGGTTTAATATTCTTAATATTCTTAATATAGTTAATATTCTAGAGCTGAAATCTTGAAAGTACTTTCATTTTGTAATTCACCTCTTCAAAGACATAGTAGAAAGACTTCACAGAGGTTCTGAAAACAACTCTTTCAGCTTAAGAAACACTAAGAAACATACAGACTGAAAATAACACCCATATCCATATTCGCAAATTGCTCAGGTTCTTCAAAATCAGGTTTTCCCAGGATATATATTCCCAAAGATACCACACAGGCTTTGTCTTAGCAGCTGCCACAAAGTTGTGAATGAATATTGTCCAAAAATGCATAGTTACCCCTTGTATGTGCACGAACCAAGGAACAGGTACTCTTGCAGCCGTTGCCCCTGCAATAACTGACAACGTACCCAGACTCTGAGGTTTATGACCCCTGCTTAAAAAGGACCATGTGGCCCTCCTACAGCTGTGCATATGTCTTCATCACAGCTTATGTGTGGAACTAGTTTCCTTCTCCCTGCACTATTCCCACAATTAAATGATTCCTGTATTACAGAAATATGGCCCTGCCTGACCTTTCTCTGCTTCTGTGAACTTTCCGCATCTGTCCAGCTGCTGCCTTCAGAGGCAGAGGGTTGGCTGATGGAATAACAGCACCTTAAACTTCCCTCCTGGAGAGCTGTTGAGCTGATGAGAGCTGTTCTCTATCATCTTCATCTCCCTGATCTCCGGGGGGCAAGGGCTTCTGCCTTAATGTTGGCTTCATCTGCTGGAATATGCCAGAATGTAGCAATTTTTAAAACAGAGATAAAGACATATTAATACCACTGAATTTCCTGAATTGTCACAGTTGCAAACCTGAAAAGTTGTATTTTGCAACTGAAACACTGGACTTTAAATGTGGTTGATGTTTGGTCTTTCTTTCTTTCTTTCTTTCTTTTCTTTCTCTCTTTCTCTCCTTCTCTCTTTCTCTCTTTCTCCCTTCCTTTCTCCCTTCCTTTCTCCCTTCCTTTCTCCCTTCCTTTCTCCCTTCCTTTCTCCCTTCCTTTCTCCCTTCCTTTCTCCCTTCCTTTCTCCCTTCCTTTCTCCTTTCCTTTCTCTCTTCCTTTCTCCCTTCCTTTCTTCCTTTCTCTCTCTCTTTCTTTCTCCCTTCCTTCCTTCCTTCCTTCCTTCCTTCCTTCCTTCCTTCCTTCCTTCCTTCCTTCCTTCCTTCCTTCCTTCCTTCCTCTCTCTCTCTCTCTCTTT